>CM076584.1:1644112632-1644719175 GCA_034641835.2 Pinus albicaulis | reverse complement strand
AATAATCACATTTGAAAACAGAGTACAATTAAGCAAATTCTGTTTCAATCCTTTATGTAAATTATTCAGAAATGGATATGATGGTATTAATAAACTAATATAAAATTTCAGACAAAGGGTAGAAACACTTATTGAACTGTAGTCCAACACATGAATCCTGCAACAAGTCCAGTGCTTTCAAATCGTCATCCAGCAAGCCACAAGTAAATTTCTCCAAAAGCTTTTATTCCAAAACTCTCAATGTTACAGCAGAGTAATAGAATCCACCCTTCAAAACTCTCTTTGAAGGCTTATTTATACAAAAATAATCTTAACAATCTTACTCTATCCTAGCCAATAATTCAGGCTGACTTAAAGCGTATTTACAACAAACAAGAGACACATGGTCTCGAAAATAGAATAATGACTAACGGCTGATGTGCTGTTCCTTTCTTCATGGACGTGCTAAGGATAAGTGCTCAAAATAGGGCTCTGTGATGTCCTTTGCGTATTCCTTTGACTTGTTGAATACTCTTTCTTCTCACGGATACTCTTTGACCTTTCATCTGATACTCTTTCATCTGCATTTCTGTTTTTTACCATTTACTCAATAGTAAAGATAAACTTTTATCCTGAAAACATTTTTTTACAAAATTTCCAGCATTTCCTTCCACCACTGATCATCTGGTATCATTGTTCTTCTGAGTTTCCTTAAAGTTTCATCTGCTTCAGTAAGTTTATAAAAAGTGGGCTCGTTCGGAAATAGATACTTTAGTTCATGCTCCAGATGAAATAGATTCCTCACTTTTCATAAATACTTTTCCCGGTTGGTAATACAGGTTCTGATGAGCTAGTAGAACCTATAGCTGTATTTTTAGCATGAGCTTTTATTCTTTTCTCATATGTTTCCAAGTCTACTATTTGATCCTCTGTGAGCATGGGACTTGGCAATTCACAGTCCAGCAAAGCTTTAAACTTCTCTCTGAAAACGTTGATGTCGACCAAAATGTCATTACACTTTCTTTCTAGATTTTGCATGAAAGTCCTCTTGGTGAAAATTCTCTTTGCTTCCAAAACTACACCTGTTCTGTCATCAATTCCTATCAATGCAAGCTGTTGTTTTGTTTTGGAATTCAAAAATTGAATGATCTGCTAGGCATGTTCCGGCTTGCCCCTTAATTCATGTCTAGTTTTATTTATTTCCTCTTGGGCTATCTTGACTAACTCATTCTTCTCAAAAATAGCTTGGATGGAAGGCCAAATATCCCTTATTAAGTTAATGATGTTGTCCCAAAGAATATCATTTATTTCGTTCAGAGGCTTTTCCAGTGAAAGATCTTTTTGCAAAGCCTCAACCGTTTTCTCCAATCTTTTTATTTCCCTGAGGTTGTCAGCAGCTGTCCTTTTTGATGTGTCATATTTTCCCTCCAATTTTGTTAATTGTAATTTTATTTCTTGGAGTTCTGTGACCTTTAGCTGCAAACTCTCCATCTGTTTAATTAAATCCTCAGAATTCAAATTAGAAATGTTTACCTGAGATGGTTGTTCCTGTTGTCCTGTAGTTGTAGTACCTGTTGTTGAAGTTTGCTTGATGATTTCCTGTTCCTGCAATGCTTTTTCCAACTCTTTTTCTGTTTCATTTAGTCGTTCTGTCAAATTCAAGAGCAACTCCATCATTTCTTCTTGTGAATTTCCTTTTATAATTTCCTGTGTCTGGGGGTGCCTCGAGGCTGGTATTTTCAGCTGTTTTCTGAGTGCAGCTATATCATCCTCTTTCTTTTTTATCAGTGCCTCAATACCTTTAGTGTCTTTAGGATTGTGACCCAAACCAATGATGATCTCTTCTAGAGATTTTATTCTATTGTCCTTGGCCTGTGAGGAGGCCCTCTCAATCTTTAATTGTGCAGTAGTATTATTCAAGGAATCTTGCAGCGTTAAAGCTGCCATGGCTTTGTTGGTGAGAGTAGAATAAACCATTTCCCCTGTTTGTCTATGAAGCTCTATCTGATCCAAGGGATGGATATCTTTTGTTAAAACTTCAAAATTTGTTCTGATGTAATCTGTGGCTGAAGTTGGCTTTGGCACCTTTGCTTTGAAGTGGCTCATTTGCATTTTACCTTGTGACAGATCAAATGCTGACATCAACCTTTGCTGATTGTGAGGAGCCATCTTCATATACTGATCGTATACCTTCATTTTCAATGGTTCATTCTTTGTTTTGATATTACTGAAGGTTTTCTTAATGTCTCCAGTATCTGTCTTTGGCGGTCTGAAAGAAGATACTTCAGTGCTTAATTGCTTTTGTATCCCTTTCTGGCTTATGTTCGTTTCACTTGCTGTACCTGTTTGCTGACTATCTTCCCTACCATCATCAAATACTTCATCTATAATCTCTACATCTGGAGGTGGATCAGACTTGTGTTTTTTAGCTTGATAAACTTGTGGGGCTCCTTTTGAAGGTGTGGTATCTGGAGCTAGCCTTTTTTTCCCTATTTCCACATTCAGTGGAGTTTGCATCTCTGGAACTTGGATTTGCTTTGCTGGTGTGTGAGAAGCCTGAGATTGTTCTGGTGCTTTGGAACTCTGTGATTTTTCTGCCATGACCAGGGTTTCAATGACCTGAACTATAGGTTCTTTTCCTTTACCCTTGAGCTCTGCTGCTACTGATGGACTATCTTCCTGTAGAGCTTGTTGTAGAGTGGCTGCTGATGATGTGCCAATGTAGGGTACCTGCATTTGATCATATGTTTCTAGGTCAAATTTCTTCTCAACATCTTTCATAAGTTTATTCAATTTGGCAGCTCCACTTCCCTCTTCAACAAGTGTTCCTTTAACCCATTAATCTTGATTTGCATACTGTTCTATGTCAGGAATTCTGTGATGTACATAAGGAGATGACTTATTTTTTAACCTTCTTTCACAAATGAAACCAAAGGGGTCATATGGGACCCAACGGAAAGATGTCTGGAATTTTCTCTCTAATACAAGTTCTGCTTCTCTCTCGGCTTCTCTAGAATTGCAAATGAAAGGACCTAACTGGCTTTTGATCCTTAACTGTGCTTTCTTCTTTACATTGCAGAAATGGATTACATCTGAGTTATTCATCTGTCTAAAGTATTCCAAAGCAAAAATTCTCATTGGTACATATCTAGGTAACTTGAATGGATGTAATTCACATCCATAAATCCTGATGACTGTATGGTTTTGGTATAAGTACCAATCCCCAACTTTATAACTCTTTGACAATTGCAAGGTCTTTCTAATTTCAGTACTAAGCCTGGGGGGAGAAACTCCTGTTAACAAAGTTGTAGCAGGATGTACAAACTGATCAATGAATTCTGAATAAGAGTAGGGAGAATCAGAGGACAAATGAATGATGGGGGACCAAAAAATAACAGACCTGGGATTACCTCTAGCATCAATTTTCTGAACAGGGAAAGGGAAACTGTTTGACTGATAAAATATCATGAGATGATAGATGACTGATGAGTACTTAAAAACCTTTTCAGTATCTAGCCTTAAAAATTGATCATGGATTTTGTTGGCAATGAAGGAAGCATAATCATACTTAATCTCAGGAGGCTGCCCAGGGGTAAAGATAGATAGCAGAGCCAGAGTTATATCATCTACATACTCACTGGTCTTGAATCCTAAGACAAAGGATATTACATTCACAATAAGCCTTCCCAATTTATTGAAAAAGTAAAAACCATAGGGGGGAGTCCCTTTTGGCTGATGCTCAGGTAACATGAAATACTGACACATTGCTTTTAATTTCTCTGGGGTTAACTGCCTGGTTTTCTCAATCGACCCTTCCATGGATAAAGGTGCTAATTCTTGTTCTGGCTCAAAGTATAACATAGCATTGATAGCCTGAGGTGTGATAGGGAACAGAACACTTTGATCAGGAGCTAATACAGCTCTTTGTGCGGGATCATAATTTGCATGACAGTAATGAATGATTTCAGGGAAAACGTGGACTGTAGGAATAAAATACCTTGGGAGATTGGATTCCCACAACCCTATAAGATCTTGCCCCTTTAAGTGTTCGTCTCTGCAGCGACAGAAACTCAAACGGGGACTTTCATCAAAATGAAGGTCTTTAATTTGGAAATCTTCATCTATTAGAGGTAAATAGTCTAATTCCCGGTGAGGAGCATTCAATGGAGTGATATTTAAAGCTGTCGGGGCCTCCATTTTGGTTCTTGTGGATTCAAAATGGAGGTTTTCGTTTTTTCTTGTAGACCGGGCGGGATATCTGACAAAAGAGGAAATTGGAACAATTCGTAGGTTTTGGAAGCAAATTCACAGGTTTTAAATATTCAATGAGGACTCAGAGAGGATTTTTAACCACTTTTTCAGAGAAAAAACAAAGGAAACTAAGCTTGACTTGCAGTCGGGGCGCGAAATGATAAATACCTGTTTTTAGATGGAAACTGGTTCTTTAACAGGTAATGAACAATGGCGGGGACGTTCTTCAACACGGGCGCAGCTGAATTTCGGAGTAAATTGGTGTATTTGCAGTGGAATTTGAAAATTGCAGCGGGAGCTCTGTCTCCTTCAGAAACTAAAAATAACCGAAAAAACACGAAAAATGGCTTATTTACAAGTCAAAAGGGTTTTTGTCTTTTTCGAGGTAATGACGTCATTGACGTACGGGGTGACGTAGGGAAGTGGGGCCGGCGGTATGCGGTAAGCGGTAAGCGGTGAGCCCGCACCGCTTATGGACGAAGGCGGTAAAGGACGCGGGGGGAGCGATTCCATAGTTTTAACGCCACGGGGAATGCTGACTTTTCAAAAACCGCCCATCCCCCGCTGGTTAACATGCTGGCAAGGGATGGGCAGCGGGATTGATGATCACCGTTGATCAACGAACGGATGATCCAACGGCTGAAAGGGATGGGGACTTGTGCGATTTCAAAGGTGGGCCCGTCAAGGTCTAAAAAGGTTTTAATGCGTAATGTAATCATCTCGGGGAAAAGTTAATAGGCGGCAATGGTTGTTAATTAGTCCAAATGATTAATTAACCCCGTGAAATTATGAAATGGATTGCGGCGGAGCTTGGCCAGGTGGAATGCCACGTGGAATGCTGACGGTGGCATAGACTTTCGCACAGTTTATTGATATGTTTTGGTATTAAACATACTTGTCGTATGTCTAAAGTTTTTTGTATATATTTTTATTATATGATGAATGAATTAATATAATTAATTCATCATAGGGGCGGAATTTATATATAAGGCTATAGTTTTAACCAAAGGGCTTATAAAGCGGGGTGTCTATTTTAAATGTGCGGGAATATATACTTTGGTAAAACATTATAATAAAGGGTTTTGGGGATATTTATTAGAAAATGGAGTTATATACTTAGGAAAAGGGATTTTACTAGGGATTTAATATAGTAAAATCAAATGTTAATATGAAAAATGACAAGGAAAATCAAAACATCTTTGTACATCTAAGAAAGTGATAACTTATGAAGTAAATTGCAACATTTTATCTTCAACACTTAAACTTAGAATAACAAGTTGTTTTGAGGAATTTTATGGAATATTGCATCGGTTTCCTAAGTAAAATAGGATTTTACTTAGGAAAAAGTTAAAAATGGAAGATAATCAATGATGGATTATTTCAAGTGCTTAGGTCTTTTTGATCATTAGGCCGAGGGTCCGGTCCCTCCAGAAGTCAAGGAAATGCCTTGAGCCCCTTTGATCTCAAATTACCTTAGTACTTTTGGGGAAATTAGTAAAACTCTTGAGGGGAAAAAATGATGGGGGAGGTTAATGAATTTGACTTTGCTTGCTGTGATTTTCCAGTGTATTTCCTGCTTCAGTACTTTTGATGAAAGTAAATGATTAACTAACATGTAGCAGCACCATTCATCAGATAACACTTTGCAGCACCATCTACCTACCCTATCTACTTAACACTACCATTTTGTCTTCTTTATTAGGGTGCATTTAGACTTGCAAACCATGATCAATCTTTTCTTTTTACATGATGAATCTATCTATTTCTACCCTTATTACATCCAAGGGCTCAGATTAAACTGTTGAGCACCTTTTATTCACTCTACCTAGCTACTTATCTGCCAAGATTAAACTGTTTGGCTAGATATTTATTCTCTAATCTATAACATGAAATTGAAATATGACTAAGCCAAGTTTAAAGAGTTTGACTTATTCATGAATTGTGGCAAAAGTTTCACAAGCTGCACACAATTGATTTATTACAACAGAGTAAAAATTAGTGGCATTTGGATTTGCACACTTTCCTTGGTCTATTTTTTGCTTGGGGTTCATTTTTTCTCTTTTTGACCATTTTTTTTCTTTTTACCCTTTGATCTTTCTTTTAGGGTATACCCTCTTTACATTTTTTTAAATTTTTTGATTTTTTTGGTTTTCAAGAATATGGAACACCTTTGCTCAAGTAAGAAGGTTTGAACATATTCCACACTTCCATCAAGACAATCATGAAAGATGAAACCTATTGATATAGGAGGCTAACACTGGCTCTACTTGGGGATGGCTTTTCCTTGTGGAAAGTCAAGAACAGCAGGTCAGATGCCTCAGAATGTCTTCAAACTGAAAGTATGAAATCTTCCTTCTTCTGATAGCTTTATTTTACATATGATAGTGAAGCTTTGGAACTTAGGGCCTTCACTTCGGGCTTCAATTCCAAGAAGTCACCATCCAATCCAAACTGCAGTAACAAAAATAAAACAAGCAAACAATATATTATGTACAAGTTAGAAACATTTAAACATTCTAGTAAATTGGATCAAAATAATGCTTAAGCATTCGACCATTGACTGGTCCTTCTTCAACTTCTGAATTGTCCAAGTCCTTTAAAAATTAAGTGTTGTTTCCCTGCAAGGCATGAATGATATAAGGCCCTTTCCACAAGAAATCAGACTTCCCATGTTTACCTTTTTCTTCTCTTCTAGAATCCCATCTTAGGACCTTGTCCCCTAACTGAAAATCCTCTGCTTTAGTCCTTTTATCAAACATTTTCTTTAGCTTTTCCTGTAAGACTTGTGATCTTTGGTATACCTCTTCTCTGGTTTGTTGCAGGTGGATTGTCTGATTAATTCTTCTTTGAATGTCATTTGGCTCCACTTGAGCTTCCTGAAGTAATTTCATCACAGGGATTCCTAACGATGATGGGAATCTTGCCTCCAAACCATAAACTAACTCATAAGGACTAGTCCCAATGGATTTCTTGGTTGTAAGTCTGTCTGCCCATAATGCATAGGTCAGTTTCTTATGCCAGTTCTTTTTATTCTCCTCCAACAAATTCTTAATGATATTGATCAAACTCTTATTGGAGGATTCTGCTAGTCCATTACCTTGGGGGTAATAGGCTGTTGAATGGCCTAAAGTAATATGATATTTATGGCAGAAACTAATCATTTTCTTTGATTTAAATGCAGCAGCATTGTCTGTTATAATCTTTTCTGGACAACCAAATCTTGAAAGTATGTTGGTTTCTAAAAACCCAATAATCACAGAATCATTGGACTGTCTACATGGGATGGCTTCAATCCATTTAGTGAAATAGTCTATAGCAGTTAAAATCCATCTATGTTGCCCTGAAGAAGGGGGATGAATTTCTCCAATAAAATCTAACCCCCATTGTTGAAAAGGTCTTTCTGTGGAAATTGGTTTTAAAGGTAGAGGTAACAACTTTCTTTTACCCTCAAATATCTGACATTTATGACAAGTTGTTACAAATTTCTTAACATCGGAGAATAAAGTTGGCCAGTAAAAGCCAGCCCTTAAGATCTTGTCTGCAGTAGATTTCCAGTAGAGATGTCCTCCACAATCCCCTGCATGAAATTCATTAAGCACTTTATCAGCTTCATCTTTTAAGAGACAATTCAACAAAATTCCTTCATGATTTTTCCAAAATAAAGTGCTATCTAAAATACAATATTTCAAAGATGTCATTTTTAAAAATCTTTGCTTGGTTCTGGACAACCCTGGAGGAGCTTGCAAGTTTAATAAAACATGAATTATATCAGTATACCAGGGTGAATCTAAGAAAGCTTGACTGATCTGAGGAGTCGCCATCTCCTGCTCGTTATCCAGTTCATTGATATCTAAGGCTTGGCAATTGGTTTCTGTCATAAGTTGTGCTAAACCTTGGCCTTTTATCAGTTTGGTTGGTTTAATCGCAATATCATATTCCAAAATGGTAGCTATCCACTTACCTCGTTTACCTTCAATGCCATCTTGAGTCAAAATATCTTTAACTACTGCATTAGGCACATATTCTATCACATGAGAATATAATATGTAAACTCTGAAATCTTTGATTGCTTTTACCAATGCAAAAGCCTGTTTTTCCATAATATTGTACTTTAGAGGTGCATCCCTCAGTGCTTTACTAAAAAATGCTATTGGCTTTTCACCCCCTTGGTCATCTTTTTGAAGTAAAACAGCTGCAACAGTATGTTCAGAAGCAAATGAAAAAATAATAAAGTCTCTATCAAATTTAGGACTGGTCAGAACTTGTGTCCTTGTTAAAGCCATTTTAATTTCCTCGAATGATTGTTTGGCTTCTACAGTCCAGTCAATGCTTGAATCTTTCCTCAACATGTTAGTCAGTAATCTAAGTAACTCTGCTAGACTAGAAACAAATCTTCTCAAGAAGTTGATTTTTCCTATAAATGCTTGCAATTCTTTTATGTTTCTGGGGTGGGGTATTTGCAAAATTGCTTGAATTCTTTCTGGATCAATCCTAATGCCATCTTTAGAAATGATATGTCCTAAAAGCTTTCCTTCTTCCAAACCAAACAATGACTTCTTAGGGTTTAAAGAAATTCCATATTTTATGCACTTTATAAATACTTGCCTTAGGTGATCTAAATGTTCTTGATCTGTTTTAGAAAAAACAGTCAAATCATCTAAGTAAATAACCAGAAAATCATGTATCTCTTTAGCAAAAGCAATGTCCATCGCTCTTTGAAATGTAGCTCCTGCATTTTTTAGCCCAAATGGCATTTTGACATATTTAAACGTACCCCATGGTGTGGTAAATGCTGTTTTATCCTGATCATCAGGATGAACCAGAATCTGGTTGTACCCTGAAAATCCATCCAGTACTGATATTCTCGAAGATCCCACTACCCTTTGCAGAATGTGGTCCATTTTCGGCAGAGGATAGTTGTCTTTTAAAGAAACTTTATTCAAATTTCTTAAGTCGACACACAGTCTAATTTCTCCTGTCCTTTTTCTTGTTGGTACCAGGTTAGAAACCCATTCTGAAAATCTGATAGGAGCTATAATCCCTGCTTCAAACATTCTTTTGATTTCCTTTTCAATTGAGGGTAATAAAACATGATTAATTCTCCTAAGCTTTTGTTTAAAATGTTTCTGGTCTGGTTTCAAAGGTATAGTATGTTGAATGATGGATGTATCATAAGATTTGAGGTCTTCATAACTCCAGGCAAAAACATCCTGAAATTCTTTTAATAGTTCAACATATTTCACCTTTTGTTCTTTTGGGAGGGATTTGGACAACTTAACTATTTTGGGATGTTCTGGTGTTCCTAAGTTGCATTCCTCCATATCGGCCTTAACAGGTTCCATTTTAGGTCTGAATGGAATATCATTTGAGTCGAATAGATCTTCCAAAGGTGTTAATCCTTTGGGTA
Source organism: Pinus albicaulis (assembly GCA_034641835.2). Classification (NCBI taxonomy): domain Eukaryota; kingdom Viridiplantae; phylum Streptophyta; class Pinopsida; order Pinales; family Pinaceae; genus Pinus; species Pinus albicaulis. The sequence goes on along the minus strand of CM076584.1, from coordinate 1,644,709,538 downwards.
ATTGATTATCTTTTAAATTGATGATTTCTGTTTCATCTATGATCTCATCAAATTCCATTTGTTTCAAATTTTGCATGTCTTTTTTCGTGAATGTGGTTGGATGCAGCATATGAATTGCATTTTCTCTTGAAATTTCTATTTTTTGTTCTTTTTCTTGATCAAATTTATCAACAGTTATGTCTTCATCTATATTACAGTTAGAAAACTCATTCTGAAGTGTCAAAAAATTATTGATTTGATTGTTATTCACAAATACTTGCCAATTCAAAAGATTGTCTGGTATTGTAGGCCTGTGCCTTATCTCAGCTGAAAACTGATGATTAGGATCAAAAGGCAACTTGCATGTACTAGCAAACATTGCTAAACTGTGAGCATGCAAGTTTTGTTTCCTGGGAATTTTGGCAAGTTGGGCTTGTAGAAATGTGTTGAGAATCTCTACAACGGTCTCTCGGTATTGTTTCAGTCTCATGTCCTTTGTTGCACATTCTCCTTTAATCTGTTGGATGATTAATTCAGAGTCGCCTACAATTGATACTCTAATGCCTCCTAACTTCTTGACATGTTTAAGCCCCAATAAAAGAGCTTCATACTCTGCCATGTTGTTAGTGCATTTGAAATTTAACCTATAAGCATGACCCTCTGCATGATTGTTTTCCACATTGTGTAACCAAATCCCAGCTCCTGCACCTAGTCTGTTCACTGAGCCATCAAACTCTAAATGCCATAGAATTTCATGTTCATAATCTTTATCAACTGTTTTAACGTATTTTTTGACAAGAGCTAGTTGTTTAGTTTTTTTAGGTATTTCTTGGTCATCTGGTGTTTCATTGTTTTCAGAGATTTCTTCAATTTTAACCGTGGTTTTGTTTATGATTTCCATTTCGGGAGCTTCTATTTCAGTAGGAAGATCTGACTCAGCATTGTATAAAATAAAAGAATCCATGTCAGAATGTACAGAATAAATAGGGAAGTTTTCAGGCTTCTCATGGCTACTCACTAAGTACTTCATCAAAGTTTCTCTATATAATCTTTTAGGCTGACCAAATACTGAAATAGTTGCATAAGACATGTCTAATTGAATAGATCCTCCAAGTTTAGCACCCCAAGACCTAGACAATAACATACCATATTTAGGTGGAATATCGGCAACTACTATGTCCATTAAAACAGACTTAGCAGGGTATTGGACCAAAGTGACACACAGATCTTTAATCAAACCTAAACATTTTACCTGACTAGAATCAAATGAAAACAAATCTTTGTATGGTCTGGTAATATCTAGATTCAATCTTTCCATTACTGCTTTTGGCATCAGATTGTGAGATGCTCCAGAATCAAGCATTGCATTATGGAGTATCTTGTCATGAACATTCAGGCTTACATAAAATGGAGGAGTTCCTCCACTTTCTGGTTTTCCATTAACCTCAGGGCCAAAAAGAAGTTTGGGTTGATCATCAAGAATGTTTACTGAATCATCCAATCCAGTAATGTTAATGTTTAAAGATTTGGAAATCTGACTCCTATAGACATCATGTTTAGCCAATTATGATAAAGGAACAGCTATCTTGAGTTTGCCTAATTCAGCCTCTAGATTAAAGGGTTTTTCTGTTTGAGCTTTAGTGTTTTGCACAGTTGGGTTTTCTCTGTTTATTGGGTCCTCAATGTTTTTCTCTTTTTCATGAATGAAGTTTTGTTTTGAAGATGTTTCAGGACTAACTTCTACTGTTTCTTCTACAGTTCCTACATGAGGAGATGTATTGGATTGTTGTTTGTTGATTGGTTGGTTGTCAGAGACATCTTCAATTATTAGATTTGAAAAACTGGGAGTTATCCTAGGCAAAATTTGTATTTGGGGAATGTTTTGTACAGGGGAAATGTTTTGTACAGGAGGAATGTTTTGTTTACCTTTGACATTTTGTTTTGTGGTTTTCTGTTTATTTTTCTCTGGTACATCTATCCGTCTACTTCTCAAGTTGTACTGTTTATGAACCTCGTAGATTGCTGTGTCATAGCCTTCTTTGAAATCAAAAGTCTCACCTGAATGAGTTTGGAATGTTTCAAGGATATGATTCTCTTGATCATCCTGGGATAGGAAGACTTCTGGTTCATCTTTGTCCTCATTGACATTGTTTATTTCTACGTCTTTTGTGGGTTCTTCAGAGGTTGAACCTTCAACAAAGTTTTCTTGGAAAGGTGGCCTAATGTTTTGATCAGGGACATTCTTTCCAATATTTTGATTCAGATTCCTCCTAAAGTTTGGGTTTCTTGCAACATTCTGATTGTCAGTAGAAGACTTTCTTTCAATGGTTTCCACTCTGTCACCTAATCTTTCCGTACCTTTAATAATTACATCCAGCTTCTTTTCAAAAGCTGAAGGTTCTTCATTCATAGGCATTCTTCTTTCTGCCCTAGCTCTGGCTCGTTTTTCTATCAGATTTGCTTCTACACTCACCACTATGCTTTGCATTTCCTCTAGTGTTTGTGGAGCTCTTTCCCTAAGAGAATAAGCTATATCAGAGTCAAAACCGTCTGGAAATTTGACCAACACGTTATTAGGTGGGGGTCTTAGGTTCAGAGGAACTGCATGATATGATTCATTGAATCTTATGATGTAATATTGTACGGTTTCATTTGGTCTTCTTCTTAATTTTTCAAATTCTGATAGGATCTGGAGAGGATCTTTCTTTTTCTCCCATCTGTTCAAAAATGCCCTATACAAAGCTTCTAGGTCAGCAATACTGTTCGGGGCGAGAGCCCTAAACCAAGTTCTAACTTCTCCGGTAAGACTTTGTACGAAAATTCTCATACGGATATCATCAGTATCAATCTCATAAAACTCAAAGTAATCTGTCATCCTCTTGGTGTGTTGTTGAGCTGTGTAGGTACCTGATCCGTCAAAAGGTGTGATCTTACTTTGGTAGTCTTGTGGTAAAGCTGGAGGGTTGGTTGGTAACTGTAAAGGGGCATATCGATTAGCCATTGGAAGATAAAGTGGAGTGACAGGAGTAGCCGGTCTAGTAGGAGGAGAAGGTGGTCTTACGGGAGGAGATGGAGGTCTAACAGGAGGAGATGGAGGTCTAACAGGTGTTTGAAAAGTGGCTGAGCTCGGAGATGCTTTAGTTATCACAGAAATGTTTGAGCTTTCTTCAAAGGCTTGCTCAGATTGAATGGAGTTATGCAATTCTCTGTCAAGATGATGTGAAACAAATCTGTATTGCAAATCTTCAAAGAACAAAGGATCTGGAATTAATCTAGATAATTCAGTCTCAGAGAAATTTACAAACAAAGATGTTTGAAATCGTGCATCAAAAGGAATGTCATCAATATAAATAATTTTCACAGGACAAGATGCAGATCTAGAGAGTGGTCTAGAACTACCTGTACTTTCCTGACTTCCTCTTTCAGAACTTTCTTGACTTCCTTGTCTTCTAAGAATCCTAGGGATCAGGTTTGGATTTTCAAATATTGGTGGTGGATTGGGGTCAGGGTTTGACCTAGTATGTCGAATCCTTTCTGAAGCCAGTTTTCTTAGAATATATGTTTTTGGATTTTGGGTTTTAATTGTAAAATAAATACAACTTCTACAAATTCTTTAAGAAATAATGATATGTGATTAAAATTTCCTCAAAGATATGTTTAAACTAGAGAATCTGATTGAAAAATTTGAAACTAAGATTCAACATATAAGCTAAATCAGAGATAGACTGAAACAGCGTTTATTTACTGCATTTGCATAGCAAAAGCAATTTCAAAACTACACAGGCCGATCTTGATTTCTTGTCTATAGCTTATAATCGAACACTAGTATCAATAAAATGATTCGGTCAGTATGGTAGCCACTATGTTAACTAATCGAGAGGAGAAGAAAACATTTAGGAACAATCACAATTGAAAACAGAGTACAATTAAGCAAATTCTGTTTCAATCCTTTATGTAAATTATTCGGAAATGGATATGATGGTATTAATAAACTAATATAAAATTTCAGACAAAGGGTAGAAACACTTATTGAACTGTAGTCCAACACATGAATCCTGCAACAAGTCCAGTGCTTCAAATCGTCATCCAGTAAGCCACAAGTAAATCTCTCCAAAAGTTTTTATTCCGAAAATCTTAGTGTTACAGCAGAGTCATAGAATCCACCCTCAACTCTCTCTTTGAGGGTTTATTTATACAAAAAATAATCCTAACAATCTTACTCTATCCTAGCCAATAATCCAGGCTGACTTAAAGCATATTTACAAACAAACAAGAGACACATGGTCTCGTAAATAGAATAATGAGTAACGGCTGATGTGTTGTTCCTTTCTTCATGGACGTGCTAAGGATAAGTGCTTAAAATAGGGCTCTGTGCTGTCCTTTGCGTATTCCTTTGACTTGTTGAATACTCTTTCTTCTCACGGATACTCTTTGACCTTTTATCTGATACTCTTTCATCTGCATTTTTGTTTTTTACCATTTACTCAATAGTAAAGATAAACTTTTATCCTGAAAACATTTTTTACAAAATTTCCAGCATTTCCTTCCACCACTGATCATCTGGTATCATTGTTCTTCTGAGCTTCCTTAAAGTTTCATCGGCTTCGGTAAGTTTATAAAAAGTGGGCTCGTTCGGAAATAGATACTTTAACTCATGTTCCAGATAAAACAGATTTCTCACTTTTTCATAAATACTCTTCCCAGTTGGTACTGTAGGTTCTGATGAGCTAGTAGAACCTATACTAGTAGAACTTACAGCTGTATTTTTAGCATGAGCTTTGATTCTTTTCTCATAAGTTTCCAAGTCTACTATTTGATCCTCGGTGAGCATGGGACTTGGCAAATCACTGTCCAGCAGAGCTTGAAATTTTTCTCTGAAAACGTTGATGTCGACCAAAATATCATTACACTTTCTTTCTAGATTTTGCATGAAAGTTCTCTTTGTAAAAATTCTCTTTGCTTCCAAAACTACACATGTTCTATCATCAATTCCTAACAATGCTAGCTGTTGTTTTGTTCTGGAATTCAAAAATTGAATGAGCTGCTGGGCTAGCTCTGGCTTGCCTCTTAATTCATGTCTAGTTTTGTTTATTTCCTCTTGGGCTATCTTGACTAACTCATTCTGCTCAAAAATAGCTTGAATGGAAGGCAAAATATCTCTTATTAAATTAATGATGTTGTCCCAAAGAATATCATTTATTTCATTCAGAGGCTTTTCCAGTGTAAGATCCTTTTGCAAAGCCTCAACCAAATTTTCCAACCTTTTTATTTCTCTGAGGTTGTCAGCAGCTGTCTTTTTGGATGTGTCATATTTTCCCTCCAATTTTGTTAATTGTAATTTTGTTTCTTGGAGTTCTGTGACCTTTAGCTGCAAACTCTCCATCTGCTTAATTAAATCCTCAGAATGCAAATTAAAAATGTTCACCTGAGATGGTTGTTCCTGCTGTCCTGTAGTTGTAGTACCTGTTGTTGAAGTCTGCTTGATATTTTCCTGTTCCTGCAATGCTTTTTCCAACTCCTTTTCTGTTTCATTTAGTCGCTCTGTCAAATTCAAGAGCAACTCCATCATTTCTTCTTGTGAATTTCCTTTTATAACTTCCTGTGTCTGAGGGTGCCTCGAGGCTGGTAATTTCAACTGTTTTCTGAGTGCAGCTATATCATCCTCTTTCTTTTTTACCAATGCCTCAATACCTTTAATGTCTTTGGGATTGTGACCCAAACCAATGATGATCTCTTCTAGAGATTTTATTCTATTGTCCTTTGCCTGTGAGGAGGCCCTCTCAATCTTTAATTGTGCAGTAGTATTATTCAAGGAATCTTGCAGCGTTAAAGCTGCCATGGCTTTGTTGGTGAGAGTAGAATAAACCATTTCCCCTGTTTGTCTATGAAGCTCTATCTGATCCAAGGGATGGATATCTTTTGTTAAAACTTCAAAATTTGTTCTGATGTAATCTGTTGCTGAAGTTGGCTTTGGCACTTTTGCTTTGAAGTGGCTCATTTGCATTTTACCTTGTGACAGATCAAATGCTGACATCAACCTTTGCTGATTGTGAGGAGCCATCTTCATATACTGATCGTATACCTTCATTTTCAATGGTTCATTCTTTGTTTTGATATTAATGAAGGTTTTCTTAATGTCTCCAGTATCTGTCTTTGGCGGTCTGAAAGAAGACACTTCAGTGCTTAATTGCTTTGTATCCCTTTCTGGCTTATGTTTGTTTCACTTGCTGTACCTGTTTGCTGACTATCTTCCCTACCATCATCAAATACTTCATCTATAATTTCTACATCTGGAGGTGGATCAGACTTGTGTTTTTTAGCTTGATAAACTTGTGGGGCTCCTTTTGAAGGTGTGGTATATGGAGCTAGCCTCTTTTTCCCTATTTCCACATTCAGTGGAGTTTGCATCTCTGGAACTTGGATTTGCTTTGCTGGTGTGGGAGAAGCCTGAGATGGTTCTGGTGCTTTGGAACTCTGTGGTTTTTCTGCCATGACCAAGGTTTCAATGACCTGAACTATAGGTTCTTTTCCTTTACCCTTGGGTTCTGCTGCTACTGATGGACTATCTTCCTGTAATGCTTGCTGTAGAGTGGCTGCTGTAGATGTGCCAACGTAGGGTAACTGCATTTGATCATATGTTTCTAGGTCAAAATTCTTCTCAACATCTTTCATAAGTTTATTCAATTTGCCAGCTCCACTTTCCTCTTCAACAAGTGTTCCTTTAACCCATTCATCTTGATTTGCATACTGTTCTATGTCAGGAATTCTGTGATGTACATAAGGAGATGACTTATTTTTTAACCTTCTTTCACAAATGAAACCAAAGGGGTCATAAGGGACCCAACGGAAAGATGTCTGGAATTTTTTCTCTAATATAAGTTCAGCATCTCTTTCAGCTTCCCTAGAATTGCAAATGAAAGGACCTAACTGGCTTTTGATCCTTAATTGTGCTTTCTTCTTTACATTGCAGAAATGGATTACATCTGAGTTATTCATCTGTCTAAAGTATTCCAACGCAAAAATTCTCATTGGTACATATCTGGGTAACTTGAATGGATGTAATTCACATCCATAAATCCTGATGACTGTATGGTTTTGGTATAAGTACCAATCCCCAACTTTATAACTCTTTGACAATTGCAAGGTATTTCTAATTTCAGTACTAAGCCTGGGGGGAGAAACTCCTGTTAACAAGGTTGTAGCAGGATGTACAAACTGATCAATGAATTCTGAATAAGAGTAGGGAGAATCAGAGGACAAATGAATGATGGGGGACCAAAAAATAACGGACCTGGGATTACCTTTAGCATCAAGTTTCTGAACAGGGAAAGGGAATCTGTCTGAGTGATAGAAAATTATGAGATGATAGATAACTGAGGAGTACTTGAAAACCTTTTCAGTATCTAGCCTTAAAAATTGATCATGGATTTTGTTGGCAATGAAGGAAGCATAATCATACTTAATCTCAGGAGGCTGCCCAGGGGTAAAGATAGATAGCAAAGCCAGAGTTATCTCATCTACATACTCACTGGTATTGAATCCTAAGACAAAAGATATTACATTCACAATAAGCCTTCCCAATTTATTGAAAAAGTAAAAACCATAGGGGGGAGTCCCTTTTGGCTGATGCTCGGGTAACATGAAATACTGACACATTGCTTTTAATTTCTCTGGGGTTAACTGCCTGGTTTTCTCAATCAACCCTTCCATGGATAAAGGTGCTAATTCTTGTTCTGGCTCAAAGTATAACATAGCATTGATCGACTGAGGTGTGATAGGGAACATAATACTTTGATCAGGAGCTAATACAGCTCTTTGTGCGGGATCATAATTTGCATGACAGTAATGAATGATTTCAGGGAAAACGTGGACTGTAGGAATAAAATACCTTGGGAGATTGGATTCCCACAACCCTATAAGATCTTGCCCCTTTGAGTGTTCGTCTCTGCAGCGACAGAAGCTCAAACGGGGACTTTCATCAAAATACAGGTCTTTTATTTGGAAATCTTCATCTATCAGAGGTAGATAGTCCAATTCCCGATGAGGAGCATTCAATGGAGTGATATTTAGAGCTTTCGGGACCTCCATTTTGGTTCTTGTGGATTCAAAATGGAGGTTTTCGTTTTTTTTCTTACAGACCGGACGGAATATCTGAAAAAGGAGGAAATTGGAACAATTTGCAGGTTTTGGGGGCAATTTCACAGGTTTAAAATCTTCAGGGAGGACTCAGCAATGATTTTTAACCACTTTCTAGGCGAAAAAACAAAGGAAACTGAGTTTTTCATGCAGTCGGGGCGTAAAATGATAAATACCTATTTTTAGACGGAAACTGGTTCTTTGACAGGTAATGAGCAATGGCAGGGACGTTCTTCAACACGGGCGCAGCAGAATTTTGGGGCGAAATGGTCAATTACAGCGGAAATTTTGAAAATCGCAGCGGGAGCAACGTTCTTCTCAGAACAATGAAAATGACTAAAAACACGAAAAATGGCTTATTTACAAGTTAAAAGGGTTTTTGTCGTTTTCGAGGTGATGACGTCATTCGACGTACGGGGTGACGTAAGGGAGTGGGACCGGCGGTATTCGATAAGCGGTAAGCGGTGAGCCCGCACCGCTTATGGAGGAAGGCGGTAAAAATCGCAATGGCAGCGATTCCACAGGCTGCTTGCCACGTGGAATGCTGAATAGTCAAACCCGCTCATTCCTCGCTGGCTAAAAAACTCACACGCGATGGGCAGCGGGATTGATCGGGACCGTTGATCAACGGAGGAATGATCTGACGGCTGGAGGAAAGGGAAACTTGTGCGGTTTCGAAAGTGGGCCCGTCGGGGTTTAAAAGGTTTTAATGTGAAATCTAATCACCCCGGGGACACGTTAATAGGCGGAAATGGTTGTTAATTAGTCCAAATGATTAATTAACCCCGTGAAATTATGAAATGGATTGCGGCGGAGCTTGGCCAGGTGGAATGCCACGTGGAATGCTGACGGTGGCATAGACTTTCGCAAAGTTTATTGATATGTTTTAGTATTAAACATACTTGTCGTATGTCTAAAGTTTTTTGTATATATTTTTATTATATGATGAATGAATTAATATAATTAATTCATCATAGGGGCGGAATTTATATATAAGGCTATAGTTTAAACCAAAGGGCTTATAAATCGGGGTGTTTATTTTAAATGTGCGGGAATATATACTTTGGTAAAACATTATAATAAAGGGTTTTGGGGATATTTATTAGAAAAGGGAGTTATATACTTAGGAAAAGGGATTTTACTAGGGATTTAATATAGTAAAATCAAATGTTAATATGAAAAAGGACAAGGAAAATCAAAACACCTTTATACATCTAAGAAAGTGATAACTTATGAAGTAAATTGCAACATTTTATCTTCAACACTTAAACTTAGAATAACAAGTTGTTTTGAGGAATTTTATGGAATATTGCATCAGTTTCCTAAGTAAAATAGGATTTTACTTAGGAAAAAGTTAAAGATGGAAGATCATCAATGATGGATTATTTCAAGTGCTTAGGTCTTTTTGATCATTAGGCCGAGGGTCCGGTCCCTCCAGAAGTCAAGGAAATGCCTTGAGCCCTTTTGATCTCCAAATACCTTAGTACTTTTGGGGGAAATTAGTAAAACTCTTGAGGGGGAAAAATGATGGGGGAGGTTAATGAATTTGACTTTGCTTGCTGTGATTTTCCAGTGTATTTCCTGCCTTAGTATTTGTGATGAAAGTAAAGGATCAAAAGCATGTAGCAGCATCATTCATCAGAAAACACTTTGCAGCACCATCTACCTACCCTATCTACTTAACACTACCATTTTGTCTTCTTTATTAGGGTGCATTTAGACTTGCAAACCCTGATCAATCTTTTCTTTTACATGATGAATCTATCTATTTCTACCCTTATTACATCCAAGGGCTCAGATTAAACTGTTGAGCACCTTTTATTCACTCTACCTAGCTACTTATCTGCCAAGATTAAACTGTTTGGCTAGATATTATTCTCTAATCTATAACATGAAATTGAAATATGACTAAGCCAAGTTTAAACAGTTTGACTTATTCATGAATTGTGGAAAAAGTTTCACAAGCTGCACACAATTGATTTATTACAACAGAGTAAAAATTAGTGGCATTTGGATTTGCACACTTTCCTTGGTCTATTTTTTGCTTGGGGTTCATTTTTTTCTCTTTTTGACCATTTTTATTCTTTTTACCCTTTGATATTTCTTTTAGGGTATACCCTCTTTACATTTTTAAAATTTTTTGATTTTTTTGGTTTTCAAGAAAAGCTACGCCACTTTCTGTTGGGCTGAATTAGTATTGTATTTCCCTTTCGGTACCCTCCCTAATGACATTGGATCCAGCAATGAGGAAATAATTGCACACTGGGAACAAAAAAAGGAACATATACAACATGGCATGTTCATCGTGAAAATGAAAATCCACAATCTCCACAATCCGAAGATGAATCTACTCCTGTATCTACCCCTCCTGACATCCCCCTTGACCCCGTCCAAATGAATGAATGGGAAATCCTCTCTCACCTTCACCCAGGCCACAACATCGAAATTGATAACCTTGGAATCATTGGCAATCGTGACTTTGATCTTAATCACTAATTGGTTTCACACTTCCCTACCTCTCCACTTGCAAGAAACTGCCATCAATTTCATTGAATACAATCACTCAAATAGTCAAAACCAACATCGTCCTTTTTCAAACCTTCCCAAAAATCACATATTATCTCCTACCCAACAAAAAGCATTCACACATATTATTTTTCATTTCAAAAACCCTCTACCAAAACCCCCAACCAGAACCATCATACAAGGGACAACCGGAATCGGAAAATCTGCTTTAATAAAATCTCTGCAACGTGCATTTATCGAAAACTCCTCAATAGATATAAGCCCATTGTTGCTACTTGCACCCACCGGTGTTGCAGCTTTCAACATAAGTGCCCTTACAATTCACTCTGCCCTTCACATCCCTATCCAAACAATGCATCCTCTTGAAGGACAACCGCTCCTACACCTTCAAGAACAGCTCCACCATGTACAATACATACTCATTGATGAAATGAGTTTTATCAGGCCGAAAATGCTTTCCCGTATTGATGATTTCCTACGAGAGGCATTTCCCCTTCATCTAAATACACCATTTGGCAATGGATCCATTATCCTTGTCGGGGATTTAGGCCAGTTGCCACCTGTGAAAGACATTCCTCTGTATGCTAGCACATCACGTGGCACTGCACTTTGGCACAACTTTGATACTTTCATAATGCTTACAACTATTTTTCGCCAGCAAGGTGTTGACCCTTCCAAAATTGCCTTCTGCCAGATTCTCAGAAATCTCAAGGATGGAAAACCTACAATTGAAGATTGGAACCTCCTAATGTCGAGGACAGATTCCTCTATTACACATGAAGATACAAAACCATTTGAAGACTCCATGCACTTGTATGCAACAAACAGTTCAGTTGCCTTGCATAACAAATCAATGTTTTAAAAAATAAACATGCCAGTAGCTTTGTGCTCAGTGGAGAAACATCGGGAACAAACATTCGCTACATCTGAAGAAGAACAACTAGACGCAAAGGTTCTTTTATGCAATGATCAAAAATTTATGCTCACCTGCAATTTGTGGGTACATGCAGGGCTTGTAAATGGGGCACTTGGCACGGTGATTTCAATATTTTATGCACCTGACTCAAAGCCTCCAGAATTTCCATCCTTCGTGGTAGTCGATTTTAAACAATACAAAGGAACACCATGGGACATTTCACACCCCACATATGTGCCCATTTCCCCTATCACAAGAGGTGCACGTCAAATAGCATGGGCTTTAACAATACACAAGTCACAAGGAATGACATTAGATAAAGCAATAGTTGACATCGACCCCAAAGAACACCAAGGTCTAACATTCACCGCCATTTCAAGAGTAATATCTCTATCAGACCTTCGAATCCATCCAGCATTTCCATTCTCACGCATATCACGAATAAAATAAAATCCATATCTACAACGCAGAAAGCAAGAAGAGTCATTGCTCACATCGAAATATATATAGACAAGTACACTCTATCCAACAATAAACTCTTCATTACATCTTCACCAAACGGTAAACAAACCTTAACCTTTTCAAATTTCCATACACAATTACTTGCTTTTACATTTTTTCTAATACTGGTTATGCTCCTAATGTTCAAAAGAAGTTTATGCTTACTTTAAGTATTTTTAAACTCTAGAATTAGTACACTTTTATCAATTGTTTACACTAACAATTACTATTTCTCTTTTTCCATGGCCAACAGATATGGATTCACAATATTTAAACATGCTCTATGAATGCTGCCAAGAGATTCAACAACAGGAACTTACTTTACATGATATACAACTGAGATTCCTTTCAGTTCAGTTACATATCTAAGTTCAAAAAGTAGTTTAAGCATAATATAAATAAAGAAATACAAAATTTTTAGAAGATAGATGAGTTTATAAATTTTGTAAAATATTTTTAATATTGGGAGAGTAGCTCATAGGGCGTAGATAAAATTGTGACATGATGTTCTATTAAGGCACTTCTTGGTGTAAAGGTCACCGGTTCAAAATTTTGCGGGCAAAAATATAGGCAAGCTAAGGGTTGGTGTGGCCCAGGCCGGGTGCAATTCTTAGCTGATTTTGATGGCTTATATGCCCCTAGAGCACGACTACTCAAGCCATAGGTTAGGTGTGTTAGTCATCTCAAGACTCACATAACCTAGCAAACAAAAAAAAACATGAAAGGGTGAAACTGTGAAGCATGATTGCTAGTTTGTGAATTTTTGAGAGCAAGATAATCCAGGTCTAGAAGTGGGCCCATTGGGAGTTTGGAGGCCCTATTTCTAAGTAGCCTCACAGAGATTGAGTTCGCATAGTTGCTATTGGGTGAGATTAGATTTCCTCTTGTTGAGAGCACAAAGCTCCACATTCATCCTGGAGTTATTGAAGAGTTTGTCTATACTAGACTAAGATTTCCATAGAAGTCTAAACTTGTATAGAAAGATTGGAGAAATCAATTTGTAGATTCAAAGTGGGGAGTGAATCTCCTCAAAATATATTTTAAGTTGTTGTAGAGTGTCTTTGATTGCATTGGTTTTCCTTTTTCCCATGTTCTCTTATGGACTTGGATGCTGATTTACCAAAGTAATCAGCACATCCAAAGCACTGTATCCATTCAACATTCTGATGAATTGTGATCGCCAACCCAAATTGGACACAAAAAGAAATGAATGGTTGAAATTTTTGGCCAATATTGTTGGTCTTGTTAGCATCGAAATCCACTCACAAAAATTACGGCAAGTACAAAGCTTCAATCCCTTTAACATGAGAATTATATCATTGTTGCGCTAAATCGAGCAAGGGAAGTGATCATTATAGAGCTAGGGGATGTGAGAATGACATTGAGGAGGGCACGATGTGTCATGAGGTTATAATGCATGAGGTTGAATGATACCACATTGAATTGATGGGACATGACATGAATTAGAGGGGGGCCTCAAGGAATATGGAAGGTGAAACCCTAACCATTAACCTTGAGGTCCCCCATTTTGTCATAAGTTGCAAAGGAGGCTTGAGAATTGTTAGTGCAAGAGACATGATATGAAGAAATAAAGGGGGATAAGTGAACTAAAGAACAAACATGTTGAAAGTTTGAGGATAATATGGCATTAGAAGGAGCAGAGAGCCCAACGGGAGATGTGTTATAATATTTTTTCTTTTTAAAAGGAAATGGTTGATGGGGAACTAACAAACTCTACGAATATATGTAACAACCCGCAAGCCACATATATCAGAAACTCATAGTTCAACCTAGGTTCGAGATCTTCGAAGACCACTGGAAACTGGAGCCAGAATCCTAAATTCCAATGGGATGCCTATCCTTCCAACCTTACTATGATAGGTCATGGTGTCCCCCCATGATATTTGAACTTGAGTGGAGGTGGGTAAGACAACCACTTCGTCATCCCACGTCATCTCATGATGTCTTATAGTATTCTTAGAATCCCGCTGCAATGATGAGTTTGAGGATATTAAGAGGGGAGACCAACTCAAATTTAAAATACAGGGCATATGCTTCAATTTGATTATTTGTAACTATTTCTAAGCTCCAAGAATACGTTAATTCAATATCTCCTAGATAGTGCAATACCCGTATGGCATAAATTAAAATTAAATTTGGATATAATTAAATCTCCAAATTAAATGAAATATTTTTTTTTTTTTGACAGAAATGGTTATGTAGTATTTATATTCATCTTGGCCTGAATGCCGAAAATCTGATTACATTGAGGATGTCTAAATCCTGATGCATCTCACTGCTAAGAATGAGAATGCAGCCAAAGCTTGCAGACTTCTTCCATGATAAGAAATCTATAAATTCGATTTCAGAGATTTTCCCCAACTTGAAGATACAAACAAATTTATTTAAGAGCAAGCAGTAAAACATGACAACAATCAGCTTATGGGATGGTTCCCATGATTATTCTTCGTCTTTCATCTTGACCCCGGCAGAGAGGAGGGCAGCTTTGTTGGCTTCAATGTCCGCCTCTTTATTATGAGTTCTCAGCACATGGTAGTAGTTCAACTTCTGAAAAGCGTTTTCCAAACCCTTAATTCTGGATATCAGCCTTGCTAGTTTGAGATCCAAGGCTGGGGAGTTGGAAACCATTGCGTTTGTAATGATCTGGGAATCACCTATAACATTAGCTTCACTTATATTTAAAGCTTTGAGGATCTTGAGGCCTTGAAAGAGGGCCGAAGCCTCAGCTTGAATGCTGGATGAAAGTCCAAGCCCCCAAGCAAATGTATGAATTTTTTCCCCAATTGGACTTACAACAACACCTCCTGCACCAGCTTTGCCCGGATTTCCCTTTGTTGCCCCATCAAAAAAGAGAGAGTGCCTTGAGTGCGAATTGAGCCAGTCTTGAAAGTCAGTTTTAGATTTCCTTATTTGCCAGTCTTTGAGAGGAGGGCGTTTCTAACTGCTGATTGAAATTGCAAGTCAAGGAATGATCCCCAAGCAATGTCCTGTTGGCTAAGATTGGAATCATCTTTTATATCAGTCAAGCACTCCTTTAAATGAAATTTAATCTTGATTTCTAAGACCTTGTGATTCTGTTTAATATTTCTGAAAATTCTTCGGTTTCGTTCTAGCCAGATCTGCCAACAAATAACCTTTGGAAGGACATCCCATGCATATTTGATTATCTGATTTATAGGAGGAGGGCCAGAATATCTGATTGCCCAGTTAGAAAAGAGATCAGCAGTGGAACAAGGAAGCAAAAAGTTGGGATCCAAATTGTGGATAAAGGAGAACCAGATCTGCTTAGAGAAATTGCATTCAAGGATTAAATGGACTGTTGTCTCTGCATTTTCGTTGCACAGCGAGCAGATGGAGGGACCGTAGAACCCTTTTCTCTGCAGGATGTCATACGTTAGGATCTTGCCATGGCAGAGAAGCCAACCAAAGAAGTCGACTTTGGGCCATGAAGGAAAACGCCAGACCCCCTGCCAAGGTGCAGGGTCAGGGGGGACGTATGGCCTCTCTTTCAGCTTGGCATATCCCATGGAGATAGCGTAACCTTTGGCATTCAGCCCCTAGCCTTTCATATCTCTTTTCCTCATGCGCGTGGGTGCCAAGCCATGAAGGAGGTCAAGCAGCGTGGACCATTCGTTGGTCAGATGGGCTGGCACCTCAATACGTTTCCAACCTGCCCAGACAGAATCGCTCCAAAGAGAAAGATCCCACAACGAACACAGCCCCTCTCTATCCATATAGCATCGCAGCGCTCTAATAGAGGCTCTGTCTTCAATTGGGTCCTTATTCATGATTTTATCAGTCCAAATATTGATCTTTTTGCCGTTTCCTGGTATCCAATAGGAGTGCGCATTAATTAAGGGAGCAGCTTTAACGTACAGTTTGAGAAAAGAAGAATTAGGCAAATGGATTACATTGTCTAAACAGGTAGAACGAGGACCTCTAAAATGCTTTTTCCAGAGAGCCAATTGGGCCCAGCCAGGCTTGGGAACAATGATCCTCCAAATAATCTTAGCTGCCATAGCCATGTTTTGCTGACAGAGGTTTTTGAAATTCAAACCACCCTCCCACAGTGGCTTGGAGATGGTTTCCCAACTGATAAGGGGAATCTTGTTTTCATTCTGTTTGCCTCCCTTCCAAAAAAACCTCCGCATGAACTCTTCCATTTTTTTTAATATGCTTGCCGAAGTGAGAAGCACAACAAATTGAAATAGAGGAAGGCTGGAGAGCACAGATTTAATAAGGACAGATTTGCCAGCAGTGTTGAGCCAAGAGAAGCGCCAGGCTTGGATCCTAGTCTTGAATTTTCAAGTTGAGGGAGCCAGTCTTTGCTTGTAGGTCTCTTATGAAAAACAGGAAGGCCCAAATATTTGAAGGAGGTCCAAGTGGAGGAGGCTGCAAAACCCAAACATCTAGAAATAGCGGAGAGCAATCTGGGCGAAGTGTTCCAGCTGAAGATATGACATTTGTTCTTATTTACAACGCTGCTTGAGGCTTCACTGAAATCATCCAAAATTGGTTTAAATTTAGAGGCAGAGGAGAGAGAGGAAGCTCCCAAAAAAAGAGTGTCATCTGCAAATAGGGCGTGGTTTATGTTTTTGACCCCTCTTGCAATACACAGTCCATTGATATCTTGATCTTGCATCTTTTTGTCTAACAGGAAGCTGAGGACAGAGGCTTGGATGAAAAAAAGCAGAGGGGAAAGAGGACACCCCTGCCTTAGCCCTCTTGAAGCTTTGAAGAAATCAGTGGCTCTTCCATTTACAAGAGGAGCAATCCATGGCTCCGAGATGCATGCCCGGATCCATTTGATGAAATTTGCTCCAAAACCAAACTTGCTCATGACTTTTAAGAGAAAGCTATGATTTAATCGATCAAAAGCATTTGCTAAATCAAGTTTAATCACCATAGCTTATTCTTTTCGAAGAAGACTTGAATGAATTTCCTCTTGAACAAGGGTGAAGTTGTCCACGATCTGCCTTCCTTGGATGAAGCCTCCTTGATTCTCCGGAATTATTTTGGGAAGAATGAGCTTCAGTCTATTTGCAATTACTTTAGTGATTAACTTATACCCAGTATTGCATAAGGAAATCGGGCGGAATCTGCTGAAATTGTTGGCGCCTTTTTCCTTTGGTATGAGGGCTAAGAAAGCAGAGTTTGTGCTGCCTCCTATTTTCTGAGTATTTTGAGACTTTTGAACCATTTTGAGCAGATCCTTTTCAACAATCGACCAACAAACTTGAAGAAACCTGGCAGAAAAGCCATCCGGCCCAGGGGCCTTATCCGGATCCATATCAAAGAGGGCCTTTTTGACTTCGTCTTTGGTGACTTTGGCCTCAAGGATCTCGTTCATACGAGGAGAAATTGTAGAAGGAATAATGTCTAGCAGATCTGAGTATTGGTCTGGGTCCTTATCCTCACAATACAAGTTTTGAAAGTGAGAAAAGGCTGCTTTTTTAATGTCTTCAAAATCCTTGTAGGTGACGTTATCCTCCTTAATCTCAGAAATAGTGTTGAAGCATTTCCTGGCTTGGGCTTGTTTGTGGAAAAAGCAGAATTCCTATCCCCTGCTTTGAGCCAAAGATTTCGAGATTTTAATCTCCAGTATTCTTCTTCAGCTAGGCAGGCCTTATGAAAGCGTTGTTGCAGATGAGCCTCTTGGTCTAACAACTCCTCTGTGACTATAGCGTGCTCCACATGAGTTTGGTGAGAGGCAAGAGAAACTTTAATGGCTTTTCTTTCTGTAGCCGGGTTGGACAGGGTTTTGACCCATCGTTTTAGATCGCCTTTTACCCTTCTAAATTTTTCCTCCCAGATATAGAAAGGAGATCCATTGATAGGCTGACTCCAACAATCCTTGACTATTTGCATGAAGTCTGGTTCCTTGACCCAGAGGGGACTAAATCTAAAAGGAATAGAACCCAGATCTAGATGGGCCAGGAGCTCTAGCTTTATAGGCTTATGGTCCGAGATGCTGTTAGTAAGGATGTGCATTCTAGGTTCTAATCCTAGTAACAGATAGGAGCTTTGAATGAAAAATCTATCTAATCTGGCAGCAATATGACCAGGGCCCACTCTTTTGTTAGACCAAGAGAACTTACCGGAAGAGGGTTTGATACCCAGCAAGTCCCAGTCCTGCAATAGATCCTCCGCCCATTCCCTTGCCGGGTCTCGGATAGCGCTGCCTCCTCTTTTTTCAGACGAGTGGAGAGTGAGATTGAGATCTCCAGCAATAATTATATTTTCCAGATTTGTCAAGTTTGCTTGGTGCCTTATAGAATCCCAACAATCATTTTTTTCCCTGACATTGACTGGAGAATATACATTGAAGAGGCAAAATATTTCCTTAGTATCTAGATTCTGCATTTTCAGCAGCAACCAGTGAGTATTACTAGCCTCAAAGGTGACTGCAGATTTGTTGGGGTTCCATAGAGTGCCAATCCCTCCCGATGCGCCCCGGGCAGAGATTGCTCTTACTTCACTTTTGAACCATAGTTTCTTGCATGCTTGCAGGAAGACTACGTCTTCCAGCTTAGTCTCCTGGATGAGAAGTATGTCTGGAGTTTCTGTTCTTATTAAGTTTCTCATGGCTTCTTCCTTAACTTTACTCCCCATACCTCTACAATTCCAGGAGATGACCTTCATTATTTATGTTTCTGGTGGGCTCCCTTGGAGCCTTGGGGCTGATTTTTCAACATCCTAGGTTTTGAGGCTAGCAATTTTTCCAGAGTTGGCTGGCTGCCCTGTAGCTTATCTTTATAAGTCTCCTGCTCTCTTTTTTCCCTGTCAGTTTTACGGCCTCTTGTAGATCTTCGTATCGAGGTTTGGGATTCTCCTATTTCTCCTTCCTCCTCTGACTCGTCCGTTTCTTGCTCTTCTTCCTCATCTTCTAAAATCATACCTTTGGGATCTTCGGCACTTGTTCCTTTAAGGGAGGCTGAGGGAGTACCTTTGCTTGGGGAAACTGGATTTTGGGTCTTGATCTCCTGAGTAGCTTCTGTCTACTGGCGTAGTGGGTCAAATTTGTTTTCTTGCGCCTTTTTGGGAGGGGGGCGTTGAACATTAGCCTGTAGAGAGCCTTTTCCAGAGGGTCCTCCCAGTTTTTTCCCTTTGTGATTGGTTTTTGCTCGCTTGACTTGGTTCCAACCCTCTTCAATCCCTTTCTCTGGCTCTGCGTTGGACGGACAGTTTCTAGCAAAATGTCCATGAACATGGCATTTCCTACATTTGAACGACAGTTGCTCATAGTCCAAGATCTTCACATGAGACCAGCTGCCGACTTTGATTTTGATAGCCTATGGAAGACCCACCTCTAGATCTACTTCTACGCAGATCCTGGCACAGTCGTACTGGTCCTTGTTGTTTGCCCGATCTATGAATTTCCCGAGAGCGTTGCCAATGTGTTTCAAGGAATCCCAGTTCCAGCAGTGAACTGGCAGATTTGGAAGACGAACCCACACCGGGACAGCCTTGGGAACATCGACAGCCGGATCAAAGTCCGGAGTCCATTTGTTCAGATAGAGGCCCTGAGAACCCATGAAATACGACCCATTTTGAAAGATCAAATCTTTGTCTTCTTTGGAGGAAAATTCGAAGAGGAAGTACCCTCGCCCCAGAAAGTAAGAGGTGACATTTTCCTTGATCAGAGGAGCGCAGTTCCTGTTAACCCATTGCTCAGTAGTTTTCAGAGAAGGCCACAGTCCCGTGAATTGGCCAATGAGACCACGATCAGCCAAAGATAAAGCTACTTGAATGGGGGCCTCCGGAGGTAAAGAGATCTCAGGAATTTCATTGAGCTTCTTAACAAATTTGGATGCTTCGCTTCTTTTCTTCTGAGGCAAATCGACAAGAAGCTGGTTGAAAGCGTAGATGGCAGGAGAAGAAGGCGGATCCTTAGAAGGACCCAGTGTCTCCATAGGGAAGGCCTGAGGTCGGCCGCCGCAGGGGCAGCCACGCAGCAGAAACCCTAGCGTAGCTCAGAACGTGCAGAGAGAGTCCCAATGATAAATTAAATGAAATCTTTATTAAATACTTTCCTACTTAAAAAAATTAATTTAATTTAATATGTAAAAACAAATTCTTTTTCCTTTGGAACACAAAAAATATTATTAAAAAATATAATTTTGAAATTTGAATTTATTAAATCAAAATTTTAAGACTTTGTCTAGTGGGCAACACTTTTGTCTAGAAATTTAACCATAGTAGTGTTTAAATCGTTTTTTAATAGTGGAAATAGATTTAGTACCATAAAAAAACTAAAAAAACTAGAGGGCACCCAAAATCTTGAAGTTTAATAGGTGTATTCCAGATTTCCCAAAAATCATGCCTAATTTTTGTCAAAATCTTACCCAAATTTCCACGATTTTCTAGACAAAATTGCGACTTTTTTTAATAAACTATTTGAAAATATAAATAAAACATAACATAATTTTATTAAAAGCAATCGTTTTTGAAATTTGAACCTATCGAATCAAATTTTTTTTATAAGAATAATTTTATTTAAATCCATCTTTTTACTAAATCATTTATTTAATAAATAAATTCGATTTTTAATAAAAATCTGGGAAAACGTATATTAAACAAAAAATGATCATTCAATTTTAATTTTCGATTTATTAATTTACTCAATTTGATAATGGGATGTGGTCAAGTTTACCTTTAAAAACTTGTTTTTTCAAAAACTTTCCAACTTAGTAATTCCGCTCCATTTGATAATGCAGCTGTTACCGAGAAATTGAGTTTATCTGCTTCCAAAGTTACCATTTTGGCAATGAGCTATCACTGGGGTCACGACCTCGTTGCGGTTCAGCCATCCAAAAATAGTAAATATTAATGATGGCACTGCCCTAAATGTTCCTGACAATAACTGCACATAGACTTACGTCCAATTCTCGGATTGTTGGATCTCTGAACCGAGTCCCCCTGTTAATTTTCGTTTGGTTTGACAGGACCACTATTATGGTTAGATTTCTCTGATTTGACACGTCTGTTCTTTAAATTCCCGAAACATTATACAGAAAAACATGCCTCCAAGGATAGACACGAAAACAAATCGGCTGCATAAAAGCAATGAAATAATCTCTGCAATTGAACAGAGGACGTGATGCGAATAAAGATAACGTATATTAAGCCATTTCCGGTTTCATGGTGATAAAGTCTGTGCTGCTATGATATCGAAATCTTCAGATGGTCTGACTTTCAGAATTACCAAGTCCAGATTGTATATAGGCCAGCTCTTCTTTGGCTTCAACCTTGAACTTGGTACGAGTAAAGTGTTTTACATTAAGATCAACAACCGTTATGGGTGGAAGATAAGGACATAAGTCTGCAATACCAATTGACCTTGTTTCAGCTTCTTGATTTAAGCCGTTAGAGGGCAGTTCACCTCAGCAAATATCTATTGTTTCAGGTTCGTGTTTCGTTGCTATTTTAATGGGTTAATTTCGTTTTCCCTATGTTTGTCAGTAATTTCGGCTTGTCTTGACTTTTAGTTGTTTGCATGCATATTTATAGGCCAGAATTTGATTGTTTACTAGAAATTTTGATGAATGTTGCTTCTGCTTGAAGACATTTAACCATCTTGCATATATTTGGCGCCAGATTTTCCATTATTTTAAATGTTTTCATGGAAAAACACTGTACAACACACTCACCCACCACTGGAGCCTGCCAGCGACATTTTCCATGTCTATTCGTAATAGACATAAAATTACCCTGTGAAGGATTGGAAAAATATCCATAAGTCAATTCGGTAAGTCAATTGGTGTGGCTCCAGCGTAGTTCGAGTGGTTGTTAGGAAAATGTTTACGCTTCTTACTTGGTTCAAATCCTACTTTCTGTCAGGTTTACTCTGAGTTAGCATATAGTTGATGAGCTTCTGTCAGGTTTACTCTGAGTTAGCATATAGTTGATGAGCTCTATAAATGATCTATTCACGAATTGTTTACAGGGCATTATGCCATGAAAAAATTAGGGTTTATGCTGGATACCATCCTCTACCCATCCTCTTCATAATTAAGGGAAATACCTTAAAAAATAAAATAAAATCCAGAAGCATTTTATTCTATCTCCAGAACTCACTTGCAGCTAAAATACAATAGATTATTACATTTAATGCTGCCTGCTAAAGTTGTTGGTTACCAACACTCACAAAATACCCCCCCTTATGTTTAGTAGCGGTAACATAATCATTTGGAATAAGTACTCTCCAAGATTCCCTTGAATGTCATCTTCCTTCCTTCCTTTTTATTTATTTATTTTAAATTAAAAAAAAAACTGGAAAATTCTATTATAATATAAAAGCTGTGACTGAAGTCAATTGGGAGAAGTACAGCAAAAGAGACAACCAGTGTCGGGAGATTAAACAAAATATTCTTCTTCTGACTAAACCAGAAAATTCCCATTTTTGGCCCAAACATGTGGCTGGCAATGTCTTGATAATGCTCATGTTCATCAACTATTAAGTTTTAACTATTAACTGCCCTAATCTTTTATATGTGCCAAGTTTGGCTTGTGTGTCCATTAACTTCCCTAATTTTTTATATGTGCTGAGCTTGGCTAGTGTGCCACTGCCCACTTGTTTGTTGTTGGCACGTAGGATATCTAACCATTGCACAGATTCAAACCTTCCTGTGAGGGTTCTAATTCAAAAGAAAACTTGAGTCAACTTGTTTCTCTCTGGAGTTTTAACATGAATCATATGCCTGATGATAATTGTTGAATCCCCAAATACCAATAACTTTCATATGTTTTATTGGTGTGCCAATGACAGACCTTGGGCTTGGAGTAGGGCATATGCTTCTGCTTGGTTGTTTGTCATATGACTGAGGCTCCATGCAAAACTATGCTATAGGATTCCTCCAGGCAAGAAATAAGATCCCCCTTCCCTGCCACTTCTCCTTTAATGGCAACTTCTTAGAAATATTTAAACAACTTTTAAAAAATCTAAAGTAAATTCCTCTCTCTACCCCTTTTACATGCAAAGGTAATGGTGAGTGACCCCTGAGCTGTCAAACCCCTGCATTTACTCTTCAAAATGAGCAAAATATTCAAAAAAATCTTCAGATATTTTCCATCAAATTGCGATATTATAATCATATTTTGTGTGAGAGCTTCATTACCTAGAAAGAATGCTCTGCTTTTGATGAGAGCTACGCATTTCGATCCCTTATCCACAATCGAGAGTTAGAGCTTACTTTTAGCACTCTGGAACACCTCCTAAACACTATAGAGGAAACTACAAATCCAACTCTTCTACTATAATCTTATTAGTAGTATAACTGAGTTGTAATAGTTAGATTTACTATTTCACAGGAACATTAACATTAAGCTTTCATGGACAAATGCATCTGACAGCTTGAATAATACTCAAGTGCTTTGAACATACGCATAATGGATGGGTCATCATCTGCTTGATAATACCAGAGGGCTATGTGAAGAAATACAGTGTACACATGTGTCAGTTGCAAATCTGTTGTCACAAACAACTTCAAGTCTTCAAACTAGCAATAATCATACCAACACAACACGTTCATCAAATCTTACATGGGTACTATGCCCATCTAGGATTGGGTTTCTTCCGATCAAATCAATTATGAATCATTTTTCTGGACTCACTATTCCCTTACAACTAAAACGATGATGCTCTTTTTCGGAAATTATCTTCTACAACTGTCTTCAGGAGCAAAATGAGTGTTTTCAGTCTCGTACTCAACATATCCTGCAAAAACTACAATGTGAACTTGTCTGATGTTGGAACGGCGAGTTCCAACATAGACTTGTACTTATGATAACAGGTTTGCCACACCAAATGTCATGACCACTAATTTCTTCAATTAATTTTTTTAAGACCAGACTTTCCTGACCATACCTTATGGCACAATTTCGTTGACCATTGTACAAACAACACTTTCATGAACTCAATGTGGCAACATGACATCCTTATGACTTCAATGACAAGACACAATTGACACCCCATGACACCAATGACACAATGGCATATGGCCCTTTAACTATGGCCCTCATGTGACCTTCTTAGAGCACATGTTTCTTGTCCATGTAAATTTGGGCACCAATAACATTATACCATTTTGTATTTTTTCAACATAATTTATATTGTAACCCAGGACTCACCGTACCCATAACCATTGAAAAAACTGACCTACTCATTTAAGTTTTAACAGATTGGTACTACCACCCCATTTTGAAAAAAGAACATGGCTGCAGTCAGGTCATTTTAAGTTCTTTTTAGGATCTAAAAGGTTTATCTTGTTTACAAAACAGTGGGCAATAGGGTATGATAGCACTCTTTTTTTGTCTTGCTGTAGTTGTGGCTACCCTGTTGTCATACAACATCAGTAAATTGGAACTAGATATAGGTTAACGATCTACAGTTAGGTTAGGTTGAGCTGGGAGAAGGGGAGTTCTACAAAGGTCTCCCTTAATTAGCAGAAAAATTTGCGTGCTCTTATGTTGCTTCTTAAAACCTTCAATGTTATGAGCAAATATGAAATATCACATTGATTCTTAGTATATTGAATGAGAGAAGAAGCAGAACTAAACCAATATTCTTCAGCATTTCAATTATTCTGCTAGAATTTTTGAAAATATTTAAGAAGGCCTCTGTTGAGCTGCTATCTTTTCCATGATTTTTTAAATGTTTTCATGACTTTTTTTTGAAATAATCCCTCTTTGAAATAACTTAAGAAATTTATCAGATATAGAAGTTTCATTTTATTTACAAAATGAGTACAAAATATGGCACGATAAGACTATTTTTTGTTTGATTGTAACTTTTATTAGCCTGCTACCATATGGCATGAAAAAATTGGAATGTAATATAGGTTAAAGATAAATTGCTAGGTTAGGTTGCAGATTTAATTGGCAGTTCACTTGTCATTCTTCTAGGATTTTCTTAGATGTGCTCTTGAGAGTCCATTGTGTCTGGTTCTTGTATGGCAGGAGCATAACCTGCCGTGTCGTTAGTTGCAATTGCAAATCAAACTATATCTACCTAGTGCTTGTGTTGAGAGTCTAGACTACAGGATCAGATCACATATCTGCTACTTTATGTTAGAATATAAGGCTTACATTTGTAATAAAGTCACTTTAGTGGCTTCAGGGGTTTTGGTTATTATTAACATTTAGAGTTTTCGACCATTGTGACCTCTCAAACTCTCTATATAAGGGAGGTGAATCTCATTGCAATCATGTGAAATATTTGATATAATACTATCTTATGACGGGTATCTTCATCTCAACCCTATCTAGGGTTTTGTGATTCAGGAATCTATCTTCTTTGTAACATGGTATAAAAGTAAGGAGATCCTCATGGCTGAGTTTGAAGAGGAGCTGCCATACCTGCCTTATGTCCATGGATCGGTGATAGTATTGTTAGAAGCCTGCTGCCAGAATAGAGGTCAGCTGCCATGGGAAATGATACATCAGGCATATCAAAGGTTCAAAGCCACCAATTTTTGCTTGCATGAGCTGCCAATTAAATGTCACCCTTTCCCTAGCTAGCATCCAGGTTCCAATTGAGTTGTCACGAATTTAAGTTTTCATTTAGCCTTCAGTTAAGCCACCATGGATCGTGCAGTCATCATGGGTCATCCACCAGCCACCATGCATAAGCCCATATGCCTGTATGCCTCACTTGTACAACTGCTGCCAGCTTGTCATGCATAATTTTTGAGGTATCTTCTTCATCCTGTTTGTTTTGAAAAGAGTTTACACATAGTTTTTAGAATGGAAACACTAGAAAAATTCAATGCCTAGAATTTCCACGCTTCAAAAGTGAAAATCCAGATACAATTAATGGAAAAAAACCTGTGGAGAATGGTAAAAGGGATTGAGCAATTGCAGATATATCCAAATAAATTATTGGATTGGCAGAGAAGAGGTGATAAAGCCAAAGGATTATTGGCCCTTCTCTCTCAAACTCTCAGTTGCATCTTGTAGATCTTGGAAAATTATTCAAGAAAATTTGGGATAATCTAAATAAGCTATTTGGAGCAAAACTAGTGAATGTAAAGTTTTCTCTAAAGCTGTAGTTATTCAGTTTCAAGTTGTTTGTGGAAGTCACTATGTGTAGCCACATAAAAAATTTTAGATCTCTCATTAGATGACTAGTTGAAGTAAAAACTGTGGTAGAGGAAGAGGATGCCAAACATTTTGTTAAACAATTTTCCTTCTCAACATGACCATGTTACTTTACTCATATCTTCACACACTCTAAAGACACGATTTCATCTCTTTTAGTTGAAGAAAAGAGAAAAACTGCAGGAGATATGAATGGAGATTCTCAGCTAGAGACAACACTATGCTCAAAGAAAATGATGGGAAGAGAATGGTAGGTAAGATTGGGATTGGGTGTTACTATTGGGGAAAACATGTCATATGGCAATTAAGTGCAATGACCTTCTCAAAGGGAAACCGTTAAATTTAGATAACCATGTTGTTCTATGCTTGATGCAATTTTACTTCAATCTTTTTTAGGCCCGATACAAAATAGCAATCACATAAACATGAGAGTAAAATACTGATAGAACACAATAATAGACCAATAGAAGACAAACCAATAATATAGATCAGATTTACAATTCCTTTTGTCCAGCAAAGATATAGGTTGGTGTGCGTTACGATAGTCAACAGGATGCTTCAACCAACAAAGTCTTTCACAGTCAGCCAATCCTCCAAGTGTCACACCCACAACCCTCAAAGACAACTCATCACAAGTCAACACAAGTCAACAAAATAATTCTTTATCCAAATTTCCGGCATCATCCATATTTCCAGCATCCATTTCTGGTATCATCCATATTTTCGGCATCCAGATTTCCGTGGGAGAGAGAGAAGCCTCTTCTAGGCTGTACGAACCAATCAGATCATGAGGAATGTGTGTGATGAGATGATGATCAAATGATCTCCAAGTCTCTCCAATTTATATCAGTCAGTGAAGGTGTGTGACACATCTATTAGGCTTGTGAGCCTACATTACAAATCTGGCCGACCTTGCACATGTGGAAAATAAACTCAAAATAAATGTTCTGCTCATCCGATCAAGATGATCTTTAGATCAATCTTGCACATCTCCGAAAGAGGAATCCAACAAAAATATGACCATCGTCATATGAGCAGTGCAACATGGAGTTTGGACCTAGTTGCCCAAAATTAACACTCCCTCTCAAATAGGGAGAACTCCATCTGTCCACAAGTGCCATCCATCAATACCATCGTGTACTTTCACCAAACATCGTGCGTCATCCTATCGTAACTTGCTTTGCTGGCTCTCGTTCTCAGATAGAACAAAAGGTGAGTCACAAAGACATCACACTCAGTTGACCCGAAGTCAGCCTAGAGGTAAAAACCTCTCTTGGACTCAAAAGAAGTCTCATACTAACCCGAAGTTAGTTTACTGACCCAAAGTCAGTTTGGAGGATAAAACCTCAATAGACTCAAAAGAGTCACATACTAACCCGAAGTTAGTTTACTGACCTGAAGTCAGTTTAGAGGTAAGAAACTCATCATACTTGATCCCAGATCAAGGTGTTGGACACGTGCCATCCTAGACATAGAGAGTACAATAATCTCCGATGCGTCCATCAATCTTGCTATTGGTCTCTATCCGCATTTCCCACCTCATTGGCCAAATGAGAGGTACTTCCCATGAGTCCGAAACTCCATGGGTAGGATGTGTGCGGGGCATAGATCAAAGAGAGGTGAACCAACTCAATATCATAACGGTGGGGCATAAGCACAACAAGGTTCGGCAAGCCTAGCCCCATGTGTGCTTATAGCTCCAAGAAGCTATCCCCAAGCCCCTTGGAGCTCCCAGAGCTTATTGTCCAACTCAAGCAGCACCCTCAGAATAGGGTCTTTCCACAATTCCAAGCTTCTCATGGAAGGTTAGGAACTTGACCTACCCCTGGGGCTTTGTGAGATTATCCGCAACTTGCTCATCAATATCTATATGATCGAGCCTTGCGACGCCTCGCTGTACCATGTCCTAGACAAAGTGGTACCGGATATCAATATGCTTGGATCGATTGTGGAACACAGGATTCTCAGAAAGATGAATCCCACTTTGGTTATCACAAAGGATAACAGTGGTATCTAACACATGCCCAAACAGCTCATTGAAGAGCTTTTGCAACCAAACAGCTTCACAACAGGCCATACTTGCTGCTCGACCTCAGTGATGCTCAAAGCCATCGACTTCTGCTTCCTGCTCATCCAAGATATCGAAGCAAAACCCAAGGTGAAGCAACATCTAGATGTGCTCTTGCGATCCACCACACTGCCAGCCCAATCGACATTATTATATCCATGGAGTCTCAAACTCCTGGTAGTGTATCTCAGCCCATGGTTGATTGTGCCCCGAAGATATCTCAATAGATTCTTGGCACCAATCCAGTGAATGTGATGAGGATCAACGATATGTTGACTCAAAGTGTTCACTGCAAAACATACGTCCAGATGGGAGTTCACTAGAAACATTAGGCCCCCCACGAGTTGTTGATACTCGGTAGGATTTGCTAGCACGGGCCCAACATCGTTTCCACACAACTTTTTAAAGTTGAGTTCCATCGGTGTCGACACAGACTTACAGTCCACCATACCAAATCACTCCAGCAGCTTCACGACATATTTTCCTTGAGAAAGGAAAATCTCGCCTGACCTCTGCCAGACCTCCAAGCCTAGGAAGTAGTTAATCAGTCCTAGATCTTTCATCTCAAACTCGGAAGCTAGCTCCCTCTTACACCGATGAATGAGAGGGTCAGCAGCTGTCAGGAAGAGATTGTCCGCATTGAGAACCAGAATGAGAGGCCTTTCTCTATCAACCTTAAAATAAAGGTTTGGATCAACATTACTTCAAGTGAAGCCCAACTTCATCAAGTAGCTATCTATCCTCTCGTACCAAGTCTTGGGGTCTTGCTTCAACCCATAAAGGGCTTTTTTCAACTTGCATATATGGGTGTCTCTATCTCGGACTTCGAATACCAGAGGTTACTCCACATACACCTCTTTCTTTATAGAACCATGCAGAAAAGCGGTGTTCACATCCATCTGATGGAGACTCCATCCTTGCGTTGCAGCAAGGGCAATAATAGATCGGATGGTGGTATAGTGGGCCACATGTGCAAATATATCATCATAATTTATGCCTTCTTTTTGAGAGAAGCCTCGGGCAACAAATCTTGCCTTGTACTTTTCAGCACTTCCATCAGATCCATGCTTGATCTTATAGAGCCATTTCGAGGTGACAACAGATTTGTCCTCCGGTCTCGGGACCACTTCCCAGACATCATTTTTCATAATGGACTCATATTCTTCATGCATAGCATCCTTCCAAACTTGATGCTTTACAGCTACTTCAAATGATCCAGGCTCAGATTGCACTATCGTACTCATGGCTGCTAGATACCCTTGGTATCTCTTCGGCTTCTTGCTTTCACAAAATGTCCCCCTTGGGGCAACATGTCTCTTGGCATCTGCGAGAGTATCCTGGAGCCATGAGGGTCTTCTCTTATTTGAAGGAGGGGGATCAATGGGATCCATAGGTCTGTCAACATCAGGCATCAGCTCATCCTTTGGCTCTTCCTGCTTCCCTGCTTCTTCATCTTCTTTGTCTTCCTTGGAGGTAGGAAGATTTATCACTTTCTTGAGGGCAACATCTTCATCGAAGGTGACATAGTGGCATATCTCCACTTCTCTTTGACCAGGCACATAGATTCTATATGCCTTCGAAGTTTCACTATAGCCCACAAACATTCCCTTCTTTCTAGAAGCATCCAGCTTGCTTCCCTTTTCTTTCGGCACATGAAAGTAAACAGGACAACTAAAAACTCTAAAATGAGAAACATCAAGTTTCTTACTAGAGAAGACTTCTTCGGGAGTTTTGGAGTCCAGAGCGGAATATGAGCATCTATTTTGAACGTACACATCAGTGTTCACAACTTCTCCTCATAGAAACTTTGGAAGACCTTGGTTACATAGCATGGCGGGGGCAACTTCCACAATGGTCCTGTTCTTTCTTTCAGCAACACCATTTTGCTCAAGAGTGTATGCAGTTGTGGTCTCCCTCTTAATGCCAACTTCTCTACAAGAGTCTTCGAATACATTTTTAAATTCGGGCATCCTTGTCACCACCTTCCTTGCTTCAGGAAGTGATTTATAATAAAGGTGTGCAAACCTTCGGTGCCATAACTTTGTTTGACGAGTTGTATCACATGACATGGCCCCCAATGGACTTCTTCCAACGTGGTAGAGTGTATCAACTCTAAAACGAATAGAAAGAGCTTCCTTGAAGTTCTTCCAGATACGTACCTTTCCATCAACGAATGCCACCTTGAACCCTTTGTCTTCCATTGCCAAAATGGACACAAGGTTCTTCTTCAAATCAGGTACATACAACACATCTTATAATTGGAGGACTTGACCTTGAGATAGATGGAAGGTCACAGTCCCTGTCCCTTTCACGGGATAGGTGGCATTATCTCCAAGTATCATTTCTAGATTGGTATCCTTCTCAACCAAATCAGAGAGAGCTTCTTTGTAACTGGTGAGGTGCCTTGAAGCACCACTATCAATCAACCAGACATCCAGGGTGTCGGGTGGAGATGCAGCAGAGAGGGCAGATAGAAGAATAAATTCATTTCCCTTATTATCAACAACATTAGACTCACCGCACCTGGAATTTCTTGACCTCTTGAAAGGTTGCCCATTTCCATTACGATCACAGGGAGCCTTCCTTTTTCCTTTGAACCCTTTGTTCCTTTGATTGCCATTCCCTCTTGAGTTGTTGTTTTCATCATCCCTGGGAGAGTCCCTTCTATTAGGGCACTCTCTTGCATACTGACTAGACTTGTTACAAGTGTAACATCTTCCCTTCCTTCCTTCGGGCCCCGCTCTACCATGGTTCTTCTTCTTTGCATGAGCGGCGAAGGCAGTAGGGTCACTTCCATTTCCATTTGAGGCATACTCCATCATTCTTGTTTCCTCTTGAGTGCATCTAGTCAGCAATTAATCAAAACTAGGAATCATATTATTATTAAGAATCGTATTATTAAATACATACCAGTCTCGGGGAAGCCCTCCAAGAGCAACGAAGATGATCTCTCGATCGACTACTTCTTCTCCTATGGCAAGGGGATCATTCTTGATTTCTGTGAGCCTCATAAAATATGATGGAGGCTCATGAATCTTCCCTTGTACATAGTCTATGACATCTTGATCTTCTAATACCAAATCCAAGGACATCTTCCATGCATGATAATCAGACTTATCAGTCAATTTATCATCAACCTTGAAACCCTTGTAGGTTGAGGAGGCCATTTGTCCTTGATAGGATTTTTCGAGGCACAATCAACCATGGGCTGAGATACACTGCCGGGAGTATGATGCTCCATGGATATACCCATGTCGATTGGGCAGGTAGTGTGGTGGTTCGTAAAAGCACATCTGGATGTTGCTTCACCCTAGGTTCTGCTTCAATCTCCTGGATGAGCAGGAAGCAAAAATCGGCTGCTTTGAGCACCACTGAGGCCGGATACATTGCAACAAGTATGGCCTGTTGTGAAGCTGTTTGGTTTAGAAAGCTCTTCAATGAGTTGTTGGGGCATGTGCTGGATACCACTGTGATCCTTGTGACAACCAAAGTGGGATTCATCTTTTTGAAAATCCCGTGTTCAACGACCGATCCAAGCATATTGATATTAGGTACATCCCTTCATTATAAAGCCCTTCCCGAAGCAAGGAAGGTGGGGACAGGTATGCCCGATTTCAAAGATGATCATGAAGGTGTATGTCAGGGTTGTGCCGAAGGATAGCATACATGGGGACCATTCCCCCCGAGTGTCACGAAGATATTTGATATTTTACAATTGATTCATTCTGATCTATCTGGTATGCTGCCCATAACATTCTTGCCTCAAGAAATTCGAATTCCTTGCCTTATGAAAAGGTCGAATGGCACATATATATAGTAATCATGCAAACCGAATGGGTACCTATGCACTAGGGCCAACTTGAACTGTTTGAGGGTTGACTTGGCTTTGTGGAGCCAAATTTTGTCTTTTTTAAAGCGCATGAAGAACATGCCTTTAATATTTTTCTTTTGACACTAGCTTGAAGAACATGCTTTACAAATACATCAAGGGCTAAAACATTAATTATGAAGACAAACCATAGCTACAAAATTCAGCAAGCCATAACTTATTGAAGACATTTATAGGGTGTAATATTTGTTGGCTCCTTTTATTGAAGACATTTATAGGGTGTAATATTTGTTGGCTCCTTGGAGAGGCATTTGGCCAGGATCCCTTAGTCATCTAACTTCTAAGTCTCGCTGGGGAAGCCTCCCTTCTACGGATAACATCTTGCCCACAAAACAACAGGGGAATTCGCTATTGAGGTGATACTGGTGGTGGATCCCATTGTTGCCAGGGATCTACGACGACCTAGCACTAGTGTACTAGATTTTACGGTGACAATTACCTGGAATTTTCAGTTCTCCCAAGTTTAGTTCCACTGTTTCCCATTTGGCTATGAGTTTCCTCTAGGAAGGAGAATGGAAACCTGACATGTCAACCACTTTCTTCTTAAGGGACTCTTCATTGGCTCATTTCCCCCTTAATGAGATCTTACTGCTGTTAAAATCTGAAAGTTCTATGCAGATATTTAAAAATTCTTTGCAGAAACTTGAAAGTTCTATGCAGAAAACTGAATGTACTTTGTAGAAAATTGAATGTACTATGCTGTTACAATTATTTAAAATGCAGATTTCTTCTTCACAACTTTTCAGACCAGCAATTTTAGATAGTACATAAACTTAAGGATCATATGACGACAACCAAACACAAATACGAGACATTGAGAGTTAGGTCTAATGACCAGGGCAAAACCCACAAGGGGAAAACTGAAATGATTCTTCTTCTATTAAATTTCTTCAGTTGTTCAATAGATTACAAAGAGAGAGAGAGAATGAGAATGAATAAAGTCACCAATTTTTGATCTACTTGCATCTGAAGTGCTCTCGCTCTTTCCTTGAAGATCTCCTCCTTTTGATTAGATAGTGTCATACACACTTGCTCCAGCTCTTCCCTTGCTCTTACTCTTCATTTACTCTCACACTTTTCTTGCACACACTCAACTCTAGCTCTCCTTCACAATGAACATGTTACTCTCAACTCTCACTTGCTCTTGCTTAAATAGATGAGAAATGAGAGGAGTTACAAAATGAATTCATTCCTTGAGCTAATAATAGGAGAATTGAATTCCATGAAAGATGAGTTACTTGAGGAGAAGTGTGTAACTCATCCCAAGAATAAAGAGAGAGGTACACTTGTCTTGAGGAGTTACAATTCGAATTAGGGAGAGCGAGAGTTACACTTAGATATGAGAGAATATTTGGTGAGACTTACAAGTTGAATTGAATGAGGGAGTTACAAGTGCATTTAATGAGGAATTACTTTTTTCCATATATTGAATTAGTGATGAAGAGTTACATTCTTGTAAGTGTGGAGTTACTATTTTATTCCAAGAGAGAGGTTCAATTTGCCAAGTAAGAGATTCTCAGTTTAATTCACTTATTTCATGAGAAAATTCGTTTTTATTAATCCATTAAAGGTGAATGACTTTAAACTATTTAATAAATAATAATATCATAATAATAATAATAATAATAATAATAATACTACTACTAGTAAGGATAGAAATATTAATCCTTGACATGTATAATCATGATTGATTTGATTTTAAAGTGGATTCCATATGTTGAGGTCATCCTTGATCATTTAGACATGACTTTCTATTTTTGGAAAGTCACTTCTAAATTGAGATGTGACTTACTATTTCGGGAAAGTCATATTAGAATTGTTAGAAATGAAATTTTATTATAGGTGGTTCAAACAGAACTAAAAGATATGATTTCTTCTAGGAGAAATTCATCCCTGATCTGTCAAATTTTAACAACTGTAGCTGGGAATGAGATGCTCCACTTTAAGGTCTGCCCTTCTACTCTCTGCAAAGGAAACCTCTCCAGGGAAACCTTTAAACTTCTCATACATTTTAACTCACAAACACTTATCCCCTGGGAAGGGGCCCAAAGATGGAAGGTGGAATCTGAACCCTTGATCACCATATACTATAAAGATAAAGAAAAACTGTGTTGAAAAGACACCAATTTGATAAGCCTGGTGCGCAAAGGATCTTATCTATAATGCCACGTCTTGATGGACAATCACAGAATGGTTTGTTATCTTGATTTTGAAGCCCAAGAGCTCCAGTAGTGCTGAAAAGACAGTTGAGGGTCTGACTGGAAGCAAACTAAGGCCTGCTGGGATGATTAAACTTTAAATTGCTTGTACAAGTCTCATGGAGGGTGGAATCTGAAAGCCTGTTCACCATATACTAGAAAGATAAAGAAAAACTGAGTTGAAAAGACACCAATATGATAAACCTGAAGCCCAAAGGATCTCGTCCATAAAGCCATGTCTTTATAGACAAGCACCGAATGGTTTGATATCTTGATTTTGAAGCCCAAGAGCTTCAGTAGTTCTGAGAAGACAGTTGAGGGTCTAAGTGGAAGCAAACTAAGGCCTGATGGGATGCTTAAACTTTAAAGAGCCTTTACAAACCTCTGCAAGAAGTGTGTCGTCAAACAAGGAGGCAAAACATGGAAGCTATTCCTGGTGGTAGATGTCATTTGGACTGATCCTCCCCTCTCAATAAAGATTTAATTTCTTTCTCGAGTGACAAACTAACAAACTCCCTGACTCTTCCATCATTGAAACTTCTGCAACTTGGTTGGTCAGGACTCACACTATGTTGCAATAATATATAGTCCAAATAATTAAACACATTTTGGGGCAATTTGACTGTGCTCTCCATTGTGTCATTTTTGTTCCAGTGGTGCCCTTGATACAGGGGATTTGGAGGCTGTCCTTTTTCGGTAAAGAATCTTGAGACACTTTTTAGTATCTGTGATCTTGTGATTACACTTGTCCAAATGCCCTTCTCTTTCTTGCCCGGTGAATTTTATGCCTTCAGTGCCAATGTTGTCTATACTAATATTAATGTTCAATGTTTCTATTTATATTCAATATTTCTATGTATATTCTCTAAATTCTTAAAATACATAAAACGACATGGTTGATTTGTTAGATTTATGGAATGACATGCTATTTTTTTTAAGAAGTAGAGTTTATGGTTTTAGGCACAGTTGAAATTTGACGTGTTTGAAAATGATTTATCTTGCAGGTTTAGGGACTTATTTTAATTTGAAATGGATTCAAATAATAATTTGGAACAGAATCTTGGATTGGAAGGGCCGACGAACCCCATGGTGTCACCTCTACTTACTGATCTGTATCAGTTCACAATGGCTTATGCATATTGGAAAGCTGGCAAGCATCTGGATAAGGCAGTGTACGCAACAACAATTTCAATCCACTTGTTTTCTGATACTTGTTGAACTACCTTTTTTCTTCTGCACAGTGAATTTGAGAATTCTAGAATTCTTGTTATCAAGCATCCAAGTAATTTTTTTCCTGCTCTTGGATTTTTTTAAAAGATGAGCTCAGGATTGCTCCTTTGTTTTGTACAGTTTGATCTAAACTGAATTTTTCGATGGGAGTATATGTAACTGATTCATATACAGGGAATGCTAGATATAGCGTCATATTTAGACTCAAGGATTTAAGAGTTTTATTCATGTAACTCTTGACGTTTTTTCTTCTATAAAAATATGTTGAGGTAACAAAAAGCTAGGCATAGTTTTTTTATGTGTTCCGAAGCTTTTGGATATGGTCTCTACAAAGACATGTAGGGATATTTTTCTGAAGAATTGCTTTCTTTAATGAGGGAATTTCGGTTTCTATTCTTCTTGTGTTCTGCCAGATAGTTATTCTGGCAAGCATCGATGTATTTCAAAGGCAAGCAAAATATTTTTCTAGAATGGAACCTGGATGTATGATTCCTGTTGATGTGAGAACAACTTCCATGTCAAGTACTTCACAGTTTCTGTAATGACTAATCTATGGGCATGTTAAACATTTCTGACTATAGTGGGAATTGCTATTTAAAACATCACCTTTAGCTGTCAAGCACTATCAGTGCTAAATGTTGCATACCTCCCAGCTATAGCTAAAACTATTTTGTTCTTTTGGCAAAATTCCAAGGGATTAACTGATGGTAATCCTTTTCAGATTAATGCATTGAACTGATAATAAAAATTATATTAATTTTAGATATGATTGTAGCCATTCTACTAGAACATTCATTACTTCACTATTTTAGTTTATTTTCGATGGTCTTCTAAGGTGCTTTAGTTTTATGATCTGTTTGGTTGCTTGAAATAATGTTATATCATTGGATCCAATTTACTAAAGAGATGCTCAATCCTGCTGTTCATATGAAACTTGGAACTATAAGCAATGGTAATCGTTATATTTTGCAGGCCACAAGATTCTAGCAAATCACTTAGAAAACATCTGCAATTATTTTGGATATCTGTATCTTTTGTGTTGTTCTAGAGTGTACACAACATATAAAGTAGTTTGTTACAATTATAATTTCATAAAGTGTTCATAATATATTGCAAGTAAAATTCGCATGTTGAATGTCGCTTATTACTGTCCTGTCTTAATTTTTCAGATTTGACTTATTTTTCCGAAAGAACCCCTTTGGTGGAGAGTACACTGTCTTTGCTGGGTTAGAAGAGTGTGTACGGTTTGCTGCAACTTTCAAATTTAAGGAGGAGGAGATTGAATTTTTACGCACAACATTTCCACAAACATGTGAGGTACAACCATAAATTTGGATACATTTAGACTTTAGGTTGAAGGATGTTCAAAATTGTTTATCATTTCTAACTTTTTTTCCATTGAAGGGTAAGATGTGTTTTATCTTTTCTGTACTATTATTCTATTGGTTATAACTATTTTCTATTGTTGGAGATAATGGTTATATTTAGAACTTGTATGTATTATTTAGGACTTAGGTGTAAAAATTTCAAGCCTAGGTGGCTAAAGTCCTTATGATCTCAATTAAATAAGTAAATCACTGAATTTAATTAATGCTGAAATTAAATTTAGACCATAGCATTAATCACAGAATAGTGGGAGATTAAACAGCAGAGGCTTAAAATCAATTTCACACATACACAAGTAATTACTCCTTCAAAATCAGTTTTATTAATTCGAAAAACTTACAAAGAAGCCTCCACAGGCTACCCCAAAAAAATAATACTGCATGGTTACTGAAATCACCCTAAACTGAGGGCAATGACCTACTTGAGAAGTACAACCTCCTTCCTCCATTCCCAAACTACAAACATTGCTGGTTGCTGAGCACTACCTTGGTGGTTGTCTCCATGCGCTGCAACCCAACTGCTCTTGCGCACTTTTCTCTATTCGATTCACTTAGTTGGACTCTTTTTGGCGGCTCAAACTGAGTTTGTGCTGCTGGCTTCTATCTAGTGCTAACCTTGTCTCCTATTGGCCTGATTCTCTACCTGCAGGTTGTTCCCTTTCTTGTGCGTTGACACCCTCTACCCTATCAGCTATGGCCGATTTTGTTCCCCTATGGCTACTCGATCTTGGCTGTCTTCTAGTGGCCAGATTCACGACCCTACGGTTGTGCCCTTCCTTGACTATGTGTGGCTGTAAGTGTGACAACTGTCCATGTGTTGGCAGCTATGATGTTTAGCAGTTTCCTGCTGACAATGTTTGACAAAAAATGATTTATTTTTTTGTTTATTTTCTTTATGGTTGCTGGCCAATGATAGCCCTACTGCCTTTTTCTATTATATATTTTTTGTTTGACTTTTTTAGCAGCCGATTTGCAAATTTTTATCTGCCATGATTTTCTTTTACTCATAGTATTCAAAATCGGAACTGACGACCGAACTGGCCCACCTATCAAACCACGATGAGATTTCAATGAACTGATCTTTAAAAAAATACACGAAATAATTAATTTTTAATGAAAAAACTAATTTTATGATTTAAAACCATGATTCCAAACCAATAGAGACAAAATATACGAAGTTTGCTCATCTATACACCATGTAAAGGTGAATGTATCAAAATTGGCACCGAGATATCGGCAACAAATTACATAATTAATGAGGCTCTAACTGGTCTCTAGAGTCCAAAAACAATTGTAAATTTATGTAGATGTTCTATGCTTGATGCAACTTTACTTTTATCAATAGCAATCACATGAATTTACAAGTAAAATGCAGATAGAACATACCAATGATCCTTTAGAAGACTAGTCAGATAAAGGTGATGGTGCGTTACGGCAGTCAATAGGATGCTTCAACCAACAAAGACTTCATGGTTAGCCAACCCAGCATGTGTCACAACAGTCCTCAAAACAGTCACACGGTCAACCTCAGAAAAGTCAACACTGCCCAGAAAAGTTAACACAGGGCCACAGCATTAAAAGTCAACTCAGCTCAACTTCTGGTCAACCTTTGACCTCGATTTCTGTGCCAAAGAGTACGGCCTCCTTAGATCGAAGTCTCCTCCAAAATTCAGCTCAATCGGACCATGCGTTGACCAAAGTCAACGCTGGTCAAACTTCCCCAGAAAATTTAACCGTAGATTTCTAGCTACAGTAAGCGGTAAACTTCGTCCTTCTTGCTCCTTAGATGCTCGTATAAGAGGAGGAGATGTGTGTTGAGATGAGTGGAAAATGCTCCAACGTTGACCCTATAAATACCAATCATGAGAGGTGTGTGACACATATGCTGGGGGTAAAAACCTTAAGGCCGACTTGCACTTAAATTTCTGCACTTAAATTTATTATAAATAATAAATTCAAAATAAATGTTCTGCTCATCAAATTAAAATCAATTTTAGATCGATTTTACACCTCTCTGAAAGAGGAATCCAATACAAATATTGGAATCTTCATCTGAGCATCACAAGATGGAGTTTGGACCTAGATGTCCAAATTGAACACTCCCTCTCAACTAGGGAGAACTCCATCCACCAGTGCAATCAAACATCGTGCGTCATCCCGCTGTAACTTGCTTTGTTGGCCTCTTTATTTCAAAACAGAAGTGGGTCAGTCACAAAGACATCATTCCCAGCTGACAGATTCAGCCCAGAGGTCAAAACCTCTATCGGACTCACAAAGAGTCTCCAACTAACCCGAAGTTGGTTCATCTGACCCGAAGTCAGGCGGAGGTCTGAGACCTCACTAGACTTGATCCTAGATCAAGTGGTTGGACCGT
The DNA here is from genome assembly GCA_034641835.2 of Pinus albicaulis. Classification (NCBI taxonomy): domain Eukaryota; kingdom Viridiplantae; phylum Streptophyta; class Pinopsida; order Pinales; family Pinaceae; genus Pinus; species Pinus albicaulis. The sequence goes on along the minus strand of CM076584.1, from coordinate 1,644,670,218 downwards.
GCCATCCTAGATAGAGAGTACGACAATCTCTGATGCATCCATCCGTCTTTGCTACTAGTCTCTTGCTTTTCCCACCTCATTGGCCAAATGAGAGGTACTTCCCATGAGCCGTGAACTCAATGGGTAGGATGCATACGGGGCACAGATAATGAGAGGTGAACCAACTCAATAATCACAATAGTGGGGTCCAAGCACACCAACAAGGTTTGGCAAGCCTAGCCTTGTGGTTGCTCATAGCTCCGAGAAGCTGTCCCCAAAGCCCCCCAGAGCTCCTCGAGCTCATCGTCCAACAGGACCCACATCATAGGGTCGTTCCACGATACCAAGTCTCTCACAGAAGGTTAGGAACTTGACCTTCCCCAAGGGCTTAGTGAGAATATCCGCGACCTGCTCATCAGTTCCTATATGATCGAGCCTTACGGCGCCTCGCTGTACCATATCCCTGATGAAATGGTACCTGATATCAATATGCTTGGATCGGTCGTGGAACACCGGATTCTCAGTCATGCGAATCCCACTCTGGTTATCACAGAGTATCACGGTGGTATCTAGCACATGTCCAAACAGCTCACTAAAGAGCTTTCGCAACCAAACTGCTTCACAACAGGCCATACTTGCTGCAATGTATTCGGCCTCTACGGTGCTCAAAGCCACCGACTTCTGCTTCCTGCTCATCCATGAAATCGAAGCAGAACCAAGATTGAAGCAGCATCCCGATGTGCTCTTACGATCCACCACACTGCCAGCCCAATCGACATCAGTATATCCAAGGAGTGTCACGCTCCCTAGTAAAGGTATCTCAGCCCATGGTTTATTGTGCCCCGAAGGTATCTCAGAAGATTCCTGGCACCAACCCAGTGAAAGTGATGAGGCTCAACCATCTGTTGACTCAAAGTGTTCACTAAGAACAGCAGGGCCCCTACGAGTTGACGATACTCAGTAGGATTTGCCAATATGGGCCCAGCAGCGTTGCCACTCAACTTCTTGAAGTTGAGTTCCATTGGTGTCAACATGGCCATACTTGCTGCAATGTATTCGGCCTCTACGGTGCTCAAAGCCATTGACTTCTGCTTCTTGCTCATCCATGAGATCGAAGCAGAACCAAGGTTGAGGCAGCATCCCGATGTGCTCTTACGATCCACCACACTGCTAGCCCAATCGGCATTAGTATATCCAAGGAGTGTCACGCTCCCGGCAGTGTATCTCAGCCCATGGTTTATTGTGCCCCGAAGGTATCTCAGAAGATTCCTGGCACCAACCCAGTGAAAGTGATGAGGCTCAACCATCTGTTGACTCAAAGTGTTCACTAAGAACATCAGGGCCCCTACGAGTTGATGATACTCAGTAGGATTTGCCAATATGGGCCCAGCAGCGTTGCCACTCAACTTCTTGAAGTTGAGTTCCATTGGTGTTGACACGGACTTGCAGTCCACCATACCAAATCTTTCCAGAAGTTTCACAATGTATTTTCCTTGAGAAAGGAAAATATCGCCAGGTTTCAGCCAAACCTCCAGGCCTAGGAAGTAGTGCATCAGTCCTAGGTCCTTCATCTCGAACTCAACAGCGAGCTCCCTCTTGCATTGATGAATAAGAGGGTCAGCACCTGTCAGGAAGAGGTTGTCCACATACAGCGCCAGAATGAGAGGCTTCCCCTGGACAACCTTGAAGTAAAGGTTCAGATCAGCATTACTTCGAGTGAAGCCTAGCTTCATCAAGTAGCTATCTATCCTCTCGTACCAAGTTCTGGATGCGTGCTTCAACCCATAGAGGGCTTTCTTCAACCTGCAGACATGGGTGTCTCGATCCTGGACTTCAAATCCCAAAGGTTGTTCTACATACACCTCTTCCTTTATTGCACCTTGCAGAAAAGCGGTTTTGACATCCATCTGATGAAGACTCCATCCTTGCGTAGCAGCAAGGGCTATGATTGATCGAATGGTGGTATATCGCAAAGATGAAAAAATCGTTATCGGGATATTATCGCCGAGGGGAAAAAATCGGAAAAAATCGTAATTATCGGGAAAAAATCGTAATTATCGGGAAAAAATCGGCACATACAAAAATATTCATTTTTTTTCAATTTTTTTTAATATTTAAAGCATCTACAGCATAAAATAAATGCATTGACACATAAATATGAAAAAAAAAACTAATATATAAGATGTGTAATATCATGTCTAGTGCTGCATCACACATAAAACTGAATCCTGTCCTGAATACTAAGTCCTGAGTCTCAACTCAACCTCAAAATATCAACAAAAAATATAATAATGTATCTCATATCATGATTCATAATGTTATATACAAAGGAATGCACCAAATAACCTATACTATTGATTTCCTCTGCCCCTCTTGCGAGAAAATGTAACAGCTTTCCCTCTAGACGAAGAAGTTGGCGGGGCTGGAAATGGACTCTGTTGTGCTCCAGATCCTGAAGCACTAGGAGCTAAAGGAGGTAGACCACGTCCTCTACCAATAGCAGGGGTAGGTGGTGTCACCTCCTCCTCCTATTGTTGCTCCTCCTCCTCCTATTGTTGCTCCTTCTCCTCCTCCTCATGAAACTCATCATTGATTCATCGCTACTAGAAATGGGATCATCAACAAGAGATACATAAACATCATCTAGCTCAAAGTCTTCAGACTTGGATTGCTCAACCTTAAAATGCGGTAGAAAAAGATTAACATGCCTAACCAGCTGTTTTCCTTTGAGTGAAGGGTACATTCTTGTTAAGGCCACAGTAGGGGAGTTCAACAATCAATACCACCAACATCAACAAAGTTCAACAATCAATGCCACCAACATCAAGGTTCTTAAAGGACTTCATACTCTTGATCAAATGCCAATCTCATACCCTTACACATAATAGAATCAAATGGAAACAATGCAAATCCCCAAACCATGAAACCCCGAAAACCATTAAGTCTGCTGAATTTTGAGTGAAATCTAAAATTCTAGTTTCTCCATATGAAATCCAATGAGGTCGAAACCACTCTTAAACATCCTGAGTCATTTCATGGTAATGTTAAAAATTTAAGTAAAAGGATGAAAATGAAAAATAAAGGAAATATCACTTTTACTTTAAGAATTTAACATTACCATGAACTGCCAACAGGGTGTGTCAGGAAAATGAGAGGAAAAAAAAATCGATTTTTGAACTTATAGGGTTGCTATTTGATGGGCCCACGATTTTTACTGAAATAATCGTTTCAAATTATCGCCGATATTATCGTTTCAAATTATCGCCGATATTATCGTTTGGTTGAAAAAATTGCGATAATTTCAAATTATCGCGATAATACCGCGATTTTTTCATCTTTGGTATATCGTGCCACAGGTGCAAATATGTCATCATAGTCTATTCCTTCCTTTTGAGAGAAGCCACGGGCAACAAATCTTGCCTTGAACTTTTCAGCACTTCCATCAGATCCGTGCTTGATCTTGTAGAGCCATTTTGCGGTGACAACTGATTTGTCCTTCGGTCTTGGAACCACATCCCAAACATCATTCTTCATTATGGACTCATATTCTTCGTGCATAACATCCTTCCAGACTTGATGCTTTACGACTTCCTCAAAAGATCCAGGTTCAAATTGTATAATAGTACTCATGGTAGCCAGATACCCTTGGTATCTACACGACTTCTTGCTTTCTTGGAATGTCCCCCTCGAGGCAGCATGTCCCTCAGCATCTTCGAGAGTGTCCTTGAGCCATGATGGTCTCTTTCTCAGTGAAGGAGATGGATCGATTGGGTCCATTGGTCCTTTAACATCAGGCATTGTCTCATCCTGCGGTTCTTCTTGATTTCCAGGCCTCGCTTCATGATTTTCCTTAGATCTTGGAAGATCTACTACTTTCTTTAGGGAAGCATCTTCGTCAAAAGTGACATCATGGCATATCTCTACTTCCCTTTGACCAGGTACATAGACTCTATAGGCCTTTGAAGTTTTGCTGTAGCCCACAAATATTCCTTTCTTCCCAGAAGCATCCAGCTTACTTCTCTTTTCTTTTGGCACATGAAAATAAACTGCACATCCAAAAACTCTAAAATGTGAGACGTCAGGGTTCTTACCAGTGAAAACCTCTTCGGGAGTTTTGGAGTCCAGGGCAGAATGAGGGCATCGGTTTTGAATGTATACAGCAGTATTCACAGCTTCTCCCCACATAAACTTCGGTAGAGCTTGGTCACATAGCATGGCATGGGCAGCGTCCACAATGGTCCTGTTCTTTCGTTCAACAACGCCATTCTGCTCAGGAGTATAGGCAGTAGTGGTCTCCCTCTTAATGCCAGCTTCTCTGCAAAAGTCCTTGAACTCATTTGACTCATATTCAGTGCCATTTGTCGGTCCTCAAAATCTTGATCTTCTTCCCCGTCATATTTTTCCACCAAGGCTTTGAAGGTACTCTTAACCACATGAAAGCCTCATCCTTCTTCTTCAAGAAGTATATCCTGTGTTTTGGAGGGAGAAGTCATCAAAGAATGTCATATAGTAAGAACATCCTCCCAGGATGTCACGCCAGGATGTCACAGGTAGCATACTAGATAGATCAGAATGGACCAAACTTGCAAGACATCAGATGTCTTTGTGACACTTGAGGGGAAAGGTCCCCTTGTATGCTTTCCTTCAGCACAACCCTTACATACACCTTCATGATTATTTGGAAACTCGGGCATCCCTGTCACCACCTTCCTTGCTTCGGGAAGGGCTTTGCAGTGAAGGTGTCCAAACCTTCAGTGCCATAGTTCAGTCTGTCGGATAGTATCACATGTCATAGCTCCCAGTGGACTTCCTCCAACCTGGTAGAGTGTATCAACTCTAAACCCAATCGAGATAGCTTCCTTGAAGCTCTTCTTCCACATGAGCACCTTTCCATCAGTGAATGCCACATTGAAACCTTTGTCTTCCATGGCTGATATAGACACAAGGTGCTTCTTCAATTTTAGTACATAGAGTACATCCTGCAAATGTAGGACTTGTCCTTGAGACAAGTGGAGGGTCACAGTCCCTGTCCCTTTCACGGGATATGTGGCATTATCTCCAAGGATAATTTCCAGATTAGTATCCTTCTTAACCATGTCAGAGAGTGCTTCCTTGAACCCAGTGATGTGTCTTGAGGCACCACTATCTATCAGCTAGACATCCATAGTGTCGGGCGGGGATGCAACAGAGAGGGCAGATACAAGAATGTATTCATTTCTTTTATTAACAACATTTGACTCCTCATACCTGGAGTTTCTAGACCTTTTGAAAGGTTGATTGTTTCCGCCAGAGGGAGCCTTCCTCTTTCCTTTGGACCTATTGTTTCTTTGATTTCCATTCCTTCGGTTGTTGTTGTTGTCATCACTATCGGGAGAATCCTTCTTGAAAGGACATTCTCTAGCATGATGACCTAGCCTATGACAAGTGAAACACTTGCCCTTCTTTCCTTGGGCCCCTGCTCTTCCTTTGTTCTTTGAACCACCAGAGTTCTTCTTTCTAGAATGAGCAGCGTAGGCAGCATTTCTGTCATTTTCGTATTCCTTCATTCTTGTCTCTTCTTGCATGCATCTTGATAGTAGCTCGTCAAAGTTAGGAATTGTATTATTATTGAGAATGGTAGTGTTGAATACTTACCATTCATATGGGAGCCCTCCAAGTGCGGTGAGTACCATCTCACGATCGGCTATTGTCTCCCCAATAGCCAGCAGATTGTTCCTGATCTCGGTCAATTTCAGAAAGTATGTTTGGACAAACTCATCCCTGCCTTTCTTCAGATTCTTCAATTGATTCTTGAAGAATAACACTTGGTTTGCATTGTTTACTTTGAACATTTGTATCAGCTTATCATACATCTCCTTGGATGTGCCTAGCTCAGATATGTAGGCAACCAGACTTTTATGTATGGATTCCCCGATCATTAGCTTTGCTTTGATCTCCCCCTTCTTATACTTGGTTTTAGCAGCAGCAGTAGCAGTGGATGGAGGTTCTTGTATCTTACCCAGTACATAGTCCATGAGATCATGGTCTTCTAATTTGAGATCTAATATCATCTTTCAAGCATGGAAGTCATCCCTTCCAGTCAGCTTGTCATCCTCCTTGAAGCCATAACTTGTGGAACCCATTTTTCTCTTTTGGTGATTGCTATAAGTTAGGGCTTGTCTTCACCTCAGCTCCGATACCATGTAAGATTTTGTAGATGTTCTATGCTTGATGCAACTTTACTTTTATCAACAACAATCACATGAATTTACAAGTAAAATGCAGATAGAACATACCAGTGATCCTTTAGAAGACAAGTCAGATAAGGGTGATGGTGCGTTACGGCAGTCAACAGGATGCTTCAACCAACAAAGACTTCACGGTCAGCCAACCCAGCATGTGTCACAACAGTCCTCAAAATAGTCACACGGTCAACTTAGAAGTCAACCCCAGAAAAGTCAACGCTGCCCAAAAAAGTCAACACAGGGCAGCAACACTAAAAGTCAACATAGTTCAACTTCTGGTCAACCTTTGACCTCGATTTCTGTGCCAAAGAGTACGGCCTTCTTAGATCGAAGTCTCCTCCAAAATTCAGCCCAATCGGACCATGCGTTGACCAAAGTCAACGCTGGTCAAACTTCCCCAGAAACCCTAACCGTAGATTTCTGGCTGCAGTAAATTTCGTCCTTCTTGCTGCTGTAAACTTCGTCCTTCTTGCTCCTTAGATGCTCATATAAGAGGAGGAGATGTGTGTTGAGATGAGTGGAAAATGCTCCAACGTTGACCCTATAAATACCAATCATGAGAGGTGTGTGACACATCTGCTGGGGGTAAAAACCTTAAGGCCGACTTGCACTTAAATTTATTATAAATAATAAATTCAAAATAAATGTTCTGCTCATCAGATTAAATTCAATTTTAGATCAATTTTACACTTCTCTGAAAGAGGAATCCAATACAAATATTGGAATCTTCATCTGAGCATCACAAGATGGAGTTTGGACCTAGATGTCCAAATTTAACAACAATGCTACAAGCTATGGGGCCACTCGACTACAAAAAGTCTATATATCAGTGATCAACACGATCACTCCTCATCATGATCAAACTCATCACCACTACTAGAGATGGGATCATCAACATGAGCTACATAAACATCCTCTGACTCAAAGTCTAAGGACTACTCAGATTCCTCTGCAAAACTAGACATCAAAACTATAAATCACTGATCAACATGATCACTCATGAAACTCATCATTGATTTAGCACTACTAGAAATGGGATGATCAACAAGAGCTACATAAACATCATCTAGCTCAAAGTCTTCAGACTTGGATTGCTCAACCTTATAGTACGGTAGAAATTGAAAAAGTTCAACATGCCTAACCAATGATTTTGGTTTGAGTGAAGGGTTCATCTCCTCAACCTTATAATATGGTAGAAAAAGCTTAGCGTGTTGAACCAATCATTTTCCTTTGAGTGAAGGTTTCTTTTTTGTGAAGGCCATAGTAGAGGAGTTCAACAAGCAATACCATCAACATCAACGAAGTTCAATAATCAATGCCACCAACATCGAGGTACTTAAAGGGCTTCATGCTTTTGATCAAATGCCAATCTCATATCCTCACGCATGGCAAAATCAATTGGAAACCTAAGAAACCAGATTCGTCAAAAGCTCCTCTTGTGTCCCGAATCCCACGAATCAGACATGATTCGCTGGGACACGTGTCCTGTGAGCATGTCCTGGATCGTGGGATTCGACCAACACGCAAATCTCGATAACATGCCCAACGTGTCCCGATTTCGGGACACATGTCCCCTAAAAATACATGCTGCGTGTCTAATAAAGCCCGATTTGGGCTCATTTGGCACTCATTCTTAAGTGTGTCTTCTACTGTGAGTGTGCGGGAGCTTCTAGCGAGGGTTTGGGAGCATTTCGGAGGTGATTCAAGCAACAGGTACGTGCATTTTGGTTCTATTTTTTTGCATTTTTACTACAACAGTTTGCATGTGCATTTTTTTAGAAGTTTGTGCATTTTTTCTTTATTTTTTTACAACATTCATGGCTTAATCAAGGGCAGCAGGGAAGGGGCAAAGGAAGGGGAAGAATGCCCCCATTGGTGATGCCCCTCCTGTTCCAATTTCATCAGGGTCTGCAAGTGTTCCCTCTATTGGAAGCGGGGCTGCAATAACAACTTCAAATGTTGAGGGAATAATGAATTTAGAAAGACAACAGGCTCAAGAAAACAAATATCCCTTGTGGAAGTATGTTACAAGAGAGCAAAGGCCAGACAACAAGTTGGAGGGAGGACGCAATGTTGCTTGGAAATGCAACTATTGCAACAATAATTTCAAGAGCACTTATTACCGTGTGAAAGCTTATTTGTTGGCCTTATCAAGTTGTGGAATTGCAACATGGACACAAGTGTCTTTAGTTAAGTGGAAAGAAATGGAAAAAGAAAAGTGGCCAAAGTTGGTGTGGCAAGGGTGGCTGCATCATCTAAAAAAATGAGAATGATGATCCCCTTCCATTCTTGAGGAAAAACAAAAACAAATTTCCATTTGAGAGTCTTGGTGGGGGTGTGGGTCAAGCAACAAAAAGAAAGGCAGTGGCACTTGGTCCAGTGGATAAGATTTTTCAGAGAGACAAGAAGAGCTTGATCTCACCATTGCATTCTTTTTCTATCAAAACTTCATAACCTTTAATGTTGCATACTCACGTTTATTTCTTGAGATGTGTCGAGCTCTAACTCAAGGGGCACCATCAAGGTATGTGCCTCTTGGGTTAGAGAAGCTTAGAACCACATTGTTGACTAAGACAAAGAAAGAGGTGGACAAAATGCTTGAGCCTATTAAATAAACACGACCAACATCTAGGGTTAGTATTTTTTCTGATGGATGGAGTCTGGATAGATCCAACACGCCACCCACTCATCAATTTCATGGTATCTTCCTTGAATGGACCAGTTTTCTTGAAATCAGTGGATGCACTTGGACAATACAAGGATGCACAATATATTGGCGAGTTGTTCATTAAAGTTATTGAAGATGCAGGTGTTGATTCTTGTGTGCAAATTATTATAGATAATGCACCTGTTTGCAAGGTTGCTGGCATGTTTGTGGAAGCTAAATATCCACAAGTATTTTGGACACCTTGCATTGCCCTTTCCTTGAATTTAGCTCTTAAATCTATTGCTTCTGATGTGCCTTGGATTGGAAGTATTATTGAGGATGCACGACATATCTGCAACTTTGTACAAATCATAGAAATGCCCTCACAATCTACAAGGAGTACACCCATATATCATTGTTGAAGATTGCATATACACGGTTTGCCTCTTTATTCATCATGTTGAAGAGGTTGAGGGAGGTCAGAACCGCTCTTGGGGCCATGGTTATTTCAGAGTTTTGGTTTTTGGAGAAAGATAGATCAAGTAGCCTAAAAAAGAGTTAAAGACACAATGTTAGATGATGCCTGGTGGGAGAGGCTAGATCTCACTATTAAGATCATGGACCTTATCATTGCTTTGCTACGATATGCAGATACATACCAACCCATCCTAGGAGAGGTTTATGAGGGATGTGATTCCTTTTTTTTTTTGTGAATTCAGTGGGACCTTGCCATTTCTATTTATATTTTAAGACAGGTTACATAAAATATAAAGTCATTCTTGGCCTCAACCTGCCCAAGAGGGAAACCAGGTTTATTGACCTTCTAAAAACATGATTTGCATCCCAAAATTGAAATTGTCTCTTGCGTCTATGGTTTTCTTGCACTACCTGCTCCTCTACTTTAATATGTACAACCATAACAGTTATTTTTAAAAGTTCAAAATTAACAAAACTCCATCAAATCAAGACATCATCTAACCCTCAGATGAGGACACTGGGGCAGGGTCTTTGACATTAGACCCTGGCATTTCTGCTTGGTTAAGTTGTTGAAGAATCTTCTGGAGGGTCTTCTCCATGCGGCCCACTTTTTCGTCTAGTCTGCTAACCCTGTCTGCAGTCTGGTATTGAGTGATCTTCAGATGCTGCTGATTGTCCTGAATCTCCAAGAGTTGTGCCTGGGTACGTAGGTCTGGTTGCATTGCTTCTGTCTTTACCTGAACTGGATGATTGCCCTGGATTGCCTTTGCTATCAGGCATTTTAGAATCCAATATGTATGAACTGTCTGATTAAACAAAGTAAACTTGCCCCTTGTATGACCAGGATCAGTAATAAAATCGAGGATCTCTGCCTCTGTCTCCATATCCTCTGGTTCCTGCTGAATTTCTTGTTCCCATCCACGGATATCATTTCTGACTGCTGAAGGATTGCTCATGACATAATTAACTGCCAGTGTTTCCAGGTGTTCCAAATATGTTTTCCGCCCCCTTTTTTTCGGAGCAGGTTCAGTCTGAGCATGTTGCTTTCCCTTATCCGTGGCTGTCCTGTGATGTCGCTTTCCCATGGCTGAGTGGGAATGTTGAACTAACACTGGCATACAGAAGTAAACCGAATGAGAAAAGGTTTTAAGATACTGCATGCACCTTACGGTGCCCTTGGACATTTGTTTGTCAGATCTGGCTAAACACCTCTGTTCCATATCATTTTTATACTTCTGGGTCCTAATATGAGGCAGAGATTCAGCCAACCTCTTACGACTGGGGTTACGGCTGGGATAGCGCCTACCTTGGGAATTGGTAGGACTCTGGAGATTTTCTTCAGGATAAAAGGAGCTGTGGTTAGACAGGCGCAGACCCTGCGCGGACTCAGACCAAAACGACTCTGTCACCCCCTTCATATAATAAACTTTAACATCCATATAATTTGGATTTTCTGCGCCCAGACAAGAAACTATCATAAGATGACGGAGGTTCTCTACAGTTAAGAAGGTGAGAACAAGACTCTGACTGAGGGGGTCTAGCCTACTGTTACTGCTTTGACTCCTCGTATTCCCATTACACCTACCAGGATTGGACAAAAGGGGGTTTCTATTTGGAACTTGTCGCCCTATAAGAACCTGGCTATCACGGTGATTATACATAAAACTGAGGAATTGACTCCCATACCATCGCATCAGGTACATGAGAGTAACAAGGGTCGCGGAAACAAGGAGGGACCGGGTTCAATTCTGGTTCCTTAATAAACAATAGAAACGATAGAATATCTAAACTATCATCTTCACTGTAAACCATATCTGCTGCATATAACATCATAAGCGCTGAGGTTATTGTAAAAACATACCCGGACAGAGTCACGCTATAACCTGGTTGCAGAGATGTAGCTCTCCTTCGCTGCTTCCTCCAATCTTTCGCATGCAAGAGGTAATGCATGCAAGATTGAAAAGGCGGAGTTAAAAGACTTACCGATTTCTCACCTGCTTTTCCGCTGGTCTGACATACACCCTGGCCATCATGCGCCATCACTCCTTTGCCGGCGCTCACACACTCCACTTCGCTGGTCTGACAGGCCATGTTAAATGATCGTAATTATTGTTGACGGGAGCGTTTGCCAAGTTGCTGCCTCCCCTTGTCATGATGGCAAGTGTACACCCCGATCGGGGGGATGAGGGATGTGATTCCATGATTGAGTCCGTGAGGACCATTATTTTACAGAGTAAGTGCCCCGAGTATGAGAAATTATCAGAGGCCCTCTTCACCACCATACAGGATATTCTTGTTAGCAGATGGGACAATAATTGCACACCTTTACATTTTTTGGCTTACTCATTGAACCCAAAATACTGCAGCCATGGTGGCTAAATGGTGGACCTTCCCGGAGGTTCCTTCCTCACATGGATGGTGAAATTTCATAGGGGAGGAAGGATGCATTGAGGTGGAATTTTCAGGATAGGGCATCTCTTGATGAGGTGGAGGATGCCTTTGCAGAGTTTTCCACTGGCACTGGGCGATTTTCAGGCTATGATGTGATTAGAGACAGGGTGGCTAAGAAGCCCTATTCTTGGTGGGCAACTCATGGGGCAACAAACCCTCTTTTACAACAGTTAGCCATGAGGCTCCTCTCTTGGGTGACTTCATCCTCTTATTGCGAGAGGAATTGGAGCACATATGAGAATTTGTATAGTGTCAAGAAGAGCAGGCTTGAGCAATCTAGGGCAGAGACAATGGTGTATGTGCACACCAACCTTCGTCTTATTTACACGCAGAGGGATGAGTGGCTGAAGGGAAAGACAAAGATGTGGGATGCCTTTCTTGATGATATGGGTTTTGACAACAGTGTTGAGTTGGCATTGGCCAACTTGATTCTTAATGACCCAGTGCTAGAGGCTGTTACTTTTGATTAGGGTGATACTGTTGAGGGGTCATCCTCCAAACTAGCAGATGCAGAGATGACATTGGATACAAAGGAGGAGGATGCAATAGAGGAGAGAAGTGGTGACCATGACAGTGATGTTGATTTTGATGATGATGATTGATGACTCATGAGTCATGAGCTACCTACTACCTTGAAGCTTGTAGTTGTTTTGTATTTGCTATTTCTATTTGCCATTGGCATTGCTACTACCTATTTAACACATTTTGATTTTGATGACTTAATGAGAAAATTGTAGTTTCTTTTATTCTATGGGATCATTGATGAATCTGTCACAATTGTATTTGTATGCATAATGTTACTTTGTAAAACTTACAAATTTTAGATTTATAATGTAGAATCTAGATCTATATTTGAATTTGTATCATGAATGAGAATTTGTGTAAGAAATATCTATTTAGTATTAATTTTTAATATATATATATATATATATACATAACGTGTCCTGTTCCGGGGGGTCAATGTGCCCATGTCGGACACTCAAATTTTTGTGTCTTGTGTTTCCCATGTACTTGTGTCAGGTGACTTAGTTGGAAACATTGCAATCCCCTAAATCTTGAGATCTGAAAACCATTACGTTTGCTGGATTTTGAGTGATATCTAAAAATCTAGTTTCTCCATATGAAATCTAATGAGGTCGAAACCACTCTCAAACATCTTGAGTCATTTCATGGAAATGTTAAAGATTTAAGTAGAAGGATGAAAATGAAAGATAAAGGAAATGTCAATTTTAGTTTAAGAATTTAACATTACCAACATTGCTAGGGTCAATATGTGTGAGGCAAATGAGAGGGGTGGCATCCTTTAAAAGGCTTGAAGGGGCTGTTTTTGGAGGGAAATAGCCCCTAGTTTCTCTCAAAACTACTCAGAAAGCCAAAAAACAACTCATGTGGGGTCGGTAGCCAACTTGGTAATGAACCAACTGGTTTATGGTTGGTTAATGGAAAACCCTAGCTCAGGAATCAACCTAATTCATTTTTTCAACCGGTTCATCCCCTTCAGCTAATGAACTAGTTGGTTTGACTAGTTTTCGGTTCAAACCAACGAATTTTGAATGCTATGCTTTTACCATAGCCGTTGTATGATGTTCGACTTTGCCGCGCTATGCGCATGGACTCAGTGACTATATACGACTCGATTTGTATGACCTCTGCTACTTGCAATTCTTATTGCTACCTTGCATGGTCGTTGGATATGCCTGGCTCTGGCGACTTCTATGTGGATTTGGTTTATGTTCCTGTGTGTGACTCTTCAAAAATTGGTCTTTAGAGGTTATGCTCTGATACCATGCTAAATTTGAATACCAACAACCTAATTAATTACTTCATAGCATTTGTAGATCTACTGAATAAAAATGCGGCTAAGATTTTAATATGTAAAAATAAATATTAGCAAAAGAAGAATCATACATCAATATCACATATGCACACAATGATTTTCTGCTCTTGAAATCAATCCTCCATTCATTAAATTTAGAACTTTCAAAGGCTCCCTTCGTAGAATGGCCAACTGATGAAAATACATACGACAAGAATCTGAAAATAATCCATTTGATCAACCTCTTTGCAGATCTTGCTGATTGATTTGTATCCTTCTCGTGCTTCCCCTTGCACATTTCCTCGAACACTGTGCACTTTAATGGAAGGCCTTCTCCACCTAATCACTCAGATCTCACTATCATTGTATCTTGTTCTCAAGATTTGTGTTCTCACTTAGCATAGCTTTCTTTTTGTAGGTTTAAGTTATTGGCCGAATCCACAACTCCAATCTCCAAAGTAATTGATGATTGAGATTAGATCTCAACATCACTTTGTTAATTTTCCTTAGGGCTAGATTGTTCTTTGCTGTAGATAATTGCATTTTAAACTTTTCCATCATTTACATATCACATTCACCCCATAACATCTTAACATCATTAGCATTTATGTAGAAAAACAATAACATCAACATTGCAGCGAAACATAAAGGAACAACAAAAGAAAAACATGCACAAAGGGGACTCCGGGAATTAGGTCAGAGACTAGGGCAAAACCCCACAAGGGGGAAAACCCAACCAAATTCTTCTTCTATTAGATATTCATCAATTTTTTCAGCTGAGATACAAGGTACAATAAGAATGAGATACATTAATTACATCATGCCTCCTAAGGCCAAACACAATCAGTTCACAACTTCGTTTGTGAACTAGACGATTTGATCTATAGAGTGCTGACGCCATATCACTATCTGGGGTCATCATTTCCAACAAAGGTGACTGTCAACATGTAAGAGCAAGATCATTGTTATAAAATCTGGTCATTGTCTCTCTGTCATATAGATCAATGTTGTGATAATCGTGATCGAGATTAAATCGGCGAGGGTTCGGAAAAAGAAAAAATCGTAACAATCAGGATAAAATCGACAAAAAATCAGCCAAAAAAAATACAAAAAAAATATTTAAAAAAAATACAAAAATTAAGATTTTTTGGGAAAAAATCGCGATTAAATCTTGATTTTTTGAAAATGAAAAAATCCCCGATTTAATCATTTCTGGGAAAAAATCGTGATTTTCGCAACACTGATATAGATCAACACTGTCATCAAGGTCACTGACGTACTATCATGTAGATTATCGCCTCACTGTCATATTGTTTGTAGACTTATTGTCCATACACCAAGGTCGCTGTCATGAATAGAGTTATTGCCATGTCATGGATACTGTCATAGTCTCTGTCATAGTTTCTAGGTCATTGTCACATGAATTATGGACATTCTTCTAACACATGGATCACTGCTTTTATTGTTAACAAAAGCACTCTTATCATATAAGAGCAAAATCTCTGAATAGAGCTCATTAGTAAACTCTAATTGGTTAAGGTCCTTTCCTTTGTTGTATAAACAATGTCACTAATACATCAATATTTACTATCATATCAAAGTCAACAATGAATATCTAAATCACTGTTAAATATATTCAAGTCACTGTCTAATTGTTATATAAGCCACTGTTACATTTGTCATATAGATCACTGTTAAGCACATCTTGGTCCCATTGATATACGAGTCATTTCAAATAGAATACTAGCCATGAGACAATATAAGCCATTGTGATGCAAATCACAACAAAGTTATCAAAGTGAGCCATAGAAGAATGTGATCACTGTGTTCTTGAAATAGCAATACATAAATATTAAATCAACAATATCAAACCTCTGTAAATATGCGAGCCATAAAGGATATCGAACCAATGATTAATTAAACAAGCCAAAGATGAGGTACACATTGCACAGAGATAACACGAGCGAGTCACAAGTATAACAAATACGATCCAAGTCACATGGAAATAAGTATGCGGATTAGAGAGAGCAAACTGAGCAAAAGCGAGCTACAGGAACAAGCCACATAGCGTAATGTATGAACCATAACGAACCAAAAAGTAGAAATGCGGGTTATTGTACAAAGATACTAGATACAAGTCGTTACTGTGTAAGCCACTACAAAATAATATGTATCTCAAGAGATAGTTCGATCTTCCGAGAGAGCGAGCCACCACAGGCTTTATTCGATCCATAGTCTAATTCAAACTTTAGAAACAATGTGTATCTTGCTATATTACGAGCCTCTGTAAGTTTATTTCGAGCCATCCTAGAACCGGTGCGAGCCCGAATCTCAGAATCATACGAACCATCAAGATAATGAGCCTTTCTCATTTGATAATACGTTCATTGAGACTTCTTTCTAATTTATATAATTTGTTGAGGTGACTTCGGTGCTAAATGAGACCCTTGCATTTTGAGTGAGGGCGATTTTGTAATTTGGAGGGAGAACATAATTTAAATTTCTTTTCAAATATAATTTCTTCAATAAATGTTTGCCCAAATTAATATTTAAATATATATTTCCAATTGCTTGTCCTAATTGAATCGAGGCGCATTGAATAAACTGATTAATAATTACCATTGACCAATTTGAATTTTTCTTTGGGGCCCAGTGGGCTTTCTTTTGAGCCTTAGGGTTTTCCTTGGGGTGGTTGGGTTTCCCTTCAGGGAAATTCATCCCAAAGTTGCTCAAATTTCAACACACTTGAGATCAATGGTTGAGATTCATCTAATTCATTGAGGAAAATATCCTTTGCATTTCATTAGATTAACTCATGTTATCTTATAAAAGTCAATTACTTTAATAATTAAAATTGTTGCTAAGGTTAAGGGTTAATTAGGTGAATTCCACATGCCTAGACACTTAAGCCTATGTGAAAGTACTTGCTCGAGCTAATCTCATCAACACTACCTCTTCACAAGGAAGGTACTTCCTCATCGGCCATATGGAATTGACTGTTTCTTCGATCCTAGGAGAATGTGCCATGCATCATCCTTCACCATGGATTTCCTCCAAACTATTATGGTCTAATGCCTCTTCGATAATGTTAGTCATTAGTGTCATGTAGTTCAAAAATTTATTTGGAGGCTTGCTCTCCTTGAATGTGCTCCTAGGAGCCTCCACAAGCTCCCGAGCAATCCTTAATGTCTACTCAAACCACCTGGGTTTCCTGAATTGAAGGTTGATTCCCTGAACTGGAATCCTTTGCATGTTGCTCTACCTTCAGAGCATTCTACTCGTCATCCTATGCCACTGTTGATGGAAACTCATGAGACCTCTTAGATGCCAAGTCTCCTTGAACTTAACA
This sequence comes from Pinus albicaulis, assembly GCA_034641835.2. Taxonomy (NCBI): domain Eukaryota; kingdom Viridiplantae; phylum Streptophyta; class Pinopsida; order Pinales; family Pinaceae; genus Pinus; species Pinus albicaulis. The sequence goes on along the minus strand of CM076584.1, from coordinate 1,644,653,275 downwards.
TCTTTGCTCACAATTTTCTTCCTTTGTGCTGGTATGAAGATTCTGTATGTTTTTGAAGTTTCACTACACTTAAAAAATATCCCCTTCTACCTTTAAGGCTCCAACTTTGTCCGCTTATTCGTGTCTATGGTTTCACCCCTGTGAATGCCTCCGTTGGAGTCTTGTCCCCCACCATCCTTTGAGGACTCCTGTTTTGCACATAAAGTGTAGTGTTACATGCTTATGCCGGAAGAAAGTTAAGCAACTCGTGGTCATGTAGCATACCTTGGCAGGACTGATGATGAACTGATTCTTTCTCTCCGCAAACCCATTTTGTCGAGGTTTGTATGAGACTGTCATCTCCCTCTTGATCCTGACCTCCTTGCAGAAATCCTTGAAGTTATTGGAGGTGTACTCTCCCCCATTGTTTGACATCAAGACCTTGATCTTCTTGCCTATCTGGTTCACCTAATTTTTAGCCTCTTGGAGCCGATTAAAGATCTCATCCTTGGACTTCATGTTGATGATCCAAGTTTTCCTGTAATAGTAATCAATGAACATGACATAGTACTCTGCTCCTAATGCCACTAACATCAGTCCATATACATGTGAAAATTCTTGAATACAGTTATACAAAAATCCTACTATAGTAGCTAGTTTACTTCTCCTACTTGATTAAGTTATACAAGTTATCTTCAGAAATAATATTCAGAAAATTGAAGTAAACACAACTAACAGCCTACACATGCAGATCATTTACTGAATATTACGCTCATTTAAACAAAATGACACATTGATTTTTGGACATAAGTCCTCGGAAAAACCCAATGTGGGAAAACCGGTGCAGCAGATATGAGGGTTTATTATTATTAAGTAGATTCTGAGTAGAACAAATCTGGGCACCAAATCTGGTTCACCCGACAGAGAAAAAGTAGATATGCAGCTAACCTGCTGTTCTAAGACCAAAATTCTGACTGATCCACACCTTCAAATGGGATTTACAAGACTCAGCCCAAATCTGGCCCTAGAAACCCCAGCGCTACCCCTGAAGCCCCAGCGTCAACCCTGCTAGGCTTTGTGTGCCTTTGCGCTGCTCAGAGAGGGACTGCGTAACCCCAGAGTGGTTGATGCAGTCCTTATGCTGCCTCTGGGGCCTCTGCGTAATTGTGGAAGCCCTTTGAAGCTTCAACGCTGGCCCTGTTGGGCCTGCGTAGCGGTTGAAGCTGCACTGCGCAACTGCTGCCCTTGCTCCTCTGCCTCTTGCTGTCTCTTAGCTTCGGGACCAGATCATCCCCTCAGCCAAATCTACCCCTCGCTGCAGAAAACTCCTCCAAAAATTCTTAGCAAACCCTGCCCTAGAATTCCAGCTTAGTTTCTCAGCTATGCCTCCATGTGTGTGTGTCTCCATGTTAAAATTGGACAACTAGGTCCAAAATCCATGTTGTGATGCTCAGATGAAGATACCAATATTTGTATTGGGTTCCTCTTTCGGAGAGGTGTAAGATCGATCTAAAATTGATCTTAATCTGATGAGCAGAACATTTATTTTGAATTTATTTTTAATATTTTCAAATATGTGCAGGTCGGCCTTAAGGTTTTACACCCCCAGCAAATGTGTCACACACCTCAGTGATTGATATAAATAGAGTCAACATTGGAGGACTTTTTCACTCATCTCATCCTCACACATCATCTCCTCCTCTAATTTAGTATGAGCACCTTGGAAGCAGTTTCGGTTCACACGTGGGAAGGACGAATTTATTGCAACTAGGGTTTGGACAAATTTACTGCAGCTAGGGTTTCCACGCAAGTTTGACCAGCGTTGACTTTGGTCAACGCATGGTCCAAATAGGCTGAAAATTGGTGGAGACTTCGATTTTGGAAGGCTGTACATTTTGGCACAAGAACCAAGGTCAAAAGGTTGACTGAAGACTGAGCTACATTGACTTTCTTGCTGTTGTCTTGCGTTTCCTTTTCTGGACAGCGTTGACTTTTCTGGGGTTGACTTTGAGTTGACCGTGTGGCTGTTTTGAGGGCTATTGTGACACATGCTGGGTTGGCTGACCAAGGAGACTTTGTTGGTTGAAGCATCCTGTTGACCGTCGTAACGCACCACCACATTTTTTGTTTCGGTTTGTCTTCCGTAGATCCCCATCAGTATCTCTATCGCCGTTTTACGGATTGTTTATGTGATTTCTGTTGTAAAAAGTAAATTTGCATCAAGCATAGAAAATCTACAAAATTTGCTTGGTATTAGAACTAAGGTGAAGACAAGCCCTAATTTGTAGCAATCACCGAAGAGAAAATGGGTTCCACAAACTATGGCTTCAAGGAGGATGACAAGTTTATTGGGAAGGATGACTTCCATGCTTGGAAGATGATATTGGATCTTAAATTAGAAGACCAAGATGTCATGGACTATGTGCAGGGTAAAATCCAAGAACCTCCATCCACTGCTACTATTGTTGCCAAAACAAAATATAAGAAGGGGGAGATCAAAAGCAAAGCTAATGATCAGGGAATCCATTCATAAAAGCCTGGTGGCCTACATCTCTGAGTTGGGCACATCTAAAGAAATGTATGATAAATTGATCCTCATGTTCAAGGCCAACAATGCGAATCAAGTACTATTCTTCAAGAATCAATTAAAGAATCTGAAGAAAGGCAAGGATGAGTCTGTCCAATCATACTTTCTGAAGCTGATTGAAATCAGGAACAATCTGCTAGCTATTGGGGAGACAATACTTGATCGAGAGATGGTACTCACCGCACTTGGAGGGCTCTCATCTGAATGGCATGTGTTCAACACTACCATTCTAAATAATAATGTGATACCTAACTTTGACGAAGTACTGTCAAGATGCATTCAAGAAGAATCAAGAATGAAGGAGTATGGAAATGAAGGAAATGCTGCATACGCTGCTCATTCTAGAAAGATGAACTTTGGTGGTCCAAAGTACAAAGGAAAAGCAGGGACCCAAGGAAAGAATGGCAAGTGTTTCACTTGTCATAGGCCAGGTCACTATGCTAGAGAATGCCCTTTCAAGAAGGATTCTCATGATGATGACAAAAAAAACAACTGGAGGGATAAAAATCAAAGGAACAAAAAGTTCCAGGGAAGGAGGAAGGCTCCCTCCAGCGGAAATTATCAACCTTTCAAAAGGTTAAGAAATTCCAGGTATGAGGAATCAAATGATTTTGATAAAAGAAATGAATATGTTCTTGTATCTTCCCTCTCTGTTGCATCTCCACTCGACACTATGGATGTCTGGTTGATATATAGTGGTGCCTCAAGGCAAATCACTGGGTTCAAGGAAGCACTCTCTGATATGGTTGAGAAGGATACTAATCTGGAAATTATACTTGGAGATAATGCCACATATCCTGTGAAAGGGATAGGGATTGTGACCCTCCACTTGTCTCAAGGTCAAGTCCTCCACTTGCAGGATGTACTCTACGTACCTAATTTGAAGAAGAACCTCGTGTTTATATCAGCCATGGAAGTCAAAGGTTTCAATGTGGCATTCACTGATGGAAAGGTGCACATGTGGAAGAAGAGCTTCAGGGAATTTATCATGTTTGGGTCTAGAATTGATACACTCTACCAGGTTGGAGGAAGTCCACTGGGAGCAATGACATGAGATGCTATCTGACAGACCAAGAATGGCACTTAATATGAGATGAACGAGTTCAATTACTTTTGCAAAAGAGCTAGCATCAAGAGGGAGACCACAATGCTTGTGGGCTACAACGAAACTTCGAAGGCCTTTAGAGTCTCTGTGCCTGGTCAAAGGGAAGTAAAGATATGCCATGATGTCACTTCTGACAAAGATACTTCCCTGAAGAAAGTAGTCAATCTTTCGAGATCTAAAGAAGATCATAAGGCAAGGCCTGGAAATCAAGAAGAACCGAAGGATGAGACGATGCTCGATGTTGAAGGACCAATGGACCCGATTGATCCACCTCCTTCACTGGGAAAGAGACCATCATGGCTCAAGGACACTCTTGAGGATGATGAGGGACATATGGCCCCAAGGGGGACATTCCGTGAAAGCAAGAAGCTAAGTAGATACCAAGGGTATCTAGCAGCCATGAGTACTATTGTAAAATCCGAGCCTGGATATTTTTTAGGAAGCCGTAAAGCATCAAGTCTGGAAGGATGCTATGCACGAAGAGTATGAGTCCATGATGAAGAATGATTTATGGGATGTGGTTCCTATACCAGAGGAAAAATCAATTGTCACCTCAAAATGGCTCTACAAGATCAAGCATGGATCTGATGAAAGTGTTGAAAAGTTCAAGGCAAGATTTGTTGCCCATGGCTTCTCTAAAAAATATGGCATAGAATATGATGACATATTTTCACCTCAGACCGCCATCCGATCTATCATAGCCCTTGCCGCTACGCAAGGATGGAGTCTTCATCGTATGGATGAAGACCGCACTTCGCATGAGGTGTCAGAAGAGGGAGGTGATGGAGCAATCAAAGTTCGAAGGTTAGGATCGTGGACACCCATGTTCGTAGGTTGAAGAAAGCCTTCTATGTGTTTAAGGAAGTACCCGCAGCTTGGTACGAGAGGATAGATAGCGACTGGATGAAGCCGGGCTTCACTCGTAGTAATGTTGATCCAAACCTTTACTTCAAGGCTCATGGAGAGCCTCCATTTCGGTGCCGTATGTGTCCATGAGATCTTCAGCCGACCTCTCATTATCCTCTGCAAGAGGGAGCTCGCTACTGAATTCGAAAGGAAGGACCTAGGACTGATGCACTACTTCCTAGGCCTGGAGGTCTGGCAGAGACCTGGCGAGATTTTCCTCTCTCAACGAAAATACATTGCGAAGCTTCTGGAAAGATTTAGCATGATGGACTGAAATTTCGTGTCGACACCGATGGAGCTCAACTTCAAGAAGTTGAGCGGCAGCGCTACTGTGCCCGTGTTAGCAAATCCTACTGAGTATCGTCAACTCGTAGGGGCTCTGGTGTTTTTTTTCAGTGAACACCCATCCGGACCTATGTTGTGCAGTGAACACTTTGAGTCAACACATGGTTGATCATAATATTCACTGGGTTGGTGCCAAGAAACTCTTGAGATATCTTTGAAGGCACGATAGACCTTGGGCTGAGATGCACTGCCAAGAGCATGACACTCCTTGGTTATACTGATGCCAATTCGGCTGGCAGTGTGGTGGATCGCAAGAGCACATCTGATGCTACTTCACACGTAGATCTGCGTCGGGCAGGAAACTGAAGTCGGTAGCCTTGAGCACCGCTGAGGCCGAATACATTGTAACATGTATGGCTTGGCGAAGTCACTTTACGTTAAAAGCCTTCAAAGGAGTCAAGCTGAGCATGTGCTAGATGCCACCGTTATCCTTTGTGATAACCAAAGGGGGATTCATTTGTCATAGAATCTCGGGTTCCACGATCGATCCAAGCATGTTGATGGCTGGTACCACTTTGTCCGAGATATGGTACAGCGAGGCGCCGTAAGGCTCGATCATAGGAACTGATGAGTAGGTCGCGGTTATTCTCACTATGCCCTTGGGGAAAGTCATGTTCCTAACCTTCCATGAGAATCTTGAAATCGTGGAATGACCCTATTCTGAGGGTCCTGTTGGACAATGAGCTCTGGGAGCTCTGGGGGGCTTTGGGGATAGCTTCTCGGAGCTATAAGCAACCACAAGGCTAGGCTTGCCGAACCTTGTTGGTGTGCTTGGGCCCCATCGTGATGATTGAGTTGGTTCGCCCCTCATGATTTGTGCCCCGTATGCATCCTACCCATTTGAGTTCCAAACTCATGGGAAGTACCTCTCATTTGGCCAATGAGGTGGGAAAAGCTAGAGACTAGTAGCAAAGACTGATGGACGCATTAGAGATTGCCGTACTCTCTATCTAGGATGACACGTGTCCAACCACTTGATCTAGGATCAAGTCTAGTGAGGTTTCGTACCTCCACCTACTTAGTCGTGTAAACCAACTTCGGGTTGGTATGAGACTCTTTGTGAGTCCGATAGAGGTTTCAGACCTCTGGGCTGAATCTTTCAGCTGGGGAATGATGTCTTTGTGACTGACCCACTTCTGTTCGTAAATAAAGAGGCCATCAAAGGAAGTTACGGCAGGATGATGCACGATGTTTGATTGCACAGGTGGATGGAGTTCTCCCTAGTTGACAGGGAGTGTTAAAATTGGAAAACTAGGTCAAAAATCCATGCTGTGATGCTCAAATGAAGATACCAATATTTGTATTGGGTTCCTCTTTCGGAGAGGTGTAAAATCGATCTAAAATTGATCTTAATCTTATGAGCAGAACATTTATTTTGAATTTATTTTTAATAATTTCAAATATGTGCAGGTTGGCCTTAAGGTTTTACACCCCCAGCAGATGTGTCACACACCTCAGTGATTGATATAAATAGAGTCAACATTGGAGGACTTTTTCACTTATCTCATCCTCACACATCATCTCCTCCTTTGATTTAGTACGAGCTCCTTGGAAGCAGTTTCGGTTCACACATGGGAAGAAGGACGAATTTACTGCAGCTAGGGTTTCCACGCAAGTTTGACCAGCGTTGACTTTGGTCAACGCATGGTCCAAATAGGTTGAAAATTGGTGGAGACTTAGATTTTGGAAGGCCGTACATATTGGCATAAGAACTGAGGTCAAAAGGTTGACCGAAGACTGAGCTGCGTTGACTTTCTTGCTGTTGTCCTGCGTTGACTTTTTTGAACAACATTGACTTTTTTGGGGTTGACTTTTAGTTGACTGTGTGGCTGTTTTGAGGGCTGTTGTGACACATGCTGGGTTGGCTGACCAAGGAGACTTTGCTAGTTGAGGCATCTTGTTGACCGCCGTAACACACCACCACATTTTTCTTTTTCTGGTTTGTCTTCTGTAGATGCACTGGTATGTTCTATCAGCGTTTTACTTGATTGTTTATGTGATTGCTGTAGTGAAAAGTAAAGTTGCATCAAGCATAGAACATCTACATAAATTTACACTCCAACTGACCCTCAAGCCTTTCTCTTATACTTTTTCGTTGAACACCTCAACGGCCAAGATTAAAACACTTATCAACGACTGAGATTAAAATATTGCCTGATCCGCGTCACTTAGAAAATTTCAGCACATCTGTTAATTAATTCACTTTAATTATTTAATTTCCCTAAGTTTAGACTTAGGGAATACATTAAAATAATTAGTTATTTGAATAAATTTAACACCAGATGAAATTTCTCCAAACGCTTTCTAGGTTTTGGAGGTGATGTGTTTCTTAGCCCCTCCACAAAGTTTCAGGGCTAGAGCACATTTGATGCTACCCCAACTACACAAAATCTCAACACTCCCTCTTAGCACGGGGTGTGCTCTAGCAATACATCCACACCATGTATCACAAGATTTTGGTATTTGTGTTTGTGCTGCTGATGCTTGACCTGCTGCCCTTCATCCACTGCATTGCTGCTCTCCGTACTACTGCCCATGCCACTGCGATTGACACTGCCACATTTGTATTGCAACTCCCTCGCAAATTGCTGCATCATGCTACCCATAGCACTGCCACTACTAACTGCTGCATTGCAACTCAGTTGCTAAAAAGTAAGCAACTAAAAGACTCCTGCCCAATCGTTGATAGACAAGTCAGGTTGCATCCCATCATTGAAGCTCCCTTGGCTGCTGATTTACGTTGTCCCCCTGAAGCCACTGCACTGCTACAGCTTTGCACTGATTAAGCCATGCATCTCCCCGCTGCTGAAGTCCCATTAGCCTCTGCGCTACTGCCTCTACGTTGCTGCTACCTCTGCATTATGCTGCTCCCTCTTCAGCTCTTCAACTCTCCCCTCTGCTTTGCTGTGACCTTTTGCAATCGTCTCCTGACTCATCCCGCTACTGTCTTAAGTCTCTCGTAGCTTGTATGTGATCCAAGAGTAGGGCTCACTCAAGGTTCCTGCCACCCTGTTTGTAGCTGCTCTATAGATCCATATCGCCCCACCTCTTCTCTCTAGGTGCATGAGCACTCATGGCTGCATCATCATCAGAGCCATCATCCTTTGTTGCTGCAACCTTGGATTCAAAAGATCCTTTGTCCTTCTTAGTACAAATGCTGGTGAATTGTCCAAGTTCGCCACAGTTAAAGCACCAGACCTTGGATAGGTCCCTCTTCTTCTTCCCTTGCTGCCTCTGTTCCTTTGATGCAAGGGCTGCATCCTCCTCCTCTTCTTTATTTACTCTGGCTGATTCGCTTCCACTGCTTTGTCTCTTGGTGAATCTCCTGATTTCCTCCTGATGGAGGATTGCCCACAGGTCTACCCATGATGGTAATGTTGCCTTGCCCAAAATGCTTTGGACAAATGTTTCCCTTTCTTCTGTGACAGCATTCAGGGCAGTCCTCACTAGGAGCCCCTCATCCGGAGTTGCACCCATGGCAATAAGCTGATCTCGGATAGTTCGAAGTCTGAAGAGGAAGGGATCTATCTCCTCATCCTTCTGCATTTGGAACAACCACATCTGATTCTCCAGAAGCATCCTTCTTTGGACAGACCCACCTTGATACATCGCGTCCAATGCTGCCCACATCTCATTTGCCGTATTCCTTTGGTAATGTGAGGCACGCCGTGATCTTTGACTCTGTCCATTATCAACCGCTTAGTTCGCGCATGATTTTCTTCGTACTTCTTTAGAGGATTTGCATCGGTTGGCATAGCCATATTCATCCAGGACTATCAGGATCCTGGCCCTCCAAATAACAAAGATGGACATGCTATCCAACCTATCCTAATCTCTCAGTCCATATGGCGCCATCTGCTTAGATCTGTTAGAACAGATACTCTTCTCCCTTTTTCTGTTGCAATACTCAACAGAAATGCTGGATCTGGGTTTCTTGGCGAATAAAAACCCTCTAGAGTAGCTGCTCCCTATGACAACTGATTTCCCTCCTGAAAATCTTCAGCCGAAAATTAATCGGACAGTTCTCTTCGATCACGCTCCTGATCAAATTTCAGATTTGTTTGGCTCAGATCTGCTGAGTGACTGTCTTCCTCCCGCTCTTTGTTGACTTAGCTAGGAACAATTCTGCTCCGGTAGAATCTCCACCACACCATCCCTACTTCCAGATCTTGGCAAAACTTTTCTGCAATAGGAAGAATGACTGGACTGCGTCTCACTGACTGGCCCAGCGTAGCCTCAGCGCTGTTCATAAGTGGACTGCGTAACCCCATACTAGGTGATGCAATCCTTACGTTGGCCTGGAAAGGCTCTGCGTAATCTTGATGGCCTTTTGCAGCTGCAGCACTGCCCCTTCCTTGGTCTGCGTTCCAAGCTACCCCTTCCGGATCTCTGCTGCTTCTTCTGCTATCCTCCAAAATAAATTTTCTTTAGCTGATTTGCTGGAGATTCAGCTTGATCTACTATCGCTCTGATACCATGTGAAAATTCCTAAATACATATATACAGAAATCCTACTGTAGTATCATGGTTTACTTCTCCTAGTCGATTAAGTTATACAAGTTATCTTCAGAAAATACCGAAGTAAACATAACTAACAACCTACACATGCAGATCATTTACTGAATATTACGCTCATTCAAACAAAGTGATACCCTGATTTTTGGATAAAGTCCTCGGAAAAACCCAATGCGGGAAAACCGGTGCAACATATATGAGGGTTTATTATTATTAAGTAGATTCTGAACACAACAAATTTGGGCACCAAATCTGGTTCACCTTACAGAGAAAAAGTAGATCTGCAGCTAACCTGCTGTTCTAAGACCAAAATTCTGACTCATCCACACCCTCAAACGGGATTTACAAGACTTAGCTCGGATCTAGCCCTAGAAACCCCAGCGTTACCCCTGAAGCCCCAGCGTCAGCCTTGCTAGGCTCTGCGCTACCTCAAACGGGATTTACAAGACTTAGCCCGGATCTGGCCCTAGAAACCCCAGCGTCAACCCTGCTAGGCTCTGCGTGCCTCTGCACTACTCAGAGAGGGACTACGTAACCCCAGAGTGGGTGACGCAGTGCTTACGCTGCCTTTGGGCGCCTTTGCATACCTGTGGAAGCTCTCTGAAGCTTCAGCGCTGCCCCTGTTAGGCCTGCATAGCGGCTGAATATGCGCTGTGCAGTTGCTGCGTAACTACTGCCCTTGCTCCTCTGCGCTGTCCCTGAAAACTGCTCCTTTGCCTCTTCATGTCTCTTGGCTCCAGGATCAGATCATCCCCTCAGCCATTACTACCCCTCGCTGCAAAAAAATCCTTCGGAAATTCTTAGCAAACCCTGCCCTAGAATTCCAACTTAGTTTCTCAGCTTTGCCTCTGTGTGTGTGTGTCTCTCCAACTGACCCTCAAGCCTTTCTCTTATACTTTTTCGTTGAACACATCAACGACTGAGATTAAAACACTTATCAACAGTTGAGATTAAAAGACTGCTTGATCTGCGTCACTTAGAACATTTTAGCACGTGTTAATTAATTCACGTTAATTATTTAATTTCCCTAAGTTTAGACTTAGGGAATAGATTAAAATAATTAATTATTTGAATAACTTTAACACAAGATGAAATTTCTCCAAACCATTTTTGGGTTTTGGAGGTGATGTGTTTGTTAGCCCCTCCATAAAGTTTAAGGGCTAGAGCACATCTGATGCTACCCCAACTACAAAAAATCTCAACAATACATATGAGCGAATGAAATCCAAGATAACCTTTTACCTACCCTCATTGCTCGGGAATTTTTTTTTTGGCATTCTTTCCAAGTGTACACCCTCTGCACACGCACTACTGCTCAATGCTAAAATCTTGGAGACCATGACAATCTCTATCAAAATTAGCACACCTTGTAGTGCAAGTGTCTCGTCCTCCTATGCCACAGCTCACACACATTCTTGCTGTCATGTATCGATGCTTGAACAGGTTTTCCTATTAACTTATTTAGGTTGGTCTCTCTAACCCCAATAACCAACACTATGTCTGAGCTAGACACCTTTGGATGAATGAACACCCTCCTATTCATTAATATAACCACATATCCTCTATTCTCGATCATTGAGACTGAGAGCAAGTTCTTCTTTAGTCATCGTACAAATAGCATGTTCTTGGCTTCTAACATCCCTCTTAACTCTATCTGGAACTTAATGGTTCCAACCATCTTCATTGCAAATGTTGTTGTTAGCCGTAACTTCCCCTTCCCCTTCTTCTCTGGAGAGTGTGATGCATAATGCCCATTCTTATGGAAAATGAAGCACTTGAGCTTGCTCAAGTCCTTCCTTGGCCGAGAGGTTTCCTTCTCACTGTTACCCTTGGAACCATTCCCTTTGCCCTTCTTGGCCATACTGACTTGGGCCAGGTTATCCTCTCCAACTCCTTGCTTGCTGGCCTTTGGCTCCTCTTGAGTCTCTTATGGTTGTAGTCATTCCAAATCTTTTCCTAATTAGGAATGTGTTTAGCATAGATCTCGTTGACAAATGGTTTCCATGGCTCGACAAAACCATTTAGTGCCACATTTACGAGCTCTATGTCCTTGCTCCCCAATCGCTGCAAGCTGATTTCGCATTTGGGTGATCCTCATGAAGTAACAGGTAACATTACTAGACCTTGACATCTGGATGAATCTAAGCTTGTTTCAAGATATCTCCTTGCTCATGTTGTCACTATGGAACAGGTCCACTAGAGCTTTGAATGTCTTCTTGGTCGGCTACTTTTTTGTCAAGTGTGTGATCAAATGATCCTTTACGACATCTGAGTTAATCCTTTGGGCTCTGGTGTCCTTCACATGAGTTGCTTTTTCCACTAGATTTGTCTGTTTAGGATGAACCTTTTTTGCAAATGCCCAAAGGTTATGTTCCTAAAACAATAAGGTAACCCTTTCTCTTTGGGGAAGGAAGTTGAATACTCCATCCGTCCTATCCATGAATCTCAAACTGTTTGCTACAATCTCTGGATCTCATAATTTCTGCCTCATGCTAAGTTCTAACACCCACAGGAAAAAAAACTGCTATTGGTTTGTAGATCTGCGAAGATCTCCTGTGGATATGTGCTTTTGGTCTTTGAAGCACCCACAATTATTGTTGCGATCTCCTTTTCCTTTGAAGGATGACCTTCGCCAATTCTGTTGTCTGCACTATAAATAGCCTCCATAGCTGCTACTCATAAACCTAGTATACTTTGAGATGTAGGTCCTTGCAATCGCTGTGTCCTTCCTCCATGCCCAAAAGACATGTCTACTTGGCTGCTACATGCTACCTTGGCAGTTGTCTCCCCATGCTGTAACCTAATTGGTCCTACACACTTTTCTTTGTTCACTTCACTCAAACTGACTCTTTTTGGTGGCTTGATTCGAGTCTTCTGCACGATTGGCTTCTGTCTAGTGTTGACCTTGTCTTCCTCGGGCTTAATCTTGTGCTTGTTGACTCTTCCCTTTATTATGTGTTGACACACTGTAACCTACTGGTTGCGCCCTTCCTTGCCTACTCGCGGCTGCAAGTGTGGTGAATGTTTAGTCTGTTGACTGTTGTGTTGTTTGGTTGTTGTTTGTCGATAGTTTTTGACAAAAAGTAATTTATTATTTTTATTTTTTCCTTCTTTGTTTTAGTCAACCACTCGTGACCTTGCTACCTTTTTCTTTTTATTATGTATTTTTTGTTTGTCTTCTTTAATTGTCAAGCCCGAGATTTTTTTCTACTGCAATTTTCTTTTATTGCAGTTGTCATTCGATATACGACTTTGTGTCGCTTTGTGTATAGACTCGGTGATTGTGTACGACTCGGTTTGTACAACCCCTCCTAGCTACAATTTTTGTTGTTGGCTTGTACAATTGTTGGATGAACCTGGCTCCTACGACTCCTGTATGGATTTGGTTTCTATGCCTATGTGCAATTCTTCAAAAATTGATCTTTAGAAGTTATGTGATGATACCATGTTAAATGCTAACCCCAACAACTTGATTAATTACTTTGTAGTAGATACAAATCTACTCAATAAAAATACGACTTAGATTTTAACATGTAAAAATAATCATAATAGTGGAAGCAAAATCATACACCAATCTTAGACATGCACACAAAGATTTTCTTCCCTTCAAATCAATCCTTTGTTCATTAAATCTAGAACTTACAAGGGTTCCCTTCCTGGGATAATGGCCCATTGAGGAAAATGCATATAACATGAGGTTGGAAATAATCCAACTAATCAATCCCTTTACAGATCTTGTTCGCTGATTTGGATAGTTTCCTTGCAGTCCCTTGCACTCTTCCTCAAACCCTACACACTTGATTGGAAGTCCTTCTACACCCAATCATTGAGATCTCATTCTCATTGTGTCTTGTGCTCAAGATGAGTGTTCTCCCTTTGCTTAGCCTTCCTTTTATAAGTTTGAGTTTTTGATTGAATCCACAACCCTAATCTCCAAAGTAATTGATGGTTGAGATTAGAGTCAACATCACTTGAGATCAATGATTGGGATTAATATAATTCACTATGCAAATGAGGTTTTCATTTCATTAAATTAACTTACTTTATGTTATATAAGTCAATTACTTTAATAATTAAAGTAATTGCTAAGGTTAAGGGTTAATTAGATGACTTGCACATGCTAAGACACTTAGGTTCGTGTGGAAGTGCCCTCTGAGGTACTCAAATCAACACTCCCTCTTAGTGACAAGGTACTTCTTGAAGAGCCACCTGGGACTAGCTATCCCTTTGATCTTGGCACAACATCTCATGCATCATCCTTCACCATGGATTTCCTCCAAACCTCGTGGTTTATTTCCTCTTCATTGTCTCTATTCATTGGTGCTATGTTGTTTCGAAAGTTCTTTGGAGGCATGGTCTCCTTGAATGTGCTCCTAGGAGCCTCCACATGCTCCTAAGCATCCCTCATTATTTGTTCAAATCACATGGGTCTCCTAAGAGAATTGGAAGGAGCTAATGAATCCTCCCCACTTGAATGTTGACTCCCTAAACTGGAGGCCTTTGCATGTTGCTCTACCTCTATAGCCTTTTAGCTCCTCATCCTCGGTCACTAGTGGTGGTAACTCATGAGACTTCCTAGATGCCCTCTGAGCTACTCAAATCAACACTCCCTCTTAGTGACAAGGTATTCTTGAAGAGCCACCCGGAACTAGCTATCCCTTTGATATTGGCACAACATCTTGTGCATCATCCTTCACCATGGCTTTCCTACAAACCTCGTGGTTTATTGCCTCTTCATTGTCGCTATTCATCAGTGCTATGTTGTTCTGAAAGTTCTTTGGAGACATGGTCTCCTTGAATGTGCTCCTAGGAGCCTCCACATGCTCCTAAGCATCCCTCATTGTTTGCTCAAATCACATGGGTCTCCTAACAAAATTAGAAGGAGCTAATGACTCTTCCCCACTTGAATGTTGACTCCTTGAACTGGAGGCCTTTGTTGCTCTACCTCTAGAGCCTCTTGCTCCTCATTCTCGGTTGCTGGTGGTGGTAACTCATGAGACTTCTTAGATTCAATTTCTCCTTGAACTCAAAGTCCATGCTCACAATTGTCTTCCTTTGCATTGGTATGAAGATCTTGTAAGCTTTTGAGGTCTCGCTATTCCTAGCAAATATCCCCTTTTGCCTTGAAGGCCCTAGCTTTGTTCTTTGCTATACAGGAACATGGATGTAAACTAGACAACCAAATATCCTTGAGTGTCCTGACTTTAATTTCACCCCTGTAAATGCCTCCTATGGAGCCTTGTCCCCTAATATCTTGTGAGGACTCCTATTCATGCACAGAAACTGTAGTGTTACATGCCTCTACCCAAAGAAGCATAGGCACACTTGAATAGATGTCCTTCTCCACCCAATCACTGAGATCTTACTCTCATTGTGTCTTGTGCTCAAGATGTGTGTTCTTCTTTAGGCAACACTTCCTTTTATAAGTTTGAGTTATTGATTGAATCACCACCTTTAATCTCCAAAGTGGTTGATAGTTGAGATTAGATCTTCATCTCGACGTCACTTGGGATCAACAATTGAGATTCAATGGAAATAACATTTGCATTTTATTAGATTAACTCACTTCATCTTATAAAAGTCATTTAATTTAATTATTAAAGTAATTGCTAAGGTTAATGGTCAATTAGTTGACTTCCACATCCCTAGTACTTAGACTTGTGCAAAAATAACTGCCTGAGCTACTCTCATCAACACCTATGCCCCGAGTCTTAACCTTAATATATAAGATCCTAGCATCATAAAATCATTTCTTAATTATTCACATTGTCACACTATAAGTAATATATTTATTGTGATATCTTCCACAAATTTTTCATTAACAGATAAACTGGATACTCCATATTGAACAAAAGGAGAATATATTTTGTAATATCTTACACAAAATTTTCATTAACAAATAAACTAGATACTCCATATTGAACAAAAGGAGACGACTCCCTTCTTTGACCAATGGACATTTGAGGCATTTCCTGAAGAGTGCCAATTGAATTTGTTACAGGTTGGGTTGTAGTGACCATTGCATTATGTTGTGTGCCCTTACCACAATTTTTGGGCCTACCTTCGTACTTAATGTCATAGAATTCCTGAAAGGTTAAGGCTGCCTAAGTACCTTCTTCTAGTGTTTGATACTCCCTCCAATAATTCGAAATATCTTTGTTCTGTTCTGGTGGTTCACAATTCCATGTTTTCTGTCCATCTAGGTATTAAGGAAACCAAGGTCCCAGAGTTTGTAGCAACAAAACTCTGATACCACTGTAGCAACAAAACTTGTGCGCTTGTTGACTTAATAGCAAAAATGGCTTTAATTATAAAAATACACAAGAGTTATTTATAATAATTATTTATTAATAAAATATGATATGATAAGATGATTGAAAGTTACAATGAGGCCCTGCTTTTATACCTATGCAGGTGACCTTTCACGAACAGGCATGTCTTTTAGACATGCCTTTTCAGCTAACTAACAATTACTTAACATAATCACTATTTGATTAGTTAGTAATTATATTTATTCTATTTTATACAAATTATATTCGTTACATTGCCTTTTCCTTCAGAAGCTTTGTCCTCAAAGCTATATTGTTGGCAATTGTCTTCATCTTGCAGTTGTCATATCGGCATATGGGACCTAATTTCACTGATACCTCAACATGTAATGCTGTCTTGAACTAGGTTCTCTATTTATTTATTTTTTAATTATATATATATATATATATATATATATATATATCATTTTTTTTTGATTAATTTAATTAATTAAATAATAATTTTAATTAATTAAATTAATATTTTTTTTTAAATTTTAATTAATTAATGTTAAATTAATTAATTAAATTAATAATTTTTTTGTGATATATAGATATATATATATATGTGTGTGTGTGTATTGAATTAATTAAATTATATAATCAAATTAATATATTTATTAATTATGATTATATAAATTTATTAATTATGTTTATGGGCGTTGATTACGTTCTATATACCACTGTGGGTCACGACTTTTAATTTAAGGAATTGCGACCATTGGATACCACGCAAACATCATTATTTTTCTCTATGCAGATAGCAATCAATCGCAGGTTTTGACACACCGTTTTATACGCCGTTTCTTGCGTGTAGCGTGCTCATAGAAAAATTATCGTCGTAAATGTTATCTGGGATTGATCTTTCTGGTCTGAGAGAACCGACCTTGACAAAGCTTCGTAGGGTGTTGGTGGCCTTATAAATTTCATACTCCATGGATTGTCCCCAAGGAAAATTCAACCAAGATCTGAGGGTGCTTAAATCTGTCACATCATGCGTTGCTGGTTGTGCTGCACGACTCACCTTTTTAATCAAAGGACCTTGTACTGATTCCAACCTCACCCAGCGTACATCACATACTTGTTGAGGTTCACTGGTACGAAATTTCTCAGGTAGCAAGCTCCTTCCCCTGGAACAGACACCACAGAAAATTCCACCACAGAATCTACAGTGATGCCTTGGACACATGATTGGGTGAAATCGTGAATTACACGACATGCAAGCAGAAGCTGCGCTGTCAGCTATCCATTTTGTAGGTTCAGCATCCAAAATATCCATTGTAGTACTAAAGATTGTATCTGAAAGGGCTTCAACCATCTCTTTCCAAGCATGCTCTAATGTACCTCTTGCCATAAGACGATTTGGAACAGAAGGTTTGGCTCCTGCAAAAGAACTACCAACCTTTCTGGGAATCACTGCCAGCATCTCACTCACAACAGTCCACATAGTCAATTCCTGATCTTCATGTTGCCATCCAAAGTCTTCCTTAGGAAAATACCCCCCAGCAACACACAAACCTCTGTTCCATTCTTCATGATCACTTGCTGACATTGGAGGAACAGAGACAGGTATCCAGGGGCTAGTTTCCTCCAAGAGTGGCAAATCATAGTAAAAATATTTTTGTCCTGAATTCTGATCTATCTGTGAACCGGTTTCTTTTTGTTCACATAGGTTAGCATTTCGAACGGTGTTAATATCTTCCCTCACAACATCTGTATCCATAGATGTCTCACGATCAATTTTTGTGTCAACAGAAGATACTGATTGAGAGTTATCTACAATTTCCTTTGGAGCCAAGCTTTGTCCAAGTACTTTCCCAACATGTTTGGAGGTTTGATTCAGAGGGTTGGGAAGTGAAAATGCCTCCTCATTTACCTGTGTGTTGGCCTCATTTGACCAATCCAATGTATAGTGTATGTATTTAGAGGAATTCGTAACATAGTCAAGGACTCCAACACAGTGATTCTGTACTAAATCTGAAGAACCGGATCCTCTTATTGATGGTCTCTTTCTTGAGTTCACACCTTCAATGTCATCGTGCTCAGGTTCCAACTGTCCAGCGGGATCCCCTTTACTTCTAGGCTCAAATCTCACTTGTTTCTTGGGCTTCTGCATATTGGAATCAAATGGGGCAGTACACAATCCAGATCCACCTGTTGCCTCTTCCAAAGGTGAAGGTTCAGATTCCAAGTATTGCTGATGCCTAACTTTCATGATAGACCTCAACTCTACTATTCCAGGTTTGACTTCTTGCAAAGGTGAACTGTTGATCTCATCTTTTCTTGACATTCCATTGATTGTATCCTCGAGATTTTTATTTTCTTTGTCATCATTCAGTTTTCTGCCCTCTTCCTCTTCACCTAAGTTAAGCTTATCAACCATTACTGTGTCAGGATGTGCAGTAGCCTCTTCGTCATCTTCTTTAAGCCTATCAAGATCAGAGTCATATTTTTCTGTTCTTTACTGTTGCTGGCAATGATATTTCTTGTATAAAAGGCACATTTATGTCTTGCGAAATATTTGTCTCCACATTTCCAACATTTCTCTTCCTTTTTTCCTTTATTACGCATTGTGGGGGGAATATATTTGCTTGAATTTTCCATGGATGTTCTACTTGATTTTCCCTTGGCATAACTAACTGCCCTCTCATTATTAGGTCGTTCATTTTCTCTATTATGGATTACTGCAGAAGTTTTTTTAACACGGGTTGTGACTTTTGCACATGAAGTTTCTAATTGCTGAAGCTTTTCTAGAATTTTATTAATTTTTTCACTTTCTTCAGGTTCTTCACGTAATGGCACATTGTATGGTAAACAATGTTCTCGGGCTTGTATACTACGTTCATAAGCTTGTAAGATGATGTTGTGCGACATGGCTTCGACTTGGCTTTGATATGGCTCCAATATGGCTCTGATATGGCTCCGATACCATTGTAGCAACAAAACTGTATGGTTTGTTGAATTTAATAGCAAAAATGGCTTTAATTATAAAAATACACAAGAGGTATTTATAATAATTATTTATTAATAAAATATGATATGATAAGATGATTGAAAGTTACAATGAGGCCCTGCTTTTATACCTATGCAGGTGACCTTTCACGAACAGGCATGTCTTTTAGACATGCCTTTTCAGCGAACTAACAATTACTTAACATAATCACTATTTGATTAGTTAGTAATTATATTTATTCTATTTTATACAAATTATATTCATTACAGAGTCTTCTAACTAGCTGTCTCAGTGCTAGTTTGTTTGGTTGCATTAAACTAAATAGGAACATGGTGATTGCTACCCACATTATTCACAACTAGGGCAAGAAGTTGAGTCATTAACTGTCGGTGTTGTTGCCATTCAGCTGCCATAGTTTGTCTGTTTTTTCCCAAAATAGCTTTTCATCCATTGAAGCCTTTTCTGAAGATCCCGGGTTAGTGACATCAAGCCAAACACTTACAGGTTGGCAGGATGAGCCAACTCTGATACCACTGAAATATCCCTAAGGAAAATTTTCCCTTAGGGTGTATTGTCCCTGAGGGATTAATTAATCCAACGGACGAAGTAGTCTATTGATCCCCGTAGGCTATAGTCCTTGATAAAGGGGAAAAAACCCCAAAATAGCCAATATTGGGCAAGTTTTGCGGCAGTTGGGGAAAAAGGCCCAAAAGTTGGGGCTTGGGGTGAACATCACTCAATTAAATAAAGAGAAAACCTCTCATGGAAATCTATAAATTGAAGAGGCTTAGAAGCATTTGAGGCATGTATTGGATTGGATCATTTGTCTCTGTTTTTTCGTTGAGGTTGAGGCTCTAAGGGTTGAATACCCCTTTCTCTCTTGGACTAGTTTTGGTGGAGGTGATCCTACCCTACCTATTCATTCTTCTTCATCCTTTCTATTGGTTTCTTGTTCAGGCACAGGGTCTCTTTTCCTATTGGAGCAACGAAGTTTTTCTCACATCTTGGAGCGGGTCGAGCTATCCTCCAAAGTTAGAATCTGAGTTGAACGTCAACTCTCTATGGATTAGGCCGCAAAACCTAGGTCTGGCAGATTTCTAGGCAGCCGAATTTTGGAAGTATAGAATCATACAAATTACATTGACTGGGCGATGCAAATTATGTTGATGGGTTGATGCAAATTTGGAATCTGGGCAGATTGCTAAACGATATGAAAAGATCACTAACCCTGTGCTAGATGAATTTCTCAGAGGACATGCAAATTATAAAGAATTTGAGGACTGGGAAAATGCACATGAGTTAAGGAAGATAATTGAGGGTTTTGATCTCCTAGCAAGGGTTCTTGTGTCTACGCCTGCACTTTGTGACAACCAAAAACTGTCGGTGACAAACACTCCTGACTGAATTGCAATTCCCTGTAGCCAAATATTTGAGTTCATGTAGCAGTTTCAGTGATTCGATCCTCTAGATTGAAGCGAATCTCCTTGGATTGATGTGAGTCTCTTGAAGCGAGAATTTATGTGATTTAAGTGAGTTACTTTGTGGTTGATTCTTGGGGCTCTGTAGTAGAACAATAATAACAAATCTTTGCTTTGAAGATGAATCTTGTAATAACGTTCTATGACCAGCATTGCAAAAGTGAAGAACAAGTCCTGTAGCATAGAATGGAAGCAAAATTTGGACCTGAGGAAAAACTCTGCAGTCGGTGACATTTTGGGTGGTATCCCTGTAACCGACCTTAAGTCAAACATGATTCTAGCAAAAGCAAGTGAGGATCCTGTACACGCACGGGAGTTTAGATTGAAGAAAATCCAATACAGGGGCCAGGCATAGACCAATTCGAGTATTTAAGTGGACCGACCTAAGGCCAAACATGATTCTAGCAAAAGCAAGTGAGGATCCTGTACACGCACGGGGGTTTAGATTGAAGAAAATCCAATACAGGGGCTAGGCATAGACCAATTCGAGTATTTAAGTGGACCGGGTTGAAAAAATTAGCATTTTGCAGAGAAGTTAGGACTTCTGGTTAGAGAACTTTGCATTATTGAATTTGTAAACATTGTTTGGGTCATATTTGGATTCCACTGTTGTTGAATTGTTAAATCAAATTGTTAACAATCATGCATCATTCAAAGCTAGTATTGTTATTGGGGTTACACTATTGCATTTTTGAATTTTTCATTGTTTATATACAAAAGAGAAGTTGTAATTGAAACCCTAGCTATTGAAGAGAAAATTAGGGCGAAAATTACCTTATTATATTAAAGTCTTATTAGAACATAAGCATCCTTCCAGCTTGTGAGTTCATGAGCCTTGTATGCTTCCAACAAACACCAATAATGTCACAGTAAGAAGAAAAAGGAACACATAACGTTCAACCATGGGGGAAAGAGCAAGGAAAGGAGAACATGATCTTGGCATCTTACTCAATGCAATACTCCAGGGACAACAACATATGACAAACATATTATTGCAAGGACAACAACAAGGGCAACAATCAATTCAAGGGCAACAAGATATAGCCCGGATATTGGCTCAAGGACAACAACAATTCAATCAGCGAATGGGTCGACTTCTAGGAAACCCAAACATTGCTGGCAACAATAAGGCCACCACTGAAGGTAGCAGTAATCATAATCCCAATCCTACGATTCAGACTAATACCAGGATAACCAACAAAGGCAATTACAAACCGTTACTTCCTCAATTTATAAATAATCAAACAACAACAACCCAAGAAGCCGCAGAGACGAACAAACTCTTTGATGACTACTTTCAAGAGTATGCAACACTGGAAGAGAACACCCAAGCAACCCTCACCTTCTGGGAATACGACAATATCATATTTCAGAATAGGCCCAGGTAACAGCAAAATTCTGATCTAATGTGCAAAGTAAGTAATCTCTCCCTCCCCTTATTTGATTGGTCATCAAAATGCTCAGCTAGGGCTTGGGTGCAAAAGTTGGACACCTATTCCTGACTCAATCCCATGCAGGAGATAGATGCTATTCAATTTTCCACGTTACACTTTGAAGGAGAAGCACATGATTGGTAGTATCATGGATTGGTTACATTAGGACACACAAACATCACTTCTTATGTGGACTTTACGTAGAGGTTGATAGATAGATTTGATCGGAAGAATCTGGATATACACTTTAGAGAGTTGGCATAACTAAAGCAAACGATATCACACAAAGAGTTAATTGCATAATTCAAACGAGTCACAATCATGGTGATAGACATATCTGAAGAGTGATTGGTTATGCTTTTCACAAAGGAATTCGCTGAACCCTTGCAAGGTTGGGTGAACGAATTCAATCTCGCAACCCTTCAAGAGGTCATTAAGAAGACTAGAGATATGGGAGGTGCAACATCGGAAGCGAAGGATCCACCTATGTCACTAGTCATTCCAAAGGATAAGGGCAAGAAGACATCTTTGGATAGCGAGACCAAGAAGGATCGATTAGATGAAGAGACTAGAAACGAGCTTAGGAGAAAGAAGCTTTGTTTCACTTGCAAAGAGCCATGGGAACCAGGTCACCAATGTTTGGGAAAAGGGAAGGTTCACTCCATTGAAGTACTGCCTGATAGCGACAACAAGAGTGATACAACACCAAACACGGAGCCCAACAATTTTGAAGAAGTGTCACCCAAGGGAGTAGCTAGGGAGCCACCTCATGGTACAACGCAACTTCTAAGTAAGGAGCTTTTCATCTATGAAGAAGCACCACCCCCAAGGGCAATAAGAAAGCCACTTCGAAGAATTGAAGGAGGAACTATCGCCACTCTTTCAGAAGTACCAAATGTCACACATTTAAAGTCAAGGGCGCTATACAAGGACAATGTGTCATAGCATTGATAGATGGCAGAGCAACATACAAATTTATTGATGCAACCGTCGTGGTAAGGAGCGACATCCCTGCCCAGGACTTTGAGGGCTTTGAAGTAAGGGCAACTAATAGATATCATATGACATGCACCGAAGTAGTTCCACAATTGACCATCACTCTTGGTAAGTATCCATTGATTGATGATTTTTATGTGATAAAATTGGCAGAAACAAACATGGCGCTGAGAGTTCAGTGGTTGTACTCGCTAGGGAGAATCGTGATGAACTACTAAACGATGGAAATGGAATTGTGAGACCCAAAGAGCAGCAAGGTAGTTCTGAGAGGCATGACCAATGGTGGTCTCTGCATTGTCACAGAACAACAAATGGAGGTTATGCCCAAACAAGGAGAAGTCATTTGCATGTCAGCTTGTAGGACTACACGTCACAAATTACAATCCAATGAGGTCAAGCATGCAAAGCATGTCACATTCTTAAGAGATTGGAAAGCCCATTTCTTAATAGAGTACTCCAAGAATAAATTTGCTTGCGAAATATTAGAAGAAATCATTCATGATGACAGTTATAAGGTGGAAGATGACATCATCTTCTACAAAGATGAGATATATTGTCCCTGAATCTATGCTCAAGGAGAAACTCATCATAACTACACATAACAAACCAACCATAAGTATTCATCCTCAGCCCAAGAACTATACAACAACATGTATAGATCAGGATGTTAGTGCTAACAAGGACCAAGAAGGAGAGCAAGTTGTTGTAATAGATCCTTCCAAAGTGTCCAAGAAAACAGGCACAGGTCGCGCTGATTATAAGGGGCACATCATGGAGCG
Source organism: Pinus albicaulis (assembly GCA_034641835.2). Lineage (NCBI taxonomy): Eukaryota > Viridiplantae > Streptophyta > Pinopsida > Pinales > Pinaceae > Pinus > Pinus albicaulis. The sequence goes on along the minus strand of CM076584.1, from coordinate 1,644,629,891 downwards.
TAAAAGGGGTACGCAACATCACAACTACTTCTTGGTATGGCTGCAGTTACAGGAAGAAAGGATCTAAACCATGACAGTGAAATGATTTACAACCCACCTCTATGACAGATAGACATTATGAAGGTTGCCACAACGTTTTAGTCAAAGGCAGAGGGGTTGCAAAATTTCAAGAGGAATTGCTGCCACTATATTTCTACTGTTGGATGGGCTATTTTTCCAAAGAAGGCTGAATATTTTCAATAACCAACCACACATAAAAGACAGTAACCAGGAAGATGGGAATAAGGCACCTTCAAAGGAGCCAACAACAGAGTATGGACAACATGTAAAAGGAATTGCAGCAAAGGAAGAGAGTTACAATGGATGAGGAAGGGTTTCTGAAAGGACAAAGTTTGCTCCAACCAATGTGACATGGTTCGGGTTCGAATTCAAATTTGACAATGATTATGTAGCAGCGGAAACTGTAGATTTGGTTACTGTAGCAGCAAGACTTGTAGAATTGTTGACTTGATAGCAAAAAGGCTTTAATTATAAAAATACACAAGAGGTATTTATAATAATAATATTTATTGATATGATATATGATGATTGAATGATTACAATAAGGTCCTGCTTTTATACCTATGCAGGTACCCTTTCATGAATAGGAATGTCTTTTAGACATGCCTTTTTAGTTAACTAATGACTACTTAACATAACCCTGATTGATTAACTAGTAATTACATTTATTCTATTTTATTTTATTAATGACTATATTTATTACATTAGTTATGAATTAGATTCATAACATTGTCTCCTTCTCGAAAAGCTTTGTCCTCAAAGCTTAACTTTTCGACAATTCCCTTTACTTCGGATTTTATCTGCTAGGCATGTCATTCACCACTAGTACCTTGGCATGTATAATTCTCCAATAATACTTCCTTGAAACTAGTTTTTTTTTTTTTTAAATTAAATTATAAAGCAAGAAGTCTTTATTGATACTTTTGCTTTCCTTTAAAATGAAACTTGAATATATATATATATATATATATATATATATATATATATATATATATATATAGTAATAGTATTTAACTCCTTTATATGTATAATTTAACTTCTCCTTTTGACGATGAACCTTTTCCTTCCATTTGAATTTGCACTTCTATATATATATAATTTTGTTTTGACTACGTATATTTTTTTTATAATACATATATATTTATTATTATAATTATTTTATTAAATTTTTATATATTATATAATATATATATATATAACTTGCCAAAGCATGCTAACCGTCCGGTCGACCCTTCCAATATATATATATCTGATTGACTTACGTCGTCTACGCTAACCGCTCGGCTAGAACAACGACTATTATGGATTCCTACGAACAACGATTGGCCAACGACGATTATGCCATAGATGTTTGACTGTGAATATATAATTTATTAAATCGTCTTTGCCAACGATGCTTCCACGTAACGTTTGATATATAATTTATAATAATTAATATTACCGAGCGACGGCCACGCTAACCTGACCATGATCTTTCCGCGACGGTTCACACTGTGATTTAAATTGACACCCATGTTCCTGTTCGATGCACCGCTTGGATGTTCGCAGAATGAGGAGGCAATATCTAATAAACCAGTAGCAACACGAGTCACCGGAATCTGCACCACCGGATATCCTGACACGGTCGACAGGAAATCACAACGAAAACAATTCGGTGCTTTTCTTTGGCGATCCGACTCTCAAACGAAGTCATCGAGGATAGTATACGTGCGCAACAAAATAAATATCGTCATCTGCAATTATTGAGAGGCAGCACGAGGCTGACATACGAAATGGTGAAATTGATGTGTCGCCCAAGCAAGACGCCTTGAACCTGCGACTTGGGGAAGGAGAAAAGAAACTGAAATTAAACGCCGCTCGAAAGCCACTGCAAATTCCATAATATGGAACAAAACCCCCATGATTCCTGCATCGACCAAATCGTTGCAGATTTCATTGTCTTCAGCTATGGTCTCTAGGATATCCCGCCGTTTTGAATAGCAGTCTACCAAATGGTCCTGTTCAGGCCATAAATAAGAGACTAGTGTGTCTGTAATTCCTCCCAAATTTTCTGCCATTTCAGAACTCAAAAATTTCTTTAAACCACAAATGACAGGGCAGCGGCAGCTATGGTCGAGTACGCGGGCGACTACAGAATGTCCACTATGGCATTTACAGTATAAATTACCCATAAAAGAAGTCCACTCTTCAAACGTAGCTTCACCATTTGTGTACAGGGTCACAAGAACACCACCTACAGGCATTGGAACTGGTATTAACATACCGGCACCAGTATCCGGATTTACCTTTAACCAAGGCCCCAATTTTAATTCCTTGTTTCCTAGATCCACAACATATGCCTTGAGGTACCTTCTCCCTATATTATCTTGAAATAACACAGCAATTGCAAGGTCTGGACAACCATATAAGAACTTGATATCTGAAACTTGAAGTTCCTCTAGTCTGATGTTGAAAGACTCTTCAATTTCTCCCTTGCTTTTCATTGGCATAATGTTCAATACAGCAACATATAGGTGGAGTGCTATGAGCCTACAGTCAGGATCGATGTTATTCATGTGCCCACGTTTTGTAGGACGCCCAATACGATTTGAGACATCTCCCATTTTTAAAGTACCATCGAATTAAAACCTAAGGCTATAGCTTCTGAATTTCTCTTAAAATCAAAGAAAAATCTTGCTAACAGCAAATTCCAGCAAGGAGTTCCTTGGTCAATGATGCTTCTCTCACAAACATCATCACTATCAACAATAGCATTGTTCTCTGAATCTATATGAGAAGCACCAATCAACTTGCTTTGATTCCCAAAATGTCTAGATGATGATGACAATGATGATTCAGCATTTAAATGATCATCACAATTTTTTGTTGAAAGAGAGGGTTTGCTTGAAAAATCTTCATTACTAGTTTTAAAAGACTTCTTGGTAAGTTTCTGCATATTTTCTATTGGAATATCCTGCAGACAATTGTCACTCTTAACTGAGAATTTCTCCACTTCCATAGACTCTTCCTTGTTCAGAGAAGAGCAGCCAGAACTACAAGTCTGTCCGTGAGAATTATTGGACATAATGGAAGACATGCTTTTATTAAAATGACAAGTTTCTGATTCATTTACATGCATTACATGTATGGCTTCATTCCCAACTTCAAGAGCTTGGTTGGAAACTAACTTCTCATCTTTTGTTTGAACCGTGGCAATTTCATCTCTTGTATAAAAGGCACATTTATGTCCCGTGAAATATTTCTCTCCACATTTCCAACATTTCTCTTCTTCTTTATTTTCAATATTAGTTGGTTGTTTTCCTTTATTACGCATTGGTGGGGGAATGTATTTACTTGAATTTACCATGGATGTTCTACTTGATTTTCCCTTTGCATAACTAACTGCCTTCTCATTATTACAACATTTTTCATCTTCTCTATTATGGATTACTGCAGAAATTTTTTTAAGACCTGCAGAAATTTTTTTATAACCGTTTGTGACTTTTGCACATGAATTCTCTAATTGCTGAAGCTTTTCTTGAATTTTTCTAATCTGCTCAATTTTTTTGGGATCTTTACGTAATGGCACATTATACGGTAAACAATGTTCTCGGGCTCGTACACTACGCTCATACGCTTGTAAGACGATATTATGTGCCATGGCTCTGATGGCTTTGATACCACTGTAGCAGCGGAAACTGTAGATTTGGTTACTGTAGCAGCAAGACTTGTAGAATTGTTGACTTGATAGCAAAAAGGCTTTAATTATAAAAATACACAAGAGGTATTTATAATAATAATATTTATTGATATGATATATGACGATTGAATGATTACAATGAGGTCCTGCTTTTATACCTATACAGGTACCCTTTCATGAATAGGCATGTCTTTTAGACATGCCGTTTCAGTTAACTATTGACTACTTAACATAACCTTGATTGATTAACTAGTAATTACATTTATTCTATTTTATTTTATTAATGACTATATTTATTACATTAGTTATGAATTAGATTCATAACAGATTAGGTTCTGTTTGAGTTCAAATTTTTTGATGGGTTCGGATAAGGTTCGCCATTAGGTTCGTCTATAGATATATTAACTTGAAAATGAAATATAGGATAAAATTGTAAGAAATCAACACCAATAAAAAAAAATGCTATCATGAACATGGAAACTGCAAGGGTAGATTACAAGCTTGAGTTGTGACATGAGGTTATGAGTTTTGATCTATGGACTTGGTTAATGGCTGTTCGATGAGGTTTGCTGAACCTCAAAATCTTTTTAAGGTTCGCCAAAATTCAAACTTAAAGGTTGAAGTTCGACGAACCTTGTGACATAGCTTCCAACTAGATCTATCATTGCTTGGGGAGTCGGGACAAGCAATGTCGGGAAGGAGGGACTATAATATCCCGAAGGGATTAATTAATTCAAGGGACGAAGTAGCCTATTGATCCCCGTAGGCTATAGTCCTTGATAAAGGGGAAAAAATCCCAAAATACCCAATGTTGGGCAATTTTGGGGCAGTTGGGGAAGAAAGCCCAAAAGTTGGGGCTTGGGGGTAAACATCACTCAATTAAATTAAGAGAAAACCCCTCTTGGAAATATATAAATTGAAGAGGCTTAGAAGCGCTTGAGGCATGTATTGGATTGGATCATTTGTCTCTGATTTTTTGTTGAGCCTGAGGCTCTGAGGGTTGAATACCCCTTTATCTTTTGGACTAGTTTCAGGGGAGGTGATCCCACCCTACCTAGTCATTCTTCTTCACCCTTTCTATTGGTTTCTTGTTCTGGAACAAGGTCTCTTTCCCTATTGGAGAAACGAAGTTTTTCTCACATCTTGGCGCAATCCTCCAAAGTTAGAATCTGAGTTGGACGTAAACTTTCGTGGTCAAGCCGCAAAACCAAGGTTTGGCAGATTTACATAGGGTTCTAAGAACATAAAGGAATATTGCACCAATATTACAGTCCCCTTTTTATTTAACTCAACATAACAATATTGAATGCATAATAATAAACAATGAAGAGGCCGGTTAACCTTAACAGGGATGATGGGTGGAGTGTTAGCAGATGTTGGATTCCTGCTCTTCACTCTTAGTTGTTTTTTTCCCCTTCCCCTTTTGCTCCCTCTGGTCGTTCTATCTTCTCTCGCTCCTGATTCCTCTCTCCCTATTTGTTCCTTTTATTTTATTATTTTAATTTTGATTAGTATGATTTTTATTATGAGTATTCTCCTTATGATTTAATTTGATAATTACCTATTTAGTAATATTAAATTAATCAATTATTATCATTATTATTATTTATTTATTTATTTTATATATATATATATTTATATTTATATTTTTTATTTTTTTAATAGGTATTATAATTTTAAGTATTAAAATAGTAAAAATATTAAATTATATTAAAAAAGTATTAATATTAAATTATAAAAAGTATTAATATTAGATGATATTCAAATATAATCAAATATAATTAAATTAAAATATAATAGAATTAAAATTAAAAAAAAATAAAATATGACATTTTATTCAATTTCTTATTCTAGTCAAACTAGCCGTTTTTCCAATGGCTAATTGGAGTTGTCCTTATCTATTTAAACAGGTTTCTTGATCAGATTTCTCATCTTGTCTTGATGATGAACCACACTGGCTAGTTTGAAATGCGTCGACAAAAATTTCTTACATGTGATTTTCACCGAAAATTCTTATACACAATGAATAGGTGGTTGAGCAATTCCCAATGGTTCACACTAGTTTACAATCACCAACAAACAATTCCTAGAGATGTCATGGTCAATAATATTCTTCTCACAATATCTACAATACTAATTAATTAGCACAACTATCAGCTTACAATTTTCTCTCAGCTGCCGTAGCTCGACTTCCTTGTTGCCCGTGCTGCCTTCTGCTTAAATGTGCCTATGTTGGGAGCCACCGACTCCTTGGATACGACTGCAATCTCTAGATAATTTACTATTGCGAGTTTATACCTAACTCGACCCTTTTGCCTCAGAGAACAGTAAGCTGTTGTCGTAGTGTGGTGGTCCCAAGAAAATAGGTTGCCAAGTCCTCCTTTTGTAATCCTGTTGAGATGGTTCGTATATTGCAGTGAATGCTTTTTTCCCCAAGAGAGATACAAACTAGGCAGACAAGGGTTTCAGTGCCGTAATTGTTACAATCCAAAACTCTGATTCTCAAACTTACCCTTTGCAAATGCTGTAACGACCTCGCTGCCTTCTGCTAGACCTTGGCCCCCGCCATTGCAGCCCTTGCTCCCTGTGGTCTGCATCTTGCAACCTTATGGAGACACCTTTGCTGTGTCTGAGACAAAGTTTGTTGACCATGAAAAAAAATCACAGAAAATCACTTTCTTGCTTTTCAAACCAAATCAGAGATGTCTCAAGATGTAAGCTGCAACAGAAGTGAGAAAGGAGAGGAGACTAGCTAGGGTGTAATCTCTCACCACCGAAACTAATCCAAGAGGTAGAACTAGCTAGGGTGGGATCATCACCACTGAAACTAATTAAAGAAGGAATCTTAAAATCCTCAGAGCCTTAGTGGAGCATACAAGCTTAGAAATGATGATAAAAAGATATTTATTTTATTAAATAGCTGAATGATGATTTACATAGAAAGGCCCCGTAGCTTATATACCGCTTCGGGTGCCTCTTGGTGAGAGGGCATGATCTTCTGATTGTGCCCTTTTCCCTGTTTAACCTATAATTACAAAACTATTAAATTTTTACATAACATATCCTTCCTCTCAAAAAGATGCTTTGTCCTCAAAGCATACGTAGCGACGAATGTTGTGGACGATAACGCTTCCATCTCCCAAGAAGTTTCTTCTTCTAGTAGGTCTTTCCACTTAATTAAGTATTCTTTGATTACTCATGATTGCAGCTTCCTTTCCTTGGTGGAGACTATACCTTCTGGTTCCAAAATGATCTTTCCTTCGTCATCTAATGCCGGAAGTGCTGTCTGTGCCACTTGGTGTTTGCCAAGTGGTTTTTTTAGGCAAGACACATGGAAGACGTTGTGAACATGACTTTTATCGGGAAGGCTTAAACTGTATGCTACTTGGCTTATCTTTTTGTTTATTTGATATGGTCCATCGAATTTTGGTGCCGATTTGTTTTTTCCTTTTTGTTTTAAGGACAATTGTTTCTAAGGCTGAAGTTTAACAAATACCCATTCTCTAACTTCAAATTCTCTTTCGGTTTTGTTTCGGTCAACCTGCTGCTTCATATGATTTCTTGCAATATTAAATTTTCTTTTAGTGCTTGGAAGACTTTTTGTGTTTTGTCTAATTGATCTTTAACTGCTAGAAGTTTTGTCTTGATAATGGCAAGGTCCTTCCATTTGGGAGGTTTGTAATCGTACAAAGCTTGAAATGGAGTCATTTTCACTAAAGTGTGGTAAGTGGAATTGTACCACCATTTGACGAGATGTAACCATTGAGCCCACTTATTTTGTTTGTCTATTGCATAACAATGTAGGTAGGTTTCTAAGCATTTATTGACAACTTCTGTTTGACCATCTGTTTGAGGATGGTATGATGAAGTCATGTTAAGATAGGTTCCTATATCGCTAACAATTGTTGGAAATACTGAGAGGGGGGTGAATCAAAATTTCTTTTCAATTGTTATTTTTACTAATTAGATCACTTATCATAAGAACACAAAATTAACAATGATAGAATAATAATTTTATTAATAAATAACGACTACAATCCTCTTTACAATGAATTAAGTACAATAATAATTAGGGCTCCAACCCTAGATGAAGACACCGATCTCCAATCCACCAGGCTCCAACCCGTACTTTGCCAAGCACCGACATGGACTTCACGAGGCTCCAACCCTATCTTCCCAAGGCACCAACCTTGTCACTTTGAGGCTCCAAACTCTAAGGCTCCAACCCTATCTTCCAAGGCTCCAACCTTGTCACTATGAGGCACCAACCTCTAGGGCTCAAACTCTATCTCTGTTACAGGCACCAACCTAGTCTCTTGGGGACTCCTATCCTCTAGGGCTCCAACCCTTGCTTCGATTCTTCAAGATAAGATCAACGATTCTTCACGGCTCCCAATATCTTCTGCAATGAGCCTTGACAATATCTTCACCTTCAACATTGACCTCAAACGATCTCCAAGGAACTTAGCTCATCAATGAAAAATTTGTCTTCTCATGAAGGTGTCTCCATAGCTCTTCATGTTACTCAGACAAAATTCTCCAAGGTCACCTCATGATGACTAATGCATAATGGTCTCCAAGGATCTCAACGAATCTTCATAGTCAGCTCCAAGGCCAAGGATGTATATTCTAGGACGAAAAATATATCCAAGAGGGCTTCTTCAAAATCATTGCTCCTTCAAGAGTACTTCAACCTTGTTTAAACCCAAGGTTTGCTCCACTATAGTTCCTCAACAAGGTTCTTCAAAACCTAACACTCCTTTGTCTCCAATAGTGCTTTTCAAGGCTGCCCAAACACTTCTGCAAGCACAAGCTTGTACACTGTCACCCTTAGGAAATTCTAACTTGATGGAAGGTAATTCTTTTGCTTCAGATTCCCATTATGCCCATTGTCCAAGATCTTCTTCACTTGTACAAGTCTGCAAATTTTTTGTTCCAGGTTTCAACGCTCAAATCTCCATACACCTGAACAATGATCAATAGCTCCTTAAGGTGTGCTCCAAAATAGTCTTCAAAGGACTATTCTTCAAGTCACCACAAGGGTTCTTGTATTATGCTCCAGCAATGCTTCAAGAAAAATCCTCAATGATGCTCAATAATCTACCCACAAGAGACACCAAATTGCCAACCAATTCCAAATAGATTATTCTCAAAAGAGTACTAAGAAATGCTAATCAAATGCCATAGGTTGAGGTTCTGAAAGGGTTCCACAAGTCGATTGGACATCCTCCACAATAAGCAAAATATGCCAAGGTTCAGGTCCGAGATCACAGTGGTAGCTACAAGACTGAACTGTATGTTGTTCACAAGTCTGAAAGGTATATAAACCATAGGTCCAAAGTGTATTTAACTCGTAGATCTGAAATGACAGTTGTTACCACTGTTGTGTGACCGCAAATGTACCCACTGAAGAAGGTCCGAACTATTCTTAGGCTTGACACCACAGGTCCGAGCCTTGGGTTGCAATTCGTAACACATTTCTGAGTTTTTTTGTATATATCTCTCCCTCTAACAAGTGATCCGAGTTCAGTGGTATAGCTTTGTCCCTCCAACAAATCATCTGAGCTATCCTTGTCATAGGTCCGAGACTTTTCTGCAATGTTCACAACTACAGGTCTGAGACTTTTCTGCAATGTTCACAACTACAGGTCCGAGGGTATAGATGACCAATTCCAGATTTTAACCCAAACAATACCTCTTCAAAACCCTCCTCGATGCTTCTAGTTCATGAGTTGTGCACTGTGGTATATCTTTGTAATCTCTTCACCGAATTGAATTGAGATAAACAAATGAGTTTAGATTTATATTTATAGTCGTTGGAGTGTTTGAAAAGACATGTCTATTGGTTAAGGGGGCTGACATGAGTAAGCCTGACCTATTTGCAACTTTAGGCTGACATGAACTATTTCTTTAGGTTGACTTGTAGATGCATCTTAAGGAGGAATTGTAGCTAGAGGTCTAATGACTTTTTGTAGACAAGATATTGACTTTCTTTTGACTTATAACAAATCTTAAAGGCATCATAAAAACTAGCTTTTCATTTTATGGATAAAGGTATTTTCAAACTCCTTTCGTTTTTCGGAGAATCAAGCTTTTGTGACTCAATTCAAACAACATCTAGGATTTCTTTCATAATTGACCATTCAATAATTGGAATGTTTCAATGATTTTAGGGCTTTGGCATCCTTTTTTTTATTCATCATTATGTGAAAGCTTCAAAACAGAACCCGTACTGCAGTGTCTAGATCTACTTCACCTACTTGTTTTATTAACTGTTATTTAACTGAAATATTCAGAAAAACATTAGGCAGACACAAACTACAACCTACACATCTATAGATCATTTACTGAACAATACACACATGTGACAAGATTACACACGATTTTTCGGACAAATGTCCCCAAGAAAACCCAATGCGGAAAAACCGGTGCAACAGCTCTAGAGGGTTTTATTATTATGCAGAATCTGAATACAATATTTTGGGCACCAGAAATGTTTGGCCCTACAGAGAAATTACACAACAGTTTGTACCTTTCATTCGAAGACAAAAGATATGGCTGTATCACACCCTCAAACAAGATTTACAAATCACGAGCCCTTTTTGGCACACTGGAACTCTAAGCGTTGCCTCTGCAGCCTCTGTGTCAGCCCTCACTGGCGAGCATCCCCAATGCGTCACCCTGACTAGTGCTGCGCTGCCTCGACTGGGTCTGCGTCACCCCGGCTGGTGCTGCACTGCCTTTGCGCTACCCCGACTAGGCCTGTGTCACCCCAGCTGGCGCTGCACTGCCCTTGTGCTGCGCTGGTTGGGCCTGTGTCACCCTGGTTGGGCTTACGCAGCCTTTGCGTAGTACTCTGCGTGGTGCTGGCTAAACTACGTCCTCTTGGCTGGCTCTACATTGACTGGTTCTCACTGCCTCTCTGCTGCTGTATTCTCGGCCTTGGATCAGATCATCCCTTGCCAATCTCTGCCCCTCATTGCACTGTAAACTCACTTTGAATTTCTCAACAAACCCAGCCCCCAAAAGTTCGACTTAGCTTTAGTGCTCTGCCAGTGTGTGTGTCCTTCAACTGATCCCAAGCCTTTCCTTTATACTTTTCTCGTTGGAAAACAAATGGCCATGATCTAATCTCTAATCGACGACTCGGATTAAAAGACTGCTTGATCCACGTTACTTAGAACAGTTCATCACATGTGTTTAATTAATTTACTTTAATTTTTCTAATTCCCTACGTTAGACTTAGGGTCCTCATTAAAAAAATTAATTATCAGAATAACTTCAACACTGGATGAAATTTCTCCAAATGCTTTCTGGGTTTTGGAGATCTTGTGTGTCTTACCCCCTCCACAAAGTTTCGGAGCTAGAGCACACACGATGCTACCCCAAAATCTCAACACTCCCTCTTAGCAAGGAGTGTGCTTTAGCAATACACCCACACTGAAGCATTGCGTGATCTTGGCATCGGTCTTTGCACTATTGATACTTGGCCTGCTGCGCTCCATCCACTGTGCTACTGCTTTCTGTACTACTGCACATGTCACTGCCACTGACACTGCTACATCCGTACTGTAGCTCTCTCTCAATTCGCTGCATCATGCTGCCCATAGCACTACCATTGCTAACTGTTGCATTGCAACTCAGTTGCTGAGAAGTAAGCAACTGAAGGACCCTTGCCCAATCACTGACAGACAAGTCAGTTGGGTTGCAACTCATCACTGAAGCTCCCTTGGTTGCTGCGCTGCGCTGTCTCCCTGAAGCCACTACGCTGCTGCTGCTTTGCACTGCGTAAGCACTGCCCATCTGCGCTTCTGAAATCCCATTAGCCTCTGCGTTGTTGCTCTTACGCTGCTGCTACCTTTGCACTACGCTGCTCTCATCTACAACGTCCCAGCTCTGCCCTCTGCTTCATTGTGATCTTCTGCACACACCGTCTAACCTGTCTTGATCTCTTTGTCCATGAGAAACCATATCTACTCAAACCTGTTGGAATAGATACTCCTCTCCCTCTTCCTCCTGCAACCCTCAACAGAAAACTAGATTTGGGTTTCTTGGCAATAGAAACCCTATATAGTAGTTGCTCCCTCTGACAACTGATTTCCCTCACGAAAATCCTTCGTCAAAAACAACTGAATCAGTCCTCTACGATCACCCTCCTGAACGAATCTCAGCTCTGTTTGGCGCAGATCTGCTGAGCAACTGTTCTACTCCTACTCTTGTCACCTTTGCTAGGCACTGTTCTGCACCGACAAAACCTGTGCCACACCAGCAACCTTTGAAGATCAGAAGCTCCTCTTCCAGACTTCGGCAAATTTGCACAACAACCTACACTCGGATTGGGTCCCTCTGGCTGGCCTCTGCGTGAGCAGACTGACTCAGCGTAGCCTCTGTGCAGTGATTGCGTAGCGCAAGTTGTTCCTGCATCACTCTAGAAGGCTCTGCGCTGCCTCTGCGTCAGCCTCTACATGACCTCTATGTCAACTTGGATGGGCTGCATCCCTCCTGGTGTTGCACTGCCCTTTTTGTACATCTGTTGCTTCAGCTGCCTTCACTGCAGCAATATTCTTCCGCCGCTCTGCTGGTGGATCAACTTGATTTGCAATGCTCTGATACCATGTGAAAGTTTCAAAACATAAATCCTATTGCAGTGTCTAGATCTACTTCACCTACTTGTTTGATTAACTTAACAAGTTATTTAATTGAAATATTCAGAAAAAACATTAAAGAAGACACAAACTGCAACCTACACATATACAAATCATTTACTGAACAATACACACATGTGACAAGATTACACACGATTTTTCGGACAAATGTCTCAAGAAAAACTCAATGCGGGAAAATCAGTGCAACAACTCTAGAGGGTTTTATTATTATGCAAAATCTGAATACAACATTCTGGGCACCAGAAATGGTTGGCCCTACAGAGAAATTACACGACAGTTTGTACCTTTCACTCAGAGACAGAAAATATGGCTGTATCACACCCTTAAACGGGATTTACAGAACATGAGCCCTTTTTGGCCCACTGGAACACTCAATGCTGCCTCTGCAGCCTCTGCGTCAACCCTCACTGGCCAATGTCCCCACCGCGTCACCCTAATTGGTGCTGCGCTGCCTCTGCGTTGCCCTAGCTGGGCCTGCGTCACCCCGGTTGGTGTTGTGTTGCCCTTGCCTTGCGCTGGCTGGGTTTGCGTCACCCTAGCTGGGTTTACACAGCCTCTGCGCAGTACTCTGCGTGGTGTTGGCTGAACTACATCCTCCTAGTTGGTTCTGCGCTGACTGGTACTCACTGCCCCTCTTCTGCTATATTCTTGGCCTTGGATCATATCACCCCTTGCTGATCTCTGCCCTTCATTGCATTGCAAACTTGCTTCGAATTTCTCAGCAAACCCCGCCCCAGAAATTCAACTTAGCTTCAGTGCTCTATCAGTGTGTGTGTCCTCCAACTGACCCCAAGCCGTTCCTTTATACTTTTCTCGTTGGAAAACCAACGACCGTGATCTAATCTCTAATTGACGTCTCAGATTAAAAGATTGCTTGATCCACATTATTTAGAACATTTCATCACATGTGTTTAATTAATTTACTTTAATTTTTCTAATTCCCTAAGTTAGACTTGGGGTCCTCATTAAAAAAATTAATTATGAGAATAACTTCAACACCAAATCTCAACACATTAGTTAGGGCATCATACTGGGCATGATATCAGAAGGCTTTATCTTAGGGTTTCATGGTCACCTTCCATTATGCCACTATTGCATATAGGACTTTTAGGACATCACATAGTGAGGACTTCATGTATGAGGTTATGGCATCTTCACATTCCGACAACAAGGTTTGTCATAAATGCACTTAGGTCATTAAGGCATGGACTAGTGTTTGTGAAAATTCCAAGTCCTAGATCTGGAATCCTACTGCAGCAAACTAATTAACTTCTACTTGTAAATTACATTAACAAGTTATTTGCAGATTTCTCTTATAAACATTGAAGTAATTACTGCTACAGGCTTCACTTAATTAATTTATATGCGGAAACAGGAAACTAAGCAAGAGAAAAACATCACACAGGACACCATTATTTTTGGACAAATTTCCTCGGAAAAACCCAATGCGGGAAAACCTTTGCAGCAGATTTGAGAGTTTTATTATTAAGCAACAATAAATCTTGATTACATCTCTGAATGTCACTTCGGAGAATTCAGTTACATAGAATATCAATGACATAAAGATTAGTGAGCTTACCTCTATCACTGCAAATCCCGACTGTTCCGGCCATTGAATGAGATGCCTTTGACAGGCTCTGCGCTGCCTCTGCGCAGTCCCAATGTCAACCCTCCTGGGCACTGCGTCACTAAGCTTGTGAATCAATCTTCTCCTCAAAAATTTCGATCTCTGCCTCTCGGTTTCACACCCTAGCTCCTAGCTTCTGAAATCGATTCTTCAGCAAACCCTTCAGATTTCCTGTTTCCCTCTGGCAGCCTTTGCGTGGCTCTGCATCAGCCTCTTTGGCTTTGTGTTGGAGCTGCTGGATCTCTCTCTACCCTTCTCTGCTAATGATTCTCTAGCAGAGAAATATTTCTCTTCGGATACTATCTCTGCTCCTCTCTGCAAAATATCTCTAGATCGAAGTTTCTCCCTGAGCATTTCTCACTAAAGAAATCGATCACTTGATCCTCTCGGTGTGTTTTTCGAAATGTCCCTCAAGTCTTCTTTTCTTTATAGTCTTCTCGTTGAGACTTCAATGACCGAGATTAGATCTCCAATCAACGACTAAGATTACATTTTGACTTGATCTGCCTTTCCTAGGAGTTTCACCCACAGTTTAGATTAATTCCCATTAATTATTTTAATTTCCTAAGTTTAGACTTTGGGTCTCATTAAAAATAATTACTTTATCAAATAAAATTGTCTCCGGGTGGAATTTCCCAAAACAATTTATGGGTTATGTGGAATACATGTGTCTAAGCCTCTCCACAAAGTTTGAGACTTAGAGCAGATCCGACACTGCCACAAATCAACACTCCCTCTTAGCGAGGAATGTGCTATACTGCACACTGGTCTAACTCTGAAGCATTTCCCTCTGCGTTTCTGATGTCTAACTTGCTGTCCACCAACCACTGTGCTACTGCTGCTGACCCTGCCATGATCAACACTCCATCCGTACTGCAACTCCCTCTCAAGTGGTGCATCTGCTGCTAGCACTGCCACTGCTAACTCCAGACTGCAACTCAGTGGTTGAGAGAAGCAAATTGAAAAACATCCATGAATCTGAACAAGTGTTCAGGATGCATCTTGATGCTGAAACTTTGACTGCTGCTAGTCCCATGCTGTCCCTATGAAGCATTGCGTTGCTGCTGCTCTGCACTGTGTCCCTCTGCACTACGATGCTTAGATTCTAGCACTGCTAACTACTGCTTCTGTCGCTCCAACACTCCTCTCCACTTACTGAAACACCTCCAGCCTACTACTATTGATCTTGAGCTCTCGTAGCAAGGTCATGATCCAAGAGGTGGACTCCTCAAGGATATTGTCCAACTGAATTTCTTGCTATAGTTCAATATTGCCCCATCTCCCTCCTAGAGATGCGTGGGCACTCATGGCATACTCATCCTCCTCGATCTTTGCGGGCTCAACCCTCAGATCGTGCTTCTCATCCTTATCCTTTTTCTTCAAAGGACACTGGGTAGCGTAGTGACCAAGTTCACCACACCTGAAGCACTTTATCTTTGAGATGTCCTTCTTTCGTCTCTGCTGCTCCTGCTGCCCCTTGGATGCAAGGGTTGCATTTTCCTCCTCCTTCGTCTTCGACCCACTGCTACTGCTATCGTCAAGTTTATACTTGACTAGGTCCTTCCTTAGCTCTTCTTGCTGAAGAGCAACCCACATTTCTTCCCAGCTTGGCAAGGTTTCCCATGATGCTTTGGACAAAACCCTGCCACTCTTCTATGACAACGTTGAGGGCTAGCCTTACCATCGCGGTACGCTGAGGTGTGGACCCCACGGCTGTTAGCTGATCATGGATTTCCTGAAGTTTCGACAGGAACCAATCAATACGCTTCCCTTTTTGCATCTGCATCATCCTCAGTTTCTGCTCTAAGTACATCTTCCGTTGCTCGGAAGAGCCTTCATACAACACTGCTAAGGCTTCCCACATCTGCTTAGCTGTGTCCTTGTTGGCTATGTGGGACACAATATGATCGTTGACTCCATCAAGGAGCAACCTTTTAGGCTTCGCCATATCAGCCGTGTACTTGTTTAGCGGATTTGGATCTGTAGGGACAACTACTGTACTCGCCACGAAAATCTTGAGATCATATTCATCTAGAAGGCATGTAATTCTAGTCTTCCAGATTACATAGTTGGAGGCTCCCTCCAATCGGTCCTGATCTCTAAGCCCGTGAGTTGCCATGGCTGTCAAGAATGTCGAATTTACTCCCTCTTCTTCCTCCTGTACGCAACACTGGACTGGCTTACGCACTCTTTGTTGGAGCTTGTAGATCTGCTGCCCGGATTGCTGCTTAGATCACGAAAAATGGAATTCCCCGGCTAGCAACTCCCTGAGGAGGAAAATTCCCTCACTGTGCTTCTTCTTTCTTTTCTGACGTCTTTCTGGCTAGCAAAAGTTGCCTGTAGAAACACTGCATCCCACCAGTGCTACGCTGCTCCCTTTGGCTCAATAAATCTTGATCGAGAAGCCTTACTTCTCAGTCGACTCACTCAGAGGGAGACTTTCCACTAAACTTCAACACTTCTGCCTTGGACTGCGTAATCCCTCTGGGGATTTGAATTGCTGCTTTTTGCAACTATTCGGCCTCTTGCTCAGCGCTAGATCTGCTCTTCTTGTTTCACTTGCAATGCTCCCCAAGCTTTGATACCATGTGAAAATTCCAAGTCCTAGATCTGGAATCCTACTGCAGCAAACTGAATTAACTTCTCTTGCTTGTAAATTACATTAACAAGTTATTTGTAGATTTCTTTTGTAAACATTGAAGTAATTACTGCTACAACTTTCACTTAATTAATTTAGATGCGGAAACAGAAAACTGAGCAAGAGAAAAACATCATACAAGACACTATTAGTTTTGGACAAGTGTCCTCAGAAAAACCCAATGCGGGAAAACTGGTGCAGCAGATTTGAGGGTTTTATTATTAAGTAGTAGTAAATCATGAATACATCTTTGATGTCATTCTGGACAATTTAGTTACAAAGAATATCACCGACAAAAATATTATTGAGGTTACCTCACACCTATGTCACAGGGTTTGCTGAATTTGAACAAATTCGAACCTGAAGGCGAACCTAAAGACGAAACTGAAGCCAAATTTTATAATAAAAAAAATAAAAAATAAATAAATAAATAAATTGGGGTTTGAGGTTAGAGTTTGGGCAGTTTTTGTCAGTTGTTTTAAGGTTCATGAGAAAAACCATGGGCAACACATGGTTTTCTCTTGTTCTGCTTCCCACCAATTAATTTGCTGCAGTGGCCACTGGTTTGTCTTTATTTACCATGGTTGTCGATAGATTTTCACAAGCCAACTTCAGCCTGAGTGTACTCGCTCTATTGTGCTTAGTGTTGTATTCTCTGCAATTTCCTGAATTCAATTTCTAGACACTGCTTGTCCCTGCCTCCCGGAGTGTGAAATGAATAGTGGTTGTGATTTGTGACTCATGCGTTCTCATTGCTATTCATATAACTTTATTGATTGATTTTGATATATATATATATATATATATATAGTCGAACTTAATGCCGAACCTCAATGAAAAATTCGAATTTGAATCAAACTTATATATATATATATATATATATATATATATATATATATATATATATATATATATATATATATATATAGTCGAACTTAATGCCGAACCTCAATGAAAAATTCGAATTTGAATCAAACTTATATATATATATATATAGTCGAACTTAATGCCGAACCTCAATGAAAAATTTGAATTTGAATCGAACTTAATCGTTGTCGAACTCGAATTCAAACCCGAACCGTGTGACATAGCCTCACACTATCACTGGAAATCCTGGCTGATCCGACCATTGAATGAGATGCCTTTGACAGGCTCTGCGCAGCCTCTGTGCAGTCACTACGCAGTCCCAATGTCTACCCTTCTAGGCACTACGTCACTTAGCTTGTGAATCGATCTGCTCCTTAGAAATTTTGATCTCTGCCTCCCGGTCTCACACCCCGACTCCCGGCTTCTGAAATTGATTCTTTAGCAAACCCTTCAGATTTCCTCTTGCCCTCTGCGCAACCTCTGCGTGACTCTGTGTGGCTCTGCGCTAGTGCTGGATCTCTCTCTGCCCTTCTCTGCTGATGATTCTCCGACTGAGAAAGATTTCTTTTTGGATATTGTCTCTGTCCCTCTCTGCAAAAGATCTCTAGATCGAAGTTTCTCCTTGAGCACTGCTCACTAAGGAAATCAATCACTTGATACTCTCGGTGTGTTTTTCCAAATGACCCTAAAGTCTTCTTTATAGTCTTCTCGTTGAGACTTCAACGATGGAGATTAGATCTCCGATCAACAACTAAAATTACATTTTGACTTGATCTGCTTTTTCTAGAAGTTTCACCCACAGTTTAGATTAATACCCATTAATTATTTTAATTTCTTAAGTTTAGACATAGGGTCTCATTAAAAATAATTAATTTATCAAATAAAACGGTCTCCGAGTGGAATTTCCCAAAACAATTTCTAGGTTATGTGGAATACATGTGTCTAAGCTTCTCCACAAAGTTTGAGACTTAAAGCACATCCGATGCTACCACAAATCAATAGGGTTTGCATATGGGGGTATCTTGGTGCTAGGACAAGCTTTAAGTAGGGTCAAACAAAAGTACTCAGGGCATCACTTTTTAGGGCTTCTTGTAGACTAGGGAATTTGACTTATGCATTATCTACATTATCTTCATACTTAGGGTTTTCTTCTAGGGTTTGCATGAGGATAGGGTACCACAAGAATATTATCCATCTTTAACAAAGCCATATTGACATCAATGACAAACTTGACTAACAACAGTGACCTTGGGAAACCCATGTAATTTGTAGACATTGTTGCAAAATATCTCAGTTATTTGTTTCGCTGAGTTTGATTTCCTCATTCCTATGAAGTGTGCATATTTGGTGAGTCTATCTACTACTACGAGAATTTTTGTCTTTTCCGTTTGATATGGGTAATCTTTTAATAAAATCCATTGATATTTCTTCCCATTTTTGGTTGGGAATATTTAAGGGGTGGAGCAGACCGGTGGTCATAATGTTATCACTTTTATTGCGCTGACATTGATCACATTCTGCTACATATTTGTGAATATCATTATTCATTCCCTTCCAAAAAAATGATTGGCGTACATTATAGTAGGTTTTAAAGAAACCTACATGTCCAACTGACAGTGAATCATGGGACTCTTTGAGAAATTTGGCTTTAAATTTGGAATTTGGACTTAGGTAAATTCTTCCTTTGTACCAGAAAATATCGTTTTTCCATTCAAATTTTGAATTTTGAGGAGGGTTATTGATAATAGCACTTGTTTATTGATTATACTCACTTCGGATTTCATTAAGCCATTCTATGACAACAACTGAAATTGCAAGTAATGATGATTCTTCATCTTTCTTAGACAGAGCATCTGCTACTACATTGTCTTTCCCTTTCTTATGTAATATAACATTTTTTTTTTCAACTGAAAAATCGTGCTTGGAACAACTCACAGGCATACATAGTCCTGCCTGGGATTGGACCGCGAGACCTGTGGGACCTACCCTTTCTTATGTAATATATTCATGTCGAAGGCAACAAATTTTTCGATCCGTTTTTGTTATTCTGTAGAGAGTGTTTTCTAGCTGGAGGAGTTGTTGAAGATTGTTATGGTCTGTTCGTATTAAGAATTTACTTCCCAAAAGATATTGTGTCCACTTGGCTAAGGCATGCATAATGGCAAGCATTTCCTTGTTGTATGTAGACTTGAGGCGTTCTCGCTTGTTGACCTTCTTGCTTTCAAACACGATTGGCTCCTATGCCAAATCTTGAAGCGTCGCATTCAATTACAAACGACTTTGAAAAGTCTGGAGTTGCCAATACAGGTGCATTAGACATAATTCCCATCAAGTCTTCAAAACACTTTTCTGCCTCATCATCCCATCGAAATGAGTTCTTCTTAAGAAGGTTCGTTAGGGGTGCAGTTACATGGGCATAGTTTTTAATGAACCTTCGATAGTACTCATTCAACCCTAAGAATCCCATTAACTTTTAGATGCTAACTGGTTTGCGCCATTCTTTTATAGCCTTGATCTTATTAGGATCTACTTTTACTCCTTCCTTGGATATTGTGTTCGAGGTACTCTACTTCTTCTTTTCCGAAGGTGCACTTGGACATCTTTGCGTAGAAGTGATGTTCTTGTAATATAGTGAGAACTTGATCCAAATGTTGTGGATGCTCTTTCCATGTTTTATTATAGATTAAAACATCGTCAAAGAAAACTAACACGATCTTCCTTAGATATAGACGGAATACCTCATTCATGGTGGCTTGGAAGGTTGCCGGAGCATTAGTTAATCCAAAGGGCATTACCTTAAATTCATAATGACTTTCATGCGCTCGAAAAGCAGTGTTCACTATGTCCTCTAGCCTTATTTTGATATGGTAGTATCCCGATTTCAAGTCTAATTTCGAAAAGTATTGCGCTCCATGAATTTCATCTAGCATTTCATCTATAAAGGGGATCAAAAACTTATTTTTAATCTTTACCTTGTTTAATCCTCGATAATCTACACACAAGTCTAAAGGACCCATCCTTTCAGACTAAAATCATTGGAGTAGCGTATGACTTCTACTTTTTGTAATGATTCCACACTTTAAAAGATCTTAGACTAATCTTTCGATTTTAGTTTTTTGGTGGTGTGGATACCTATACGACTTGATGTTGATAGGGTTTGACCTAGATTTGAGTTCGATTATGTGCTCAATTTCTCTTTCAGGCGACATCTTCATAGGAAGATCTTGGAACACCATTTGGTGTTTTTGAATCAGTTTTTGAACTTCAGGGGCTAGTTATTGAACTTCATGTGTTTCTTTGCTAACCGGTCTCGAAGCCAACATCTCCATCTGATGACACTGCAATACATATGATGGTGCTCCCTTCTGGATCAACTACCTCATCTGGTATGATGATACAATTTTATTTTGAGGTGGTTGGAACCCAACTTGTATTTCTGCCCCTCCCACTTAAACTTCATAAATTGCTTTTGATGGTTGGCAGAGTAAGTGCCTAAGGTTTGCAGCCATTAGATACCTAGGACCACATCTGCTCCTCCTAATGGTACAATGTAGAACAAAGATTCTAGATTGTAGTCATGAATCTGTAATTTGACTTTATGGCATTTCCCTACTTTTTCATTTTTCTTTCCATCCCCTGCCATCACTTTCATGTTGAGCATGGGATATGCGAAAATGTTGAGCCTTTTTGCCATATTTGAGTCCAAAAGGTTGTGCGTGCAACCGATATCTATTAGAGCCATTACATTGCTCTTTTTGATATGTCCTTTTAACTTTAATGTTTGGGGCTGAGATATACCTGTCATGGATGATAATGACACTTGTGGAATATTCTCGTTATCTGATTCTTGAGAAATATGTGGAGAATCTTGAACTTCTTCTACTTCTGATTCTTTACTGTCTGAATCATTTGTTGCTTCACTTGTATACAAGTTCTTGGTCTCTTTTCCCTTAGCACATTTATGTTTAGGATCCCATTTTTCGCTGCAACATTGGTACTTGCCCTCTTTCATTCTTTGCATTTCCAAAATAGTTTTTTCTCTCACATAGATGTGGTGGTATATATTTCGTATTATCCGTGTTAGTAGCTTGGGAAAATCTTCATCTCGAATATACTCTTTCAACTTTTGGCCACTGTATCGTTTTAAGCTTCTTTTCTGCAACTTTTGCTTTTTGTCATGCTTCTTTTATAGAAGTGATGTCATGAAGCTTAAGCTTAGCTTGGAGATGTGGCTTAAGTCTCGTGATGTATGATTGAATAAGATGAGTCTTTGATAACCCAGGTACTCATGTAGCTAGAGTTTCCCATTCTGTAGTGTATTCGTCCACATCTTCTTTTTGTTGCAGCTTGGTGAGTGTCGAGAAGAACTTTTCTTCCTTGACACCTTGGAACCTCTTAAAGAATGCATTTTTGAATTTCTTCCAACACATATACCAATTATATGCTTCACCTTCCATTTGCATGGATGTGTGCCTTGTAAAATTTTCAAACTGAAACACTACTGCAGTGATAGATTTATTTCGCCTACTTATTTATGATAAGTTATTTACAGATTTTCTTCCAGTAAATTCGGAAATAAACACAACTGCAATATTCACTAAATTATAAGCAGAAATAGAACAGAACACATATAACGCAATAGAAACAATCACATGAACACAGTTATTTTTGGACAATTGTCCCCGGAAAAATCCAATGCGGAAAAACCGGTGCAGCTAATGAGGGTTTGTATTATTCTTCAGCAAGGAAAATCTCTTACAAGAATTAGACGAGCAAACTTCTAGATTACACCTGAGATCAATTCCCCGAATCCTCTGGGAGAATTTCTGACGCCCGGAAGACACCCTAGCTCCCTTTGCGTCACTCTGCGTGATCCTCTGCGCAATCCTTGTGCTGGACTGCGTCACTCTGCGTGGGGACTCAGTGCTACTACTCAGTGCTGTCCTCTGTGGCCCTCTGTGTCCTCATCTTGCCTTTCTCTGTCTCTGTTGACTTCCCCTTCCTTCTTCTGCCTCTGCAACTCTATCTCTCCAACTCTCCCTTTGAAATCGAATTCTCTTCCTTCAGAATCGATTTCCTTCGAGTACTGAGTGTGTGCTCGGCTTGATGAATCAACAACCCAAATTAGATCTCTAGTCAATGGCTAATTAAAATATGACTTGATCTTCGTTTTATTAATACCCTTTAATTATTTAATTTCCCTAAGTTTAGACTTAGGGATCCCATTAAAATAAATAATTATTTTAATAAAACATGAACCGAGTGGAATTTCCACAAACAGTTTCTGGGTTCTTTGGAATACTGATATCCAAGCCTCCTCACAAAATATGAGACTTAGAACACTTTCCAATGCTACAAAAATCAACACTCCCTCTTAGCGAGGAAAGTGTTCAAGCAAAATGTCAACTGCATCTGCTCTAACCTGCAGCATCTACTGCGCTGTTGATGTCTCGACTTCTGCCCTCTGTACTGTTGCCCATGACATCATCTTTGTCACTGCCTCATTCGTACTGTAACTCCCTCTGAATTTTGAGCCTATCCATTCCTGCTACTGGAATGGATTGTTGATCATCCCTATCTTTTCTCTGAAGTAAGCAAACTTAATCTTACCGAGAGCTTTCATGAGGATATCTGCCACCTGTTCCCCTGTAGGAATGTACTTCAATTGTACAACTCCCTGTTGGACATAGTCTCTGATGTAGTGGCACCTGATGTCAATGTTCTTCGACCGATCATGAAACACAAGATTTTCAGAGAGCTTGATGCAACTATGATTATCACACAAAATTATGGTCGGTTCCATCCTCTTCTTGAGTAAGTTCATGAGCAACTTATGAAGCCATATGGCCTCACACGAAGCTGTGCTAGCTGCCATATATTTAGCCTCGGTTGAGCTCAACGCCACGGATTTCTGTTTCCTACTGCACCAAGAAGTCTTTCTTGATCTGACACTGAAACAATACCCATTGGTACTCTTCCAATCTACTGGACTTCCAACCTAGTCTGCGTCAGTGAACCCACTCAACTGGATTTCATTGCCCTTGGTGTACCTCAATCCAAACTTGACTGTCCCCTTCAAGTATCTGAGAACATGTTTGGCTTCTATCCAGTGAGCCCTCCTTGGTTCCACCATGAACTGACTAAGGGTATTCACGGCATAACAAATGTCTGGTCTAGTGTTGACCAGGTACATCAATGATCCTATGAGCTGCCTATACAAGGTAGGATCAACGTCGTCATCCTTGGACGTGTCGATTTTCTTCTAGTTTGTGATCATTGGTGTAGCCATGGGTCTATAGTCCTCCATCTGAAATCTCTTCAGAATCTCTATAGTACATCTTACTTGCCCAAGGAAGATTTCTCCCTTCTGCTGCCAAACTTCCAAACCTAGAAAATAGTGCATCCGCCCTAGATCCTTCATATCGAATTCTGTAGCCAGATTTTCGTTGCAGTCTTTTGATGAGCCTAGATCATCTAGTCAGAAACATATCATCTACATATAACACCAATATTAGAGGCTCATGTGAAAAATCCTAAATCTGGATTCCTACTGCAACAAATTTGAATTATCTCCTATTATTTTTCATAATTTTATTCATTACAGTGAAATATCGAAGTAATTACTGAAGCAGTCTACACAAATTATGTTGCAGAATAAATCTAAGTGTTGAAACAAACTGAAAAAAATACAATGAAAAACTTCCACATTTGACACAGTTATTTTTGGACTAAGTCCCCAGAAAAACCCAACTTGGGAAAACCGGTGCAGTAGATCTGAGGGTTTTGTATTATTAAGCAGCAGAATCTTGCGTACAACTAGGGTGCCAATATCCAACTCACCCTTCAGAAAAAATCTAGGCAACAGAAGAAATGTGAGGTATACCTCACTCTGCAAATCCCTGGCTGATCTAAACAGCGCTGGTGAAGCCCCTCTCTGCCTATGTGTGATGCCTACGCTAGAATTGCGTAAGCCTGCGTGGGCAAGCTCTGGAGCTGCGCCACCTCTCCTCTGCAACTGATCAAGGCTGATCTGAAACTGAGTTTTGGCCATCCTGGCTCAGAAACCCCAGCTTCCAGCTATCTCTGGACTGAATACAAAAGGCACTGCATCACTTCTGCGTGAGTCCCTTCAGGAACTGCGTCACCCCTCCAGGTGACTGCGCTGCCTCTCTCTGCATCACTGCTGCCTCTCTCTGAAATGTGCTCCTGGTCCTCCTGACCAGTCATTGCATCTGGACTGCGCTGCCTCTCTCTGCATCACTGCTGCCTCTCTCTGAAATGTGCTCCTGGTCCTCCTGACCAGTCACTGCATCTGGCCCTCTCTGAAACTGATCACTGAATCAAAATCACTTAGCAAACCCTGCCCTAGTGATTCGATCTTGATCAAAAAGCTGTGTCTCTCTCACAAGCTCGAAAATGCCAAATGTTCAATGTGCTCAATGTGTTTTCCATAGGCCCCTCACCCTCCTTCTTATATTCTTTCGTTGACCCTTGAACGGCCAAGATTAAAACATAATCAAGGGCTAAGATTAACTTGGAGGTGATCCATGACTTTATCTAAAAGATTCACACTTAGTTTAATTAATACCCTTTAATTAATCAGTTTCCCTAAGTTTAGACTTAGGAAAACATTAAAAAACAATTAATTAATTTAATTAAACCATCTCTAAGTGGAATTTTCCAAAACCATTTCTGGGTATTATGGAATACATGTGTCTTAGCATATAGAGAAAGTTACAAGGTTAGAGCACATCTGATGCTACCATAAATCAACAACTCAACCCCTACTCTCAGATAGTAGAGGTTGGGATCTGCGTTACTCTTGACAAATCCCATCTTCTGCAGGTAGCTGTCAATTCACCCATACCAAGCTCTAGGGGCTTGCTTCAGTCTGTACAAGGCTTTCTTAAGCCTGCACACATGAGTTTTATGCTCATGCGTCTCAAAGCCCTCTGGTTGTTCTACGTACACTTCCTCTTCTATCACCCCATTCAAGAACACAGTCTTGATATCCATCTGGTGAATTTTCCATCCCATCTGCGTTGCAAGGGATATGGTGGATCTGATTGAAGTATATCGAGCTACAAGGGCGAAGGTTTCTTCATAGTCGATCCCTTCTGGCTGTGCATACCCCTTAGCCACAAACCTGGCTTTGAATTTCTCTATGCTGCCATCTGCAACATATTTAATCTTGTAGATCCATCTCGAACCTACAACCAACCTGTTCGGACGTTTAGGAACTACTTCCGAGACATCATTTGTCATGATGGAGTTGTACTCCTCCACCATAGCATCTACCCACACTTGATGCTGAGCTGCCTCCTGAAAACTAGAGGGTTCTCCAACTTGTACTACCAATGCCTGGTACCTGTCTGGATGCCTGTGTTCCCTCTTCTCATTTCTAGGAGCTCCAACAAACTCCTCTGCATCCCTCCGAGTCTGTTGTAGTTATGAGCTCGTCCTTCCACTGGTGGTGGGTGGATTCACCTGCTCTCCTTCTTGCACTTTCTCGGAAAAGCTATCCTTAGGATCCTTGTTCCTTGGAGAGGCACTAGAGCCATCATCCATAGGTCGCTGTGGCTGGACCAGTGGATCTTGCTCCGACTGCGTAGCTGAAGACATTTCTCAGGACTTCTTGAAGGTTCTCTCCTCCATGAACTTCACGTCCCGTCTTACTACTATCTTTCTACTCTCGGGAATATAGATGTGGTAAGTCTTCACATTCTCGCTATATCCCACAAGGTACCCTTTTTCTGTAGTTTGATCCAACTTCTTCCTTTTCTCATCGGGTACATGGCAGTACGCTATACTACCAAATATCCTAAAGTGGCTCACTTTTGGCTTGCTGCCAGTGAACACACTCTCAGGAGTAACCTTATCCAATGAGTTATGAGGAACCCTCTTCTGCACATACACAACTGTATTACAAGTTTCAACCCACAGAAATTTGGGCACGTCTTGATCATACAATATTGCCCTCGTAGCTTCGACAATAGTCCTGTTCTTCCTCTCCGCGACCCCATTCTGTTTCGGATTATATGGAGCAGTCCATTCTCTCTTGATGCCTTCCCTTGCGCAGAACTTTGTGAGGTCCTTGTCAATGTACTCTCCACCATTGTCTGATCGCAATGTCTTGATCTGCTTTTCTATTAGATTCTCCACCAGAGCCTTAAACTCTTTGAATCGCTCAAAGACATCATCTTTGGTCTTCAGTAAGTAGATCCATGTCTTTCAGGAATGGTCATCGATGAAGGTGACAAAATGCTTTGCAGCACTGAGAGCGTTCGTGGACATTGGTCCGCAGATGTCTGAGTGTATCAATCCCAACACCCTCTTGGCCCTATTGCTGCTTCTCGGATATGTTGCCTTGGCATACTTCCCTAATATGTACCCTCTGCAGACATCGTCTCGCTTGGTGCTAATTTCTGGAACGCCCGTGACAGTGTTCTTGAGAATTCTCAAGGCTTGATGATGTAGATGCCCCATTCTTCTATGCCATAATTCATTCAAATCTCTTTCTTCACTCTTGCTTATCAGTGTCATTGGGGACTCGAGCTGTAACTTGTACAGTTTATGGCTCCTGACTCCAATTTGTGCCTTCTTTTTCCAACTTGGGTATATATCGTAACCCTTGTTCTGAAGTTGAGACACTAAGAGCAAATTCATCCCCAATCCTGGTTCATGCAGTACGTTGGTGGCCCGAAGCGTGTTGCCAGCTTCTGTTTGAAATATTATGGTGCCTCTTCCAATAGGGGTACATTTTGCCTTGTTTCCCATAGTGATTTGAAAATTCATTTGCTCCTCCTGGTAGCTTGAGAAGCATTCTCGAACTCCCGTCATGTGAGCAGATGCTCCACAATCAATATACCAGATCTCTGGAGAGGCCATGCTTGACACACAAGCAAATTCCTCTTCTAGTCTGGATGCCAGAATTGAAACGTAATGATCACTTTGTTCCTCCATGCGTTCTTGAGAACTGCGTGAACCTTTCCGAGCTGATGCTGCATCACTGTCGGACCTCCGTTCCATTGCAGAATCTCCTCTTCTGTTACTCATCTTTTGCTCTGATACCATGTGAAATTTTCAAACTGAAACACTACTATAGTAATAAATTTATTTCGCCTACTTATTTATGATAAGTTATTTACAAATTTTCTTCCAGTAAATTATGAAATAAACACAACTGCAGTATTCACTTAACCATAAGTAGAAAATAGATCAGAACACACAACGCAATAGAAACAATCACCCGAACACACTTATTTTTGGACAATTGTCCCTGGAAAAACCCAATGTGGGAAAACCGGTGCAACAAATGAGGGTTTGTATTATTCTTCAGCAAGGAAAATCTTTTACAAGAATTAGACGAGCAAACTTCTAGAATACACCTGAGATAAATTCCCCGAATCCTTTGGGAGAATTTTTGACACCCGAAAGATACCCTAGCTCCCTCTGCGTAACTCTGGGTGATCTTCTACGCAGTCCCTGCGCTGGACTGCGTCACTCGGTGTGGGGACTCAGTGTTGTTTCTCAACGTTATCCTCTGTGGCCCTCTGCGTCCTCCTCTTGCCTTTCTTTGTCTTTGCTGATTTCCCCTTCCTTCTTCTGCCTCTGCAACTCTCCCTCTGAAATCGAATTCTCTTCCTTCAGGATCAATTTCCTTCGGGTACTGAGTGTGTGTCCGGCTTGCTTTCCAAATGACCCTCAAGCCTTCTCTTATAATCTTCTTGTTGATGAATCAACGACCCAGATTAGATCTCTAATCAATGGCTAAGATTAAAACATGACTTATCTTTGTTCTCTAGAAGATTCTCACTCTGTTTTATTAATACCCTTTAATTATTTAATTTCCTTAAGTTTAGACTTAAGGACCCCATTAAAATAATTAATAATTTAAATAAAACATGAACTGAGTGGAATTTATGGGTTCTTTTTTAGAATACTGATGTCCAAGCCTCCTCACAAAATATGAGACTTGGAACACTTTCCATTGCTACAAAAATCAACATGCCTGATCTTTTCATCATCATTGTCAATAATGTAAATATCGAAATACTCTTCTGCTTTATTGAACCATGCAACACTGTATTTCTCGTTACCATCAAATTTGGAGAGCTCAAGTTTTTCTCTTCGTTGATATGTAGCAATTGGGTAGGTGAAGGTGTATTGATTCGAGAGTTGCATATTTGAGTATTGATTCTAGAGCTGCATATTTTAAAATTTGTGTTACTATTTTGCTAATT
Source organism: Pinus albicaulis (assembly GCA_034641835.2). Classification (NCBI taxonomy): domain Eukaryota; kingdom Viridiplantae; phylum Streptophyta; class Pinopsida; order Pinales; family Pinaceae; genus Pinus; species Pinus albicaulis. The sequence goes on along the minus strand of CM076584.1, from coordinate 1,644,601,111 downwards.
GGGCATGGAAGTTCCTTTTGGAGACTTAGGGATCTGATGTGACTCTGATGAGTTTGGTGTATCTGCAGGATTTGGATGTTGAGTAGCTTTGTTATTGTGGGGTATTTGATGAGGTGTAATTTTCAACTTGTCACAAATACAGGTCAACATCGACATTGCTTGATCATGAGTTATTGATGCTGCCGTATGATTTCGATCCACCTTATTTGAAAGGATTGCATGATCTTTTTTATATTCGTTATGATTATGCTCGAGTTGATTCTCTATTCTCTTCGTTGTATCCTAGAGCTCCTTGATTTCATTAGAATGTCTTGTAACCTTATCCCCAAGATCTATTAATTTTTTACTAAAATCAGTGATCGTCATTGATGCTGACATTGATAGAGTATGTGGTGGTGTATATTTATCCAGCTTAACCTTCTTCCTTAACTTGACCCTATATTTTTTTGGGCTAAATAGCTATATAATTAAATTATATCAATTAACTATATAATTAATTTAAATATTGATTAATTATACAGTTACAAAATTATATAATTAATCAACTTTATTAATTATATAATTGATTAATATGTACCTCAATGTAATGTTTTTACCACTATATAATTCAACTATTACTGAAGGATGGAAGGGTGCTATGGTGTTGACCAATGACAACGATTTGAGTTGGCGGAATATGACACGGCAGCCGGTAGTGAGTGCAAGCGAAAGACAAAAAAACAGAACGCGGGGAGACAGGGAACAATTTGTTGGAGGGTATGGCGGACAGAGGGGAAAAAACGACGGACGACGGCGGAGGGAGTAATGACAACATCGTGGGAAGTGAGAACGGAATCAATCAACTGGAAACGACAGACTTGAGACAACAAGGGAAATGGTGTGATGGTCGAGCCAATGGAAGGGGAAACAACGAACGGAGACAGGGCAGATGTTTGACTGAAGGTAATTATTTGAAACAGTGGAGAATAATGCACACAATGGAATTGGGACGACTGACAAGGTTAGACATGAAAGTAGCGGCAAGATAGCGGAGTGGACATGGAATTGTCGAGACAGGTGGTGCGAACGATGGTTGGGAACGACGGAAACATGGTTGGGACTTGGAGATGCAGGGTCAAGATTGTAAGTATGTTGCAACGGAGTAGCACGTCTCTGTGCAATGATTTGCCGGAGAACCGAACTTGCTTTGATACCAGATGGAGCATACAAGTTCAGAAATGATGATAAAAAGATATATCTTTTTGAATTGAGGCTTCCATGATCCATAGTAATTTGACAAAAATCTTTCGGTAAAAATCATACGAGATAGAACATTTGTTTCGAATCAACCAGTTTGGTTCATCTTCAGGACGAGATGAGAAAAATCAGATTAAGGCGATGAGCTTAAATAGCTGTAGAGATGGCCAAACTAGCCATTGGCACAATGGCTAGTTTGACTAAGAAGGAAATTAAATAATTAATTAATTAAATTTAAATGGAATTTTATTTTATTTTAAATTTTTATTTTTAATTAGTTAAAGTTTTAATAATATTTTTAATAAATATTTATTTTTTAATAATTTTTAATATAAGAATGGTTTAAAATAAGGTAAATATATAAAATGAATTTTGTATAATACTTTTTAATTATAATACAAGGGAATATGATAGAGTGAGAGGATTGAAGATTTTTTTTTAATAAAACCCTAATTATAACTAAGGTTATATTATAAAGATTTAATAATAATAAAACTTAAGAGAAAAGAAAGAGGAATGGGACAAAAATTAATCAAACCCACCTAGGAATATAGGGCAGGATTCCAACACCTGCTAATCTGACTCACCTGACACGGGGATTCGGGATTCGATGGATACGAGGATTCGAGAATCAGATTCGGGATACGGTGACCCCCGGAACAAGACAAGTCCGGATATATATATATATATATATACATTAAAAATTAGATATTTTTTACACAAATTCATACAAATTCATTGATTCAAACATAGATTTAAGATCTTAGATACTCATACATGATACATTGATACATTGATACATCATACAATTGTCAAATTGTCAATCATAAATATTACAATTTACAAATTTACTCAGAAAGACAAGATAGTAAGATGCTGTAGATTGGTGTACTCACAGAGATGTTTCTATTCTACAAAGTCGACTTCAATGTCATAGTAGTGCTCGACCTATATATATATAGAACCTTGTAGATTCAGACCATAGAGATAACGCCTGCAAGGTCTCTTCTTCAAGTAAACTCTTTGCTGGTTCACAAGATACATAGATTTTTGAAGATGATTTTGGCTCTTATATCACTGTTAAACCTTGGATTTATTGCACAAATCAGAGCTGGCTTCTAAGTGCTTCTTCCTTCTACACAGGATTCTCAGATTCATTTAAGGTGACTAAATTTTCCAAATAGGCCTTTTAATTATGCCTCCAATGCCTCAGTCCTGGTTTCTTAACAAGTGATTCTCACGGTTAAGTCCTCAAACAGAGAATTTATTCCTTGATTCGGTAGTTCATAATTATGCATAGACTTCTGAAATTTTCAGATCTTTGACAAAAGTTTTGACTCTTTTCGAGGGTTATTGGAGTTGTCAATAGATAGGCTTTTGATGTCTTGCAAAACTCAGAATAGTCCCTTAACAAAACTCTAACCCATTCGTTGAATTACAATGAGTATATATTTGAAGTTGCACAGAAATTCAGAATATTGGATGGAAGTTTCAGACCTTGTAAGGTCTCTTTAGACCCTCGCTTCTTCACCAAGATGTGCGGACTTTTATAACTCAACATCGCACTTTTTCACTGGTCGAATCCGGCTGTACGGGATTCGATCGTATCCGTATAGGATACGATTGGGATTCGACGTATCCTGTATGGATACGATCAAATCCTATGATTTGGGTGTGAATCCGTACAATATCGTATCCGATATGACGGATTCGGGATTCATGGGCTGTAGAAATTTCTAAATCTTATACTTTATGCAGAAATTATTATTGTTAATCCGGTTATGCTCCTCCTACTTAGAAAAATTATTAACTGAATAAATTCAAGTTAAAATCGAAGCTAAACACATAACAGATCTCTACCAATCCAGATCTAGAATGAGCACATGCACACATTGACAAAGTGACACAGTTATTTCTGGACAAATAGTCCCCGGAAAAACCCAATGCAGGAAAACTGGTCTCTAGCTGCTGGAGGGTCTTATTATTAAGAATATTTCTGAATACACAAATCTGGGTTCCAGATCTGGAAAACCTGACAGAGAAAACACTAGATCTACAACTCACTGGCTGATCTAGGGCCAAAATAATGACTGATTCACACCCTCAAACGGGATTTATAGAACTCAGCCAAGATTAGGGCCCAGAAACCCCAGCGCTGCCCCTGAAAGGCTCTGCGTCAGCCTTTGAAGTCCTCCAAATCCTCAACGCTGCTCCGGAAGGGACTACATTACCCCAGACTGGGTGACGCAGTCACTACGCTGCCCTTGAAGGGTCTCTGCGTAATCCCAAAGGGCTTTCTACTGAAAATCATGCTGTCCTTTGAGGGACTGCGCTGTCCTTGCTGCTGCTGCTGCCTTCTTCTGTGCTGTCCTTGAGCTGATCTCTGCCTCTTGTGTATTCTAGACCCTGGGATCAGATCATCCGCTTGGCCTAAATTCCCCTCTCTGCAGCTGAAACACTTTTGAGTATTCTTAGCAAACCCTGCCTTAGAATCTCAGCTTAGCTTCAGTGCTCTGCCTCTGTGTGTCTTTACAAATGACACCAAGCCTTTCCTTTATACTTTTTTCATTGACAAATCAACGACCAAGATTAAATCTTTAATCAATGGCTAAGATTAAAAGAAAGCTTGATCCGTGTGACTTCAGACAATTTCATCACATGTTTAATTAAATTCACTTTAATTATTTTATTTTCTTAAGTTTTAACTTAGGAAATACATTAAAATAATTAATTAATTTAATATCTCCTAAACCAGATGAAATTTCCCAAATCCATTTCTGGGTATTATAGACCAAGTGTACTGTAGTCCTTCCTCAAAATTTGGGACCTAGAGCACAACTGGTGCTATCCCAAATACATAAAATCTCAACACTCCCTCTTAGCATCAAGGGTGTGCTCTAGCAATACATCACACTTATGCATTACATGATTTTGGGCACTGGTTCTATGCTACTGAAGCTTGGCCTCCTGCCACTCAACTCTGCACTGCTGCTGCCATTCTGTACTGCTGCCCATAACTTTGCCACTGCCACTGCAACCTCTATATTGCAGCTCCCTCTCAATATGCTACATCTGTGCTGCTCATAGTACTGCCACTGCTGATCTACTGCACTGCAACTTTAGTTGTTGAGAGGAACAACTGAATCTCCTCACCAATCTTTAACAAACAAGTCAGATGGGATGCATCCTCATCACTGAAGCTCCATAAGCTACAGATTTGTGTTGGCATCTAAAGAACGATGCACAACTACAGCTCTGCCTGCGTGATCAGACTCCCTCTGCACTACTGAAGTCACATCAACTCCTTGTGCTGAAATCTATCACATTGCTGCTGCACTGCGCTGTCCCTTTGAAGCTTTCTACGCTGCTGCAACTCTGCACTGTGTAAGCAGCACTGCACTGTGCTGCTGAAGTCACATCAGCCTCTGCGCTGTTACTGCTTCTACGCCACTACTGCCTTGCTCTACGCTGCTCCTCCCAGTCTTCAGATTTGCCTCTGCTTTTGCCTCATCTGTGATCTATGCACTCACTGCTCCACTTGTCTCACTATTGTCTTAAGACTGCCGTAGCTTGCTTGTGATCCAAGAGATGAGCTGCTCAAGGATTTCGCCTCTCTTCCATGTAGCTCCTCTACATGTCTATGTCACCCCACCTCCGTGGTTCATGAGCACTCATGGCTACATCATCTCTTGACCAATCATTTGACACAACTACTTTGGAAGAAGATGCTTCCTTGTCCCTTTTCTTCTCCGGACAATGGCTGGAAAAATGTCCCATTTCACCACACTGGAAGCACTTGATCTTTGAAAGATTCTTTTTCTTCTTTGGCTGCTTCTTTGATGCCAAGGCTGCATCTTCCTCATCTGCCTTCTTCACTTTGCTCAATTCTGGGCTGTACTACCTCTTGGTGAACCTGCAGAGTTCTTCTTGATGCAGAATTGACCACAAGCTGTCCCAATCTGGGAGGTCCGCTTCACCCAAGATACTTTGGACAAAGGTTTCCCACTCATCCGTGACTGCATTGAGGGCAGTTTTGACTATCACAACATCATCTACCGTTGCACCCGTTGCAGTCAGTTGATCCCTAATTCACTGTAGTCTGAAGAGGAAGTGGTCCATGTCTTCTCCCTTGGCCATCATGAATTACCTCATTTGGGTCTCCAACAACATTTTTCTTTGGATAGACTTTCCCTCATACAGGGAAGTCAAGGCCTTCCACATCTCATTAGTTGTCTTCTTCTTAGCTATGTGTGGTACAATATGGTCCTCGATACTATCCATAATCAGCTGCTTGGCATGCCCAGCAGCTTCCTTACGCTTCCGAAAGAGATCCGCATCTGTCGGTGTGGCTAGAGTATGCTATGCATGGTCTCTTAGATTGTATGCCTCAAGTACAATCAGGATCCTTGCCTTCCAAACCGAAAAGTTTGAGAGGCCATCTAGCTTATCCTGATCACGCAATCCATGAGGAGCCATCTGCTCAGAATGTGTTGGAACTTCCTTTTCTCTTTGCTAGAGAAATGGATCTAAGTCCCTTGGTGAAACAGGTGCCTTCTGCTCCCTCTGACACTTGATTTCCCTCCTTGGAAATCTACCAAATCAACTATGATTCGGCTTCTTCTTTGATCCTCTGGTCAAATTCTAAGTTTCCTTTGGCAAGAAACTTGCTGAGAAGCTGATCTCCTCCCAATCTTTGTCACTTGTGCTAAGGCTAAAAATTTGAAAAACTTCAGAATTTTAACCCCACCAACTCTTCTGAATTTTTGCAGCTTTTCTGTAGTCTTTTCTGGATTTGACAGATTCAGATCTGAATCACACTGGCTGTCTTCAGACCAAACCAGCACTGTTTCTGAGCTGCCTCTGTGCAGTAATTGCATGGGCTTGCTAGGACACAGTGTTGGACAATGTCACCCTTCCCTCTGCGTGAATCTACTCCTGAAAACTGCGTTGTCCCTTCAGATCTGCGTTTTTGCTGCTTTTCCAGCTGCTTTTGGCAGCCAGATCTTTCAGATTCTCTTGCTGGTTATCTTCCTAGATCTGCAATTGCTTTGATACCATGTAGAAATTTCTATATCTTATACTTTATGCAGAAATTATTACTGTTAATCCGGTTATGCTCCTCCTACTTAGACAAGTTATTAACTGAATAAATTCAAGTTAAAATCGAAGCAAAACACATAACAAATTTCTACCAATCCAGATCTAGAATAAGCACATGCACACATTGACAAAGTGACACATTTATTTCTGGACAAATAGTCCCTGGAAAAACCCAATGCGGGAAAACCGGTCTTTGGCTGTTGGAGGGTCTTATTATTAAGAATATTTCTGAATACACAAATCTGGGTTCCAGATATGGAAAACTCGACAGAGAAAACACTAGATCTACAACTCACTGGTTGAACTAGGGCCAAAATAATGACTGATTCACACCCTCAAAGGGGATTTACAGAACTCAGCCAATATTAAGGCCCAAAAACCCCAGCGCTGCCCCTGAAATGCTCTGCGTCAACGTTTGAAGTCCTCCAAACCCTCAGCGCTGCTCCAGAAGGGATTGCGTTACCCTAGAGTGGGTGACGCAGTCACTACGCTGCCCTTGAAGGGTCTCTGCGTAACCCCAGAGGGTTTCCTGCTGAAAATCACGCTGTCCTTGGAGGGACTGCGCTATCCTTGCTGTTGTTGTTGTTGCTGCTGCCTTCTTCTGCGCTGTCCTTGAAATGATCTCTGCCTCTTGTGTATTCTAGACCCCGGGATTAGATTATCCCCTTGGCCTAAATTCCCCTCTCTGCAGCTGAAACACTTTTGAGTATTCTTAGCAAACCCTGCCCTAGAATTTCAGCTTAGCTTCAGTGCTCTGCCTCTGTGTGTCTTTACAAATGATCCCAAGCCTTTCTGTTATACTTTTCTCGTTGACAAATCAACGACCAAGATTAAATCTTTAATCAATGGCTAAGATTAAAAGAAAGCTTGATCTGTGTGACTTAAGACAATTTCATCACATGTTTAATTAAATTCACTTTAATTATTTTATTTTCCTAAGTTTTAACTTAGAAAATACATTAAAATAATTAATTAATTTAATATCTCCTAAACCAGATGAAATTTCCCAAATCCATTTCTGGGTCTTGTAGATCAGGTGAACTCTAGTCCTTCCTCAAAATTTGGGACCTAGAGCAGAACTGATGCTACCCCAAATACACAAAATCTCAACATGGGCCCCACCCAACGAATCCGGTTTCTTAGCTGCTAATATTCCAACCATCGTCCCTATTGGGAATAATAGGCCTTTTTTCAATCTCTAAGGCTTCCCTTAACTTACGATGATGGAAATGGTCAATCCTAGCAATAACCTTAGCTTCTTCAATGCAGATATGATGATTGTTTTTTTGCATGCTTTGCTAGGGCAGAAGAGCGAGATCTTCTATGTTTAATGTCAACAACATGTTCACAAATCCTTTGATTAATTGACCGAACCGTTTCACCAATGTAAGGAGTCTCGCAAGAGCTGGAATTATGTAGACACGCTTCCCTTCTTTGGGATTCACGGGATCTTTAACCGACTTGAGAGAGCTGCAAATAGTGTTAAGGGGTTTGAAAAACACAATAACATTATGCTTCTTAAGGATCTTGGTGATCTTATCGGTGGTTCCTTGAATAAAGGGAGGCGAACACCATATGACCATTCAATTTTCCGCTTTTTAATATTACAAGGACATTTTTAAGCTTTAAGAAAGGCTTTTAGGCCATGGGATCTACTATAACCATTCTTACATAAAAACATTTAGGAGGTGGGTCTTTTCCCTATCGAGGTGAGATTCATCAGAGAATCTCAACGCCCTAGTGGCTAAGGTGTTGAGGACACCTATTTTCTGAGCAGGGAAATGGTGCAAGCTAGCTAGAAGATAATGCTCAGTATGGGTTTTCTTCTGTAAAACATGATGGGAGAAAGAACCATCATCCTTTCTTGAAATAAGGACATCGAGGAATGGAAGGCTACCATTAACTTCAAATTCCATCGTGAACTTGATGAAACAAGATTGACGATTAAGATGATGGAAAAAGAGATCTAATTTATCTTTGCCATGGAGCCAGACAACGCAAGTGTCATCAACAAAGCTTTTCCAGAGCTTATGCTAGAACAAAGCTGAAGAAAGGGTGTTGGATTCAAAGTCCTCCATGAAAAGGTTCGCAACCACCGTGGAAAGGGGGGAACCCATGGCCACACCACAGGTCTGTTCAAAGAATTCACCTTCAAAACTAAAGAAAGTAGAGGTGAGGCAGATTTTAACTAAGAAGGTAGTATCAGGATCTGTAATGCGATTGATGACATCAATGGTCTCATTAATGGGGATATTGGTGTATAGAGAAACCACATCAAAACTTACAAGTTTATCATTTAGATCCATTTTAATGCCCTTTAACTCATTAACAAAAGAAGAATATTAGCAGGCTGTTGGATTCCTGCCCTATATTCCTAGGTTGGTTTGATTAATTTCTGTCCCGTTCCTCTTTCTTTTTTCTTAAGTTTTATTATTATTAAATATTTATAATATAACCTTAGTTATAATTAGGTTTTATTAAATTTTTTCTTCAATCCTCTCATTCTATCATATTCCCTTATATTATAATAAAAAAGTACTATACAAAATTTGTTTTATATATTTACCTTATTTTAAACCGTTCTTAGATTAAAAATTATTAAAATATGATTATTTATTAAAAATATTATTAAAACTTTAACTAATTAAAAATAAAATAAAATTCCATTTAAATTTAATTAATTAATTATTTAGTTTCCTTCTTAGTCAAACTAGCCGTTTAAGCAATCTCTACAGCTATTTAAGCTCATCGCCTTGATCTGATTTCTCATCTCGTCCTGAAGATGAACCACACTGGTTGGTTCAAAACGCGTCGATAATGTTCTATCTCATGTGATTTTTACCGAAAGATTTCTGTCAAGATATATATTTTATTAAATAGCTGAATGATGATTTACATAGAAGGGCTCCCTGGCTTATATACTGCTTCGGGTGCCTCTTGGTGAAAGGGAATGATCTTTTGATCGTGCCCTTTTGCCTAATTAACCTATAATTACAAAACTATTAAATTTTTACATAACACTCGGTCTCAGAAGAACAAAAGTAATCCAATCCACCATGATGAGAAAATGATCCTAACTCTCTTATTTATAGATTTTCTTGTTGGAGTTCTTATCCTTGAATAAATGTGAGGGGTTACAAGTAAAGCCCCCAATTTGGGCTCTTTGCCTCAGCTACCCCAAAATTTACTTGATGTTGCCCCAAAACATTGGATAATGGGTTTCCACCTTTATCAATGACTATAGCCTATGGGGTTGGATAGGCTGCTTCGTCCTCCTTTGGGCAATTAATCCATAGGGAACATTACAGGAACCACTCTCAAACATCCCGAGTCATTTCATGGGAGTGTTAAAAGTTTAAGTATAAGGATGAAAATGAAAGATAAAGGAGAATGTTACTTTTACAGAACTAGCTAGTTTGATACCGAACCGGTCATTTCTGGTTCCATACCTTGAACCGGACCAGTTTGACCCTCAAACTGGTCAGACTGGCTGGTTCCACTGGTCCGATAACATTGATACACATAAATGGCATTTTAGAAGCAGATCCATGCCTTTGTTAACTTCTCATAGATAATTACATGATGCAAAATCCCACAGCTTGGTGGTTTTCACTAATGCCAGTTGAAATGTTACAATCCTGCCATTGCTGAAATCCTGAAAATTGTTTAGTCTGATGAATTCTGAATGTGATATGAAATTCTACTTTCTCCATATGAAGTTTTATGAGGTTGGAACCACTCTTAAACATTTCGAAATAATTAATGGTAATTATAAAACTTTAAGTAAAAGAATAGAAAAGATAATATAAAGGAGAATGTCAACTGGTTATATAAGTTGACGTTGTCCTTTATCTCACCTTTTCTATCCTTTTATTTTAAGAATTTGATATTGCCACTAATTTCCAAGGTGGAAAACTCCTCAAAACTCAATACCCTATCTCTATTTTATCTTAAAGGGTCATTAGCTTGCAAAGGGTGATACTTTCCTATGTGTCCCATGCCTTCGTTGAGCATTGAGGTGGGCCTAGAATCTTCCAGAAAGAATGTGCCCAAAACGTCACTAAAAGTGGCTGGAACACCTAGGAAATGTCTTTGGTTGTACATTATGACATTTCCAGATTTGGAAATGTTGTGTGGTATGATCAATGACATTTCCAAGGCATTTGATATCTTTTTTAATGTTTCCAGGTGTTTCAGGTTTTGGAATGTGGCCAAACTACGCATTGCCTGCAACTTAGTTTTAAATGCTTATTTCTTTATAAAGGTTAGGGAGATAAGATAAGATAATTACTTAATGTCCAACTAATGGCTACAATGTTTACAGAAATAGGTCAATGGTACTGAACAATACAACCAGTATGAATACAACATGGGAGTGCAAGCACAGCTCCTAGAGAATGCTGAAAATGACATAAAGAAAGAAAGAAACCTACAGTAGTGCAGCCTCAAAACATATGTATATAACCTTGACAAGAGTATGGTGATACAAAACACAAATACTAGGTGAGTTTGTCAAATAAAGTGGACAACTCAAGAGCTTGTCAAGAGAGAGATACTGAGAGAGAAAGATAAGATGATGAAACTAATGATGTCAGGGTCTACTCAGTCTGATGACTGAAGGCGAGGGGGGTGAACTGGACACTGGCGCTTTGTAGCCTTTCCTCCAAGCCATGTGTTTGTTTTGTCATTAATAGCGATTCCTTGAATTTGCCACTTTCTTTGTGATTTGATTTTGCATGTGATCATATTGTTCTATTGATTTCTCTGTGTACTGGTTAAATTTATGGCTTCATCAGTGCATAGTTCTTTCGTTCGTTTTTCTATTCGGTGACATCTAATAGATAGAAGTTGCTGTAATATTATCTACGGAATGTGATATCTATGTATCCCCAAGATATCATAAGAGTGTTTAAACTTTAGATCAATAGCAAAGTAAAAGAGATGATATTCTACTGAGACAAGATAAAGTACAGGATTCATGCCAACGAAAGTCACTCAAATTATGGTGATTATCCTGTCCAGATGCACGAGAGAAGGAAAAAAATAATACATACAAAATATGTATTCTGCTGCATCTGTGATTCCTAAGTTTGGGAGCTGTGGTGTTGCTGAATCCATTTTTACACCCCGACTAAAAGCAACTCGAAAGTTAATTCCTCAGCCTAACTAATTTTTCTAGTGTTTGCAAACATCTTTCTAACCAGTTTAGCCTGGTGAGTAACGCGTCATTTGGAAAAAGTGTCTTTTGATTCAGGTTGGTGTTGTCTCAGGAACAGTTTCAAGTTTTAAACTAGATTGTTTTTAATTTTACTCAGTCTTGGGTTCAATTGCTGATAGCTTTCTGTAAGAATTTTAAGAAATTATGACAGTTTCAAAGTTTTTAGAGTAATGGATTATTATTTTTGAGGGATGCTTGTCAATCAATGCTTGCTGATATTTCAGGAGGGATTCTTTGATTATCTGAGAGGAATCGACTGTTCAGACATTGAGATATATGCAATGCCAGAAGGTTCTGTTGTTTTTCCTAAGATACCCCTCATGAGGGTTGAAGGGCCAATTGCAGTAAGTTAAATGGTCCCAGCATTTTATTATAAATGACAATTTATTCATGCATCTGTTATTTCTTTTCATGCATGGTGTTCCTCGTATAAAATTTGTGTTTCGGAAAATGTTTTAGCTATCTGAAATTCCACACTTTTAGCTAAATTGTTCATTACTGCATTTTTCAGGTTGTCCAGCTTTTGGAAACTCCGCTTGTGAATTTGGTTAATTATGCATCATTGGTTACTACAAATGCTGCAAGGCATAGGCGTGTTGCTGGGAGTTCTAAGATTTTGCTTGAATTTGGACTCCGCCGAGCTCAAGTAAGCCGCCCTCTTGATTCTCAGAAAATTGGTGGTCTTTGTTGACATTTCTGTGTCTAAGCCCAGTTTGTCATTTTGTACGTAGGGCCCTGATGGAGGGATCAGTGCATCAAAATATTGCTACCTAGGTGGATTTGATGCAACCAGGTTCTTCCCGATTGAACCTTCAAAGCAGGAAGAACTCTTGCTTAAGTTTCTTGTATGGTTAATCTTAAGGGTTATAGTATATCATTTATGTTAAAAGCAAGGGAAATGTTATCCTTTTTATGTGAAAATTTATTCTTTTTCAGTGTAACAAAATAACATGCCATGGAAGTGTTGAAATGATTAAACCAGGATAGGCAGATGAGCACTCTTAGAATCAATTCTTACTGCTGACAATTGAAGATTAGGAAACACCTACCAAAATGGTGGATCTGCTTAAATAAAGCATTCTAAGGAAAATCGAAGAGTGTAGACACTGCTTATCGCAAGGTGTAAATTTTTATTCTTTTTCAGTGTAACAAAATAACATGCCATGGAAGTGTTGAAATGATTAAACCAGGATAGGCAGATGAGCACTCTTAGAATCAATTCTTACAGCTGACAATTGAAGATTAGGAAACACCTATCAAAACGGTGGATCTGCTTAAATAAAGCATTCTAAGGAAAATTGAAGAGTGTAGACACTGCTTATCGCAAGGTGTAAATTTTTGTAGATATTCTATGCTTGATGCAACTTTACTTTTTATCCCAATATCAGTCAGCGATCATCTAAACAATAAAGTAAAATGCTGATAGCACATACCAGTATATCGATAGAAGACAAGCCAGAAATATATGTGTGTTGGTGCGTTACGGCGGTCAACATGATGGTTCAACCAGCAAAGTCTCAATATGGTCAACCAACCAGCAATGTCACACAACCCTCTAAGACAGCCAAACGGTCAACTCAAAAGTCAACGCTGTCAATCAACGGTCAACGCAAACAGCAGCAGCAGCTAGGTCAATGCAGAAAAGTCAAAGTCAACGTCTTGCCTCGGGAATAGTGCCAAAAAATGCGGATTTGGAAAATCAAACTTTTGGGAGAGTTTCAAGTCCTTTTGACATTGCGTTGACCAAAGTCAACGCTGGTCAAAATTTGCTGCAGAAACCCTAGACCAAAATCAGAAATGTGCTGCTGCATGGAATTTCCAACGTGTGGAGAGAAGAGCCACCAAGGTCATCGAACCAATCAGATGAGGAGAGAGAAATGTGTGAGGATGAGATGAGTGAAAATGTCTTCCAATGTTGACCAATTTATATCCATCAGTGAGGGTGTGTGACACAATTGCTGGGGCACAAAACCTTAAGGCCGACCTGCACATACTTTGAATAAATTCAAAATAAATGTTCTACTCATCGGATTAAAATGATCTTTAGATCGATCTTGCACCTCTCTGAAAGAGGAGTCCAATAAAAATATTGGTATCTTCATCTAAGCATCACAACATGGAGTTTGGATCTAATTGTCCAAAATTAACACTCCCTCTCAACTAGGGAGAACTCCATCCACCTGTGCAACCCAAACATCGTGCGTCATCTCACAGTAACTTGCTTTGCTGGCTTCTTTATTTCAGAACAGAAGTGGGTCAGTCACAAAGACATCATTCCCGCCTGACAGATTCAGCCCAGAGGTTTGAAACCTCTATAGGACTCACAAAGAGTCTCATACCAACCCGAAGTTGGTTTACCTGACTGGAAGTTAGTTGGAGGTCCAAAACCTCACTATACTTGATCCCAGATCAAGTGGTTGGACTGTGCCATCCTAGATAGAGAGTACGACAATCTCTGATGCGTCCATCAGTATTTGCTACTAGTCTCTAGCTTTTCCCACCTCACTGGCCAAATGAGAGGTACTTCCCATGAGCCTTGAACTCAATGTGTAGGATGCATATGGGGCACAGATAATGAGAGGTGAACCAACTCAAACATCATAACGGTGGGGCAGAAGCACACCAACAGGGTTCGGCAAGCCTAGCCCTGTGGTTGCTTATAGCTCCGAGAATCTATCCCCAAAGCCCCCCAGAGTTCTCAGAGCTCGTCGTCCAACAGGACCCTCAGAATAGGGTCATTCCACGATACCAAGATTCTCACGGAAGGTTAGGAACTTGACCTTCCCCAGGGCCTTTTTGAGAATATCCGCGACCTGCTCATCAATTCCTATATGATCGAGCCTTACGGTGCCTCGTTGTACCATATCCCGGATAAAGTGGTACTTGATATCAATATGCTTGGATCGATCGTGGAACATGGGATTCTCAGACAAGCGAATCCCACTCTGGTTATCACAGAGTATCATGGCGGTATCTAGCACATGCCCAAACAATTCAATGAAGAGCTTTTGCAACAAGACTGCTTCACAATAGACCATACTCGCTGCAATGTATTCGACCTCCGCGGTGCTCAAAGCCACCGACTTCTGCTTCCTGCTCATCCATGATATCGAAGCAGAACCAAGTGTGAAGCAGCATCCCGATGTGCTCTTACGATCCACCACATTGCCAACCCAATCGGCATCAGTATATCCATGGAGTGTCACGCTCCCGGCAGTGTATCTCAGCCCATGGTTTATCATGACCCGAAGATATCTCAACAGATTCTTGGCACCAACACAGTGAGTGTGATGAGGCTCAGCCATATGTTGACTCAAAGTGTTCGCTGCAAAACATACGTCCAGACAGGTGTTCACTAAGAACATCAGGGCCCCTACGAGTTGACGATACTCAGTAGGATTTGGTAGCACGGGCCTAGCAGCGCTGCCACTCAACTTCTTAAAGTTGAGCTCCATCGGTGTTGACACGGACTTACAATCCACCATACCAAATCTTTCCAGAAGCTTCACAATGTATTTTCCTTGAGAAAGGAAAATCGCGCCAGGTGTCTGCCAGACCTCTAGGCCTAGGAAGTAATGCATCAGTCCTAGGTCCTTCATCTCGAACTCAGCAGCGAGCTCTCTCTTGCACTGATGAATGAGAGGGTCAGCACCTGTCAAGAAGAGGTCGTCCATATACATCACCAGAATGAGAGGCTTTTCTCTATCAATCTTGAAGTAAAGGTTCGGATCAGCATTACTACGAGTGAAGCCCAACTTCATCAGGTAGCTGTCTATCCTCTCATACCAAGCTCTGGGTGCTTGCTTCAACCCATAGAGGGCTTTCTTCAACATGTGGACATGCGTGTCCCGATCTTGGACTTCGAACCCCAGAGGTTGCTCCACATACACCTCTTCCTTTATCGCACCATGCAGAAATGCAGTCTTCACATCCATCTGATGAAGACTCCATCCTTGCTTAGAAGCAAGGGCTATGATAGATCAGATGGTGGCATATCAGGCTACAGGTGCAAATATATCATCATAGTCTATGCCTTCCTTTTGAGAGAAGCCACGGGCAACGAATCTTGCCTTGAACTTTTCAACACTTCCATTAGATCCATGCTTGATCTGGTAGAGCCATTTCAAGGTGACAACTGTTTTGTCCTCCGGTCTTGGAACCACATTCGAGACGTCATTCTTCATTATGGACTCATACTCTTTGTGCATAGCATTCTTCCAGACTTGATGCTTTACGGCTTCCTCAAAAGATGCAGGCTCAGATTGTACAATAGTACTCATGGCTGCTAGATACCCTTGGTATCTACTCGGCTTCTTGCTTTCACGGAATGTCCCCCTTGGGGCCATATGTCCCTTGGCATCGTTGAGAGTGTCCCTGAGCCATGATGGTCTCTTCCCTATTGAAGGAGGGGGATAAATCGGGTCCATCAGTCCTTCAACATCGGGCATCATCTCATCCTTCAGTTCTCCTTGATTTCCAGGCCTTGCTTCATGATCTTCCTCAGTTCTCGGAAGATTGACTACTTTCCTCACGGAAGCATCTTCGTCAAAGGTAACATCGTGGCATATCTCCACTTCCCTTTGACCAGGCACATAGACTCTATAGGCCTTCGAAGTTTCGTTGTAGCCCACAAACATTCCCTTCTTCCCAGAAGAATCGAGCTTGCTCCTCTTCTCCTTTGGCACATGAAAATAAACTGGACATCCAAAAACTCTAAAATGTGAGACGTCAGGTTTCTTACTAGTGAAAACCTCTTCGGGAGTTTTGGAGTCCAAGGCAGAATGTGGGCATCGGTTTTGTATGTACATAGCAGTGTTCGCAGCTTCTCCCCATAGAAACTTCGGTAGACCCTGGTCACATAGCATGGCACGGACAACTTCCACAATGGTCCTGTTCTTTCGTTCAACAACGCCATTCTGCTCAGGAGTATAGACAGTTGTGGTCTCCCTCTTGATGCCAGCTTCTCTGCAAAAGTTCTTGAACTTGTTCGTCTCATATTCAGTGCCATTATCGGTCTTCAATATCTTGATCTTCTTCCCTATTAGATTTTCCACCAAGGCTTTGAAGGTACGAAACCACTTGAAAGCCTCATCCTTCTTCTTCAAGAAGTATATCCAGGTTTTGCTAGAGAAGTCATCTATGAATGTCATATAATAAGAACATCCTCCCAAGGATGTCATGGGCAACATACCAGACAGATCAAAATGTACTAATTGCAAGACATCAGATGTCTTTGTGACACTTGAAGGGAAAGGTCCCCTTATATGCTTTCCTTTGGTGCAACCCTGACATACACCTTCATGTTTATTTGAGAACTCGGGCATCCCCGTCACCACCTTCCTTGCTTCGGGAAGGGCCTTGTAGTGAAGGTGTCCAAACCTCCGGTGCCATAGTTCAGTTTGCTGGATAGTATCACACGTCATCGCTCCCAGTGGACTTCCTCCAACCTGGTAGAGTGTATCAACTCTAAACCCAATCATGATAGCTTCCTTGAAACTCTTCTTCCACATGTGCACCTTCCCATCAATGAATGCCACATTGAAACCTTTGTCTTCCATGGCCGATATAGACACAAGGTTCTTCTTCAAATTAGGTACATAGAGTACATCTTGCAAGTGGAGGACTTGACCTTGAGACAAGTGGAGGGTCACAGTCCCTGTCCCTTTCATGGGATATGTGGCATTATCTCCAAGGATAATTTCCAGATTAGTATCCTTCTCAACCATATCAGAGGCTGCTTCCTTGAACCCAGTGATGTGCCTTGAGGCACCACTATCTATCAACCAGACATCCATAGTGTCAGGTGGAGATGCAACAGAGAGGGCAGATACAAGAATGAATCCATTTCTTTTATCAACAACATTTGATTCCTCATACTTGGAATTTCTCGACCTTTTGAAAGGTTGACCATTTCCGTTGGAGGGAGCCTTCCTCTTCCCCTTGAACATGTTGTTCCTTTGATTGCCATTCCTCCGGTTGTTGTTGTTGTCATCATCATCAAGAGAATCCTTCTTGAAAGGGCATTCTCTAGCATAGTGACCTGGCTTGTGACAAGTGTAACACTTGCCCTTCTTTCCTTGGGCCCCTGCTCTTCCTTTGCTCCTTGGACCACCAAAGTTCTTCTTCTTAGAATGAGCAGCGAAGGCAACATTTCCTTCATTTTTGTATTCTTTCATCCTTGTCTCTTCTTGTATGCATCTCGATAATACTTCATCAAAATCAGGTATGACCTTATTATTGAGAATGGTAGTGTTGAATACATGCCATTCAGATGAGAGACCTCCAAGTGCGGTGAGTACCATCTCTCGATCAGCTATTGTCTCCCCAATAGCCAACAGATTATTCCTAATCTTGGTCAGCTTCAAAGAATATGATTGAACAGACTCATCCCTGCCTTTCTTTAGATTCTTCAATTGGTTCTTGAAGAATAGGAATTGATTCACTTTGTTGGCCTTGAACATGTGGACCAACTTATCATACATCTCCTTGGATGTGCCTAGCTCAGAGATGTAGGCAACCAGACTCTTATGAATTGAGTCCCTGATCATCGGCTTTGCTTTGATTTTTCCTTTCTTGTACTTTGTTTTGGCAGCAGCAGTTGCAGTGGATGGAGGCTCTTGGATTTTACCCTGCACATAGTCCATGACATCTTGGTCTTCCAAGTTAAGATCCAATGTCATCTTCCAAGCATGGAAGTCATCCTTCCCATTCAATTTGTCATAAGCCTTAAAGCATTGTAGTTTGAGGAACCCATCCTCTTCTTCGGTGATTGCTACAAACTAGGGCTTTGTCTTCACCTCAGCTTTGATACCATGTAAATTTTTGTAGATGTTCTATGCTTGATGCAACTTTACTTTTTATCCCAATATCAGTCAGCAATCACATAAACAATAAAGTAAAATGTTGATAGAACATACTAGTAGATCGACAGAAGACAAGCCAAAAATATACAAGTGTGTTGGTGCATTATGGCGGTTAACAGGATGCTTCAACCAACAAAGTCTCAATATGGTCAGCCAACCAGCAATGTCACACAACCCTCTAGGACAACCAAACGGTCAACTCAAAAGTCAATCCAAAAAGTCAACGTTGTTAGTCAACTATCAATGCAAATAGTAGCAACAGCTAGGTCAACGCACAAAAGTCAAAGTCAACGTCTTGCCTTGGGAATAGTGCCAAATAATGCGGATTTGGAAAATCGAAATTTTGGGAGAGTTTCAGGTTCTTTTGACCTTGAGTTGACCAAAGTTAATGCTGGTCAAAGTTTGCTGCAGAAACCCTAGACCAAAATCAGAAATGTGCTGCTACTTGGAGTTTTCCACGTGTGGAGAGAAGAGCCACCAAGGTCATCGAACCAATCAGATGAGGAGAGAGAAATGTATGAGGATGAAATGAGTGAAAATGTCCTCCAATGTTGACCAATTTATATCCATCAGTGAGGGTGTGTGACACAACTGCTGGGGCACAAAACCTTAAGGCCGACCTGCACATACTGTGAATAAATTCAAAATAAATGTTCTGCTCATCGGATTAAGATGATCTTTAGATCAATCTTGCATCTGTCCGAAAGAGGAGTCCAATAAAAATATTGGCATCTTCATCTAAGAATCACAACATGGAGTTTGGACCTAGTTGTCCAAAATTAACACAAGGTCAGATCAAAATGGCAAAAAACTAATAGTTAGATCAATGTAAAAAGCAATCTGGAAATTCAGGACAACATACTAGAAATTTGTTGCAACGACCACATCCCTTGCTATTGTCTATTGAAATGAGAAATGACATAGCTTGGTATCACACATAATCCTCTCACTCTAAAATCATTCTGTCACAGAGTAGCAGAATCACTCTACTACTTGCTACATAGCTTGGTATCACACATAATCCTCTCACTCTAAAATCATTCTGTCACAGAGTAGCAGAATCACTCTACTACTTGCTCCCCTCATTTGGGTAGGCGTAACCCTCGTGAACTGTTTCACTAGCCCTTGTATTTCTGTTACGAACAAAGTTCGTTTACGCAGTAGAAATACTTAGACTGGTATATGTAAATATCCATTATAGGATAGCAATATTTATATAAGAATTGTATAAAAGTTATGAGATAATGATTGTTACAAATGAGGGCCTGCTTATATCGCTAGGCAGGAGCCCCTTCATGAATGGTTATGTCCCTAGAGACATGCCTCTTTAGTAAATAACTGTTGTTTAATTAACTATTATTATCATTATTGTTTATTTATATTATTTATATTATTTTATTCATAACATTGTCCTCCTGTTCAAAAAGTTTTGGCCTCAATGCCTAATGCTGACAAGGCGTATCATTTGTTCTTTGTCTATGTAATCTATTCACATTTTTTGGAATTCTTTGGTTTGTCATCTTCATTGATATAAAAAGATAAAATCTTTTGAGTGATAAACAAAATAGTCGAACTGAGCAGGGATCTAATCATCCTAAATTAACTATTTGTGGAATCTTGCGGTTACTGGATACTTCATGTGAGCTTTTATCACAAGACTGAATTGCACTAAAATTAATAGTTTTCGAAACATAAATTTGTTGTTTCTGTTCTGAGTGATTTAGATATGCACACTAATTGAGTTGTTTTCTCTTGTGATCTGATTTCCCCTTATCTTGTTTATGTCAAATTCTTGATTTACTTGAAGTATCTGATTTCCTTTAGATACGGAAATTGCTTGGTTAATCACTGGATCTTCACTTCAAATCTTTGTCGTTTGAACTACCACATCTGAATATGCTTTACTTCCATTGGTTTGTCCTCTTCTTGAGTTATAATATTGACTGGATCGATATTCGTTCCTTTTTATTATCATTCTTAAGCTTCTTTAATTGTGTAAGTAGGTTTTGATTATGATTCTTTTGACGTGAAAGTTCTTCGTTTTCTGAATTGTTGATTTTACTCTTAGTGTCCTTATCTTTTAAACTTTTGATTTGTTCTAGTAACCTTTGATTCAGGTCTTTTAAGCGCAAATTGTCTTCCTTTTCTCATAAATTCTCCTTGAGTTTGTTCTCGAGACATTCTTTTTCTTGTTCCAATTTTTTCTTTGTAGCCTTGGCCTTGACCTTTGTGAGTAATTTTTGACTATGGTCCCTTAGACGCAAAATTTCTCTGTTATTTAAAATTTTCCATAGATGCTTCGTAACACTGATCTTCGAGATCTTTATATTTCTTTTCTGGTGCCTCATTTTTTTTTGAAGTTCTACGAGTTCTTCTTTTAATCTTTAAGCTGTGTATGTGGATTACCTTCATATTCTTCCAAAGTAAACAATTTCTGGCATATTGGAAAAAAGACTGCGCGATTTTAAATACCGATGAATACTCAAATTCTGTTCGACAATGCGAACATCTGGTCCAAAACGTAGAATTATGTATGGAATCCATAGCTCCTTCATTTGTTTTCAAATTAGATGCCATTTGTCTCTGTTGATAATCTCGTTAATGATACTTTGAATATAAACTTTATATATTCTTTGTATGAGATACCCTAGCTTGGAAATATAATAAGGTCTCTTTAAAATATTAACACCTTTACTTACCTTTTATAATAACCCCTTTTTATACTTTAAAGACATCTTATTGAAATACTCTTTATATATATTCCTTTTCTTTAACAACAAAAACTTTTGATTTTTTTATCCGCCTAACTTGAATATAAAAGATTTATTCTTTAATTTAATGGGGTTTGGTAACTTTCATTGGTCACAACCTTCGGTCAAAGTTTTGTTGTACCTCTTACTCATCACAATGACAACAATGCAAGTTATATCGTATCTAAATTTTGAATTCCACTATATTACTTAAATCAAAATTCGTTGTACCTACTTGTTGGATAATAACCATGTAAAAATTAAAATTCTTAATTTCTTTATTTTTTTCAGCCATCACAATATTTTTTGAAGGGTTGTGACTGCACGGGCACTGTACAAATCTGACATAAATGGTGCAACAGGTCACTGATTTGGCTTCCACGACAGTGACGTTTGTTGATACCTGTTCAGGTTGGAGATGATTTTGTGTTTCTAGATCCACTAAGGTACCATAATTGTTTGCTTATGGACTTTTTGTTTAAGCACGAGTACAATTGGCAGTGGCAGCGGTAATGGCTGGTAGAGCATTTGAGATAAATGACGGTTGGGGAATCACTCAACTATGGCGTCGGAAAAAGCTCCTTGGCGGACAAGCAACTGGCAGGTGAGACAGGTGGACAAGCGGCTAAATTTTGTGGCAAGGTGGAATCGAACTGGTGGTTGTGGCATGATAATCTGGCTTTGGTCAATGGCGGTAAGAGTGGAGAGTGGTGGGTATGCAACATTGGATCCGGCAGCTGCTGCGTGTAACAAGGTAGGGTCAGTGAGGCTCGATTGACTGTTTATTTTTTTGTTTTTTTATTTTTTTATTTTTCTATTTATTTTTATAATTCTTTATATATATTTTTAATACATATACTCTTTTTTTTTAATAATATATTTTAACTCCTTTTTTTTAATATATTTTTTTTCCTCGTCAATGGGTTTTTTTTGACTTTTTTTTTTTCTTTTTATTTTTCCCTTAATGGCCAAGGGTTCGACAATGAAACTTGCAAAATGGAGAAGCTCCAAAATCTATGTAGCAAAACGCTTCAATTGCAATGATAACATGGTTGACTAATTTCAACGGCCAAAGATTTGGATCGGAGAACATGATTTTGATACCAATATAACAAACAAAGTTCGTATACTCTGAGGAATGCTTTGATACCAATATAACAAATTTTGTTCGTAACATTGGTATCAAAGCATTCCTTCAAGTATATGAACTTTGTTTGTTATAATTTTTTAGCTGTGACAACTCGGGTACTTTTTTTCATTGACATTGATGGAAGGTTTGATGACAAATTTGTTGATCATGCATAGTCCCTTTGTCGAAGCCCCCTAGGGTTTGGGGATCTTGAAGTCCTCTCTCATTTTGTTATCTCCTGAGATATTTGACACTTGGTTTGAGGGTCAACCCACTCATTTGGACATCATACTAGCCGTTGGGAGTTTTATGACCCATTTTTTGACTTGGAGGGTCGCTTCAATGCTTCATGGTGATGCCTTTCCTTGAGATATGGACATATTTTAAGGGTTTATGAAGTTTTGGATAAGCCTCCCCCTTTGGAGGTTTTGATGCCATGAATTTGAGGATGTTTTTTCCTTGGATTCCCATATATCCACCTTGGAGGAAGCTTAAAGGGGTTGACTTACATGTTTTGAGGAGTTGGTGAACCATCTGCACATTTTGGGGGGGCCTTTGGAGGCCAACATTGCATCGTGGAGCCACTTGATTCCTCATTTAGTTGGGATGTCCTTCTCTTGGGGTGATAGTTCATTTTGATCATTGTACATGTGACTTAACCACTTTATTTTATTAATGTTTTAGATTAATTAGTTGTAAGAGAATTAGATTTTACTTTTCTTAGGCTAGATCTAATTCATGAGATAATACTATTTTGATGTAATGGAAGTTGAGCATCAGTAATCACTTTGTATAAAGAGATGCACTTCATTATCACTCATGGTTGTATTTTTGGAGCTCTCGCCTCTTGGAGCTTGATTGACATATATCTCTTGGAGCATATGGTTGTGTAAAGGGTTATTTCTTTGTGAATGATTGTTTTCAATTATTCAAGCTTCTTTATCTTGATTATTATTTGGTGCATAAGGATTAATGGTGAAATGCTCAAGTCTACTATAGGCCTTCAATATTGATCCATTGTAGGGTAGGTATAAACAATTCCTCTTGGTTTTTTTCTTCCTTATTCCTTTGTTGGTGATTAATTGGCGCCTTGCTTTGAACTTCCATTTGGTTCTCTGACAAGAAATATTAAGTAAGTTCATTAGAGCATAGTTGATATTGTTGATGAAGGTTTTCCATTGAAGGTTCCCTTCATGTAGAGCTTGATACTAATTATTGATCTTGATTGGATGAGGGATTATTCCTCCTCTTGGTTATAATCTCAAAGCCCTAAGGGAAATAAGCCAATTTTTTGGAGGGTTTCTTCTTGACCTCGTAGGTCATTTGATTCACCTTGACTCCATTGCCCTAGTTGGATTTGGCATTGATCTCTATTTCCTTCCATCACCTATTCTGAAAACCTAAAATACCCCAAAACTATGTTTTATTAAGGCTACTCTAAACTTCACTTTGTGCCTCATTACTTGTTCTTAGTAGTTCTGTTATGAACATAAATATAAAATAATATAAATAATTACTTATAATTAATGAAGGGACATGCGAAAGGACATGTCCCAGCTAAAAGATGTGCCTCTTAATGGAAGGGCACACACACACACACACACACACACACACATATTTATGAGGCCCTCATTTGAAATATCTTATCATTTTCTCATACAATTTATATATTTATTGTCTTCATTGATATCTTTATATTCCAAGGATTTTGGATATTTAATTTGTGAGCCAAGATTGGCTGTCACATTTAGTATTAGAGCTTCATTTTTGGATTTCAGATATATATATATATATATATATATATGAGGCCCTCATTTGTAATATTGTATCATTTTCTCATACAATTTATATATCTATTGTCTTTATGGATATCTTTATATTCCAAGGATTTTGGATATTTAATTTGTGAGCCAAGATTGGTTGCCACATTTGGTATTAGAGCTTCATTTTTGGATTTCTGTCCTTGGCCACAAATTTTTATTAGACCTTATCTAATCCAGCCCTTGGCTACCCCAAATTTCTTAGTGATTTTTTGAAGATCTGGTATTTGACCACAACTTGGCCCTTCGCCACCCAAAAATTAGAAATTCCATACATTTTGATGAAATTTTTTTAAAAGAAAAAGAAATCACACATGGTTGAAAATAAATTTAGAGTTTCCTTCATTGCAATTGCTAGTTTATAAATTCCATCAAATTTCACCACATTGAAATCTTGGGGTACAATACACGACATTAAAAAAAGATCCCTGTTGAAATGTGTGACTAGGTTCAGTCTTCATAATGGCATACATAATCATGAATATATGTATTTGTTGTAGAGAGAAAAATAAAATTGTTATTTTCATTCTTGAGGCATGGGATTCATGCTTAAGGTTATTTGTTTTATAGGTCAAACACCCATTGAGTGCTTCTAGGGCTTGTCATTGAGTCAACAAGTCAATTGAATCAGTTATGTATGGAAGACCCCTTTGGGCATTGTTGACCACTTCGTGTCAACGACCCCATAGCAGTACACCCCATTTTTTTCAAATGGGATCCATCATGTTCGAGGTGCTCACGCCGTTCAGATTTCATCGATAGTCGACAGTTTTATGAACGATGTAAAGCCATTCTGCTTGTTTATGATGTAAATGATCTAAGTAATACTATCATGTATGTAACAACCTAGGTAAGCCTAGTATTTTGGTGATGATTTTTATCCTAGGAGGTTTTTTGTCTTACTGATTCGCTTGTGTTTCTCGACACAAGTGATAGGCAGAGTTTTCCCCTCTAGTCTCACCCCAAAGATAGGGTGGAGTTTGTCATCAAGATGCTAAGTGAGTCCTAGTGTTTCTATCGAGTCTTTGTAAAAGTAGTTTGAGAATAATCTTAGCTAATTGGCTAGATTATTTTATTACAAGCTGCTTGGTCTACTAGATCATGTTTTGAGTCGCAGAATTGGGTAACTATTTGAGGGTCTATATGAATAGGTATTCCCCCTTTATGTGTCTAAATGTATTTATCTTATGTAAAGAGGGTTGAAAAAATAATTAAATCCCCTCTTAGTCAATTAATTAAATTTTCTGGTCAAATTAATTAAAAATTCTAAGCCAGAAATTTAATTAATTTTAAGTCCTAGGTGAGTTAAAATTCTTCAAAGGCAAAATTCGTGGGTCCTTAGAAATAAATTTTTAAAGGTCTTAGGCCAAGGGAATATTGAGAATTTCAAGAAATTTTGGACCCTTGGGCCTTGGTGGTTGAGTCAAAGTCAAAATTTTGAGGTGGTTAATTCGAAAATATTATTTTTGAGTTAATTAAAATAGAATTAAATGATAAATTCGAATTTCCTCAAAATTATAATTTCGATAGTCCAGATTAAAAGATGATTAAATCTTTTTGACGGTCGAGATTATTTTGACAAAGATCAACTGAAGTAGCCATTGGAGATTTTATCTTATAAATTAGAGGTCTTTGTCAGTCTTTCAATCATCCGATCTTTGAATCATGCACTTGTTCTTTGAAGCTCTTGCGATTTTTTTTGATGAATAAAGCATAAAGACTTTGGGGTTAGAAACTTTGGTGTTCCTTTTCCAGATCTATGTGGTGATGTTGTCTCTAAACTCTACTACTTCTATTGGTTTTTTGAGGGTTGATGGCCTCTATGGATTAATCTGCATACAGGTATCTTGTGCAGTTTTCTGGGTTTCTAAAATAGCATTTTGATTTAACGGAAATATTAGTTATCTATTTTTCTAAAGGGTTTCATGTTTACTTTTTAATCTCTATCAATCTAAAATTCAGATCTAAGTGTGCAGAGATCGTTTTTTTTAAGGTTTGAGCGTTTGGGGAAGTCTTTAGTTAGACCAGTTGACTCTCAGATTTCATAAATCTGAAAAAGCTCATTGTTTCCTAATTCCCAAGTTTACCTTACGAAATTTTGTTTTTACAGGGTCTTCTCGGGCTTGTGCCTCTCATAATTTTTCTTTTTATTAATTGTGCAAAAACGGTTTTAAATCTGGCCATGAGGGCCTCTAATCTATAAATTAGCACTATAAATTTGCAAATTTTCTCTAGGGTGTAAGGGTTTATTTTTTTGTGCATAGTTTTGGGTTTTTTCTGGTTCTGTGTAGGTTTATAGAGAGTTTCTCAGAATTTTTTTAGATCCGAGCTAGATCTAGGCCCTGGAGGGTAAGATCTAGCCTCAGGGTCATTTCTACTGGCAGATCTGAATGTTATTGTGCTGCAAAGAGAAAATCTCAGGTGCATCTAAATCAGTATTTTAAAAAATCTGAGTTATATTTGCCAAAATTTTAATTGCTGGGTGAGAAGGAATTTCATGTGTACTGGGTTTCCCTGAGATAATCATTCTGTCCCTGCTAATACCTCTGCATTCTGCCATCTTCATCCAGCACATCCATCTTTGCTGCAATTGTCCGTACGCTGTCCACCTTCATCAATAAACTCCAAATCCTGCACTCCGCATTACATCTGCAACCTCTTCACCCTCAGCTCCTTTCTTGCACTCCTATCTCCTTTACGCTGCTGTCCTTGCATTTCCTCTTCCCTCACTCGCGTGCTTACTCCACTGGCGTTTCTCTTGTCCGAGCCCTCCCTCTACCTTTGTCCGCTGCCTCATTTAAACCTCAGATTCCCTCTGCACTTTCACACCGCCCCCATTTCTCCTTCTGCTGCCATATTGCCTCACGCATTCCTTACGCCCAACCTACAAACAAACCAACGACATTTCATTTTTTTTAAACACGAACATTAACGTTAGCTTTAGCGTTAGTGTTGGATTTTTAGGTTTTAATTTTAATTAAATTTTAGATTTTTGTTTAAAACCTTTAGTCTTAGTTCTTAGTTTTTAGCTTTTCGATTTTTTTTTTTTTTAGTTAGTTTAGTTAGTGTTAAATTTAATCTTTGGGGTTTCATTTTATTTAGATTTTAATTTAGTTCCTAGTTTTATTTTTAATAGTAGCTTTTAGATTTTAGATTTTATTTTTGCTTTAGTTTTAGTTTTGATTATTTTTTTTTAGGATTTCATTTTTTTTAGTTTAAATTTTAGATTTTGAAATTTTAAAGATATAAAAAAAATTAAAAAAAAATTAAAAAAAAAGGCCTAAAAAGTTTTAAATATTTAGCTTTAGAAAATTCTCAAAAATTTAAAAAATTTTACATAGTCAAGGTGATCTTTAAATTTCTCTCCATCCAAAGTTTGACTATAGATTTCTGAATTGGAATTATTTGGAATATCATAAATTAGGAAATATTGGAAATATCTGGCATTTAAATTTGATGGCACTCTCATGATAACATTTTTGTTTCGAATTTAAATTGTTAGTTCAAAGTATTTTTATGCTTAGCTGTGATTGATGAGCTTTAATTGTGATTTTAAATTATTTGAAACCGGTAATTAATTGTTTAAGTTAACTTTGGAAATATTTCAAGTGATGATAAATTGCATGTCTTTATCGAACATTGTTAATGCGTAATTGTGAGGTTGTTTTATTGGATATCATTGTGGTTGATTGATTTTCATAGCAGTAGTTACATATCAATTACTTGATCTTAAATTTATAATGGGATATTTTGACTCCATGAGGCATTGGTTTAAAAGTTTGAAATCTAATTGGCTCTGTAAAATCTCGTAAATCTTAACAAGAATTTGGTTATCTAGCTGTGTCTCTTGAATTGGTTGGTCTCCAACCAGTTCTCTTTCTTCTTTTTCGTTAGGGTCTACCTCCCTTAGCTTGCAAAGAGACAACTTAGATAGAGAGATTGGAGCAGGGTGACAGCTCCCGATCTGAGCCGTTGTCGTGGTGCCTAGACATTCTATGTGACAACATTTTTTGGCGCCGTTGCCGAGGACTAATTTATCTCTTTATTCATCTTTCGTCTCAGGTATTTGAGTTAGTTTCCTGTCCTAGTGGCGACTCC
Source organism: Pinus albicaulis (assembly GCA_034641835.2). Taxonomy (NCBI): domain Eukaryota; kingdom Viridiplantae; phylum Streptophyta; class Pinopsida; order Pinales; family Pinaceae; genus Pinus; species Pinus albicaulis. The sequence continues at coordinate 1,644,572,897 of CM076584.1, read as the reverse complement.
ATTGCCTTCATCTTCCACAAGAATTTGTACTAGAAGACATCTAAGTAGCTTGATTAATCCTACTCCAGATTCTGAAAAGGTTCTCAGAGTCCGATTACACAAGCTCTCTTCTCGTACACTTCTTGTTAATCTCGGCTAGGAAGCTCTCTTTGATATCCATCCTCTTTTTTGTGATCAACTTCAACACGATATCATGGATTTATATGCCCCATGTAATTGTGCTAATATTCAGGGTTATCCCCATGATTTCCCTCAAACTGGAATGGATAAATTACCTTATTTTCAAGGAAATAATGCAGTTAGTGTCAAATCTCATTTGTTTTCTTTTGCTAATTGGTGGAATAAATTTGCGGTTACAAATAACAATTTCGATGATGTAAAGATGAGACTCTTTATTCTTACTTTTGAGCAAGATGCTATGGAATGGTTTACTGAAAAACTTGATAATTCACTCAACACCTTTGAATCAATTGTAGTTGCCTTTAAGGATAAGTTTGGTGATAGAAGGGAAGATATGCATCTGGTGAATCTTGGTGAGTTCATGGAAGTAAGGGAAGATTAAAGGTTTAATTGGAATTTCAATTGGAGGGTCTATACGAATGGGTATTCCCCCTTTATGTGTCTAAATGTATTTATCTTATGTAAATAGGGTTGGAAAAATAATTAAATCCCCTCTTAGTCAATTAATTAAATTTTCTAGTCAAATTAATTAAAAATCCTAAGCCATAAATTTAATTAATTTTAAGTCCTAGGTGAGTTAAAATTCTTCAAAGGCAAAATTCGTGGGTCCTTAAAAAATAAATTTTTAAAGGTCCCACGCCAAGGGAATATTGAAAATTTCAAGAAATTTTGGATCCTTGGGCCTTGGTGGTTAAGTCAAAGTCAAAATTTTGAGGTAATTAACTCAAAAATATTATTTTTGTGTTAATTAAAATAGAATTAAATGATAAATTCGAATTTCCTCAAAATTATAATTTCGACGGTCCAGATCAAAAGATGATTAAATCTTTTTGACGGTCGAGATTATTTTGATAAAGATCAACTGAACTAGCTGTTGGAGATTTTATCTTATAAATTAGAGGTCTTTGTCAGTTTTTCAATCATCCAATATTTGAATTGTGCACTTGTTCTTGGAAGCTCTTGTGATTTTTTTTGATGAATAAAGCATAAAGACTTTGGGGTTAGAAACTTTGGTGTTCCTTTTCCAAATCTATGTGGCGACTTCTATTGGTTTTTTGATGGTTGATGGCCTATATGGATTAATCTGCATACAGGTATCTTGTGTAGTTTTCTGGGTTTCTAAAATAGCATTTTGATCTAACGGAAATATTAGTTATCTATTTTTCTGAAGGGTCTCATGTTTACTTTTTAATCTCTGTCAATCTAAAATTCAGATCTAAGTATGCAGAGATCATTTTTTTAAGGTTTGAGCATTTGGGGAAGTCTTTAATTAGACCAGCCGACTCTCAGATTTCATAAATCTGAAAAAGCTCATTGTTTCCTAATTCCCAAGTTTACCTTACGGAATTTTGATTTTACAAGGTCTTCTCAGGCTTGTGCCTCTTATAATTTCTCTTTTTATTAATTGTGCAAAAACCGTTTTAAATCTGGCCATGAGGGCCTCTAATCTGTAAATTAGCATTGTAAATTTGCAAATTTTTTCTAGGGTATAAGGGTTTATTTTTTTTGTGCATAGTTTTGGGTTTTTTCTGGTTCTGTTCAGGTTTACAGGGAGTTTCTCAGAAATTTTTTAGATCTAATCCAGATCTAGGCCCTGGAGGGTAAGATCTGGCCTCAGAATCATTTCTGTCGGCAGATCTGAATGTTATTTTGCTGCAAAGAGAAAATCTTAGGTGAATCTAAATCAGTATTTTAAAAAATCTGAGTTATATTTGGCAAAATTTTAATTGTTGGGTGAGACGGAATTTCATGTGTACTGGGTTTCCCTGAGATAATCATTCCTTGTCCTTGCTAATACCTCTGCATTTTGCCATCTTTAGCTAGCACATCCATCTCTGCTGCAATTGTCCGTACGCTGTCCACCTTCATCAATAAACTCCAAATCCTGCACTCCGCATTACATCTGCAGGCCCTTCAATCTGCAAACCCTCAGCTCCTTTATTGCACTCCTATCTCCTTCACGTTGTTGTCCTTGCATTTCCTCTTCCCTCACTCGCGTGCTTACTCCACTGGTGTTTCCCTTGTTCGAGCCCTCCGTCCGCCTTTGTCCGCTGCCTCATTTAAACCTCGAATTCCCTCTGCACTTTCACGCCGCCCCCATTTCTCCTTCCGCTGCCATATTGCCTCACGCATTCCTTACGCCCAACTTGCAAACAAACCCACGACATTTCATTTTTTTTTTAAACACAAACATTAACGTTAGCTTTAGCGTTAGTTTTGGATTTTTAGGTTTTAATTTTAATTAAATTTTAGATTTTCGTTTAAAACCTTAAGTCTTAGTTCCTAGTTTTTAGCTTTTCGATTTTTTTTTTTTAGTTAGTTTAGTTAGCGTTAAATTTAATCTTTGGTGTTTCATTTTATTTAGATTTTAGTTTAGTTCTTAGTTATATTTTTAATAGTAGCTTTTAGATTTTAGATTTTATTTTTGCTTTAGTTTTAGTTTTGATTTTTTTTTTTTTTTAGGATTTCATTTTTTTTGGTTTAAATTTTAGATTTTGAAATTTTAAGATATATATAAAAAAAAGAGATTAAAAAAAAAGGCCTAAAAAGTTTTAAATTTTTAACTTTAGAAAATTTTCAAAAATTTAAAAAATTTTACATAGTCAAGGTGATCTTTAAATTTATCTTTATGTAAAGTTTGACTATAGATTTCTGAATTGAAATTATTTAAAATATCATAAATTCGGAAATATTGGAAATATCTGGCATTTAAATTTGATGGCACTTTCATGATAACATTTTTGTTTCGAATTTAAATTGTTAGTTCAAAGTATTTTTATGCTTAGCTGTGATTGATGAGTTTTAATTGTGATTTTAAATTACTTGAAACCGGTAATTAATTGTTTAAGTTAACTTTGGAAATATTTCAAGTGATGATAAATTGCATGTCCTTATCGAACATTGTTAATGCGTAATTGTGAGGGTGTTTTATTGGATATCATTGTGGTTGATTGATTTTCATAGCAGCAGTTACATATCAATTACTTGATCTTAAATTTATAACGGGATATTTTGACTCCATAGGGCATTGGTTTTAAAGTTTGAAATCTAATTGGATCTGTAAAATCTCGTAAATCTTAACAAGAATTTGGTTATCTAGCTGTGTCTCTTGAATTGGTTGGTCTCCAACCAGTTCTCCTTCTTCTTTTTCGTTAGGGTCTACTTCCCTTAGCTTGCAAGGAGACAACTTAGATAGAGAGATTGGGGATCAGGGTGACAGCGCCCGATCTGAGCCGTTGTCGCGGTGCCTAGACATTCTATGTGACAACAGGCATATTGTATATTGTAAAGGAAAAAATTATTTGAATAAAAAATGTGAGTCAAAGACCCTCCAACACCTTGTCAACGTGCAAGAAAAAATTCGGCCTATCAAATAGTGAAGTTGACTTCCTAGAGATGACATGTTGACCTATCAAATAGTGAAGTCAGCTTCCTAGAGATGACATGTCGGCCTAATGAGGCTCTTTAGAAGCCTATATATAAGAGGGAAGTTAACCACATTTGAGACCGTCCAAGAAGCTTACAACAAGTTCGATTAAGTGAAGATAAGGAAAGTAAAATCAACGAAGAAGAAGAAAATTCAAAAGAAGAAGAATCTGAGTTTTGGGAAGTGTTTTTGGGCCATCATTCCCATATGTGTGAAGGAGAATTAGGGCACATTAGAGTTGTTGCCCGTTCAGATTGTAGTCATCACTAAGAGTCGAGTTTTGAGTTAAAAGAACTCTCCCTTGCAAGCCGAATTTACAAGAAGAAGAAGTCATCTCAAGCGAAGGAGAGAGAAGGGAAAAATCACCATAAAAATCTCACACGTGCCATCTAGGTTTTTTGTAGCAGGGGCCGAGAATTGCAGGCTGAAATTGCAATTGCTATAAGGAAAAATTGACTTGGTTTGACTTTGCTAGAAGAAGAAAAGTTTGACTTGGCCTTGGAGGAGTCTTGGTCAAGGGTCTATTGAATTTCCACGATCTTGGGTCTAGGATAGAATCTTAGAATCTCTAACGCTACCAAACCAAGAATCTCAGCAAAGCTACTTTGCACAACGAAACAATATAAAGCAGTAAATCACACATGTACAAGTATAGACAACTTTTTACAAAATATTGTGCAAATATGTACAACAACCCAATCTTCATTATATTAAAGTGAATAATACAACAGTCTAGGGCTCCCTTACAAGGGATACAAGATACAATGACAATCTCGCTCTAGTCTCTATGTCGTATCTCGTCCTACCAGTCCTTCTCTCCCATTCTGCTCTCTAGCTTCCCCTTAGTCCATCAAAGGAAAACACATAGAGTCTTCAGGAGGGCTGCCACCTATCACTCCTGCAAGTCGCTCAATGAACACGGACTAATCCAATCTGCTCTTCTAGGCTGGCCAATACTTGAGCTCCAATCTGCCAAAATCTAGTAGCCTCTTTTGTCCATCAAAGAGCTACACATTAGGATCAATCCTTCGCCCAATGCACAACTATCAATGTCCTTCATGTCATGCTGATCTAGGGCTACTTTGGGCTATCAACACGCTGCGCTCCACTAGTCTAATGATGCCCAATACTCCACTGTGAAATTTTCTCCTAGGATAGCTTTCATCCACCAAGACAAGCCTTCCAATTGGTTCCCACAGGCTGGCTGGTTAGGGCTTCTCACTTGCCAGGTGCCTTTTGACCGCTGTTCCAAACTGAAGTGAACTGCTATTGATGAGGTTGCCTGGTTAGGGCTTCACATAGCCACCTGTGAGCCCACTATTCCACCTTCTATCCTCCTCCCACAACTACGGCATACATCCCTGTCCTTGTTGTTGACTTAGGCTGGAATGTAGGGCTAAAACAAACCCCTATACATACCCAACAACCCACTGTTTGTGGCACGACCTGTTGCAATAACTCCTGTGCAATCTGTTGCCCGAACAGTGCAACAAACACCCTCACAAACAACTCAGAAAATTACTCTCTGCAATGCGGCCTTCCTGCTAGCTAACTTGCACTTCAAGGCAGTCTTGGGAGAGGCCCTAACCTCCCTCCTTCGCTGAAGTAACCCTAGCCTACGGCCCAAAAAAAAGAGATCCTCTTCTTCCTTGAATGAGCTACTCCTCTCCTTCTTCGTTGTCCTTGTGTTACTCACTTGGATGTGTCTCAAATGAATTAATTCACCTCTTATATATACCAAACAAGAGGGCTCAATGACTTCTCCAAGTGACATGTCTTTTGGACATTTCCACTCCAAGGCTACATGACTTGGATGACCAAAAAACCCATTGTCAAATTCAAAAATTCACAACTCATCAAGGACATCTTGGAATTCAACAATTCTCGAAGCGTTGGATTCTCCTCACTATCCTCTATCATCTCCATCCATCAAATGTCCAAAATGCTCCATGGTTTTGGCCCAACCATCTATGGGTGCTGTTGTCGCTCGGATTGTACATGCACCACGACAACCGCTCAGGGCAGGGGCTGTCACTTTGATCCCCACCCACTCCATTCCAAGTGTCTCTCAATAACATGCTATGGGTGGTAGTCCCTATGAAATGAGGTGAAGGAAAACAAGTTGGGAACCGACTTGCTTGGGAGACATGGATGAGTGGCCTAGCCACTTAGTTGAAGTTGAGCAATATTATTGATTATATTGGATTTTCAAGTATGAGACCAGTGCCTTAATGGAGTCACAATTCTTGCTTATCGTAAATTGAAACCAAATGACCGGATGGAGCCACTACTTGAATGATTGACTAACCTATATGATGTGCAAGTCCTAGGATCTGTGTAGTGCAATGATCTTGGTTGTTTTTAGTTATGTGCCTAGTCTAAATAGAATCTCTCCCTTAACTGTTTTGAGAAACATTCCTCAGAGTAGGTTGTGAAATTGAAGCCAATAGGAAGCAGGCAATTTCTTGATTAATGATACCTCCCCTTGTATTCCAGCCACCTAGTGCCTCCGGCGTTGCAGATACTGTGGCTCTGACGACTGTAAAGTCACTGTGTTAACCACTAAGAAGAGTTGAATCTCTCAAGCTAATTGGAAAAGGGTTGCCCTAAATCTCTATCAACCTAGCTTGTCCTAGGAGGTAAATTTTAATGCAATCTAGAACAAGTATTATTAGATTGGATTTTCAAGTATGAGACTAGTGCCTTAATGGAATCACAATTCTTGCTTATCATAAATTGTAACCAAATGACCAGATGGACATCCGCTACTTGAATGATTGACTAACCTATATGATGTGCAAGTCTTAGGATCTATGTGGTGCAATGATTTTGGTTGTTTTTAGTTATATGCCTAGTTTAAATAGAATCTCTCCCTTAACTGTTTTGAGAAACATTCCTCATATTAGGTTGTGAAGTGGAAGCCAATGGGAAGTAGGCAGTGGCTTGATTAACGATACCTTCCCCTGTATTCTAGCCATCCAGTGCTTCCGGCGCTGCAGAGACTGTGGCTCTGACCACTGCAAAGTCACTGTGTTAACCACTAAGAAGAGTTGAATCTCTCAAGCTAATTGGAAAAGGGTTGCCCTAAATCTCTATCAACCTTGCTTGTCCTAGGAGGTAAATTTTAATGCAATCTAAAACAAGTATGCTTGTGCAAGAAATTATGAGTGAGACTTTTAGGTGAGATTACTTAAATGTTCCTTCAAGTACTTAATTGTATTTTACGAAGCTATGATGTGAAGTACATCACAATGTTTAGAAAAATAATCTCACATAAAGGACAAGTGTTAGGTTCCAACAGTGCCAACAAGAGATAAAGATATCCACAAGATGTGATTGCTCAAAGATATAGATCCACTATAGATAAACGATAGAACAACAATTAACTGCTGATTTAGTATGATAAGGAAATCACAAGAGACAATAAGATAAAAAGTGTTCTTAGCCAATATTCCTCAAAACAAATTGATTCACCAATTTTCAAGTTAAGAACACTTAGATGAAATTTAGATCATCACCAATTAGATGCACAAATGAGACAAGTTATTTCAATAACAAGTGGATTAGAGAGACTTAGAAACACTTGATGTACTTAAACCAAAGATTTGAAATGTGCTTTAGAGAGTGATCTTATTAGATGTGAATTACAAACTTTGCAGCATATAAACTCACAAGGAAAACACAATTTTAGTCACTTCCACAATGATGCTAGGAACAAAGTAAAATACAATTTGAGACTATGATAGCACTTATCCAATTTATGTTCCAATGACCCTTTAATGAGAAAATAGTGACTTATATGACAACAATGAGTAAATTTGCTTTTAGGTGCCAAATTCAAAATGCATATGCCTGCCCAATGTAGTAAAGAGAGACCCAATTATCAACTCAACTATTCCAACTGAAGTACATGTATGGATTAGCCTTTCAAATATGTAATTTACCACTGTTATACCAGATTTATTATGCATAGATGACAATCATTAAAACTCCTAGTTTCATGCCATGTTATGATTGCCCAACTCAAACAATTTATTTCTTGATATGTCAGGCAACTTCTAAATGAATTTTAGGGAAATTTAGAATGTTTTTATCATTGTTATGAGTTAATTTACTTGCTGAAATAAAACAATGAGGAAACAAGGCTTAGGAGATCAAACCCTTAGGCTATAGGTCTTGAAGTCTACTAGCCCAACTTGTGCAAATTTTTGTGCAAGAAGTTGATACCTCAAACACAAATTTTAGGCCAATTGTCTTTGCAAAATACCCCAATAATCAGCCTAGAAAAATTTCAGAGATAAGCATATGGTAATTTAGGGCCAAGAGAGGGAAAGAGAGGTCAAAATGAAGGTAAAAGGCCTCAATAGGTATGCAGCTAGGGTAAAAGGCCTATTGACCACTCTGTGTGAATGACCCCATAGCAGTACACCCCCATTTTTGCAAATGGGATTTATCATGTTCGAGGTGTTCACGCCATTCAGATTTCATTGTCATTCGATAGTTTTGTAAACGATGTAAATCCATTATTCATGTTTATGATATAAATGATCTAAGTAAGACCATCATGTATGTAACAATCTAGGTAAGCCTAGTATTTTGGTGACGATTTCTATCCTAAGAGGTTTTTTGTCTCACTGATTCATTTGTGTTTCTCGACACAAGTGATCGGCAGAGTTTTTCCCTTCAGCTTCACCCTAAAGCTAGGGTGGATTTTATCGTCAAATGCTAAGTGAGTCCTAGTGTTTTCTATCGAGTCTTTGTAAAAGTAGTTTGGGAATAATTCTAGCTAATTGGCTAGATTATTTTATTACAAGCTACTTGGTCTACTAGATCATGTTTTGAGTCGTAGATTTGGATAGCTATTTGAGGGTCTATTCCGAATGGGTTTTCCCCCTTCATGTGTCAAAATGTATTTATTTTATGTAAAGAGGGTTGGAAAAATAATTAAATCTCCTCTCAATCAATTAATTGAATTTTCTGGCCAAATTAAATTAAAAAAATACTAAGCCAAAAATTTAATTAATTTTAAATCGTAGGTGATTTAAAATTCTTCAAAGGCAAAATTTGTGGGTCCTTAAAAAAGTAATTTTTTAAAGGTCCCAATCTAAGGGAATATTGAGAATTTTGAAAAATTTTGGACCCTTGGGCCTTGGTGGTTAAGTCAAAGTCAAAATTTTGAGGTAATTAACTCAAAAATATTATTTTTGAGTTAATTAAAAAGAAATTAAATGATAAATTTGAATTTCCTCAAAAATTTATAATTTCGACGGTCGAGATTAAAATATGGTTAATCTTTTTCGACAATCGAGATTACTTTGACATGGATCAACCGAACTAGCCGTTGGAGATTTTATCTTATAAATTAGAGGTCTTTGTCAGTCTTTCAATCATCCGATCTCTTGATCGTGTACTTGCTCTTGAAGCTCACTTGTAATATTTTCTGGAATAATTCAAATGAAGTCTTTAGGGTTTTATTTTGATGGTGTTGTTCCTCTTCAACATTTTACGGTAAACTTGTTCTTTATATTCTGCAGGTATTATTTTAATGAATTTTTGATTAATAGCTTTTGTAGATTAATCTATTGCACATGTATCTTGCTTAGTTTACTGGATTTAGGGTAAGAATTTTAATTGGTTTGAGTTAGCAGGTATCTCTGACTCTTGAAAATTTTATTTTTATCTTATTTCTCTAATCATTGAACAGTTTAACTTCAAGTGTGTAGAAATATTTTGGATTTATAATTGGGCGTTTAGGGAAGTCCTCAGTTGGACCAGCTGACTCCCAAAGAAATAAGATCTGAAGAGCCCTCCGGATCTAATTCCCCGGGCTTATCTTAGATTCCATTTTTTGTAGGGTTTTTTCTAGGGCTTGTGCCTAAATTAAAATTTTATCCTATTTTTATTGAATTTAAGGTTAGAGCTGGCTAGTAAGAGCCTTAGATCTTCAGATCTGGGAGCGAAGTCAGACTTATGCTCCTCAGATCTGACAAATCTGCAACTCTTGTGCATAGATCTGTAAATATATTATATAGATCTGTAATTTACATGTGGAGATTTGAAGTTTTGTAAAATAATTTTGAATTCTAACATTTGGGTTTTTTGGATTTTCTTTATTATTGTACATATTGGGTATTGAGTTTTTCTATTTTCACTTGTGCAAGAATAGATTTGAAAAATCAACCAAGGAAATACTCAAATCTGAGCCCGATCTAGACCTTGGAGGACAACATCTAGGCTGAATATTTGTTTGCAAAAGTAGATCTGAAAAATTAGCCAAGGAAATCTTCAGATCTGAGCCAGATCTAGACCCAAAAGGGCAAGATCCGAGCTTAATATTTGTTTGCAGGAATAGATCTGAAAAATCAACCAAGGAAATCTTCAGATCTAAGCCAGATCTAGACCCTTGAGGACGTATAGGCTTTTGAGGCTATTTTTGCAAGATTTTGGTCTCAAAAATTCTAATTTTCAAGTGGCAACATTATCCCGAAATTTCAAGAATTTTTAACGGTGGGATCTTCAAAGCCTTGGGCTAAGGGTTTGATCTCTAAACCCTTATTTTCTACAAAATTTTATTACAGAAAGCAAATCACAAATAATTAGGGCCTAAAAACACATTCTATATGGTTAAAATTGTTTAGAATTGCAAAATCTTCATTTTCAGAGTTTTTGGTCATTTGGGCATCTTTAATTTTGCTTAGATCTGACTTTGAAGCTTGCTGGAAATTACTGCATAACTGTGAAAATAAGATCTGAACATTTCTGATGCATATCCTAATTAAGGTCCAAAAAATTTGAATTTTCAGTTTTTTGACAAAATTTACTATTTTTAGACATTGTGGGGATCATTTTCAGTGTTTTCAGTTTGCTGATCTGTTATCAATTTACTGCTATTATAAACTTATCAGTTTTGAAAATTACTGAATCAAACTCTCTTAAATCCTTTAAATTGAAATTTTCAAGTTTTAATATATTTTTGCTATTTCTGGAAGTATTTGGCAGCTATTTTTGACAGTTTTATCTTGCTGATTTGTCACTGTTTCACTGCTGAAATAAAAATATCAGATCTGAAATTTTTCTTAATCAAGACCTAAAAATTGATTTTTCTTCAAGTTCAACAATTTTTACTATTTTTAGTCATTTAAGTGCTAATTACTTTCATATGCTTCAACTGAGTTTGATGAGATTTTAAATGTTTGCTATCAATTAAAATTACTTAATGTGTAATTAACTATTGCTTCATTTACTTGAAATACTGGATGCCTATTGAATATTAATGTTTGATATACCTTTTCTAGTAATTGTGATTGATATTTTTCAGAGCTCTATTGTGGATTTTTTTTGAGTAAATTTTGGCATCTTCATAATTGACACTCTTGCTTAAGTATTTAGTGGTTAGATCAGATTATTTATAACCTAAGTGCTTTAAGGCTTTTAACATCACCTCTCATCTTCGAAGCTTGTTTCATCTTGTTCATTCAAATCATTTTCCTTGCATTGCATAGCAGCAGTTTCTCATCAAGTACTTGGTTGTAATTTCCTTAGCAGGATAGTTGACTCCATAAGGCACTGGTATCAGTCTTTCAAATTCAATCGAATCCTTTAATCTTGCTAAATCTTTCACAAGTATTTGGTCGTTTAACTGTCTCCCGAACTGGTTGGTATCCAACTAGTTCTCCTTCATTCCATTTCCATAGGGTCTACCCCCCTTAGTCTGCTATAAGGAGACAACTTAAATAGAGAGATTGGGGAGGTGACAGCCCCTGATTTGAGCCGTTGTCGTAGTGCCTAGACATTCTGTGCGACAACATTTTTTGGCGCCGTTGCCGGGGATAAGAGTTTTTCTGTCCTTGGTCTTAATGACATCTTCTAATCTTTTTTCGCCATTCATTAACCTGTCACATGGCATAGCCTTTTCTGGCATCATTTCATCTCCTCATCTTTTCATCATCTTATCTTTCGTCATCTCACTAATCCTTTCATCATTTGCACCTTTAGCACCTGGACATTTCGGTTGGCTTGTTGTTTGGGTGGCGACTCCACTTATTCATCTATTTACTCCTATACAAGAATCCCCCCTTGATATCCATCTGCTTCTCTCGACTATTTTTTATGTTTTAGAATTAGATTCATGTTCAAGTGGCAACTCCAATTCTTTCATCTCTTACAAGAATTCCTGCTAAGAAGCTCGCTTTTTGTGGATCTCTTGAATTTTCTTGAACAAGGATCTATTTCTCTGACATCCATTTCGTTGTTCCATTCAAGCAAGTCATCATGGATGATTTTTTTAATCCTCTTGACTTTACTAACTTTCAGGGTGCTCCACACAAATTCTTGCTTTCGGTTAGTTTGACTCTCGATGAGATGCCCCCTTTTAGTGACAATAATGCTTTTACTGTCGAGACGCACATTCAGAATTTCAACCTCTGTATGAGCAAGTGTCACCCATATTCTAATCATGAAGATGTGAAGATGCGACTTTTCGTTCTCACCTTAGCTGGTGATGCTATGGAATGGTTCGCTGACTCCCCCCAAAACACTTTTGATTCTTTCCAATCACTCATTAAGGCATTTGAAAAATGAATATGGAGATAAAGTAAAGGTAAAAGCAAAAGTTGAAGTAAATAAAACTATAGAAGTTGAAAATAATTTTATCAAGGAATTAACTCAGATGGTTAAAGATATTCAATTGAATCAAAGCTCAGGTAATCAAGAATATGGAGGCCAACGAGGCTCAAATCATTAAGAATATGGAACTGAATCAAGAAAAAATAATAGCGTATCATGCCAAGGAAATTGGTTCTATGCAGAGCAGATTATTGGCCTTAGAAGAGAAACATATCAAGGAAATGACGATCATGGAAGTTAATCACTCAAATCATTTGATGACCATGGAAGAAAATCATGAGAAAGAGATGAACTATATGCAAAATTGCTTCATGGCCATGAAAGCGGATAATGATAAAGCGATAAAAAACATGGAAATCAGTGAGATGTCTCTTCAACAAAAATTGTTGACTGTTGAAGAGAGTCATGTGAAGGAAATTAGTGTTGTAAAGGTTAAACATTCTAATCAAATGACTATTATTCAGATTAAGTTGGAAAAAATGGAAAGATCATACATGCATAATTTCCAACCCAAGTAAGAATTGTCAACAAATCATAGGCCTCCCAGTTCGCTGAAGCAATTCCCATCTCATCACACAGAGGTCACTTTTCCCATTAAGGAAAAATTAACTATGGTTACGAAAGATGTTAAGAAAGACCAAGCTTATGTGTCACCATTAACAAAGTATATTTAGAATAAGATTGGTCACACTCTAGGTTCATTAGATATTTTGTACAAGCATCTTCAAGATAAGGACAAGAAATCTACAGTGGTCTCATTGCTGACATCACATCCCACACAGAAAAAGAGAAAAAAGCAGAAATGAAGAAGTAAGTGGCTAGATGCGTCTGATGGCCAAGAGAAACTTGACATTTGGATAAGACAGAGTCCTACATTATGCAGAATCGCTCATGGCACATCTGAAAAGCAACCTACAGACTTGCCTGAAAGTAGACAAATGTTCAGTATGCACTATATTGAACACATTTGATGCCACAGGGCATCCTTTGTATTGTATCTCTAACCTTACACATTGTTATTTCAGCATTTCATTTTGTAGTTAGAGTAGATTTAATTTTCATGTTAAGTAGAATAATAAATGATAGAAGAGCTTCTATTTTTCATGTGCTTAATGTTATATGATGATATTTTCTTCGTGGATAGCCTTGCAAATTTTCTAAGAGACTAGATCTTACCCTCAAGGGCCTAGATCTAGCTCTTCTTCCACTTGATCCCTTGATCCAACCTGCAAAAATGAAAAATACAATAACAAAACCTGAATGGTATTTTTTTCTTATTGCCTCTACCGCTCTACCAAGCCTATAAAAGTGACCCAACTCCCTCACATTTACTGACAATTATCTCATTTCATTTGTGTGAACATTTTTGAGGAGTTTGTGAAGAGTTGGAGTTGGTTTTTGGAACAATAGTGAGGAGAAGCCATGGGTTTCCCCGTCTGACTTTGATTCAGAGTCTAAGCTAGATGATCTTGCCTTGTTTAGTAGTAGTGACTAGTGATGTTTTGTTGTAGAGGCCATTTAGAGACTCCTTGGTTATGTGTTTTTGTTCAGATCTCTATATATTACATGTATTGGATAGTGCACTGTGAAAATTCCTACATTTAGAATCCTATTGCAGCAACTAGAAAATATTCACCTAATTGTTATTCATTACTTAACAATTTATTTGTAGTTGTTCTATGACAAACAATGAATACATCACATTGCAACCTTCACTACATAAAATAATATGCGAAAACAAGACTGAGCAAGAAGAAAAATAGACACGCATATGACACCATTATTTTTGGACAAATGTCCTCGGAAAAACCCAATGCGGGAAAACCAGTGCAACAACTGAGGGTTTGTATTATTAAGCAGTAGTGATGAATACAATCTAGGATGCCTCACTGGTCATCCATACAAAGAAAATAACAGACAGAGAGTTGGTGAGAAAATGACCTCACATTAACACTGGAGATCTGACATTGACCCAACCCTGAACTGACAAGCCCCACGCTGCCTTTGCGTTGCCTTTGCGCAGATCTGCGTCACTCTGGCTAGGGACTGCGTCACTCCCTTCAACTGGTCTTTCTGCTAGCTGGATGCTGATCTTCTGCCTCTCCTGTCTCACACCCTGACACTCTGGCACTTGATTTGACTGATCCTCAACAAAATAGCAGATCTATTCAGAGGCTCAGTGTTGCCTTTGTGTGGCTCTGCGTTGCCCAGTGCAGCCTCAACCTTCTTTGCGATGTATTCCTAGGTCAAGAAAAATCCCCAACCAGAACTAGCTCTACCCGTCACTACGTAGAACCAAATCGATGATCTCTCCGGCTGCTCCGCGTTGCTCACTTGAGAAATCGATCTCTAGACTCTCTCTGATATCTTTTCCAAATGCCCATCAAGCCTTCTCTTATAACCTTCTCGTTGAGAAATCAATGACCTAGATTAAAACATAATCAAGGGCTAATATTAACTTGACTTGATCTTTGTTTTTTTCCAAGCAGATTCACACCTAATGCTATTAATTATTTTATTTCCCTAAGTTTAGACTTAGGCTCCCATTAAAAATAATTAATTATTTTAATAGAACCCCATCCGAGTGGAATTTCCCAAAACGTTTCTGGGTATTTTGGAATACATGTGTCTAAGCCTCCTTGCAAAATTGAGGATTAGAGCACATCCGATGCTACCAGAAATCAACATGCATTGGGTGCCGTTTGATATAAATAGATATATTCATGAGCATACTTTGATCAAATGTTGTCTTTTCTCTATATTCTAATGCTTTGAGTTTGGAAACATGAATGAAAATATTTAAAAATATGTTTTTGCATAAAAAACTAAATATTTAATGTATTTTTTACAACGATCGAGTTATTGAAATCAACTAGGCCGAGTCAATAGCGAGTTAGAGTCAGAGTCGGAGTCGGAGTCGACCATCGACCTATTTCGAATCTGAGTTGGAGTTTTAAAACTATGATTGGAATATATATGCCCTCCCTAATTAAGAGGGAGAGATAGACACATCATTCTTGTCTTCACTCGAGAAGAAAAAATGGAGGATTGGATAAACATCCGGCATCCGATGCTCTTTGAGGATGTATTAGGGCATCCAAGATAAGAGTAGTTGTAGTGGACTGATATTCTTTGAGGATTGGGAATCCAAGATAAGAATAGTCCTGGTGGAACACACCTTGAGAATCTGGGTGGGGTATATTTCGAGAGAGACGATGATGAGGGTGTCTATACATCATCGGTCTCGCCAGCATTGTGCTCAGATCTTGTGGAGAGATAGAGCTGTTAGTCAAGGCCTTGCTCTGTGACAATGTTGGTTGATATGATGCTATACAAATAGATTACCTATCCGATTCTTCTTATGAGAAATTCAAGATTGAGAATGACCAAGTACCATTATTAATACCTCCCTAGTTAAGAGGGAGTGTTGAGAAGTAGTTAGGTTCGGTCTTCATAATGACATGTGTAATTGTGATTTTATGTAGTTGATGAAAATAAGAAAATTAAAATTGTTATTATGCATGTCTCATGGGTTTCATCAACAGTGAATTTTATTTTAGTATGACTCCCATTGTGAGTCCTTAGGATTGGTCATAAAATCAATTTGATTCTATGTTATGTATGAAGGACACTTGTTGGGCATATTTGTTAAAATTGGACAACTAGGTCCAAACTCCATGTTGTGATGCTCAAATGAAGATATCAATATTTTTATTGGGTTCCTCTTTCGGAGAGATGTAAGATCGATATAAAATTGATCTTAATCTGATGAGCAAAGCATTTATTTTGAATTTATTTTTTAATAATTTCAAATATGTGCAGGTCGGCCTTAAGGTTTTACACCCCCAGCAGATGTGTCACACACCTCAATGATGGATATATATACAGTCAACGTTGGAGATCATTTCACTCATCTCAACACACATCTTCTCCTCTTCTGATTTAGTACGAGCTCCTTGGAGGCAATTTCGGATCACACGTGGGAAGAAGGACGAATCATTGCAGCTAGGAAGAAGGACGAATTTACTGCAGCTAGGGTTTCCACGCAAGTTTGACCAGCGTTGACTTTGGTCAACGCATGGTCCAAAGAGGCTGAAAATTGGTGGAGACTTCGATTTTGGGAGGCCATACACATTGGCACAAGAATCGAGGTCAAAAGGATGACCGAAGACTGAGCTGCGTTGACTTTCTTGCTGCTGTCATGCGTTGACTTTTCTGGGGTTGACTTTGAGTTGACCGTGTGGCTTTTTTGAGGGCTGTTGTGACACATGCTAGTTTGGCTGACCAAGGAGACTTTGCTAGTTGAAGCATCCTGTTGACCGCCGTAATGCACCACCACATTTTTATGTTTCTAGTTTGTCTTCTGTAGATCCTTTGGTATGTTCTATCAACATTTTACTTGATTGTTTATGTGATTGTTGTAGTGAAAAGTAAAGTTGCATCAAGCATAGAACATCTACATAAATTTACAATATTACACTTATGTATGAGTCAATAGGATTGTCAAGTAGCCCTCCAAAACAAGCACAAGTCATCCCTCTTCAAGTCGGCTTTAAATAAATTAATTAACTCCTCCAAACTGTCATGTCGGTTCACCTTACTCAAGTTGGCTCATTACAGTGGCAAACCACTATAAATAGGGCCATCCGAATTTCATTTACCAAAGAAAATCTCAGACTAATTGCAGAGCTTATAGTGCGGATTACAGTGCAGATTACAGTGGAGATATAGATAGAGTTTCGGTGATATATTACAGTATGGTTCGGTGCTATTTTAGATGAGAAGGTTCGGTGCTATCAATAGTAAAAGGGTCTCGGTGCTACCACAGTGATATGTCGCCACAGTTTCGATGCCAACATACCACAGTCTCGGTGCTAACAGTGCTACCATAGTCTTGGTGCAATCTTTTTTTCAGTGCCACCAGAGTAAGAAGAGATCGTTGTCTCCACAGTAAGATTTTGCTTTCATCACAATAAGAAGGATTCGGTATAACTACAGTGAGAAGGTCTCACTGTCATCAAAGTGAGAAGGACTCGGTGCCACCACAAAAGGAGATCTGGGTGGTGATAATGTATCGATGCTAAGAAGGTCGAAGTGGAATAGGAGTCGAGAAGAGGAAAGGAGCAAAAGATTGACTGTCAAGAGAACTTGTATCTTGGTCTTGGAGTGGCAAATAAGTCAAGGGTCTTGGTTTTGGTATTCGTCAATTGGAATCTCTATAAGAAGAATTTGTTCGGGTTTTCCTCTCAAAAAGTGAGAGGTTTTGGCCCTGGTTGATAGCCTTCCGTGTCTCCTGTCTCTTTATGGTTTATGCATTGGTAGCTGTTTGATGAAGAACACTAACAACCTAAGTAAAAGAAGATCCTAATTTAAAGAAGTATAAAGCACTCACAAGCAGTTAATAATTGAAGAGAAATCACTTAATAGCTATGCCCTCGATTTCTCAACACCCGACACATAAATCACATCATGAAGCAAAACAGATTACCCAGAGTCCAAATGAAATTTGACAGAAGCAAAGCCCTTAATGGGATGAGTGGAGTTGTCTCCAAGAATAATCTTCAAATTGGACTCCCTCTTTACCAAATTAAAGAGAGCCTCCTTATATCTAGAGAATTGATGAGAAGCCCAACTATCAACCAACCAAATATCCCAAGTATCCAAAGGAGATGAACTAGATAATGCAGAAATAAGAATATATTTAGATTGATTAGTAGCATTACTTTAATACCTGTAATTTCTTGACCTCGTTGGTGGAAAATAGCTATCTTCACGATCATCAAGAGAGTCTCTTCTTCATCTATCATTCATTCTTCCATCTCTTCTATCATCTCTCCTTTTATGTGACCTATTGTTGTTGAAGCCACAGTTATCGTTGTAGGACCTTGAGGAGATTCTTCTTGGAGCATCTCTCTTTTCCGGACAATCTCTAGCATAGGGACCCTTTCGAAGACAATTATAGCATTCAACATATCTACCTCGCCTTCTTTAATCCTTGGAATCTCGATTTGTTTGAGAAGTTTGTCGGCCTTGCCAGAGACAGGTAGAATCACCCAAACCAACTCCAAGCTCCACGTCTTGCTTCCTTCTATATTCAGCTGCCACAGAGTTGCATTCTCTATGCGATAATGCACATTGGATGTGTGAAATGAGGATGGGTGAATGCCCTTTTATACAATTTGATATTATGATTTTGGAGGCAAATTCAAAATTCAAAATTTCAATTTTTCCCGCCTAAACAAAATCATGTCTTGTGGCATTTCCTTTTGAATAAACAAATATTTCCTTGACCAAATTTGACGATCTTTAGATCGATTTTAGTCCTCTTGAAAAGAGGAAATCAACGGGATTATTACCTCCATCAACTGAACAGATCAAAGTGGAATTTGGTCCTTGTTGCCAATTTTAACGCCCTTGGCTTACAATTGCTCTTTGTACTTTGGAGGTCAAGTGCGAGATCAATTGGTGGCATATCCCTCTGGCAGCACGAATTGAAATTTAAAGAGATTTATATATGAAAGAGCACAACTCAAATAGAAAGCAACAAATGGAGGTAATTTACTTCTGAGGTGAAATGAGAGCATGATGACTGGATCTTCCCTACATTCACTAAACTTAGCTCTAATACTAATTTTTGGCAACAAAAGGGATGAGGAAGATCCTTCATTCATGGCAGCTTTTTCTATACTTTTTTTTCTTCTTTTCAAGCTATTTTAAGTTTTAACCTGCATGGAGCATGAAATGAAATCTAAAAAGATTTGTAAATGAAAGGGCACAACTCATATAGATAGCAATAAATAGAGGTAATGTTACTTTGGAGTTGAACTGAGCACGATGACTGAATTTTTGCTGCATACACTGAACTTTGCTCTGATACCAAATGAAGAATGACATCAGCGATGGAGCAATGGATTTTATAATCATGCACAAGCAGCTCAATCGTTTTATTTTTCAAAATAATGGTTATAACT
Organism: Pinus albicaulis; assembly: GCA_034641835.2. Taxonomy (NCBI): domain Eukaryota; kingdom Viridiplantae; phylum Streptophyta; class Pinopsida; order Pinales; family Pinaceae; genus Pinus; species Pinus albicaulis. The sequence goes on along the minus strand of CM076584.1, from coordinate 1,644,553,694 downwards.
TATATTAGAATATGCTGTAGCCAAACCAGAGAGTTTTGTTATAGAAAAACGTAGAGATGGTCTTAGCCACAAGCAGGTCAATCTTATTTTTTGTGAGAACACATATTTATACACCAACGAGCATTGGCTTATGAAACAACTAGCCACTAAAATCACTCAACAACAATTATAATAATCTCTAATTACCATTTCAAGATATGAGCACACTAATAACTTAATCAAACTGCTTCTTTAATTAGACTAGTATAACAATAACCCTATGAACCATTAAGCCAAGATGCTCATAACTGTGCACATTGTCTTGCCTCCTGCTTTAATGTTTGCTTTATTTATTGTAGTTAGTTCATCTTGGTTCAAGATACTTGGTTTGCAATGCATATGCCTTCTTTGTAATTCCAAGGATTGAAGTTCTAAATGACTTTTGCATATATGATTATATATGTATGCAGCAACGTTGATGCTGGGCGGCGATTTGGAATACCACTTCGAGGGACACACTCTCATGCCTTTGTCAGCTCATTCATGGTTGGTGATTCTTTATTCTAAACATTTTGTTGAGACAATTATCTTTGCACATAGTGGAAATTTGTGCAGATTTGCTCATGAATAAAAGTAGGCTCATGAATAAAAGTAGGTTACTTTCCTCAGTTATGGCCTATTTTTTACAGTATCTTCTGTAAGGATGAAATGGTTGCACCTTTAGAGACTCGAATAATTTCTTGTAGTAACTCTCCTATATGACTAGTGTTTTTGAATCTTTATAGGTTTCAGTGAGTTTGTTTGTTATTGATTTTGGTATTAATGACTTACAGAGATGATCATGGAAAACTGTGCTCTGCATAAGCAGGTTTTTAAAACCCTTTTGTGCAGATTTACATTGTTCTTATAGTTGCTATGCCAATAGTATACTTCAGTGTGCCTTCAAAATATTTTTCGTAAGGTTCTTCAATTCGTCCGGACAATTTTTTTATGTGCTCTACGTGGTTACACTGGTATTAAGCTTGTTATTGACTACTTGCACAGACAATCACTGCAGAATTTTGTCACTTTTATAGGTTATTACATTAGAACCTTTTGTTTGTAGCTTTTCAATTGCTAAATTAGTTACTATGCCAATAGCATGGTTCAGTATGTCTGAACAATATGTTGGTTAAGGCTCTTTGATGTATCTGGATTCTGGATAAGCTTTTAATGAGCTCTTGAACCTTTACCAGTTACCCTTGAATCTTTGTGGTTCTGTGGTATAATGTATACATTGACCTCAACAGATCTCTCATTTAATCTGTCAATATTCTCAAATATCCTGCTTTTCCGTATGTTGTTTTTGCCCAATATTTATGGATTATATATTGACTGTTATCTTTTGATATTTTTGGTTTGTGTTTTTTTTTTTTATCTGTAGATCTTTTTGATGAATATATTTTAAATCTGATGGTACAGGTGTCTCTGAAGATTTTGTGAGTTTGACACAACACTGGCTAAGCAAATTACAAGTAAGCTTACTAGAAACTATCATCACAGTTTATATTTCTCTCTTTATGTTGTTTGATGTCGAAACTGTGCAAATAATATGTGCAAACTGGTTTTCTTATGATTTTGTTTTCTTTGAGTGGATGTATTTTTCTGTTCAGCTTAAGACATTGGTCAGGTCACCTGCATCATGCTAAAACATTTTAGTTTGGTATCATAACAAAAGTAATGTCTGGACCCTTCCTCTCTTCAAAAATGCTAAACAAATGTAAAATGATTTATGTCACAGGGCAGGCAAAAGTTAGAATGATGGCCAGAAAGAAAAAAGGTACATAGATGGTCAAAAAGGAAGAATCTAAAAGCTTTAGTGCAGATTAGAGGCGATTAAAGTTACTGTTAACTACCATAAGACCCTGAACAATATTACAAGAGACAATTAAACATTTATACATCAGAAAACTCTTATATGTTATGAAAAGTGCATGAGTGACAGATATTTAGTAGTGACTCAAGGGGGATGAATGAAGGGTCCAAGGGTTGCTACTTAAGATAGCTGTAAGGGATATTCCTCCTCTTACTGTCCGTTAATGTTGAGTTGCAAATGTCACACTACAAATACAGTCCACACGGGTAGATAGCCCATTGGTTTTTACTGAGCCAAGATTATATAGTTAGGTTTGAGACTGTGTATGCAGTTGCACGCGTGTGTCTATGCACTTTGTGACCAAGTTGATTATGTTCCCGCTATCATTTGTGCATTGGGACAGTCCTTAACTTGGAAATTTTGTGCAAGAAGAGATTCACTATTGACTATGTAGCCAGAGTGTGTTTATCTGCATATTCAGACCTTATTGCGGCGTTGGTAGCAATCAGGTAATCACTTCTCTATTTGTAACATATTTTTTTTTTGTATAATATAAGCAGTAACTTCTCAAAATAAAATATAGCTAAAGTGTGTGGGTGTTGTGTGAGAGGTGGAGCAAGTGCACCAGTTATGAAATCTTGGTGCAATGAGGGGGTTTGTTGTGGATGTGTAATGATTTTTCAGTTAAAAATTGAAGTTGAAAGACTCATCTAATGAGTGTGCAAATTATCACTCTGCATCCTTCTCACTTCAGGCTAGTGCTTTTCTAGCCTGGGGGGCATCCCTCTGAATTCAAAGTGTAGGGTATCCAATGTAACCTGCTATCACAGTTCAAATCTGCTATATATGTTTTCTATTATAGATAGGTCAGATCTGATTTCTACTTTAAGTCATTCAGGGCAGCAAATATTGAAATATCTGATCCACACTTATTAAATAAATTAAACTAACCGCTGACCAATGCAAATCTACTTTTGATATGCATATAAATTATCTAATATTAGTGATAAAACTTAATTAAAAGAATGGTGGGCATGGAGTGAAGAAAGAAGAAAAAAGTTTATTGGGTGGGAATCATCATATGTTGGATGTTCAGGGTCCATGTATCTGTCTAAAATAGTAAATTAGAAGAGAATCATGCATGTGAGTACTTTGCATCTTCATGTGGAACTGTTAGATGAACTGATGAACAGAATCCCTCTGTATAAGTTATAACTGGCTGGAACTCTGGTGAGACTAAACTGTAACATTTGGAAAAGGTCCACAAGTCTGAGCTGATCTCTAAATCGAAATGTCTGGTATTGTTATATAATAACTCTTGACAAAGGTAGCTGGCCAAGGTGCTGATAAATCACTGACACAAAATGAATCAAGATAGACTTAGGAGAAGTCTTTATGTGATCCAAGATTGTATTCACTGCTGATATAACTCATCTTATTGCTGGTACATTGCTTATTTCATTGTTCATCTCATAATCTAATTTTTCAGCATTCCGCAGCTTACAATTTTATGCGAGTGACATTTTATTGAGCTATAATTGACACTATCAACTCATAACCAATCTTGTCATTAAGCACTTGTTTTAACTTCACATCTCTAAAAAATTTACCTCCAAGCATAAGCTTGGTTAATAGAATTTCGGGAAACCTTCCTCAACTTTCATGATTCATTCAATTTCCCAAGATTTGAGTTTGGAGGAAAGGCATAATACATGACCTCCGAGTTATCTTGCGTGGCACAGTCCCTTGTAGGAACGAAGGCATGCAGGTTGTTTTGAAGAACTAGGTGGATATCGTTAATGGATTTTTAAGCTTCTCCATTCTAGCCTTTTTGTAGCCACCTCGAGTCCTTACCAAGTTGAAGGAATTGAGAGGAAATAACACCCTAGAATAAGCATTAATAAAATTAACCAAGACTACATCGCTTCACACACTCACCTACAACTTTGTATTCCTCTCGCATGTAATTGGTTATCATTTAAGATCTTTTTCAAATTCATACAAGTTGGATAGTGAGCATCTACATGTACTTGCAATATCCTCACTTTATGTTTTTGTACTTGTCCATTTCATTTACATTCTCATTTTAAATTTCCTTTGATATCATTATTGAGCAATTTCACTTTCAAGTACAAGCTTTAATCACGTTTAAGTTCTATTTCATTTAGTTGCTCATATTTTAAAGTTGTATATAATTTTTGCTATTGTTGTCTTGATTTACTAACACTTGTTTTGCAGTTTCACCATTTCTTGCAACTTGTCGGAACTTGAAAGTTATATTCTATTGCAAGTGTTGTGATTTCATTTTGAGCATATATTTCCTGCAAGTATATTATTATTGGCACTAGTATACTCACATATACTTTCCTTGCAAGATCTATCTTGTTGAATCTATTTGATCTATTTACATTGTTGATGTTTATATGCTCATAGTTATTTGTACTTGCTAATCAATTTCATTTCAAGTTATATTTGAAGTTATCTTAATGGTGAATGCCTAATTAATTTGCTAACTATCTCCTAGAACTTGTTAGATTTAACAAGCTTTCCTTAGAAATCTTCCTTAGGGTTTGTTAGCGTAAGAAGTCACTCCTTGACTGCTTAAGGAGTAAGCCTTACACATCATAGTTCATTTCAAATTTTAAAGAGGTTGTTTGAGTGGTGGGATGGATTTCTCAAAGATTTTGAAATGATTTTATGTTCTTTAAGACTTTCATGCATTTGGCAAGCTGTGGCAGGTATAAATTGTGTGGGTAAAAGGTAGTATAGGGCGCAGAGTATGCAAGTGGAAGAAGATGAATAGGTGGTACCTATTTCAGGAAATATTCCTATCCTAAATCAGTCCCACAGCTATGATGATGATCTTTAACACAAACTCCGTTTATGTTAAGCAAACAACAATTAGAAAATAGATTGCATGTATAAAGTATTCCACAAATCCTTTATGAGATCTTCACTGACATGTTCTATTACACACATATAACTTGCAGAAAACTGAAAGCAGATAATTTACTACTAAATCCTTTAACAAGTTATCACTGACACCTTACTAGTTGCTGCAATTCATATTTTAGAAGAAATTAACAAAGAAAAGATACACACCACATATTAGATATTCCTTGAAACAAAAAATCCTCAAGCATGAAGCAAAAAGGTTTTTCTTATTATTTTCAGTCTTCCAGTAGACTAACATCCAACTTGGAAATAGTATTTACAAGAGGTATATATAGTAAGAGAGGAACCAACTCCATCTCTTCTAAAAAGAAGGAAACATTAATTCTAACATAACATATGTGTCAAAAGACATTACATCCTTATCTCCTCAAAATCTAATAGAAAGGACAGATGGAGAAAGAAGAAGAGAAGAATTCTGGGCTGGAATGCTGAGTGTGCTGTCATGCTGCCCCTTTTTCGGCTGAATTATCTCTTTGTGTCTTAGGTCTTTAATAACCATGTAGTTTCATTTAATAAGATCTTCAACAACCTCATAACCACCTCTCACCATCACTTGTATTATCCATTTGGTTATGAGTACTTATCCATCCTTAATTGGCCCGGAAAAACTCACTGGCAGGTGCCAAAATTCAGTTATAATAGGTGCTACCGGAAATTCCGGTAAAAACCTGTAACTGTGCAAAATTCCGGTAGCGCCTTGTTTCTTTTTCAAAATACACAGAAAATGTGGAAAATTCTGTGCTGACTTGTATTCCATGACACCTAGGCTGTTGTTCAAAATTTATAATTGATTAGCAAAAAGGGATTAGTACCAAAAACCCTTTTACCTTTCATCTATGTGTGCTGCAACTTCAGCCAGTTTATCTAAATTAGTTTTGCTGTCAGCAGCTGATGTTCTAGATCTGGTAGCTCTTGTAGTTTCCTCCTTGACAGGGTCTTTGTCGTCATTAGCACCCTTCTGTGTTTTTCTTCTTTTTGAGGGCTCTGAGTGTTGTTTTGAAGGGGTTGGGTTCTTGCTTTTCTTCATGGATTTCTCTGATTTCTCTGTCTTTGAACCTTCAGGTTTCCCTTCAACATCAATGACTTCTGTCAATTGGCTTGGCTTGAGAAGAGCCTTGGATTTAAGTCTAAACTTATTGCTCTCTCTTGTGTGCCTCTTTCTAGTGCTAGCAATAGGTTTAGCTTCTTCTTTCTTCTTTTTGTTGCTGATTTCATATCCAACATCCTTAAGTACTTTTTCATCTGATTGGGTAGGCTGATACTCCTTCTGTAACTTTTTCTGAATAGTTGCTTCCGGAAATTCCAGTAGCACCTGCGCTTTTGACTTATTTGCTGTTGTAGACCTCTCTCTTTTGGCTCTAGTATATACATTTGGAAATGGAGGAACATGGGGTACTATCTTCATGGACTTGGGCTTGCTTGCTGAGGAGCTCTCTCCTTTTTCCACCTTTCTTTTAGTTTTGCCTGTAGGAACTTTCTCTTTCTTAATTTTGGCCTTCTTATGAATGTTTTCTTTCTGGGCCTTTCTTTTTTTTCTCCTTTTTGCAGGCTGAGTGTTTGATTGTGGAACTGGAGGTGTAGGTGTAGGTTGGCCTGCCCTATAGAATAGAAAGTGTTCCCAAGTTTGGTTTCTCTTCCTCAACTCTTGTTCAAGCAGAACTTTTATAAAAGCTTGATGGTACAGGTTGTACTCAGAAACATCATTATGGGTTTGAACCCTTGCTGACATCTTGGTCAGGCTTTTCAATAAGAAAAATGGCAGATTCAATGTCTTCATCCCTGCAATATGAAAAATAAAACTCATGTGATAGAGGAATACCACTGTATACCTCCTTTCACATGTGAGGTATATCTTGATAAGCTTGATTGCCTCTGCCCAGTCATTCTTAAGGTAGCTTCTTGGGATGCCTTTTGCCCAATTTGGATCTCTACGAGCATCCTTGAGGAAGCTATTGAGATCACCTCTTGTGGTAACTTGTCCCTTGAACCACCTTTCACCTTCTTGAGGAAGGTTAAAGGCTTCTGCAATGGACTCTTCAGAAACATGCAAAGTGAGGCCATAAACTGTAGCTTCCTGTCCATTAAATGAGTTAGCAAATTCTTGGGCAACTCCTAAATGAGAGCTTCTGAACCTGGTACAAAAAGGATACCACCCTGATTGCATAAACAAGGTTCTCACCCTCGAATTAGCATCAACCAAATCTGCACCTTGTGGCTCTATTCGATTTATCTTACCACCTGTTTTAGTCATCTTCAGAAAAATAAATGACTATATCTCTTGCAAATGATAGGTGGCAGAATAGGAAGAGTTTACTATATACAACGACTTGACCTTAGCTAACTGATTGTAATACGACACCTCTCATTAGATCTTAAATGATTTAAAAAAATATTTGATGCGTTTAACCCTACGACACGTGGTATTACCAAAGCGGATGCGCTTTTTTGCTTTATTTAAAATACAAAGTATGCTTTCGGAAATTCCGGTAGCATTAGAAATAAAAATAAAAAGACAGAAACATGAAATAATAGACTGTCCGAAAGACTTAAAAAACTAGTGCTTCCAAAAATTCTGGGAGCACCTGAAAATTTTTAAAATTTTTGAAATTTTTTCAACTTTAATCCTGAAAGTAAAACTATGGAATGGACTCATAACTTAGCAAGAAACTGTGCTAACAGGTTCTACCCCCCTTGGCTTAGCTAGGAGAGAGCATAGACAAAGAGAGTTGGGATTAGGTGATAGCCCCTTCTCTGAGCGTTGTCACAAAGAACACACCTTGTGGGGTTGGGGATTTTTCCCACAAGTCTTGGGTGTACAAATCTCTAGACAACAAGTCCCTTTTAGATAACTGATTGCAAGGTCTTCATGAAACTCCTTTTTCATCTGAGGTAAGTTTAATTCTTCCTTTCATGCTGCCATTTAAGGATTGTCTAGAATATATATTATTAAATTGCTTGGATTCTTTTTGTAGAAATACTTTTGCTTTGCCCTTCTAGTTCTTCTATCTGATTTGCTTCCGAAATGCCTTGTACTAGTAATATTATTTGTCTTATTGTATGAAGTCAACTTTTACTGAAATTGAAACTAATATCATGCTAGAGAAACGCTACATATTGGCCTTGGCTCTGCTGTTGTATAGCTTCTATTGTCAACTTGTAGTCCTTGCTTGCTAGATAATATGACGACTGCTTCTAAATCTTCATGATGGAATTAACAACTTATTTGTGACTATTGTGAAAATTCTAAATCCTAGATCTGGAATCCTACTGCAACAAACTAAATTACTTCTACTTGTAAATTACATTTAAGAAGTTATTTTGCAGGTTACTTCTAAAACCATTGAAGCAATTATTGAAGCAACCTTCAATTAATTTAGATGTGAATACAGGAAACTGAGCAAAAGAAATAACACACACAAGACACCGTTATTTTTCGACAAATGTCCCTGGAAAAACCCAATTCGGGAAAAACAGTGCAACAGATTTGAGGGTTTTATTATTAAGCAACAATTATATCTGAAAACATCTCTGAATGTCTCACCAGACAAATCAGTTACATAGAATACTGACAAAGAAAAAATAGTGAGTTTACCTCACTCTGCATGTCTCGATTGATCCAGTAGCTGAAATGATGAAACCCCAACACCCTTTGCGCTGCCTCTGCGAAGGAGCTGCGTAGGCTTGCGTGGGGACTTTTGAAGGACTGTGTCACCCCTTTTGCGTGATGTTTAAGCTCTCAGGAAACTTGATCTAACCCTCCCGGCTCAGAATCTTGATTTCCTAGCTGAATTCAGACTAAAACTTGGCTGCAATGCCTCTGCGTGGGGCCAGCGTGGCATTGCGTCACCATCTCTGGGTGCTGTGTCACCCTCTCTGGGTACTGCGCTACTCCCTCTGCATCTTTCTCTACCTCTCTGTTGATGATCTAGGCCCCGGAGAAGATCCTCCTGCCAAAACTGCCTCTACCCCTCAACTGTGCTAAAGAGTCACTTAGATCGAAGTTTTCCTCTGAGCACTGCTGTGTCAGAAAATTTGATCACTAGATAAATAACCCTCAAGCCTTCCTTTATAGTCTTCTCATTGAGACTTCAATGATCGAGATTAGATCTCCAATCAACGACTAAGATTACATTTAGACTTGATCTGCTTTTTCTAGAAGTTTCACCCATAGTTTAAATTGTTACCCATTAATTATTTTAATTTCCAAAGTTAGACTTAGGGTCCTCATTAAAAATAATTAATTTATCAAATACAATTGTTTCTGTCTGGAATTTCCCAAAATAATTTTTGGGTTATCTGTAATGACAAAACCCCAACACCCTCTGCGCTGCTTCTACGCAGTAGCTGCGTAGGCCTGCATGGAGACTTCTGAAGGACCGCGTCACCCTTTCTGCGTGATATTTCAGCTTTTAGAAAACTCGATCTAACCCTCCCGGCTCAGAATCTTGATTTCCCAACTCAATTCAGACTGAAACTCATAAATCTTGCTTTGCCTCTGCATCACCCTCTTTGGGCACTACGCTGCTCCCTCTTCGTCTTTCTCTGCCTCCGTGCTGATGATCCTTGGCCTTGGAGAAGATTATCCTGCTAAAACTGCCTCTACCCCTCAAGTGCACTGAAGAATCACTTAGATCGAAGTTTTCCTCCGAGCACTTCTCTCTAAGAAAATTCAATCACTAGATCTGTTAGGTCCCTATATTACTAGTGTAGTCCCTTATTTTTGTTAGTGTAGCTTCCTTATTGTTATTATTGTACCCCTGTAACCCAAATATTGTTATTATTGTGCCCTTACATTACTATTGTTAGGTCGGCTAGGATTATATTGTGACCCCATGGACTCCTATATATAGAAGGAAGTTTTGTCATTTGTATCATCCAAGAATTGTTCATTTATGTAATGTAAAGGAGGTTACCCCTTGAAGTGGCTTATTTCTAAGGCGTTGGATCTCTTTTCTTCTATTTTTGGAGCTAGTTTCATAACATTTGGTATCAGAGCTTTGGATTCTAGGGTTTCGCTGCTCCAAACAGGTCATCGTGGAATTTTCGCTATAACTTTTTTTCTACTAAGGTTCAGAAGCTGAAATTTTTATCACACAAAACCGAAATCCTGAGGAACTTCATGTAAAAATTTCAGATCTTGTTTCGCAATATTTTCGGTGATATGATTTGTGGAAGTTAGGGTTTTTTTAGGCTCCCGAATTTCATCTCAAAGAGGTGAACGTGGGAAAATTGTCATAACTCTCTCTCTCTCTGAGCATCAAATTGGAGTTCTGTAAAAAGTGGCTGCAGGTACTCGGACTGTAGTTTCCTATGTATCAATTTTAGAGCTGAAGGAGGAAACAGTGACACGTGGCACGCCGTACAAGTTCGATCTATTGAACTAGTCCATAATTAGGTCATTGTGGGAGATTGGGCATAACTTTGCCTTGAAGAATCCAAATCAGGTCAGACCTGTGGCATTCGAAAGACGATTCAGAGAGCTACTACAGGACCAAATTTCAAATATTGAAGATTTGAAATCACAGAGGTAATTCAATTTAAATATCGAGCTCCTTAAAAGCAAGAAAAAGGTGTGTATTTTTTTTCGAATTGCATAAGTCTTGTTTGAAAAATCAGTTTGAATTGATTCTAAGGGCATATTGTAGAATAGATATCAGTATTGGGTTCTAAATGCCCCCTAAAAAGAATTCAACACCCATTAAGCCTTCAGAAGGCTCTACTATGACTCATGAAGACGAAGAAGTGCAACATGACATATCAAAAGTACAAGAGCAAGTGCACCAAATTTCGCTCTTGCAAAGAGCAACAAAAAATGAAATGGAAGTTTTGAAGAAAGGCGTGGAAGCTATGATGGATGGTTTGAAGAAAGGCATGGAAGCTAAGATAGATGGTTTGATAAATGGCATGGAAGCTAAGATGGATGACATGGAAGCTAAGATTGATGAAAAAATGGAAAACATGAAGAATGATCCAAAATGAGACATGGAAGGTTTGACAAAGTTGATACAAGAAATGTTTCTTAATGGCAAAAAGATAGTAGAGGAAACTCATGATGAGAACAAAATAAATGTTAATCGTGATTTCATAAACTCTAATGTTGGATGGAAGACCCACCATATTCCAAAGATCGATATGAGGAAGTTTGATGGCAAGCATCCCGTAACATGGATACTACAGATGGAGCAATATTTTGATCTCAATAATGTGCAAAACACACAAAAGGTACACATTGCAACTTTATATTTAGAACAAAATACATTTGTATGGTATCGATGGCTTTGCTCCCGTTAAAAATTGTCACTTGGTCAATTTTTACGGAGGAAATGATAACACATTATGATGATACAAAGAGCAACACTTTTTTTAGCCAATTGATAAATCTCAAATAAAAAGGTTCAGTGGTGATGCACATTGAGGACTTCCAAAAATTGAATATAAGGGTAACTGATATTCTAGAGGAACACAAGATTGATGTCTTCATAGGGACTTTAAAGGATAACATCCAACAAGAGGTTCGCGTTTGGGAACTTGTTTCATTGGAGAAGGCATTCAGGTTGGCAAGAAAAATTGAATGTAAAATTATGGCGACAAAGAAGCCTACCACTCACATCTATAAAGATGGAAGTGTTGCTACTCCTAGACTTCCACAACCTACAAGGTTGACACCACAACAATTTGAAGAAAAAAGAGCAAAAGGGCTTTGATATAGTTGTGATAGAAAATACACTGAAGGTCATAAGTGTGTTGAGAAGAAATTATTTTACATAGATTGTGAAGAGGAGGAAGAAAATGAACAAGAAACTTCAAAAGAAGAGGATATCACTAGGAACCAACCTTAGAATAAGATGAAATGAGTCCGACCATATCGTGTCATGCGTGGGCATGAATTACCACTCCTCAAACTCTCAAAATAGAAGGATATATCGAGAAGAAAAAGGTAATAATGTTGATTGATTCGGGTAGTACCCATAATTTTATTCATTGTAAGGTAGCCGAGGAATTGAATTGTCTCCTATACCCACCACCAGAATGTCAAGTGATGGTTGCAAATGGAGGAACTATAAATTGCTCTGGAAAATGCCATAATATCAAGTTAACCATGGGGAAATATGTATTGAATAGTCCAATGCTTTCCATTCCAATGGTAGGTGTTGATGTTGTACTAGGAGTACAATGGTTACAATCTTTGGGGATGGTAGATTTTAATTTTCAAAAACTTTTCTTGAAATTTTGTTTCGGAAGGAAGCCGGGAAAGATAATAAGCTCTAATATCATGACAAAGCTTTTGAAGAAAGAACAACGAGGCGTAATTGCACAATTATGCTCACTTGAAGTTCCAACTTCAAAATCATCTATTTCTCCAGATCTCCAAAAAGTTTTGGACAATCATTCCAAGGTGTTTGAAACTCCCAAAGGGCTCCCACCTATTCGTGATTATGATCATGCTATACATTGGATTCCAGGAAGTGTTACTCCAAACATCAGGCCTTATAGATATCCTTATGTCCAAAAGAGCGAAATTGAACGTATGATTGCAAAAATGTTAGAGGCTGGTATAATTCAACCTAGTCAAAGTTCTTTGTCTGCTCCAGTAGTATTGGTGCACAAGAAGGATGGATCATGGCGCATGTGTCTGAATTATAGGGAGCTCAATAAGCTCACTATTAAAGATAAATTTCCCATTCTTGTGATTGATGAATTATTGGATGAATTACATGGAGCAATTTATTTTACCAAGTTGGATCTTTGTTCAAGATATCATCAAATTAGAATGAAGGCTGAAGATATTCCGAAAACAACATTTCGAACTCATGAGGGTCATTATGAATTTTTGGTCATGCCTTTTGGCCTTACCAATGCACCTTCTACATTTCAAGGGTTGATGAATTCCATTTTCAAACCCTTCCTTAGAAAATTTGTGCAAGTATTTTTTGATGATATACTAATCTACAATAGGTCTTGGAAGGATCATGTTCAACATGCTGACAGGGTGCTCAAACTATTGCAGGAGAAACAATTATATGCAAAAACATCCAAATGTTTCTTTGGAGTACAAGAGGTGGAATATCTGGGTCATATTGTATCTCACGAGGGTGTTAAGGTAGACCCTAACAAAATTAAAGCCATTAAGGAATGGAAAGTCCCCACAACCATAAAACAATTGCGAATATTTCTTGGGTTAACAGGGTATTATCGCAAGTTTTTTAAGAATTATGGGAGAATAGAAGCACCTCTAACAACATTATTGAAGAAAGATGCATTTTCATGGACTCCTGAAGCAATTAAGGCCTTTGAACATCTTAAAGAGGAAATGTGCCTAGCACCGGTCTTAGCTATGCCAGACTTCACAAAAACCTTTATTGTGGAATGTGATGCCTCAGGAAATGGAATTGGTGTTGTTTTAATGCAAGAAGGAAGAACCATTGCTTTTGAAAGTCGTCCAATCAAAGGAAAGTATTTACATAAACCTATTTATGAGAAGGAAATGTTAGCAATACTGCATGCACTAAAGAAATGGAGAACTTATCTAATGGGAAGACACTTCAAGGTAAAAACTGATCATGATAGTCTTAAACACTTTTTGGAACAAAGACTATCTTCAGAAGAGCAGCAAAAATGGGTCACAAAGATATTGGGTTATGACTTTGAAATAATATACAAAAAAGGAAAGCTTAATGTTGTTGCAGATGCACTCTCAAGAAAGAATGAAGAGGTGGAAGCATTGTTTTGTGCCATTTCTATTATCCAACCAGATTGGATAACCGAAGCAAGAGATGAATGGAAGAAGGACAAAGATGTATGGACACTCATTCAAAAGTTGCAGCAAGATCCTAGTACATCTGATACATTTAGTTGGAAAAATAATTCCTTATGGTACAAAGATTGCTTATATCTTTGTAAGAATTCCCAACTAAAACAAAAAATTCTTTGGAATTGCACACTTCTCCTTTAGGACACCCAGGATTTTTAAAAACTTACCATAGGGTGAAGAAAGAATTTTTTTGGGATGGCTTTAAATCTGATATTCAAAATTTTGTGGCGGAATGTTTGGTTTTCCAGCAAAATAAAGTTGAGACAATTAAGACCCCGGGTCTTCTACAACATTTATCCATTCCGAGTCCAGGGGGTCCAGGGGTTTGGGGGGGGGGGCTGCGACTTTATGGAGTCCCCCCCTGGCGGGGGGGTTTTGGGGTCAGCGCCCCTGAAGCTAAAAACAGATGTAAAATTGCCTTGTAAAAATATAGTAATTTCTAGTCAATCTGGGCCGTTCATTAGGCGGATGATCTAACGGTAGAAGTTATGTTTAGTTTAGGGTTTTTTTGCCCTAGAAGGCAACCCCTCGCTTGTATGAGGGTTTTGTATTGCGGTTGTGTATTGTATGTGTATTCTCGGAGCGAGAAACAGATAGGAAGACTGTGAGAGAGAACATAGGATATTACAACGGATTTGCTGTAGGTTGTGTCTCTTCATTTTGCTGGATAATAGAAAGGAAGGACTGACTGTTCAGGGTGGATGTAGCCCAAACTGGGTGAACCACGTATATCTGTGCCTTCTAGTTTTATGTGTTTCTTGTGTGTGTATTTCCGCATATATTTTATTTGTTCCTTTGCTCTGTAATATATAATTTTCTAACAACTGGTATCAGAGTCGAAGGTCTATTTAGTTGATAAACTCGCAGGAAAGAAGGGTTCCTGGTTCGAGTGGGAGCAATGGCAGAAGATGGTAAGTTTAGGGTCGAGAAATTTAACGACCAAAACTTCTCGTTGTGGAAGATGCAGATGGAAGATTATCTGTATTAGAAAGATCTGTACCTACCATTGGGCGGAAAAACAAAGATGCAGATGACTATGACAGATGAAGAATGGGAGATTCTCGATAGAAAGGCACTCGGAACAGTACGGTTGTGCCTCGCGGCGTCGGTAGCCTTCAATATTTCGAAGGAAACAACAACAGAGTGTTGGATTAAGGCATTAGCGAAACTATATGAAAAACCCTCGGCCTCAAACAAGGTATTTCTTATGAAACATTTATTTAATATGAAGATGTCAGAAGGTGGATCTGTTGCAGACCATTTAAATGATTTTAATATAGTTACTAGTCAGTTAAGTTTTGTAGGGGTAAACTTTGATGATGAAGTTAGGGCTCTTTTATTTCTGTGCTCATTTCTAGAAAGCTGGAATGGTTTAGTTACGGCCATTAGTAACTCTGTCTTTGGATCTAGTACTTTAAAGTTTGATGATGTTGTCGGTGCTATCCTTAGCGAGGAAATGCGATGGAAAAGCTCTGGTGAGACATCAGGTAATGCTTTGAGTGCAGAGTCTAGGGGAAGAAGAATGGAAAGAGGAAAGAGCTCAGGATATCGCAGTAAATCAAGGAAAGACAAATCCAAGTCCAGATCGGGGATAGTGTGCTGGAAATGCGGAAAGAAAGGACACCTAAAGAAAGATTGTAGATCTCGGAAGGGAAAAGAAAGAGACACATAGCAAGAAAACAATCATGAAGCAAATGTGACAAGTGATGTGTTACAAGATGCTTTAATTATTTCTTTCGAAAATGTTACTGATTCCTGGGTGGTAGATTCAGGGGCTTCATTCCATGCCACACCTGATAAGAAATATTTTCATGACTATGTTCAAGGAGATTTTGGACAAGTCCGTTTGAGTGATGATAAACCCTGTAAAATTATTGGAATGGGTAAGGTTCTTGTAAAACAACAAAATGGAAACCAATGGTTATTAAAGGAGGTAAGGCATGTTCCAGATCTGAAGAAAAATCTGATTTCAACAGGGCAGTTAGGCGGTGAAAGTTGTGTGACAACTTTCACAGATAAAACTTGGAAGGTCACCAAAGGAGCCCTGGTAATAGCAAAAAGCGAAAAGGTTGGTACATTGTATTTATGCAATGGTATTTCTAACTCTGTTAATTCTTTAACTTCCAAAGGTGTGGATGCAACATTATGGCATCATAGGCTCAGACACAGGAGTGAGAAGGGGATGAATATTCTTCACTCAAGAAATTTTTTGCCGGGTTTGAAGAATGTTGATTTGGATATCTGTGAGAATTGTATTTATGGAAACTTGAGAAGAGAGTGATTCTGGAGTTTGGAAAGAAAAGAAAGCGAAAAATTAGAGCTTGTGCATACAGATGTATGGGGACATGCTCAGGTATCATCTCGTGGTGGCTCTCATTATTATGTTACTTTTATTGATGATGCAACTAGAAAAACTTGGATTTATTGTATTCAGAATAAATCTGATGTATTTGATACTTTCAAGAAATGGAAAGCTTTAGTTGAGATTGAGACAGGAAAGAAGTTGAAGTGTCTCGGATCAGACAATGGAGGTGAATATTGCAGCAAAGAGTTTGATAGGTACTGTTCAGAGCATGGAATTCGTAGAGAGAATACAGTTCCAAGAACACCACAAGAAAATGGTGTATCGAGAAGGATGAGTGAACAATCATGGAGCGTGCAAGGTGCATGAGATTGCATGCGGGATTGCCTTTACAATTTTGAGGCGGAATGCGTAGATGTTTATCTAATAAACAGATGGCCATCAAGTTCCTTGGATGGTGGTATTCTAGAGGAAGCATGGACAGGTTAAAAGGTAAACTACTCTTTTTAAAAGCCTTTTGGTTGTGAGGCCTTTGTCCGTATTAATAAAGAAAACAAAACAAAGCTTGAGGCAAAAACAAAGAAATGCGCCTTTATTAGATATGGTGTTAATGATTTTGGTTATAGCTTATATGATTATGAAAATCACAAAATATTTAGGAATAGAGATGTAAAATTCAATGAAAAGGTCTTGTATAAGAATCAGTTGCAGGAAAAGAAACAGGAAAAAGAAAACAAAGAATACACAGTTGTTGATGAGATCATAGAAAAAGTAAAGGTGCCTGAAAATAATAATAATCAACAACCACAACAACAACAACCACCACAACAACAACAGGCACCTCAAACACCTGAAAGTAGTGTCAGAAGATCTACCAGGATAAGTAGACCCCCTGAATGATACTCTCCTTCATTATATTATTTATTGTCGATTGATTCTGGTGAACACGAAATTTATGAAGAAGCAATGCAGGTTGAAAATAGGAAGAAGTGGGAGCTAGCCATGGAAGAAGAGATGGACTCCCTAATGCATAACCAGACTAGGGACTTAGTCAGGTTGCCTACAAGTAAAACTACACTGCAGAATAAATGGGTTTACAGGTTGAAAGAAGAAGATGGAGGAAAACAAAGGTAAAAGGCTAGACTTGTGGTGAAGGTATTTTCACAGAAGAAAGGTATTTATTTTGATGAAATATTTTCTCTTGTTGTTAAGATGACTTCAATCGGAACTATTTTAAGTCTTATAGCATCAGAAGATTTACATCTTGAACAGTTAGATGTAAAGACAATATTTCTCCATGGAGATTTGGAGGAAGAGATATATATGATGAGGTAAAAGGGAAAGAAAAATTGGTGTGCAGGTTAAAGAAGAGCTTGTATGGCTTAAAACAGGCCCCAAGGCAATGGTATCTAAAATTTGACAGGTTTATGTCTAAACAAGGTTATACTAGATTTCACTCTGATCATTGTGTTTATCTGAAAAGGCAAAATGATGGCAGCTATATTATATTGTTATTGTATGTAGATGGCATGCTTGTTGCAGGGTCTAACATGCAGAAAATAAATGTGCTGAAAAGAAAATTGGCAAATTCATTTGCAATGAAGGATTTGGGAGCTGCAAAACAAATCCTTGGTATGAGGATAACTAGAGATAGGAAAAATCGCAAATTAACACTGTCTCAGAATGAGTACATAGAAAAGGTGTTGAAATTATTAATATGTAGGGCTAAAACCAATTAGTACTCCTTTTGCTAGCCATTTCAAACTTAGTAAGGAGATGTGCCCCAAGACCCAAGAAGAAATGGACTATATGTCTAAAGTTCCATATGCATGAGCAGTTGGAAGCTTAATGTATGCAATGGTCTGCACAAGGCCTGATATTGCACATGCAGTGGGAGTTGTAAGCAGGCACATGAACAATCCAGGGAAAGAACATTGGATGGCAGTGAAATGGATTCTTAGATATTTGAGAGGTACCACAAATCAAGCATTATGCTTTGGTGGTTCAAACATTGCTCTACAGGGATATGTTGATGCAGATATGGCAGGTGACAGAGATAACAGAAGGAGCACTACAGGATATGTATTTACTGTAGGTGGAACAACTATCAGTTGGGTTTCAAAAATCCAAAGTGTTGTTGCACTTTCAACAATAGAAGCAGATTATGTTACTGCTACAGAGGCTAGTAAAGAAATGATTTGGTTACAAAGGTTTATGGATGAATTGGGTAAGAAGCATGATATGAGCACATTATACAGTGATAGCCAAAGTGCCATTCATCTTGCAAAGAACGCAACATTTCATTCCAGGTCTAAACACATACAGCTCAAGTACCATTTCATACGGTCAGTATTGGAAGATGGACAGTTGAAGTTGGAAAAGATACACACTAGCCAGAATCCTCCAGATATGCTAACAAAAGTTGTAACCAGGGAGAAACTGAGATTATGCTCAATTTCAATTGGTCTTCAAGGATGACGATGAAGATGAGAAACAACCAGGTCCAAAGAGGAGTCATTGTCCAGCAAATGAAGCAGTGGTGGAGTTGCTACAATCAGTCTCCAAGTGGAAGATTGTTGGGTGTGGAGCCTGATTATCTTGTTTATTTTGTATCATAGCGTTGGACCCCTGTACCTTAATGGAGCGGCAACACTGCTTGTAATTAAACGTTGCCTGGGGTGTCCCGCGAGGGGTGACTGCAACTTTATGGAGCCCTCCCTAGCAGGGGGTTTCGGGGGCAGCGCCCCCGAAGCTAAAAAAAGATGTAAAATTGCCTTGTAAAAGTATAGTAATTTCTAGTCAATCTGGGCCGTTCATTAGGCACATGATCTGATGGTAGAAGTTATGTTTAGTTTAGGGTTTTTTGCCCTAGAAGGCAACCCCTCGCTTGTATGAGGGTATTGTATTGCGACTGTGTATTGTATGTGTATTCTCGGATCGAGAAACAGATAGGGAGACTGTGAGAGGGAACAGAGGATATTACAGCGGATCTGCTATAGGTTGTGTCTCTTCATTTTGCTAAATAATAGAAAGGAAGGACTGGTTGTTTAGGGTGGACGTAGCCCAAACTGGGTGAACCATGTATGTCTGTGCCTCTCTGGTTTTATGTGTTTCTTGTGTGTGTATTTCCGCATATATTTTATTTGTTTCATTGCTCTGTAATATATAATTTTCTAACAGAAAATCTAGTATTTATACAAAATTCTTATAATAGAGCAGTCCACACTTCTATAGGAAAGTCCCCATTTGAGGCTTGTTTTGGATATTTGCCACCTTCACCTTTGGATATTGCATATGGGCATCAAGGAGGAGTGAGGGAAGATCTTACAAGAGATGCTTTGAGGGCTCAAAAATTTATAGAGAAGATCAGGCAGATCCATTTACAGGTACAAGAAACACTGTAGAAGTCACAGGAGAAATATAAGGCCAGGCATGATCAACACAGAACAAAGAAGTCATTCAAGGTGGGAGACAAAGAATGGTTACAATTGAGGTATGGTCCCTTTGAGATACTGGAAAAGGTGGGTGATAATTCCTATTGACTCAATTTACCATCAAATATGCACATTTACTTGGTTGTGAATGCTGAGAATTTGAAACTTTATGAGCCTTCCATGCTAGATCAGGAAGAGGAACAGGTCCTACGTTTTGTGGAGGATTTGGCACCAGACGCTCAAGCAGAGTTGAAAGAAGATACAGTTTTGCAGAAGAGGTCCAGAACTACAAGATAGGGGCAACATGACCTTTGGTAGATTGGGTTGAAGGGACAACTTCTAGGCAAAGCTAAATGGTACACTAGAGAGAAGGGGGAGGAAAAATTTCCTCACCTCATTCAGTAAAAGCTTTTGGGGACCAAAAGCCTCCAAAAATGGGAAGGTGTGATCCGGATTGGATCATTATATTATTTTTCATCCATCTCTATGCATTTGGAGTGGAAAAAATGGAGAAATCAGTTCATGAGACTGTTTTTACTCGCAGGACCTAGTTTGGCAAAATGAGGTCTGAAACCTTCCGGGAGAGTTTTGTGGCATCAAACGACGTTTTTTGGGGGTAAAAGTTTTTTGCTCATTGCAACACCTTTTCATGCTATTCTACGCACAAAGACCTTTCCAACGACGCAAGAATCGTGTTAGTAGAGTCCGTATGCAAAAGTTATACCACTCAGTAGTCGACCTTCATTTTTTCACACATATAGTTTGGGAGGATGCCATGTCAACCCCCATTATTCATGGAAAAGGGGCTAGCCACGTGTTTTTCATTTAAAAGACTCTAGAAGAGTCTATATTGTAACTTTAGCTAAGAGTTGATGTAGTCAAAATTAACCACTAGTTGGCTATCGAGCTATGTTATAACCGGGCCACTAGGAGGAAGAGGCATTCCATTCTTTTGAGAGCATTTTATTCCATAGATGAGAAAAGATAGCTAAGAGAGATAGGAGGTAGAACACATAGAGAGCATCTGTGCACTGTAGCAGTCCATGGGCCACAAGCATTACTTCTTTGTACCTGCAGCCATATTTCTAGATAGAGAAAGAGAGCGAAGCGACCTCACCTTCCAGCTGGGTTTTCTCCTGAAAGGTTGTCCCAAAGAGCATATCTTGTGTCTTATGTGTGTGTGAGCTTATTTTGTTGTTCTTTACTTTTCTGCATAATTTATATTAGCATGCATGCACTAATTACAATCAAATCTATCTTAAAGTTTAATAAAACTGTAATAGTGTAGAATCTCAAATTTTTAATATAATATTATCAGATCTGTTGTGATGAACTGTCCAGTGGAATATCCACGACATTTTATGGATTAGGTTCCGTTTTTTCAAAGCCTTGCTGGAAAATCAAACAGGGAAGAAGATCAAAATATTGAGGACTGATAATGGAACCGAATATGAATCAAATGAATTCAATGACTTATGGTATTAAGAGGGAGACCGCCACTCCATACACTCCTGAGAAAAATGGAGTTGCTGAAAGGAAGAATTGAACAATCATAGAAGCCACCCGTGCCATGGTCCATGACCAAGGCCTAACGAAGTTCTTATGGGGAGAAGTTGGCAACATTGCCGTATATGTTCAAAATAGGAACCGACATCAAGCTTTGGATTTTCACTGGTAAGAACATGAAGTTTCTCATTTTAGAATATTTGGATGTCCCGTGTATTTTCATGGGCCTAAAGAGAAAGGAAACAAGTTAGAAGCATTAGGGAAGAAAGGAACATTTGTGGGCTACAGTGGAAATTCGAAGGCATATAGAACAACATTGCATGAAGCGGGGACGAAGCGGGGACGTTTTTTGGAAGCAGGGATGCGGAAGCGCCATTTCCCAAGAAGCTAAGAAGCGAAGCGTCTACTATATATATTTTATATCCTTTTGCATTTATATTAAAAAATCATCCAAAACACCAAATTAGTTGTAGAAGATATGGAAACATGCATATTTGTACATAAATCAAGATAGATATGGCATCCATTGTACATTAATGATTAATTATTCGAGCATCTAGAATCTAGATTCTTCTCCTCTTGTCTAGCCTTTGCCTCTACCTCGATTGTCTAGGATATTAGTCAACATTGCCCAATTTTGATCAAGCAACCTAGGGATTAATCCAAGCCTTAAAATATGGTAGAAAAAAATTAACATGCTTGATCGATGATTTTGACTTGATTGAAAGTGAATTTTTTGCTAACGACATGACAAAGGAGTTCAATAATTAACACTACTAACAATAGGGTACATATAGGGCTTGGTGCTCTTGATTAAATGCCAATCACATACCCTAATACATGATATAATCTAATGAAATTCCACAAGCCTATTGATCCTGAATTCGTGAAAACTGTTAAGTCTGCTGAATTTTGATAGGGTATGAAATTCTATTTTCTCCATATGAAGTCCGATGAGGTTGGAAGTTGGAACCACTCTCAAACATCCAGAGTCATTTCATGGCTATGTTAAAAATTTAAGTAAATGGATGAAAATGAAAGATAAAGGAGAATGCCACTTTTACTTTAAGAATTTAACATTACCATGAGGGAGCATCTAGGAAGCATCTAAGGAGCATCAAGGGAGCACCTTTGGAGTGTTCAAGAAGCCCCAACTTGGCTTAAGTCAAAGAAAAAAAAATATATATATTTAGAACCCTATGGAACAACTCATCTCCCTTTAGATCCGCACGGAAACGGTCGTGATCCGTATGGATCCGACCTGGAAACACCATGTTTCCGTATGCCGATCTACCGTATGAAACGCAGTTTCGGCGTACAGAAACGCGGATCGGAGCTAGACGTTTCCGAAATGGTAGGAACTGTATTGTCAAGCTCGATCCACGTTTCCGAAATTCGGATCTGCGTTTCGTAATGGCGGATCCCATATGATTTCGTATGGGACACAGATTGGGCGTTGGAGCCGGGGGGGTCGGGACATTTCCTGCAACACTGATATAGAATCTATGTGCCTGGTCAAAGAGAAGTGGAAATAAGCCATGACGTCACTTTCGATGAAGATTCGGAAGGACAATGATGATGTTGCAAGAAAGAAGGATGAATCTTTGACAGATGAACCGTTGCTTGATGGATCCCATTGATCCACCTCCTCATGACAAAGATACTCTCGAAGATGCTGAAAGACATATTGCTCCAAGAGGGCATTTCGTGAAAGTAAGAAGCCAAACAAGCATCAAGGGTACTTAGTTGCTATAAGTACTATTGTTCAATTTGAGCCATGTACATTCAAAGAAGCCGTGAAACAACAACTATGGAAGGATGCAATGAATGAGGAGTACAAATCAATCATGAAGACTGATGTCTGGGATGTGTTTCCTAGATCCAAGGACAAGTTTGTGGTCACTTCTAAATGGCTTTACAAAATCAAACATGGAGTTGATGGGAGTGTTGAAAAATACAAGGCCAAGTTCGTTGCTTGAGGCTTCTCTCAAAATGAAGGAGTGGACTATGATGAGATATTTGCACCAGTTACCCAATATACCACTATCTGATCTATTATTTCTCTCGTCGCCTCTCAAGAATGGAGCCTACACCAAATGCACATTAAGACTACTTTCTTGCATGGCTCGCTTAAGGAGGAAGTCTACATAGATCAACCTGAGTGGTTCGAAGTACAACATCGAAGGACACACATATGCAGGTTGAAGAAAGCCCTCTATGGGTTGAAGCAAGCCCCTAGGGCTTGGTATTAGTGGATTGATAGTTATCTTATGAAGCTAGGATTTACAAGGAGCGAAGTTGATCCTAACGTATATTTCAAGGTTGAAAAGGACGCCACTCATTCCGGTCCTTTATGTAAATGATCTCTTTTTGACAAGTGTAGACCCTCTCAATTATCGATGCAAGAGGGACTTGGTTTTCGAGTTCAAGATGAAGGACCTAGGTCTAATGCATTACTTCCTAGGCCTTGAGGTCTGGAAAATCCAGGTGAGATTTTCCTTTCTCAAGGAAAATACATTGTGAAGCTGCTCGAGAGATGTGGGATGGTGCATTACAAGTCTATGTCTACTCCTATGGAACTCAACTTCAAGAAGCTATGTGGAAGTGGTGTTAGGCCCGCATTGGAAAATCCTTTCGAGTATCGACAACTTTTGGGGGCCCTGATGTTCTTCGTAAACTCTCGTTCGGGCATATGCTTTGCCAATAATACATTGAGTCAAATTATGGTCGAGCCTCATCACATACATTGGATTGCTGCTAAGAATCTCTTGAGATATCTCTGTGGCACAATCAACTATGGTTTGAGATACACTGCTGGGAATTTGAGGCTACATGGATATGCTAATGCTGACTGGGCTGGCAATGTGGTGGATCATAAAAGCACGTCTGTATGTTGCTTCTCATTGGGGGATGCTTCAATATCTTGGATGAGTTGGAAGCAGAAATCGGTTGCTTTAAGAACTGTTGAGGCCGAATACATTGCCGCTAATATGGCCTGTTGTAAAGCTGTTTGGTTGAGGAAGCTCTTTAGTGAGCTATTTGAGCATGTGCTAGATATCACTGTGATCTTCTGCGGCAACCAAAGTGAGATTCGCCTTTCAGAGAATCCCGTGTTCAACGACTGCTCCAAGCACATTGATATCAGGGACCACTTTATTCGGGATATGGTATAACGGAGAGCAATAAGGCTCCAACACATCAGGTCTGATGAGCAGGTTGCAGACATCCTCACAAAGCTCTTAGGGAAGGTCAAATTCTTAGCCTTCCGAGAGAGACTTGTAGTCGTGGAAAGACCCTCCCTTGAGGGTTCAGTTTGAGTTGGACACTGAGCTCTGGGAGCTCCTGGGGACTTGGAGACTTGTAGAAAAAAGGCTTTAAAGTTTAAACTGCTCTGTTTCTTCTTCAAATATGGCTTGAATGATTGCATCTGCTTATATCTGTTGTTTGAAGTACTTGTTACCTTTCATAATGTGAACTCAGGAATTACGTAGTTTTTGTTTTAACTATATTTCCTCACAAGATTACCCCCTTGACTTGCAGATTAAGGGCCTTAAACTGTTCTGTTTCTTCTTCAAATCTGGCCTGAATGATTGCATCCACTTATACAAGTTCTTTGAAGTATGTGCTACCTTTCATAATGTGAACTCGGGAATAAGCTGTACTTGTAACAAATTCAAATCCTTGAACCAAAACCTTCTGCCCTTTGCTTGTACTATTTTTTCTCAGAGAATGGTCATGTCTTCTGAGTTGATGTTAGTTGGGTCTGTTGTTGGAGATGATTTTTAGTATGGTTAAAAAAGTTTCATGATTGTGGTGCTCGAAGAGATTTACTTGAAGGATCCTATTTCTTCAGTTAGTTCCTACTTGTATGGTATCTTCCTCCCATAAAGCAAATGCAATGCTTTTGCTGCTTCCCCATCCACCAATAAATGTTTTAGATAAGGGATGTTGTTTAGGGGAATTTGGGATTGACTCAAGGGCAACCCTTTGTTGAGATTTTGTATAGTTGGAGGGGCTAAGAGACACTTGAACTCCAAAACCTAGAAAGTGTTTTGTAAAATTTCAGCTAGTGTTCAAGTTATTCAAATAATTAATTGTTTTAATGGATTTCCTAAGTCTAAACTTAGGAAAATTAAATAACTAAAGTGAATTAATTAACACGTGTTGAAATGTTCTAAAAAACACGGATCAAGCAATCTTTTAATCTCAGTCGTTGATGAGTGTTTTAATCTTGACCGTTGAAGGGTTCAACGAAAAAGTATAAGAGAAAAGCTTGAGGGTCAGTTGGTGACACACACACAGTTGCAGAGCTGAGAAATACATCTCGAATTCTAGGGTAGGGTTTGCTAAGAATTTACGGAGGAATTTTCTGTAGCAAGGGGTAGTATTTGCTGAGGGGATGATCTGATCTCGGAGCCAAGAGTCAGTAAGAGGCAGAGGAGCAACAAACAAGTTCAGCGCATAGAAGCAGAGAGCAGCAACAACTACACAGGTGCTATGCAGGACAACGTAGAGGCTCCAGAGGGCTTCAAAAATTACGCAGAGGGTCTCTAAGGCTAGCGTAAGGCCTACGTCACCCTCTCAGGGGTTACACAGTCCCTCTTTGGGCAACGCAGTGACACTCTGAGGCTAGCAAGGCTGACGCTGGGGCTTTAGGGGCAACGCTATGGTTTCCTGGGCCAAATTCGGGTTGAGTCTTGTAAATCTCATTTGAGGGTGTGGATCAGTCAGATATTTGGTCCTAGAAAATCAAGTTAGTTGCAGATTTCTTTTATTCCCTGTTGGGTTTTCCAGATCCGGAACCCAGATTTACTGTACTCAGAATCTACTTAATAAAATAAACCCTCATATCTGCTGCACTGGTTATCCCGCTTTGGGTTTTTTCGAGGACTTATGTCCAAAAATCCATGTGTCACTTTGTTGAATGAGCGTAGTATTCAGTAAATGATCTGCATGTGTAGACTGTTAGTTGTGTTTACTTTGATGTTTTCTGAATCTAATTTCTGAAAATAACTTGTATAATCTAAAACAAGTAGGAGAAGAAAACCATGACACTGCAGTAGAATTTTCACATGGTATCAGAGCGATAACAGATCAAGCTGAATCTCCAGCAATCAACAGAAGAAGCAGTAGATCCGGAAGGGGCAACTTGACATCAGAAGAACGCAGATCTAGGAAAGGATAGCGCTGAAGCTGCACAAGGCCATCAGGCTTATGTAGAGCCTTCCTAGGCCAACGTAAGGACTGCGTCACCTAGTCTGGGGTTACGTAGTCCACTTCTGAGCAGTGTTGAGGCTACGCTGGGCCAGTCAGTAAGACATAGTCCAGTCATTTCTTCAGTTGCAAAAAGTTTGCCAAGATCCGGAAGCATTGCTGGTGTGGTGGAGATTCTGCAGGTGCAGAATTGTGCCTAGCTAAGTCAACAAAGGTAGGAGTAAGACAATTACTCAGCAGATCTGAGCCAAACATATCTAAGATTCGATCAGGAGGATCAGAGAGTGCTGTCCGATTGTGTTTGGGTGAAAGATTTCCAGGAGGGAAATTAGTGTTCAGTAGAAGCAATTACTAGAGGGTTTCTAGTCACTAAGAAACCTAGATCCAGAGTTTCTGTAGTCACAGAAAGAGGGAGAAGAAGTATTGTTTCTATCAGTTTTGAGCAAGATGGCGCGATATGGACTTAGAGATCAGGATAGGTTGGATGGCATGTCCAACTATGTTATCTGGAAGGCCAGAATCCTATCAGTTCTGGATGACTATGGTCTCAAAGATAACGCGGAGAAGGTTCTTGCTATACCAACTGATGCAGATCCGCTAAAGAAGTATGAAGAAAATCAAGCGCGGACTGAGCGTTTGATCATAGATGGAGTCAAGGACCGCGTTATACCTCATGTTGCTGGAAAGACTACAACAAATGACATGTGGGTAACCTTGGACACAATGTACCAAGGAGGCTCTGTCCAACAAAGAATGCTTCTGGAGAACCAGATGCGGTTGTTCCAAATGATGAAGGGTGAAGAGATAGATCCATTCCTCTTCAGGCTTCAAGCTATCTGAGATCGCTGATTGGCATAAGTGCTACTCCAGATGAGGGGCTCTTAGTGAGGACTGCCCTGAATGCAGTCCCCGAAGAATGGGAAACGTTTGTCCAGAGCTTTCTGGGAAGGGCAGCGTTACCATCATGGGAAGACATGTGGGCTATCCTCTGCCAAGAGGAGATCAGGAGGATCACCAAGAGGCAGAATATTAGTGGAGGAAGCGGAAAAACCAAAGTCAAAGAGGAGGAGGAGGATGATGCAACCCTTGCATCAAAGGAAAAGAAGCAGCAAGGGAAGAAGAAGGAGGACCTTTCCAAGGTTCGGTGCTTTAACTGTGGCGATCTTGAATACTTCACCAACACTTGTCCTAAGAAGAAGGACAAAGGATCTTCTGATTCCAAGGCTGCAGTAGCAAAGGATGATAGTTATGATGATGATGCAGCCATGAGTGCTCATATGCCTCGAGAGAAGAGGTGGGGTGACATGGATCTGTAGAGCATCTATAAACAGGGATGGCAGGATGCTTGAGTCAGCCCTACTCTTGGACCAGATACGAGCTACGAGAGCCTTAAGATGGTAGAGGGATGAGTTGGGAGATGGTTGCAGAAGGTCACAATGAAACAGAAGGGAGAGCTGAAGAGTTGAAGAGGGAGCAGTGTAATGTAGAGGCAACAACATCGTGGAGGCAACAACGCAGAGGTTGATGGGACTTCAGCAGCGCAGAGAGGCTGTGTTCACGCAGTGCAGTGTTGCAGCATAACAGTGCCTCTAGGAGGACAACTGAATCAACATCTAGGGAGCTTCAGTGATGGAAGGCAGCCTGACTTATTTGTCAAATAGTTGGGCAGGAGTCCTTCAGTTGCTTACTTCTTGGCAACTGAGTTATAGTGCAACAGTTAACAGTGGCAGTGCTATGGGCAGCATGATGCAACAAGTTGAGAGGGAGCTGCAGTACAAATGTGGTAGTGTCAGTGTCAGTGGCATGGGCAGTTGTACAAAAAGCAAGAGTGCAGTAGATGGAGGGCAGCAGGCCAAGCATCAATAGCACAAAACCAACAGCAGGATCTTGCAGTGCATGGTGTGAATGCATTGCTAGAGCACACTCCGTGCTAAGAGGGAGTGTTGAGATTTTGGATAGTTGGTGTAGCATCGGGTGTGTTCTAGCCCTAAAATTTTGTGGAGGGGCTAAAAGACACTTGAACTCTAAAACCCAGAAATTATTTTGTGAAATTTCAACTAGTGTTCAAGTTATTCAAATAATTAATTATTTTAATGGATTTCCTAAGTCTAAACTTAGGAAAATTAAATAACTAAAGTGAATTAATTAACACATGTGCTGAAATGTTCTAAAAGACATGGATCAAGCAGTCTTTGAATCTCAACCATTGATGAGTGCTTTAATCTCGGCCGTTGAAGGGTTCAACGAAAAAGTATAAGAGAAAGGCTTCAGGGTCAGTTGGCGACACACACAGTTGCAGAGATGAGAAATAGATCTGGAATTCTAGGGTAGGGTTTGCTAAGAATTTCCAGAGGAATTTTCTGCAGCGAGGGGTAGTATTGGCTGAGGGGATGATCTGATCTCGGAGCCAAGAGTCAGTAAGAGGTAGAGGAGCAACAAACAAGGTTAGCGCAGAGAAGCAGAGAGCAGCAACAACAGCTATGCAGCCGCTACGTAGGACATCGCAGAGGCTTCAGAGGGCTTCAGAAATTACGCAGAGGGTCTCCAGGGCCAGCGTAAGGCCTGCTTCACCCTCTCAGGAGTTACACAGTCCCTCTCTGGGAAGTGCAGTGGCACTCTGAGGCTAGCAGGGCTAACGCTGGGGCTTCAGGGGCAGCGCTGGGGTTTCTAGGGCTAGATCCGGGCCGAGTCTTGTAAATCCCGTTTGAGGGTGTGGATCAGTCAGATATTTGGTCCTAGAACATCAGGTTAGCTGCAGATTTCTTTTATTCTCTGTTGGGTTTTCTAGATTTGGAACCCAGATTTACTGTACTCAGAATCTACTTAATAAAATAAACCCTCATATCTACTGCACTGGTTTTTCCGCTTTGGGTTTTTTCGGGGACTTATGTCCAAAAATCCATGTGTCACTTTGTTGAATGAGCGTAGTATTCAGTAAATGATCTACATGTGTAGACTATCAGTTGTGTTTACTTTGATGTTTTCTGAATCTAATTTCTGAAAATAACTTTTATAATCTAAAACAAGTAGGAGAAGTAAACCATGATACTGTAGTAGAATTTTCACACCCTCAACTAAAGAACATAAACAATTCATAGCATATAGCAATCCCACAATTCAAAGCCCTTGTTGTAAAGTGAATGACAACACTTCCTTTTTCTGCTATAAAATAAATCTTGCTTTGGACCTCAAATCTGCATTAGCTTGAAATCAATGTTGTGAACATTGCAATCGGGATAAAATCGACGAGGGTCCGAAAAAAGAAAATATAGTAAAAATTAGGGAAAAATAGGTAAAAATCGGCAAAACATCAACGAAGTTAAAAAAATACAAACATATTCATTTTTTTTTTCAATTTTTTTAGTATCTAATTTGGAGAATTTGGAGGGCTAGAGATTAATACAAATTTTCTTCTTGATAATTACTTGTGAACTTGCTTGAGTTACTTATGTCTTTCTTTCTTTAGCTTAGTTAGTCTTTCATCAAGTCAATTATCAATATTGCACAAGACACAAAATTAGGCTCCTAGAGCCAGGGCAAAACCTCTCACTCTTGGAGAGGAAAACCCACAAAGGATTCTTCTTATAGATCTTCAAATGACAAGTACCATGACCTAGACTCAGACCCTAGACTTAGAAATGTCTCCAATATCTTGTCATTGCCCTTTCTTCTCTTCTTCAACGATCTGCATGGTCACCAAGATTTTGTTACTGAATTGTAGTTAGTAAGGTAAATCAGAGATTTACCTTCCTAACCCTTATTCTTATTCTCCTTTAAGAATGCTTTCTCCTTATAGTCACCGTATTCACTGTACTGAACCGTATCCTTCAAACAAATTGTCCTTAAACTTTATACTTCAGGATCTTGGTTTAACATGAAACAACAGAGTTATATTTGCACCTTCTTCCTGCTCTAGAATCCAAAGTACAGGCTTAGATATCCACACTTCTTGTTTAGGATGATCCACACAACATCACTGTTAGATGTCTAGTAGGTAGTCCTGAAATTCTTGAAATTTCACACTGAACAATCTTTCCAAAATCCGCACTGAGGCTTCCTTAAATAATCCGCAACTGTCACTGTGTTGACCGCACTATATATCATTGATTTTCCATCCTTTATGTCATATATTGTTTGCACTGTATAACATATCTTATCCGCACTGTATATTATGTATTACCCGCACTTTATATTTCTAAGATCACCGTTGAATGTTATGTAAATGAGCCGCAGGCATATGTATATATATAGAAACCTATCTACTGTCTTGAAGCCGACTATACTTGTAGCTTTTAGGCTGACTCATCCAACAGAATAAAAAGCCGACTTGTAGCATATCATAAGTGTTTGATTTCCAGCGTTGGTGAGGGCTATTACAAGCCATTCTTCCACAAATTCTTGAACGTGTGACAAGGCTTATGACAAGATCTGGAGCATATACTGATGACTAGTTCCTTCATATATATACATGACACTTTAATCATATTCGATGCCTAGAAGACTCAAACCTAATAGACATCAAGAAGAGGTCTATCTACTTAATAAATCTTGCTCAACAAAAATACATTTTATTATTTTGACTTCTTCTTTTCATAAGTACATAATTACATAGTCAACATGAAGACGAACCTAGTTGCACTTTTCAACATCTAAAGCATCCACAACATAAAATAAATGCATCGACACATAAATATGAAAATAAAACTAGTATATAAGATGTGTAATATGTCTAGTGCTACATCACACATAATAATGAATCATGCCTTGAATTCCGAGTCTTGACTAAACCTCAAAATATCAACAAAAGATGTAATAATGTATCTCATATCATGAGTCATATACAATGAAATGAACCACTAAGTAACTCATGACTTCCTTGGCGGCTTGCCCCTTTTGCGAGAAAATGTAATAGCTTTCCCTTTAGATGTAGAAGGCCCTGGGGCTGGCATGGGACTCTGATGTCCTCTAGAAGAACAAGGAGCTAGAGGAGGTAGACGACGTTCTCTACTGGTGACCATGGTAGGTGGTGTCACCTCCTCCTCTTCCTACCTTCTCTCCTTTGCAGCTGCTAGCTCCTCCATAGGGGCCGATTCCGTGACAGGCCTCGTGACCTCAGCCCTCCATGCATCAATGGTGTCAATCCTATCAATTGAGATGTCCTCTACCTTAGGTGTCTTCTGAAATTGCCTTACCCACAATCAGAGATTTTAGTGTCATAGACCATGTTGTTAAGGCGCTGGGACTCCAACCTATATGAGCTTCATATATTATAAATGAATAATTATCAAAATAATAAATTATAATTTTTATTATTTAATGAATTCAAAAAAGTAATTTATTATTGGCAATTTTTTGGTGATTTTTACGATTTTTACGATTTTAAAAATTTTTTCATTTGGAAAAAATCCCAGATCTTACCAGCTGATAAAATTGTCCTCCCAAAAAGATCGTGATTAGGCGATAAAATCGCTTTAAATTTGCAATGTTTGCAACACTGCTTGAAACCCTCAGATTTGTGCAGCCACCAGGCATCCCCTAAAGAAAAAATGGGCATCAGAAATAAAAATTGTGCTCTGGAGCTGGAAATGAATTTCGAGAGAAAAAAACAAGACTCATTCCAAAGAGACACATGAATCCATCCTAAGAACCACACATGGGTTGTTTTTTGGATCGGAGAATGTAGTGCAATTCTATGAAGTTCATTTATCCAGGCTTGTGAATTACATGATGTATTAATCATTCAGGTTGCTTTGTTTATTCCCATCACTCACTTTTTGTAAGGTGTCTTTATATTCATCCGCGGGATGGTTTGGAAAATGCCGAAAGTGTAAGGGAGATCCCCCATGTAGTACAATAAAATATAATGACCAGAATGTAGGCAACTCCTACAAGTCTGTATTAATCACTTTTGAAAGTAGTCTATAACTTGTGTTCTTTATAAACTAAAAATTGCACGAGTGTTTAATTTTAGGAGTTTTTGGCTATATTTCAAGAAAAATAATGTTGTGTTCTTTTGTCGCATACTTGTGTGGTGATCTGTGGAGGTTACTTAAATTCAAAATCCTGACTGGCTACAGTTATTATTTGGAGGGCTACTTTTGTTATCTTTTATTTCTTTCAATTGATTTGGATTTGAAATTTCGGTGTGCCAATTTGGTTAAATGTTATTAGCTACAGTCCAAAACATTTTTTATAGTTGTCATATGCTGTAACTTAATCAATTAACACTTCTGATTCTTTGTTGATTATTTAGGCAGCAGATTCTCTTAGAGGGACATTTTCTGAGACCAATCATAGTGAATTGGCAGCCTTTATGTCATATGCTTTGGCTTTTCCAACAAAATTTCAGGCACTTGTGGACACTTATGACGTAAGTGATGTAGTTTGTTGATGATGGAATATGCATTTGCTCACCTTACATTGTAGCTGTTATATTTAACAATGCATTTATCATTTCATTCGTACAGTTCTTTTATTCCTATAAACTGATACCCTGTGATATATATTGATTTTATTTGGGATGATTCAATGACAGAATGGTATGTGTAACTATGGGTAGTCAACTTTGAGCTTGTGGGTATGTACATGGTGCAGCATCACAGCAAATGAAAATAACATTTATCATTCTTCCAATCTTGTTGTGTGTGTACTCGTATATGAAATTTAACAATTGTTTTTCTATGTGATAGGATAATTCTATTAATGTTCAACAAATGACCACAAAAGTAGGTCAATGGGACTGAGTATAAACAATATGAATACAATGTGGGAGTCTAAGTGCAATTCCTAGAAATGCCAAAAATAATATAAAAAAAGAAATCTATATAACATCATAACTAATATATAATACCGTGGCAAAGGTATGGTGTTACCCCTCATGTCAGCTGCAGTGTTATCAGAACCGAACCGGTTCTGAAAAACCGGCTGGTCCGACCGGTTTGGAAGCAAAACCGGTCCGAACCAGCCCTCCGAACCGATCCAGACTGGTTCCACTGGTT
This sequence comes from Pinus albicaulis, assembly GCA_034641835.2. Lineage (NCBI taxonomy): Eukaryota > Viridiplantae > Streptophyta > Pinopsida > Pinales > Pinaceae > Pinus > Pinus albicaulis. Next base: position 1,644,520,639 of record CM076584.1, on the reverse strand, counting down.
CACTAGCCTAGGCATTAGAATTTATTTTATTTTTTGTTTGTTATTTTATTTTATTTTTATTTTTTAAATTATTAATTTTCCTAGTTACTAACGCTACCCTAGCCCCCCCCCTAAAGCTATTTAAGCACCCCCACCCCCTCTATTTCACTCGCACTATTCATCCGAGTTCGATGAGGAAAATTCAGAGAGTTTTTTGTAGGGTTGTTTTGAGGGTGATTTTTTACAAGATTTGAAGAGTTGATTGGAGTCTTGGAGAGATGTTGGGTTGGCAGATTTTCGAGCTACTTCAAAGTTTTTTTTTTCCCAGAGATCTTTGGGTTTTCTTCAGTGGTTTTTGCAACTGGTGGAAGATGTATTTTTTTTTTCATTTTTTTAATTTTATTTTGTTGGGGCTGCTACATAGCTGAATCCAGAGGATTTTGGAGCCGATTTTCTCCAAAATTTTAGAGGGTAAATCAAGGGCCATGAGAATCAAGCCATAATCCCATTGCAGACTTGAACGTTACTCATTTTTCAGATGAGGTTAAGGAAGATGATCAGGATGATGATTCTGATGATGATTGATGATTGATGATTTGATCATTGATTTGTTGTAGATGTAGCTATAGTATTGTAGGTTGTAGTATAATACTATGATCTATGACGTTATTTTGGACTATAAAGGCCTTTTAGAGCCTACTTCTTGATGTTTGTAACATTTTTGGTTCAACGATGTTTTGCACTAAGTGATATTTTGGTTATATGCACTATTACTTGATATATAAATGAGAACTTTTGCATATTTGTCTATAAATGGTTTGGATTCATATGGATGCACATGAATATATCTGTGTTTTCTTTAAAATATGAATATTTTGTGTTTTTGGTAAACTGGTTTTATTTTTTTTATTTTTTAAATTTTCTGGTTTTTTTCCGGCTCCAACTGGTTCCCGGTTCACGAGGTTTTCCAGTTCGATGACAGGTTTGGTTCCGATAACATTGGTCAGCAGGGGTATGTTACCCACCGCTTAGTGGGTAATATCCCTAGGAGAATATTTTTCTCCATGATGGACATCAGATAGCAGCGAACCGCCCCTTGCAACCCTCAACTAGCTCACTGTGCCAATTCTTCGCCCCCTGAGCCAACCATGTGGTACCTCACCCATCTGTATTGATCGTATGTTTGAAGGTGGAACTCCCGAACCTAAAGGCATGTCTAGTCATTTGGTAATTGAGTATTGGGTTTACTTATCATGGACACTTCTAGGCATAGATTGATAGGTGGATTTGACGGAACGAGTGGGCTTAGTTTGTGCTTTTGTCCCCTTGACCTCTTTTGGATTTTACCCTTGGATTTTAGCCTAGTGGGATCTCCTTTACTGACCATTTGGTTTTAGGGTGGTACTACTTGGAAAACCCTGACTTTGATTGCGTGGTCTCGCTCCTTTATCCACATATACTACTCCCCTTCTATTCACTATACCCCCATTCATCATCTTTCCCACCTGGGTCCACATTGCCTCTCTGGGTACACATAGGGTTAGCCTCCCCATTCCCTTGCCTCCACCATGGGTCAGGTTTGGAACGATGCCTCGGAGGTTGAAGCAGCTAAAAAGAAAAGTAAAAGCATAAATGACCACATTCAACAAGAAAATGTACCACAAGATGCAAAAGCTGGCAGGGACAAACATAGTTAGCAGGTGGGCAAAAGCTAATACATGAGCTCTACCCCATACCCATGGCCATCACCCTGGTTCCATAGGCTCTATATGAGCCTCCTTTATCGTTTAGGAACCCATGATTGTACCAACCCCTAGAGGGCAATGATCTGCCCTACAAAAAAGGGGGTAATCACTGCTATATCTTACACATCATGCCCTTATCCTTTGAGCCTCAGGCAGTTAATCAAAGAAAAATCATAAAGGACAAAAGGCATATAAAGAAGGGTGGAAAAATCAAGGTTGGGGCACCTCATGTACCATGATTTCTCCCACCTACACATTACATACCCAGGTGTGGGCTTCCCTCTCTCTAGCTACCCTGGTGCCCTGATATGTGGCCTAGGATTGCCTCTATCATTCCCTATTCCATTTCACCTCTTTATCATATGCCACCACCATTTGAGGGATGTACCTTGGACATACTATCCCCTCTAAAGGTAGAAACCACCTAATAAGGTACTTGGCTAACTACCTTTGGAGCTTGGAGACGTTAGCACATGCCAATGCCCACTATGTAAGGGCATGCCATTATGAAGTATCCACCTGTTGTCCATGGTTTGTAAGCTCTTTTATCCAATTACTCTAGTGAATTGTTGTACTGTAAGGCTAGGGGACGCATTGGATCTTATGCAGGATTGTAGATGGTGTCCATTTGGGTTTGGTCTCCTTATACGGGGTCCTAACTTTCCAGAGGGCTACATTAGCCCATAAAGGGCATGTGTCGTGAGCCATGGGCCTCCATTACAGTAGACAACACTCCATGGATCCCTAGAGATATTTAGAGATTGCTAGAGATCCACATTTTGGACGAGGAATATGCATTTGGTACACTGTGCCCAATTGACCCCACAGGTGCACCACACACTTGGCAGGCGTCCTAGGATTTGTACAATGACATGGCAACATTCATTCCATCATATGAGCCCTTACAGATGGTCTACAAGAATCTTCGACTCATATGGAGACCCATGAGGTCATTGGTGTGCCCCCACACCCACTAGGAGCACCACAGGTTTATTGTTCGGAGAACAAGGGGCCACCCCAAGCTATGTATCTAGTCAACACCAGGCCAAACATTTATTTCGCTGTCAACACCCTTAGTCAATTCATGGTGAAACCAAAAAGGGTACATTGGGCAGCAGCAAGACACATTCTTAGATATGTGCATGGATAAGTCGGATATGGGTTGAAATATACCAGAGGAGACGACGTCAGATTAATTGGAATCACAAATGCTGATTGGGTAGGTAGTTTAGTAGACCAGAAAAGTACATCTGGGTACTGCTTTAGAGTTGGATCAGGGATGATCTCTTGGTGCAGCAGGAAGCAGAAGTTGGAAGCTCTGAGCTCCGCGGAAGCAGAATATATGGGAGTCAGCACAACAAGGTGCGAAGCTATATGGCTTAGAACGCAACTTGTGAGCTTGTTCAGAAAGAGTATGGATGCGACCAGTGCATACTGTGATAATCAGAGTTGTATCAAACTCTTTGAGAATCCAATATTTAATGATAGGTCGAAACACATTGATATCAAATGTCACTTTATCAGAGACTGTGTTCAGCGTTGGGCAGTATAGCTATAGTATGTCCCCAAAATAGATCAGGTAGAAGATGTACTCATGAAGTCTCTAGGTAGAGCTAAGTTCATCTAGTTCAGGGAGTAGATGGGTATGGTAGAGAACCTGTTTCAATAGAAGAAACAAATGGATTCTCAGTTGTAGCAGCAATAGATGACAGGGAGTTGCAGTGCAAATGCAATAGGTGGCAGCAGTATGCAGGGTCAACAACAGCACATATGTAGCGTAGAGAGAGCTACACAGTAGTTGGTGGGCAGCAACAACCAGACATCAGCAGCGCAATCAGGATGGTGCAGAAGTCAAAGTGATGCTTCAGGAGCTTGCAACACTTGAGCACATTCCTCGCTAAGAGGGAGTGTTGATTTTTGTAGCATTGGATGTGCTCTATAGCCTCAAGATTTTGCAGGGAGGCTAAGATACATGCATTCTCCAAGACCTAGAAATCGTTTGGGAAAATTCCACCCAGAGATGGTTTAATTAAAATAATTAATCATTTTTAATGTATTGCTAAGTCCAAACTTAGGAAATATGATTAATTAAATTGTATTAATTAAATCTAGTGAGAATCTTCTAGATGAAGACGAAGATCGACTCCAAGTTAATCTTAGCCATCAATTATGTTTTAATCTTGGCCGTTGATATCTCAACGAGAGATTGTAGGAAGGAACTCGATGGGCACTTGGAGAACACACCAGTGTAGGTCCTCAGTTTCCCAAGCAGATCGATTTTCTCAGTGACTGAAGTTCGGCAAGAGAAAATCGAATTAGAGGGAGAGTTGTAGGTGGGAGAAAGAGAGGGATCAACAGTAATCCGAGAGTGAAGGGAAATTCCTGAAGGAGCAGTGCAAAGGAGGGACACAGATCACCAGCGCAGAGGCAGTGATGCAGGCGCTGCGCAGAGGATGACGCAATGGGGCCAGCGTAAGGACAGGAGGTCCTCTTTAGGGTTAGTGGAGTGTAAAAACTCTGGTAAACTTGAATAAATATATATTATTATTGATAAAAGATGAGATATGAGATATGATTACAATGGGGAATCACTGAGGCTTTAAATATAGCCTCATGGTGTCCCTTGGTGAAGAGGCATGATCTTTGATCATGCCCTTTCACTTAATAAAACCTAAGATAACTATATCTAACTAATAATTAATAAAATATACATAACATTGCCCCTCTCTTAAAGATGCTTTGTTCTCAAAGCATACGTAACGATGGACAATGTTGACGAACGCCTGGGTTTCTTGAGCGGTGGGCTCTTGCTTCCCACATTTTAAAAAGATCGTGGAGCATATTCTCGAGTTCAATCTTTTGTTGATCTGGATAGTGAAAAGATCTGATATCGACAGGGTTGGATCCTGTCTTGACTTCTATTGGATGTTTGATTTTCCTATCTGGAGGCACTTTTATGGGTAGATCCTGAAATACTTTTTCGTGTGTCCGAACTAGTCCTTGTTCTTCTGATGACTCTTCGTGGCTCCCTTTTGAAGATAACATTTCTAACTGATGACATTGTACTGTAGATGTTGGCGCTCCTATTTGAATCATCTTCGTCATCAGAGAGGAAGATACGAATTGATCTTCTGGGGCTTGGAATCCATACAACCTATGTTTCTGCCCTTTCCACTTAAAAATTATAAACTGCTTCTGATGGTTGGCAGAATAAGTACCTAATGTTTGTAGACATTGAATTCCTAAGACCACATCTACTCCTCGTAATGGAACGGTGTAGAATGGAGATTCTAAATGAAAGTTTTTTATCTTTAGTTTGACCTTATGGCATTTCCCTACTTCCTCAATCTTCTTACCATCGGCCACCATTACCTTCATATTAGGCATGGGGAAGGTAAATATGTTAAGTCTTTTTGCCATGGTTGAATCTAGAAAATTGTGGGTACTGCCAGTGTCGATGAGAACCATTACGTTGTTGTTCTTGATATTTCCTCTTAACCTTAGGGTTTGAGGTTGTGATATGCCTGTCATAGCTGATAATGACACTTGCGGAATAGTTTCCCCATCCACTTCTGGAGAGAACTCTAAGTTGTCTTCTAATCCTTCTATATACGAAACATTATTGTTAGCGTCATTAGTTGCTTCACAACTATATAGATTTTTCGCTTTTCCATTAGCACATCTGTGCTTAGTGTCCCAGTTTTCACCGCAACGCTTGCACTTGCCCTCTCTCATTCTTTGTTTTTCCACACTATTTTTTTCTTTTTCACGAAGATGGAGTGGGACATATTTTGTGTCATCTATATTTTCAGATTGAGGAAATTTTTGTCTCGAATATACTTTTTCTGGTTTTGATAATCTTTCAAATTTCTTTTCAGCAGCTTTTGCTTTTTGCCTTGCTACTTCTACGGACGTAATTTCATGTAGTTCGAGCTCTTTTTGTATGTGGATTTTAAGTCCTGAGATGTAAGACTGGATTAGACGAGATTCCGACAATCCTGGTACTCGTGTTGCCAAGGTCTCCCATTCTCGAGTGTACTCATCCACATCTCCTTTTTGGCGTAATTTGATAAACGCTGAAAAAAACTTTTCTTCTTTTATGCCTTGAAACCTTTTGAAGAATTCATCCTTAAATTTCCTCCAACTGATAGCGAGCGTCGTCTTTTTCCACCACATATACCAATTATATGCTTCTCCTTCCATTTTCATGGAAGCATGTTTAATTTTTTCGTCATCACTAGTAATGTCATAAATCTCAAAATATTCTTCTGCTTTATTAAGCCATGCAACGCTATTTTTTTCATTACCATCAAATTTGGGTAGCTCGATTTTGGCTTTTCGTTGATATGCTACTGGTGGAACAAGAAGGGGATATTGATTAGCAAATGCATTCCAGAGCTGCTTATTTTGAAAATCTGCATTACTATCTTCTTGATGATGTGGGGAATCGGTCTTTTCTTGATGCTCTTTTGAGTTTCCTGAATCTGTGGAATTGTTTTGTTGATTTTGTTCCATGTTAGGAAATATTGGGGATTGTGTCTGACTTAACTTATCTATCTTATCATTTAGCTTATTGAAGAGTTCTGTCATATTGTTCATTGCTTCGCTATGCTCTGTCATCTTGTTCATTGCTTCGTTATGCTTTTCTGTGGCCTCGTGATGATTTAGCCACATTTGTCTTTCTATTGGATTTGTCGTATCATGAATCTTTTTGATGTCGTTGGAGTGCCCTGCAACTGTACCTTCAAGATCGACTAATCTTTTTCCGAATTCTTCGGAATTATTATTGATTTGTTTCTCAAGATCTCCCAATTTCTTCTGGAATTCAGCTATCGACATCGATGAAGACATTGAACGTGTATGAGGTGGGGAATATTTTTCTGCCAGTTTTCCCCCTTTTTTTTTAAAATTAATTAATTAATTAAATTAATTTTTTTTTGAAATAATAATAATAATTTCTATTATATATATATATATATATATATATATATTTTTAAATAATAATAATAATAATTATTATTATTATTTTATTATTTGAATTATATATATATATATATATAATATTGTTTTTAAAAGTCACTTTGTTTTGAAAAGGCACGTTGTTTTGAAAAGGGGAAATGGGTTTTAATACCATGGGCCCAAAAACCACGAGCAATTACGCTTCCTTTTTAATTTTAATTTTACTCTTCCTTTTTAATTTTACTTTGTCTTCACATGTACGTATATCTCTCTTTTTACTTTTTCTTTTTTCTTTTAATTTATTTCCCCCTTTATGTTAACTTTCCTTCTCTCTTTTGATTTTATTAATATATATATATATATATATATATATTTCTTCCTTCTTCTTTTTTAAAAAACAAATGTTGCTACCCACAAGCACTTGGTTTTTAAAAAAATCTGCAATTTTGGAATTTTCTTGTAATTCCTTAATTCTGGGTGATCACACAAATCCCTAAGAGCGATGGCTTTGATACCAATGGAGTGTAAAAATTCTGGTAAACTTGATAAATATATATTATTGTTGATGAAAGATGAGATATGAGATATGATTACAATGGGGAATCACCGAGGCTTTAAATATAGCCTCATGGTGTCCCTTGGTGAAGAGGCATGATCTTTGATCATGCCCTTTCACTTAATAAAACCTAAGATAACTATATCTAACTAATAATTAATAAAATATACATAACAGTTAGAAAAACGTTGTGAAGAGTGAGAATTTGTTTAGTAAAATTCTCTCAGTGTCTCTTCTATTTTGCTATTCAGAATATTTGTACATGAATTGTTGCTGAAGAACAATAAATAAACTCTCATCTGTTGCACCAGTTTTCCCACATTGGGTTTTTCTGGGGACGATTGTCCAAAAATAACTGCGTCATTGTGGTTATACTTGTGCTAGTATTTTTCCTTGCATTTACTTTCCGTAGTATTTTAATTATGAATTCTGCAGCAGAATTTATTTCGATATTTACTGTGTAACACTGTAAATAACATGATTTAGAATTAATAAGTAGAATAAATAATATCAGTGTGAAATTTTCACTGTGAAAATTATTACTGCAGTATTTGATTTATTTCTGCTACTTATTTGATAAGTTATTTACAGTTGCTTCAGTGAATTTTGAAATAAATACAACTGCAATACTTCACTCTAATTAAAAGCAGAAGAACACAAATAACACATATAGCGCAATAGAGACAACCACATGAACACAATTATTTTTGGACAATTGTCCCCGAAACAACCCAATGTGGGAAAACCGGTGCAGTAGATGAGGGGTTGTATTTATCTTCAACAGTGTAAAGATCATTTACAGATGTTACGATGAGAAAAATAAAATAGCACACCTGATGTGAATTTTCCGGACAATTCGGAAGAATCCCCAACACACGGGATGACCTCTTGCACCCTCTATGTTAGTCTGTGTAGCTTCTCTGCGCAGTCCCTGCCTGGACTGCGTAATCCTGCGTGGAGGGCTAGTGCTGCCTTCCCCGCGTCCTTCTGCCTTTCTTCTTCTTCGTCTTCTGACTTCTCCCTCCTCCTTAGGAATTAGAATCATGATATTATAGGAATTCTAATTATGATGTTTAGTATTTATTATGTATAGGAATTAATATGATGTAGAGGAATGAAGATGAATATTTTCATGGAAACAAGAAATGATGAGTAGGAAAAATAAATATTAATACTAGGAAGTAGATGATGTTGAACCCTGCCTCTACAAACTCACCCACTGAAATCGAATTTTCTTACTTCAGAATCGATTTCCTCCGGGTACTGAGAATGTGCCCGAGTTGATTTCCAAATGACCCTCAAGCCTTCTCTTATAGTCTTTTCGTTGATGAATCAATGACGCAGATTATATCCTTAATCAATGGATCAGATTAAAAGATGACTTGATCTTCGTTTTCTAGAAGATTCACACTCTGCTTTATTAATACCCTTTAATTATTTAATTTCCCTAAGTCTAGACTTAGCGATCACATTAAAATAATTATTTAATTTAATAAAGAAAAATCCGTGTGGAATTTCCACAAACGATTTCTGGGTTCTCTGGAATATTGCTGTCCAAGCCTCTCCTCAAAATTTGAGACCTGGAACACTTTCCGATGCTATAAAAATCAACACTCCCTCTTAGCGAGGAAAGTGTTCAAGCAAAGTACCAACTGTACTGCTTTGATTCTAAAGCATCAGTTGCGCTGCTGATGTCCTGGCTGCTGCCTCTCAACTCTGCGCTATGGCCCTTGGTACCCCTGCCTGTGACACTGTCTCTACCACTGCCTCATCTATGCTACAATTCCCTCTGTCTCTGTAGGCCACCCGTTCCTTCATTGGAAAGAGTTCTTGACCATCCCCATCTTTTCTCTGAAGTAAGTAAACTTAATCTTACTCAGAGCATTGGTGAGGATATTTTCCATTTGTTCTCCTGTAGGAGTTTACTTGAACTGCAGAGCTCCCCGTTGGACGTAGTCTCTGATGAAGTGGCACCGAATGTCAATGTGCTTCGACTGATCATGAAACACAGGATTCTCAGAGAGCTTGATGCAACTCTGATTATCACACATAATTCCGGTTGGTTCCATCCTCTTCTTGAGTAAGTTCAAGAGCAGTTTATGAAGCCATATGGCCTCGCACGAAGCTGTGCTTGCTGCCATATATTCTGCCTCGACTGAGCTTTTAGTGCGACGAACTTTTGTCTGCTACTGCACTAGGAAGTCATTCCTAATCCGAGACTGAAACAGTACCCACTAGTACTTTTTCGATCCACTGTACTTCCAGCCCAATCTGCATCTGTAAATCCACTCAACTGGACTTCATTTCCCTTGGTGTAATTCAACCCATACTTGACTTTCCCCTTCAAATATATGAGAACATGTTTGGCTGCTGCCCAGTGAGCCCTCCTTGGTTCCACCATGAATTGACTAAGGGTATTCACTGCATAACAGATGTCTGGTCTAGTGTTGACCAGGTATATCAATGACCCGATGAGTTGCTTATACAAGGTGGGATCAACCTCATCATCCTTTGTCATGTCTATCTTCTTCCAGATAGTGATCATTGGCGTTGCCATGAGTCTCTTCAAGATCTCTATAGTGTATCTTCTTTGTCCAAGAAAGATTTCTCCCTTCTGCTGCCAGACCTCCAAACCAAGAAAATAGTGCATCAGCCCCAGATCCTTCATATCCAATTCGGTAGCCAGATTTTCCTTGCAGTCTTTGATGAGCTTAGATGATCTAGTAAGGAACAGATCATCTACATATAATACCAAGATTGGCGGCTCATCCCTTACTCTTAAGTAGTAGAGGTTGGGATCTGTGTCACTCTTGATGAATCTCATCTTCTGCAAGTAGCTATCAATTTTCCCATACCATGCTCTGGGGGCTTGTTTCAGACTGTATAGGGCTTTCTTAAGCCTGCAACATGAGTCTTCTGCTCATGTGTCTCAAAGCCCTCTGGTTGTTCTATGTACACTAATTCTTCTATCACCCCATTTAAGGATGCTGTCTTGACATCCATCTGGTGAATCTCCTACTCTCAAGTAGTAGAGGTTGGGATCTGTGTCACTCTTGACGAATCCCATCTTTTGCAAGTAGCTATCAATTCACCGATACCATGCTCTGGGGGCTTGTTTCAGACCGTACAGGGCTTTCTTAAGCCTGCAAAAATGAGTCTTCTGCTCATGTGTCTGAAAGCCCTCTAGTTGTTCTACAAGAACACTGTCTTGACATCTGTGCTACTAGAGAGATGACGGATCTGATTGAACTGTACCGAGCTACATGGGCAAAGGTTTCCTCATATTCGATCCCTTCTTTCTGTGCATACCTCTTAGCTACAAATCTGGCCTTCAACTTCTCTATGCTGCTGTCTGCAGCATACTTTGTAGATCCACCTCGATCCTACAATTGATCTGTCCTGAGGTCTAGGGAGTACTTCCCACACATTGTTTGTCATGATGGGGCTATACTCCTCCATCATGGCATCTACCCACACCTGATGCTGCGCTGCCTCTCGAAAGCTAGAGGGTTCTCCGACCTGAGCTACTAGTGCTTGGTATCTGTTAGGTTGCCTCCGTACCCTCTTCCCGTCTCTAGGGCTCCAACAAATTCCTCTGCATCCCTCAAAATTTGTTGGAGTTCTCTGCTCGGTCTTCCATTGGTGGTGGGTGGTCTTACCTGCTCTCCTGCCTGCATTTCTTCGGAGGAACTCTCCTCAGAATCCTTGTGCCGTGGAGAGGCACTTGACCCATCCTCTGTAGGCCGTTGAGGCTGTACTAGTGGATCCTCCTCAATCTGCGTATTTGTAGCCATTTTTCGGGATCTTCTAAAGGCTCTCTCCTCCATGAGTTTTACGTCCCGCCTTACTACGATCTTCCTATTTTCCGGAGTATAGATGCTATATGCCTTCACATTTTCACTATAGCCCACAAGATAACCCTTCTCCGCAGTCTGATCCAACTTTTTCCACTTCTCATTTGGTACATGGCAATGCACCATACTACCAAATATCCTGATATGCTAAGTCACCTGACACGGGGATTCGGGATTCGATGGACACGCGGATTCGAGAATCGGATTCGGGACACGGTGACCCTCGGAACAGGACACGTCCGAATACGTTATATATATATATATATATATTATAAATTAGATATTTTTTACACAAATTCATTGATTCAAACATAGATTTAAGATCTTAGATACTCATATGACATACATGATGCATTGATACATTGATACATCATACAATTGTCAATCATACATATTACAAATTTACTCAGAAAGACAAGATAGTAAGATACTGTAGTTTTCTCATTAAGTCATCAAAATCAAAATGTGTTACATAAGTACTAGCCTCTAAGCTCTAGGTAGTACACTGCCAATGGCAAATAGAAATAAAAAATACAAAACAACTACAGTCTACAAGTCTACAAGACTACAAGTCTCAATGAATCATCAATCCTCATCATCATAATCAACATCACTGTCCTCATCCTGATCATCATGCTCACCACTTCTCTCCTTTGCTACATCCTCCTCCTTTGTCATCTTTGCATCTGTTGGTGTGGAGGATGACGCCTCTACTGTATCGCCATCATCAAATGTGACAGGCTCTAGCACTGGCGCATTGAGATCCAAGTTGGGACAGTGCACTTACCGGATGATCAAATCTCTTTGAAAAAACTCCCTTTCTCCTTGATAACCCTTGCTACTTGCTCACTTCACAAACAAACCACTGTAAGAAAGAATGGTCGAAACCCCACTTTTGTAACTTAAACCTCGTACTTTTTTGCCGGTCGAATCCAATTGTATGGGATTCGATCGTGTATATACAGGACATGATCGGGATTCGACGTGTCTTGTATGGACACGATCGAATCCTGTGAAATGGGTACGAATCCGTACATATCGTATCCAATATGATGGATTTGGGACTCGTGGGGCCCACCCTACGAATCCGGTTTCTTAGCTGATATGGCTCACCTTAGGCTTGCTGCCTGTGAACACACTCTCAGGATTTACCTTCTCCAAAGCTCTATGGGGCACCCTATTTTGCACATATACAACTATATTGCAGGCTTTTGCCCTAAAAAATTTGGGCATGTCCTGGTCATATAGCATCGCCCTTATAGCTTCTACAATGGTCCTGTTCTTCCTTTCTATAACGTCATTCTGCTCTGGATTGGGAGCTGGTACATTCTCCTCCACTCTCAATGTACCAAACTCTTGGAGAGGCCGTGCTTGACACACAAGCGAAATCCTCCTCTAATCTGGATGCCAGAATAGATATGTCATGCTCCATTTGCTTCTCTATGTGCTCTGAGGAACTGTGTAAGTCCTTCCGAGCTGTGTCACTACTGGATAGTCTTTCCATTGCATAACCCCCTTTTTTGTCTTTTGCCTTTTGCTCTGATACCATGTGAAATTTTCACTGTGAAAATTATTATTGTATTATTTGATTTATTTCTCCTACTTATTTGATAAGTTATTTACAGATGCTTTAGTAAATTTTGAAATATATACAGTTGCGGTACTTCACTCTAATCAAAAGCAGAAGAACAAAAATAACACATATAGCACAATAGATACAACCACATGGACACAGTTATATTTGGACAATTGTCCCCGGAAAAACCCAATGTGGGAAAACTGATGCAGCAGATGAGGGTTTGTATTTATCTTCAACAGTGAAAAGATCATTTACAGAAGTTCTGACGAGCAAAATAAAATAGCATACCCTTGATGTGAATTTTCCGGACAATCTGGAAGAATTCCCGACACACGGGATGACCTCCTGCACCCTCTGCGTCAGTCTGCATAGCTTCTCTGCGCAGTCCCTACCTTGACTGTGTAATCCTGCGTGGAGGGCTAGTGCTGCTGCTCAATGCTGCCTTCTCTGTGGCCTTCTGCCTTCCTTCTTCTCCGTTTGCTGACTTCTCCCTCCTTCTGTCTCTGCAACCCTGTCTCTACAAACTCACCCACCGAAATCGAATTCTCTTACTTCATAATCGATTTCCTTCGTGTACTGAGAATGTGCCCAACTTGATTTCGAAATGACCATCAAGCCTTCTCTTATAGTCTTCTCGTTGATGAATCAATGACCCAGATTATATCCTTAATCAATGGCTCAGTTTAAAAGATGACTTGATCTTCGTTTTCTAGAAGATTCACACTCTACTTTATTAATACCTATTAATTATTTAATTTCCCTAAGTCTAGACTTAGGGATCACATTAAAATAATTAATTTCTTTAATAAAGCAAAATCTGAGTGGAATTTCCACAAACGATTTTTGGGTTCTCTGGAATACTACAGTCCAAGCCTCTCCTCAAAATTTGAGATCTGGAACACTTTCCGATGCTATAAAAATCAACAATCAGTTGTTGCAGTGGGGATTTCGTTCTAGGAATTTTCACATGGTATCAAAGCACACAAGTGAAGCAGGAAGAGCCTAGTGCCAAGCAGAAGAGGGAGTTCGAAAATCCTGCGTAAGCAGCAGATCAAAATCCCCGAGGGGTTGAGTAGTCCATAGTTGAGAAGATAAAATTGCTTGAAAAAATTCCTTCTTTGAGTGTGTCGACAGAGAAGAAGATTTTTGGATTGAGATTTGCAAGAGGTAGAAAGAGTAGCGCAATTGCTTCAGCACAAGGAAAATTTTCTACCAAGATGCAATTTTCTGTAGCAATTGCTTGTAAAATATGAGTTAGCGATAGAAAGGAAAATTAGTACAAATAAGTATGGAATGTCAAGAAACCTCAAAATTGTCATCCAGATTGGAAGACGAGTTTGCGTGTCTATCGAGTTCGACATCAACTGGTATTTGGTATATCGATTGCAGAGCTTGATCTCACATGACTGGAGTAAGAGAATACTTATCTAGCTATCAAGAAGAATAGATGGACTTCCAGATCACTATGGGTAACAAAACCAAGTGTACTCTAGTAGGGAGAGGTACCATAGATTTTTAGACAGAAGCAGGAGCTAGTACTAGCGCCACTGATGTACTACATGTGCCAGGATTGGGTATGAACCTAATTTCAGGGTCCTAGTTGCAGGACAAAGGGTATGATGTATATTTTATGAAGAACAAGGTATATGTCAAACATCCTAGTTGGAAGAGGGTGAGACAGATTGGAGTTAAAAGTAATAGGTTATACAGGTTGTAGATCGATTCTCCAATGGAACTGATAGGAAGTAATAGTAACAATGGGAAAGAGATGAACGAACTTTGGCACAGGAGGATGGGACACTTACACCATGGAGCACTTAGGATGCTCAGAGACACTGTGATAGAAGTTCTAGTCCTCAGTACCGAACATGATGAAGTATGCAGAGGATACGTACTAGGAAAGTATGCAAAGGAAGTGTTTCCCAGAAGTGATAATAGAGCAAATGGCCTGTTGGGGTTGATACATTCAGATATTTGTGGTCCATTGTCCACCAGAGCTCTCAGTGGTGGCGAGTATTTGGCCACCTTTGTTGATGACCACTCTAGGAAAACCTGGATCTATTTCCTAAAGACCTAGGATGAGGTCTTCGATCGGTTCAAAGATTTCAAAGCTCTCGTACAGAACATGATAGGAAGAAGGATCAAGGTATTGCGTTCAGATAATGGTGGAGAGTATATAGATAAAGATTTCACAGACTTCTGTGCAAGGGAGGGAATCAAGAGAGAGTGAACAACTACATATAATCCACAGTAGAATGGAGTAGTAGAGCAGAAGAACAAAACAATGGTCGTGGCAGCAAAGGCTATGTTGTATGACCAGGACTTGCCTATAGTTTTTTGGGCAGACGAATGCAACACAATGGTGTACATCTAGAATCGAACTGCTCATGGAGCATTGGGGAAAAAACGCCAGAAGGAATCTTCATGGGGAAGAAGCCAGAAGTAAGTCATTTAAGGATTTTCTGGAGTGAGGTGTATTGTCACATTCCAGACGAGAAGTGCAGTAAGTTGGATCAGATTGCTGATAAGGGTTATGTTATTGAATATAGCGAGACCTCAAAGGCATACAGGATCTACATTCCTAGTAGCAGGAAGATTGTAGTAAGGCTAGATCGAAAGTTCATGGAAGATAGGGCTTTTAGAAGATCTCAAGAGATGCTTGTAGGTAATCAGTCAATAGACGTTCCAATAGTCCAACAGCAGTAGGGACAATAGGGAGGACAAGTAGGAGGACACACACCAGGATCAAGTATAGTGACAAGCACTAGTATTTCCTCGGGAGTAGGAGATCCAAGTAGTTATCAAAAAATGGAACAGCAGGAACTGGACGAGGATTTGATTGAGCCTCCCACCACTAGTGGTAGAATCAGTAGGGAAGTACACCAGACGCTGAGGGACACAGAGGAGTTTGTCGGAGCTCCTAGAACCAACAAGTGGCAACGAAGACAGCGTGATAGATACCAAGCCTTGGTAGCACAGGTTGAAGAACCCTCTAGTTTTCAGGAAGCCATACAACACCAAGTGTGGGTAGATTGCATGGTAGGAGAATATAGTTCTATCATGACTAATGATGTCTGGGAAGTGGTACCTAGACCAGAGGATAGATCATTTGTACGATCAAGGTGGATCTACAAGATTAAGTATGTTGTAGATGGTAGTGTAGAGAAGTATGAGGCTAGGTTTGTGGTGAAGGGGTACGCTCAAAAGGAAGGGATAGACTATGAGGAGACCTTCGTACCAGTCACTAGATATACCTCTATCAGATTTGTTATATCCATTGCAGTTAAGATAGGATGGGAGATTCACCAAATGGATGTCAAGACAACATTCTTGAACGAGGTGATAGAAGAAGAGGTGCATATAGAACAACCTGAAGGCTTCGAAACTCATGAGAAGAAAACTCATGTATGCAAGTTAAAGAAAGCCTTGTATGGGCTCAAGCAAGCACCCAGAGTGTGGTATGGTAAGATTAATATCTACTTGCAGTAGTTGGGATTCATCAAGAGTGATGCTGATCCCAATCTCTACTATCTAATGGTGGAGAATGAGCCGCTTATTCTGCTATTATATGTAGATGACTTGTTTTTAATAGGGTCATAAGGGCTCATAAAGGACTGCAAGAAGATCCTTGAAGCATAATTCGACATGAAGGATATGTGGTTGATTCATTATTTTCTAGGGTTGGAAGTTTGGCAGAAGAATGGGGAGATATTCCTTGGGCAAGGAAGATATGCTACAAAGATTCTAAAGAGATTTAGAATGCAGGATTGCCGACTCGTGACAATGCCTACGATCACCAATTGGAAGAAAATAGATGCATCAGGAGACAAGGAAGTGGACCCCACAATGTACAGATATCTCATTGGATCGCTCATGTATTTGGTCAACACCAGGCCAAACATTTGTTTCGCTGTCAAGACCCTTAGTCAGTTCATGGTGGAACCAAAAAGGGTACATTGGGCAGCAACAAGACATATTCTTTGATATGTGCGTGGATCAGTCAGATATGGGTTGAAATATACCCGAGGAGATGACGTCAGATTAAGTGGATTCACAGATGCAGATTGGGTAGGTAGTACCTCCAAGTACTGCTTAAGAGTTGGATCAGGGATGATCTCTTGTTGCAAAAGGAATCAAAAGTTGGTAGCTCTGAGCTCAGCGGAAGCAGAATATATGGCAGCCAGCACAGCAACGTGCAAGGCTATATGGCTTAGAAAGCTGCTTGTGAGTTTGTTCAGAAAGAGTATGGAAGCGAACAGTGTATACTGTGATAATCAAAGTTGTATCAAACTCTCTGAGAATCCATCATTTCATGATAGGTCGAAACACATTGATATCATATGTCACTTTATCAGAGATTGTGTTCAGCGTGGGGTAGTACAGCTGCAATATGTCCCATAGGAGATCAGGTAGCAGACGTACTCACGAAGGCTCTAGGTAGAGCTAAGTTCATCTAGTTCAGGGAGCAGATGGGTATGGTAGAGAACCTATTTCAGTGGCAGAAACAAATGGATTCTCAGTTGCAACGACAACAAATGAGAGGGAGTTGCAGTAGTTGGCAGTAGTACGTAGGGTCAGTAGCAGCACAGATGCAGCGCAGAGAGAGCTATGCAATAGTTGGTGGGCAGCAACAACCTAACATCAGCAACGCAGTCGGGATGGTGCAAAAGTCAAGTGATGCTTCAGGAGGTTGCAATACTTGAGCACATTCCTCGCTAAGAGGGAGTGTTGATTTTTGTAGCATCAGATGTGCTATAGCCTCAAGATTTTGCAAGGAGGCTAAGACACATACATTCTCCAAGACCTAAAAATCGGTTGGGACAATTCCACCCAGAGATGATTTAATCAAAATAATTAATCATTTTTAATGTATTTCTAAGTCCAAACTTAGGAAATATGATTAATTAAGTTGTATTAATTAAATCTGGTGAGGATCTTCAAGATGAAGACGAAGTTCGAGTCCAAGTTAATCTTAACCATCTATTATGTTTTAATCTTGGCCGTTGATATCTCAATGAGAGATTATAAGACGGAACTCGATGGGCACTTGGAGAACACACCAGTGCATGTACTTAGTTGCCCAAGTAGATCCATTTTCTCAGTGGCTGAAGTTCGGCAAGAGAAAATCGAATCAGAGGGAGAGGTTCAGGTGGGAGAGAGAGAGGGATCAACGGTAATCCGAGAGTGCATGGAAATTCCAGAAGGAGCAGTGCAGACGAGGGACACAGATCAACAACGCAGTGATTGTGCAGAGGGTGATGCAGTGGGGCCAGCGTAAGGACAAGAGGTCCTCTCCGGGGTTAGAAAAACGCTATGAAGAGTGAGAATTTGTTCAGTAAAATTCTCTCAGTGTATCTTCTTCTATTTTTCTATTTGGAACCTTTGTACATGAATTATTGCTGAAGAATAATAAAGCAACCGTCATTTGTTGCACCGATTTTCCCACATTGGGTTTTTCCAAGGACAATTGTCCAAAAATGACTGTCATTGTGGTTATACTTGTGCTAGTATTTTTCCTTGCATCTACTTTCCGTAGTATTTTAATTGTGAAGGCTGCAATAGAATTTATTTCGATATTTACTGTGTAACACCGTCAATAATTTGATTCAGAATTAATAAGTAGAAGAAATAATATCAGTTGCTGTAGTGGGGATTCCGATCTAGGAATTTTCACACCAAGTGGGTGTGGGGGCACAAGGTCATCCTCATGGGTATCCAAATGGATCGGAAGTGCCTGTAGACCATCTGTAAACACTGGAATGATGACATAAGACCTCCCTCTACAACCGAGGACAATCCTCTAGACTCTGGAACATCTGCCAAATGTATGGTACATTTGTGGAGCTGGGTGGCCATGGTGAACCAGGTGCATCATCCTCATCCAAAGGTGGAATAAGAGTAATCAACGAGCACCATTGGGGATCCATGAAGTAATCTCGTCTATGATGGAGGCCCATGTCTCTCAGTGCTCACCCTACAAGTGCCAATGTGGCACTCTAGAGGGCTAGGACCCTATATAGAGAGACCAAACCCCAAATGGGAATCCACTTGTAATCTCGCATAAGATCCACTGTGTCCCCTTGCCCTCAAATACAAAAAATCATTAGAATAATAAAGTAAAAGAGCTTACCAGTAATTCAATCAATGGGGCATTTCTTGGTGGCATGCCCTTCCATAATGGGATTTGTTATGTACAAGTGTCTCTAAGCTCAATAGGAGGTTAGCCAAGGACCCTATTAGGTGGTTTCGACTTCTAGAAGGGGTGACATGTTTGTGGTACATCCCTCAAATGGTAGGTGGCAAATGATATAATAATGGAATGGAGCGGGGATCAGGGGAATCATCCAAACCACATCTCAAGGTGCAAGGGTAGCTATAATAAGGGGAGCACACACCTAGGTATGTGAGTGTAGGAGAGAGAAAATCATGGTATGTGAGTTACCCCGTCCTTTGTTTTTCCACCCTTCTTCATATGCCTTTTTCCTTTATAACTGCTTGAGGCTCCAAGGGATGAGAGCATGATGTGTAATATTTAGCAACAAATACGCCCTTTAGGTGAGGCGGTTCATTGCCAACCAAGGGTTGGGACAATCATGGGTTCCTCAATGATAGAGGGGGGCTCATCTAGAGCCCATAGGAACCAGTGTGATGGCCATGGATAAGGGGTAGAGCTCCTGTTGGCTTTTTCCCACGTGCTAAATTTGAATGTCCTGACCATCTTTTGGTTTTTGTGGTAAATTTCCTATCGAGAGTGGCCAAATTTTGTTTTTTCTTTTCTTTTTAGCTGCACCAATCTCCGGGGCATCGTTCCAGGCCCGACTCGTGGTGTGGACAAGGGGAGGGGGGGGCGGTAACCCTATGTGGACACAGTGGACACATTTGAACTCGGATGGGAAAATGGATGAATGGGGCTAAAATGAG
This sequence comes from Pinus albicaulis, assembly GCA_034641835.2. NCBI lineage: Eukaryota > Viridiplantae > Streptophyta > Pinopsida > Pinales > Pinaceae > Pinus > Pinus albicaulis. The sequence goes on along the minus strand of CM076584.1, from coordinate 1,644,501,046 downwards.
CAGAAGGGGAGTGATGTAGGTGGTGTCGGGAAGTGGGACCATAGAACCAAAATCGAGATTTTCCATGTAGTGCCAACCTAAAAGCCAAATGTGGTCAGTAAAGGAGATCCCTTTGGACTAGGACACAAGGGTAACCACAAAATCGGGCAAGGGAGACAAGAATACAAGCCTAAACCACTCTTTTCGCTGAATCCCCCCACCATTCCATGCCCAAAAGTGCCCATGACAAGTAAGGAAAATTACTCAACCATACCAATGAAAAGCCATACCTTTGGGGTCTGGAGGCCCACCTTCAAATATACATTCATGACAAGTGGTCGAGGGACTACATGGCTGGCTCAGGTGGTGGAGACAATGGCACATGGAGCTATCTGGCGGCTTCAAGTGGCTGCTGGATGCCGACTGAGGACCATCAAGGAGAAAACATTTCTCCAATATACACTACCCATAGGTGGTGGGTAACAGGACCATGGAATGCCTCATTTCCATTAACTTCACAAATATTTTGGATGATTGAAAGTTACTTGGAGCATTCACATGATATGTTCATTTTTCATTTGATTCAAGCAAATGGTGATGCAAATATTCTACACGATCGCACTTCACACTAGCACATGTTTGAGGAAGAAATCCCCTTAGAGATCTAGGCTAGAGACGTGTTCAAAAATCTATAAATAACAACGTGATTTGTTGTTAGTTAAGTGAAATTGCGGCTTGGGAATCACACACTCAAGAAAAACGTGTGCATTGAGGAGGCTACTGATTGTGTTCAAGGCTCTCCTTGTTAGAGTTCTAGTTTACACTTGTTGGTACCCATTCAAGTAGTATTGCATTACATAGGATTAAACATGGAAATTACTTCTGCATACCTTGAGTATATATAGGATTAAACACAGACATTACTTCCACATACCTTGAGTATATTGGAAGTCGCCATTTGCTCGAATGATGGTGCATTGAAAAACATTGTTTGGGAAGATTACTCTCTTGTACTGGCCTTGTGTTGATATATCTGAGGGCTATAGCACTAGGCACACTTGTTCTACAAAGCCATTTCTTGCGTAAAAATCCCTAATTTTATTTTGAGTTAATTGAGAAAGCATTTACAGTTCATTTGTGGGATTGAATTAAAGGCTTATGAATGAATCTCTTATTATGTTGCAAGTTCATTTCATTAATATATATGGTTGATGTGCTAAGGAGAATTCATTAATCTGCACTATTAATTAATTGAATAATCAAAACTGCATTAAATACTTTCAAACAAGTCATCATCATACCCCAACTCTAAGTGAGGGTCAACATCTAAGCTAAGTAATACTTCCATTCATACCAAATGATAAGCTTAGAATCAAACATATGGAATGCTCCCTTAGGCTAGGAAATCACACACCTAAGCATAGAAGTGAAGGGTAAGGCTACTAAGGTGACAGTGGGTGGCTTGCCTGATAGTTTCCTTAGGTTCTCCGCCTGGTGAGTTTGGGACTTTTTCTTTCGAGAAAATCTGAGTGATAACAAACTATACTACATTTTAGGAGATCGCAATTTCGAGTGAGACATTGCTATTTTTAGCATGAGTTGCACATCGGTTGTGATAACATATTTAGAATCATTGAAATTGAGTTCAATGAGTATAATTTCATGGACATGTGGGGACTTTCTATTTTTAGCAATGCCTATTTTTGGGTGTGCTATATTTGGCAAGGTTTCCCTATCAATTTTAGACTTTTCCACCATTTACGGGAACTGCTATTTTTAGTACGTCTATTTATAGCAGGGTGACATGTGACAATATCAAATGATGACACACTTCAACTTTTTGGGATGGTTAGGTGGGAAGATTTGGACACATACATGAGTCAACAATGGTGTGGCAAGTGCTTATTAGGGGAGTTTCTAAGTCATCAAAGTGCATGCTTGAGTTATACAGGAGGTAACTAGGTCGCTTGCATGGATACGGGGTAATGTGGTATTAGAGTGAGTTGAATGGATGCTTGCATCAATTGACTTCAACATCCTCCTCAGTGGGCTAGAGCACCACATTAGCTTGTCCTTCTTTCTAAGCACACAACATTTGCATACTCCTTCATGCTAAATCTGCAATTTTGAAACACATGAAATCATCTGATTTAAAGTTTACAAGGCTCTATAATGAAGGTGATCATAGCTTCTATGCCATAATTCACATGGATTGATATCATTATGCAATAATGCTTGAGCTAGTTGTTTCAAGTAGTGGTTTGAACATTGCGATAAAATTGCGATTTTTTCAAGAAAACGATTAAATTGCCGTTTTTTTCCACGATTTTTTTGAAAAAATCGCCAATCGTGAAAAAATCGCAATTTTTTTGGTAAAAATCGTGGGCCCATCAAACAACAACCCTATAAGTTCAAAAATCGATTTTTTTTTTTGTCATTTTTGCAGCCCTCTCATTTTCCTGACACACCCTATTGGTAGTTAATGGTAATGTTAAATTCTTAAAGTAAAAGGATATCCTTTTACTTAAATTTTTAACATTACCATGAAATGACTCAAGATGTTTAAGAGTGGTTTCGACCTCATCGGATTTCATATGGAGAAACTAGAATTTTAGATTTCACTCAAAATTCAGCAGACTTAATGGTTTTCAGGGTTTCATGGTTTGGGGATTTGCATTGTTTCCATTTGATTCAATTATGTGTAAGGGTATGAGATTGGCATTTGATCAAGAGTATGAAGTCCTTTAAGAACCTTGATGTTGGTGGCATTGATTGTTGAACTTTGTTGGTGTTGGTGGTATTGATTGTTGAACTCCCCTACCGTGGCCTTAACAAGAATGTACCCTTCACTCAAAGGAAAACAACTGGTTAGGCATGCTAATATTTTTCTACCGCATTTTAAGGTTGAGGAGATGAACCCTTCACTCAAACCAAAATCATTGGTTAAGCATGTTAAACTTTTTCAATTTCTATCATGTTATAAGGTTGAGCAATCCAAGTCTGAAGACTTTGCGCTAGATGATGTTTATGTATCTCTTGTTGATGATCCCATTTCTAGTAGCGATGAATCAATGATGAGTTTCATGAGGAGGAGGAGGAGGAGCAACAGCAAGAGGAGGAGGTGACACCACCTACCCCTGCTACCGGTAGAGGACGTGGTTTGCCTCCTTTAGCTCCTGGTGCTTCAGGATCTGGAGCACAACAGAGTCCATTGCCAGCCCCGCCAGCTTCTTCGTCTAGAGGGAAAGCTGTTACATTTTCTCGCAAGAGGGGCAGAGGAAATCAGTAGTATAGGTTATTTGGTGCATTCCTTTGTATATAACATTATGAATCATGATATGAGATACATTATTATATTTTTTGTTGATATTTTGAGGTTGAGTTGAGACTCAGGACTTAGTATTCAGGACATGATTCACTATTATGTGTGATGTAGCACTAGACATGATATTACACGTCTTATATATTAGTTTTTTTTTCATATTTATGTGTCAATGCATTTATTTTATGTTGTGGGTGCTTTAGATATTAAAAAAATTGAAAAAAAAATGAATATTTTTGTATGTGCTGATTTTTTCCCGATTTTTACCGATTTTCCCCGATTTTTGCGATTTTTTCCGATTTTTTCCCCTTGCCGATTTAATTCCGATCGCGATTTTCAAAACATTGGTTTCAAGAGTCTATACAACCTTCCTTCATGAACTCCAATTACCCTAGCAGAGTCTATACTTGAGCCCTTGGGCCATGCAAGGAATTTACCATCAATAAATGCTACTCTATCTTCTTTATCTTCTAAACATGAAATCTAAACCAAATTCTTTTCCAAACCTGGTACATATAGTATGTTGCTAAGACGAATGTTTTCACCTGATTCCAGCTCGAAGGATGTTTTCTCAATGCCTTTGATTCCATAATTGTTGTTATCTCCAAGCTCTACCTTTTAAGATAGTCTCTTTTCCTTTAGAATTGTGATATTGTCACGATCTCTCGTCATGTGTCTTGAGGCGCCACTATCCACTAGCCACAAATCATTGCTATCTGCAACAGAACCTATATGAGCAGAAAAATAGAAGAAATCTGTTACCTGAATTTTCATTCTCGGGTTTCTTTGGATGTTCATCAATGTCTGCCGTGCTAGCATGCTACTTTCCCTTTCTCTTTCTATCATTCGATCCTTCAAGACATTGGCTTTTAAAATGACCAAATTTGTGGCAACGATAGCATTGAATCCTCGACATATCTATTTTTCCTTGAGGAGCAGGTCTTCTACCTTCATTTCTTCTTTGGAAGCCAAACTTCTTTCTTCCTCTACCCTTCTTAGAATGTGATGCAAATGCTTGAGAGTCACCTTCTTATGTTCTTTGAATCTTTCCTTTTGATATGAGTCTAGATTCTTCTCGAGTACATGAGATCCATAGTTCTTCAAAACTTGGAATCTCCTTCCTGCCATAGATACTAGATGCAAATGAATCCTATGAATCAAGCAAACCATTGATTGTTTTAGTCACAAGTTCTTTATCAGAAATGATTTCATCAATTGCTTGAAGTTGATCTCTTAATTGAGAAATCCTCATGAAATATGAGGCTATAGTATCATTCCTATACATTTTAACATCACAAAGCTCATTTTTCGAACTCATTGCTTTCCCAATGTTGTTGATGGTGTATAATCCAACTAGGCCATCATACATCTTCTTTGAAGTGTCAAGATTTGTGACATATGGAATCAAATGATCTCTGATCTTCTTTGAAGTGTCAAGATTTGTGACAAATGGAATCAAATGATCTCTGATAAAATCCACAATAATACTTCTAGCTGTGATGTCAGACTTCTCATATTTTGCTTTCTTTTCAACATTTGAAGCTTTAGTAACCTTTCCGTTCACAGTATCCAAGACATCATTCTTTGCGAGGGTGAGGTCAATCCTTGTCTTCCAAGCCCTGAAATATGTTGCTCCTTTTAGCTTGGTCTCTGACTTCATAGAGGAACCCATGGATATAGACAATCAATCAGATTGTAGAGGTAGGACTCTTTGAAGCTCTTCCCATACAAAAGCTCTTCAATAGTGATTTCAATGTCCTTTCCTTCACCAAAGCCCTGATGCCATGCTGATTTTTCAAGTGCAATAGATATAAACATTAATTTTTAAACTACTAATAATTACTTGTAATGATGTAGATATTCTTTTTGCACTTCCAGTTTATCATTAAGCAATTACACTTCAGAAATTCAACCATAAATGCATAAGGATGGTAGAGATCACAATCCACAAAAACAACACAAGGTTTACCCTTGGAAAATCAACTTGGGGGAAAAACCCAACAACCTTTTCTGTAGAGAAATTCTTCAGTTCAACATGAGATACACCTAATTCTGCTAGTCAACTATGATGGTCAAACTAACCAACAATGCTATGGTCAAAACTGGTCAAACAACCCTCTTGTCAAGTCAATCATCTTCCCATCAAACTCAGCCCTCTCTGGTCTTCCTAGGCTGAAATTTGGCCTCCCAGAATCTGCCCAGAAACTTGCCCTTGCTGCCCATAATATGCCTAGAAAGTTGCACGTGTGGAGTCAAGGAGAGAGAGAGAAATTCTAGCGATGAATTCATCCTTCTTTCTGCTTCTTCTTCTTCACTTGGATGCCCATAATATATCTTGTCTTTTGTGAGATTGTATGGTGTCTTGTGGAGGAGGTCGAGTGCCTTATATATAGTGCTCTGCCTTTCTGAATGGGTGTGTCTTCACTGGGCTTACTTGACTTGAAGGAGAGTCGATTTGACAAGTTTGGAGCCAAAAATTCAAAATTCAAAATTTTCTCTTTTGATACTGACAGCATGTCTTATATTAATTATTTCAAGGGCTAACGACATGAAGAACATGTCTTACATTTTCATTATATATTTCAAGGGCTAAAATATAAATTATGAAGATTGACCATAGCTACAAAATTCAACACCAGAGGGGGGCAGCTCTTGCAACACAAGTATGGATTGAAAAAATATTATTCAAGGACATATTTGTGGGGTGTGTAAATATTGTTGGTGCTTTTGATAACTCAAAATCCATTAATATAAATTTTATAGTAATGATCCCTTGTTTTGAAATCCATTTCATTGATATATATTCTTCCTTTATTTTTAATTGGTGACATCGTAACCTCAGGCTAATGTTAAGAAAAGTAAGTGCTCCTCTCAGTTGAATAAGTAAATCGTTAGTATCAACAAGAAACTATATTATCTTAATAGTCACTTTATTAAGATGCCTATAATTTATATAGTTGAAGGGAGTTGTCATCCTATTAAACAAATAAGACTAGAGCTGCCCAAGGTAAAATACTTGGTCTCATTAATACATTGTCCAACAGCTCTTGTAATTGTATTTAATTTTGTCAGTTATCGTGTAGTGATTCTGTGAGGTGCCTCAGGCATTGAATATTTGAAGAAGACAATGTTTGCTAAAACATAATTGACCACACTGTCTCGTCCAACAAAAAAAGAGCAAGTGTACCTATTTTAATAAGGGAAGTGGTAAGTGCCATTAGGAATGACCTTCCCATGTGATTCTTTTGACATGATTGTTTGTCTTCTGTAGGTGTTGATGGTAACATCAATTGATCATTTGTGAAGCCCTTTGTCTTGTTTATAACTAATGCATCATCAACAGTCTTGAATATAATTCATTTTTAGAGATTCGCGTTTGGCTGATTTGGATATTGAAGTTACTTGGAAGAAGAATGTCACATAAAGAAGAAAATATTGTGACAAAAGTCTGTAAGGAAGTGTTATATTTCATTGAAGTAGTATGTTTAGAATGAAAGCTAATTATTCTTGTCTTGAAATGCTAACATTTCATATTAGAACAAAATATAATTTTTTTTTAGTGGTATGTAGTGAAAGTGCTTTCTTATTGTTTATATTGTTCTTTGTAAACAAGAGTATAGTCACATGATGCATTACTTATGAATGCTTTAGTTTTGATGTATGTAAGATTCTTCTTTTACACGATGCTAACGGATGGTAAATCATGGCAGGTTATGAGAAGTGGGCTTCCCAATTTTTGTGCAGTTTCTTTGGCACTTAATGAGTTAGGGTGTGATTTCTAATCCTTGTATATCTTGTTTGTATATAGCGTAATCTTCATATTGTGCTGCTTATTGTGATTCTTAATGCTGTTTGAGTGAACAGAATGCAACATTTTTAATTTATCGTCCATAGGTTTGTTCTTGCTTTTAGAACTATCTACTATTATGCTTCCTTTCCATTTAGGAAGTTGGCTATGTTTTTGTTTGGATTGGAATGTTGATTATTTGCTTCTTTAGAATACATAAATATAATTCTATCATAGCTTTGTTGAATTTTATCATGTTATGCTTGGTAAATCCTTGTAATTGCAAGATGTTAGTATCATAATTGGTAGTTATTTTCGATAGAATTGACAAGTAGAAATGTTAATAGTTAAACTAAAGTAATGGAAGAACTGTTGATTAGTGGGGGGAATATTTCCTTTAATGTGATTCAAAATTCTTATGTTGCCAATGTTCATTATAAGGATGGCATTTCTCCTTGTTTAAATGGGTTTTTTAATTTTCATTTTAGTTGGGTTTATCATAATATTCAAATATCATGAGGCACACATGGGAGCCTATGATGCATGGTGTGTTTTGCATGCTACTCAAGTTGGATCTCTTGCTAGTATGAATGTTGTTTGAGTCTTTCTATGTGTTTGATGATGCTACTCGACTCTAATACATCCCAATAAAAGCCCTTACTCATCATCAATAGTCATTGTGTTAAAGAAGGAAGGCATTTGGCGCATGTGTCTTGATTTTAGGGCTCTCAATAAGTTGACCAAGGACAAATTTTCCATCACTATTACTGATGATCTCCTAGATGAACTTCATGGAGCAAATTTTTTCACTAAGCTTGATCTATGTTTACGATACTACCAAATTGGGATGAAAGCGATAGACGTCCGTAAGACAACTTTTAGAATGCACAAAGGTCATTATGAGTTCATAACGATGCCTATTAGTCTTTGTAATGCTACATCCACCTACCTGAGCCTTATGAACAAGATTTTCAAACCCTTCCTATAGAAGTTTGTTTTGGTCTTGTTCGATGATATATTGATCTACAATAAAGGATGGGAATCACACAGAGTATGTTGATAAGTCTTTGTAACTCTTAAAAGACAACCAATTATTCATGAAGTGCTCAAAATGCGCTTTTGGGGCTCTTGAGGTTGATATTTAGGTCACATTGTAAGTCATGAAGGAGCACACGTTTATCCCAAGAAAGTGGAGGCTATGCAAAATTGGCTTAGTATACAAACATTAAAGAGGTTGAGGGGATTCTTAAGACTTACGAGCTACTACAAGAAATTTGTGAAAACCTATGGAAAAATTGTGGCTCCCCCAACTTCACTCCTTTAAAATAATTCCTTTGTATGGAGTGAGAAAGTCACACAGGGATTCACTCCTTTAAAGGATGCCATGCGAACTACTCCAATATTAGTAGTACCTAACCTTAATAAGACTTTGTGTTGGAATGTGATGCCTCAAGAAGAGGTCGAGTAATATTGATACAAGAAAGACACCTCTTAGCATTCTATAGTAAGTAGTTGTGTGATTGCAATTTGGGGAAATGCATACATCAAAAGGAAATGATGGATATCCTTTATGAAATGGAGACTTGGCAACTATATCTCATTTGGAGGTGTTTTCAAGTCAAGATTGACCATCGTAGTCTAAATTACTTCCTTTAACAAGGATTGTCTTCACCGGAGCAACATAACTGGGTCATTAATATGTTGGGGTATGGGTATTAAGTAATGTAAAGAGAATGTTGTGGTTGGTGCCTTATTCTAATGTTTTGAGGAGGATGTATCACTCCTTGCATTATCATTACCACGTATAGGATGCCTTGAGGAAGCTTGTAGGGAGTGGCTAGCAAATAGTTTAGGGCAGCTCATCGATCGACAACAAACAAATCCCAACCCTCCTAAAAATTATACATGGCAACAAGATACATTGCAGTATAAAGGGCACATTGTTTTGGCAAAAGAGTCAACTCTAAAACAACAATTCTTAAAGGGGCTACATTCATCATCAACAACATGTCACTTTGCCTTTCATAAAACCCATGAAAGAACAAAGTGTTCATTCTTCAGGGAAGGAATGAAAACAAATATATAGGATAGTGTAGCATTTTGTGATGCTTGCCAAAGAAACAAGGGAAATACAATGAACATACTACGCGAACAACAACCTCTACTGGTCCCAACACAAATTTGGATAAACATTTCAATGGATTTTATCGTGGGACTCCCAAAAATAGACAACAAATCAATCATCATGGTGGTGGTTGACTGTCTTTCAGAAGTTGCTAATTTTATTGCCCTATCTTATTTTTTCTATCCTTCCTTAGTGGCATAGACCTTCATGGGTCAGATCTTCAAGCTACATGGTATGCACACTTCCATTGTCTTGGATCAAGACTCCACACTCAGAAGCAAACTTTGATAGGAACTATTTTAGCTTCAAGGTACACATCTAAATATGAGCACTGCATATCATCCTCAAACTAACGATCAAATAGAAGTGGTCAACAAGTTCTTGGAAACCTATTTGAGATGCTTTGCTTCGAAAAGATGCATTGGTGGGCATAATGACTTAGAAACTGCTGCTATGCAATGTTAACTTAGAATGCAAAATGCAAGGATAATGATTAGAATACAGAGCGGATGAGACAAGCTTCGGTGATGTTAAAAGCCTAAGCACTTAGATTCCAAATAATCTGATCTAAGCACTAAGTACTTAAGCGAGAGTGACAATTATGAAGATGCCCAAAAATTACTCAATTACAATTTGTCACAGATCCACAATAGATCTCTGAAAAATATTGATCACACTTAATTGAATATTCAATAAATGAAACAAGGGTTAAACCATAGGAGATTTTAAGATATAAGACCTTTAAAAATTCACATGCCAATGATTATCAAACCCAACTGAAGCATGTAAAATTAACTAGCACTTAAATCTCAGTAATTATATTTGATTTTTTAATTTTTTAAAGTTAATTTTTTTTTTTTTTTTTGAAACTTTTGAATAGGTTTTTAAAAGTTACTTAAAAAAAAAAATCAAAATTTGAAATGTTAAAAACTTTACAGAATTGAAATGTTAAAAAAAATTTAATTTTCAAAAAGTCAAACTAATTAAATCTCATAAAAAATGATGCGTGAATGCTATAATTTTTTTATTGTTTATTTTGTTTTGATGTGTTAGGTTTAGGAATGTGTGTAAGGAGGTCGAAGGGAAACTGTCGACAAGGAGAAAGCAACGAATGAAAGCAGTGGACGCGGCAAGAAAGAGGAATGCGTGAGGGATGAGGTAGCCATGAAGGTGAGGAGGCAACACGCAGGCGCAAGGAGAAGCTGCAAAGGGAATGGAAGAATGCGGAGAGGAGCAGACAGGGTTGCGGTGGATAAGCGTGGAGAAAATGATTGGCAGTCGGCAGCACATAGAGGTCGAAAGGGATGTCGAGCAGGATGGGAGCAGTGCATGGAGACTGCGGGAAGAAACTGTGGGAAGGGAGGATGCGTGGATCTGGAAAGGAGGAATGCCTGAGGGTAATTCAGAGGCAAGGAGATGCTGCGATGGAGCTGGTATGCAGGAGTTGCAGGCAGCGTAGAAAAATGGTAGGGATGCGGATAACGAAGGAAAAGGGCAACCGAAAGAAATGCTGGCAAGGAGCAGGCAACGAGGAGATGGCAGCGTGAGGAATTAGAGTAGGAGAAATGTGGGCTTGAAGAGGAAATAGAGCTGCGCGTGGAGGAAGGAAGGTTGCGTAAAGAGAACTGGTAGTGGATAAGGAGAAATATGCAACGGGAGAAAGGTAGCCAGCAAAGGAAAACACTGGTGCACTAAAAAAATTACGAAATTTTCCTTCTCACTAGCAATTAATTTTACACAGAAACTCATATTCGAAGAACTTGAATATTTCCGCAAAATCCCGATCTTGAGATCAGATCTTACCCTCCAGGGCCTAGATCCGTCTCAGATCTAAAACATTTCACTGAAAACCCTCAAAGATCACCTACACAAACCAGAAACAAGAAAACCCAGATGCTCAACAACTTTACAAAAATCCTAAATTGAAACCCTGAGTTAGAAATCATAAACTAAAAGAATTCTAAATATTTACACTAAAAATACAGATCTATGCACAAGATTTGCAGATCTGTCAGATCTGAGGAGTATAAGTCTGGCTTCGCTCCCAGATTTGAAGATCTAAGGCTCTTAATAGCCAAATCTAACTTTAAATTCAATAAAAGTTAAGATAAGTTTTTAATTTAGGCACAAGCCCTAGAAAAACCCTGCAAAAAATAGAATTTAAGATAAGCCCCAGGAATTAGATCCGAAGAGCTCTTCAGATCTTATTTCCTTGGGAGTCAGCTGGTCTAGCCGAGGACTTCTCCAAATGCCCAATTCTAAATCCGAAATATTTCTGCACACTTAAAGTTAAACTGTTAAATCAATAGAGAACTAAGATAAAAAATAAATTTTTCAGGAGTCAGAGATACCTGCTAATTCAATCCAATTAATATTCTTACCCTAAATCCAATAACCTAAGCAAGATACCTGTGCAATAGATTACTCTACAAGAGCCATTAATCAACAATTCATTGAAATAATCACCAGCGGAATATAAAGAACAAGTTTACCATAAAATGCTGAAGAGGAACACGACCATCAAAATAAAACCCCAAAGACTTCGTTTGTATTATTACAGAAAGTATTACAGGAGAGCTCCAAGAGCTAGTACACGATCAAGAGATTGGCTGAAAATCAGGCTGACACTAACCTCTAATTTACAAGTAAAATCTCCAACGGCTAGTGCACTTGATCCTTGTCAAAGTAATCTCGACTATCGAAAAGGATTTGATTATCTTTTAATCTCGTCCATCGAAATTATAATTTTTTGAGGAATTTCGATTTTTTCAATTAATTCCCTCTTAATTGCCTCAAAAATAATATTTTTAAGTTAATTGCCTCAAAAAATTGACTTTGACTTAACTAGCAAGGCCCAAGGGTCCAAAATTTCTCAAAATTTTCAATATTCCCTTGGCTTGGGACCTTTAAAAATTTATTTTTTAGGGACCCACGAATTTTTCCTATGAAGAATTAAATTTGACCTAGGACATTAAATTAATTAAATTTTTGGCTTAGGATTTGTAATTTAATTTGGCCAGAGAATTTAATTAATTGACTCATGAGGGGACTAATTATTTTCCAACCCCCTTTACATAAGATTAATACATTAAACCATGTGGGGAACACCTGTTCGCAACAGACCCTTAATAATTTACCCAATTATGCGACTCAAAATATGATCTAGTAGACCTAGCAATCTGTAATAAAATGATCTAGCCAATTAGCTAGGATCATTCCCAGATTACTTTACAAAGACTCGATAAAAAAAACACTATTACTCACATAGTATCTTGACGACAAAATCCACCCTAGCTTTAGGGTGAGGCTGGAGGGGAAAAACTTCACCGATCATTTGAATCAGTGAGACGATAAACGTCCTAGGATATAAATCATCACCAAAATACTAGGCTTAACTAGGTTGTTACATACATGATGGTCTTACTAAGATCATTTAGTTTATAAACATGCAGAATGGGTTTACATCATTTATTAAAACTGTCGACTGATGATGAAATCTGAATGGCATGAACACTTGAACATGATAGATCCCTTTGCAAAAAAAGGGGTGTATTGCTATGGGGTCATTGACACAGAGTGGTCAACAGTACCCAAAACCGAATCCAAAAAGTCCTTCTCCTTCACTTCTCAAATTTCTCTTGTTGCAACTTCTAGATTGAATTTCTATGTTGTAGTAAGATGGTTCCAAGTGAGTTCGATTCCACTATATATATAGTCTTGAGATGAGCTTGAATTCCTGGGCTCAAGGCCGACTTAATCACCTTAAGGGTGACTTGGTGTGGAGGCTTCATAAATCATATTTTACTCAATTCTTGACCTATTTTCATGATTTAAAAGCCTAATATGGATCAATTTATATCTGCAATAATCCTATAGACTCAGAATAAAACCTAGAAGTCCATAATATGGACTTTGACCTAAAATAAATATGACCCAAGCATGAAACCCATGCTCATTTAATTCATTTAATAATAATATAAAATAATTTTCTTTATTCTTTTGACAAGTACAATAAGTATTGAGTCAAGTAAAATTTATGAAGACCGAATCTAGTTACATTCTTCAACAAGAATGTAGATACAATCTTTGATAATGGGATTGTGAAATTGACAACCATTGATGGGTCTCAAACATCTTTTCTTGCCAATGGACATTGTCTGCAATTGTATCATAAGCCTACTTCTAAGGATTCATTTGTCAACATTGTCTCAGATGCAGATTTAGACCTTGAAGTTGTTGGGGCAAGGTAATTTTTTCCTACACTACCAGCTGCTTAGTTTTCTTATTATTTTAAAAAAACAGAAAGAAAGAAAAAATGAAAAAGAAAATAAGGAAAAAAGAGAAAAAAAGAAAATAAAAATAAAAATGTCTAATGGTGAAAACCCCTCTAGGGCACCATTGGAGGAATGTGGTGGTTTAAACCCAACTTGCTAGCAGCCAACTCATCTTTTTCTTCTTCTATAACAACTTTATGATACCTTTTCTTCTTTGATTGTAAATGGTTTATTGTTTAATTCTGTTGTTGTTAGAAACTCAATATTCATCAATTATCAGCAGATGCTACACTTATCACAAGCTTGCATTCAACAACTTCAACTGATACAGCTCTATAGAGTTTTGCTGAGACAAATTTGTACATTTGCAAGCCACTTTTACAACTTCACATAGTTCTGCTAATGAAAATCATAGACATTTTCATTTGTTCACCATCACAAGCTGACATATGTGTTCTTGCATTTTCATGGTTGACAACTCTAAGCTGGTGCTGATACACCTGATTTTGCTAATGCACAAGTCTCTATCACCATAGCATTGTCATGGAAAAATTCAACAATGGACATATGCCACGAATGAGACATTGCACAACGTTGATCAAGTCATTATCACTTGTATAGTTTCCATGTCAACATAATGGTAAGTTGATGACAAGTATGCCTTTTGTCATTTACTTGCATTTCTGGACTTAAGGTTGACATGACCCCTTGTCACATATGTTGAGGACGACTGTTATCATTAAATTTGGGTTTGGGGGGCGGGGGGGGGGGGGGGGGGTTGATCATAACTGTCGTATGATGCATCACATCACTATCCCAAATTAATGTCTACTAATTAGACCTTGTATTAATAACAATCAACCATTTTTACTTCTGAAAACCCAATGTGACAAACCTAAATCGTTCCCAATATTTGTCAATTATGGTATAAAACTGTCGAAAGGGTAAAAATCGTTGGTTCTAGCAGATCGACATCCTCTGCTTTAACAAACATTTGCACGAACAAAGTGTCAACCTTGTAACAATATTCTGAGCAGCCATGGGAGGAGCAACAGTCTGCCACAAACCCGATTCTATTGATGCTCTGTTACACCATCCAGAGGCCCTAAAAGTATTTCAAAATGCGGGGCTGGTTGGCCTATTTCGAGAAGTTGCAAGGATTTAATGAGCAAATTGCTTTAGAATTTGTAGAGGCTTTGAATGAGGAAGGCTCAATAGTGAAGGAGTTTGGGTTGCTGTTATAGAAGAAGTAGTTGCTAGGGTGACGGGTCTGCCTCAAACAAGAATGCGTTGGTTTTCCGGAAAATAACAGTCCTAACAACCAAAGCCACTTTTTTGCAGGAAGGTGAGGAGGTAAGGCATAAGAGAAAGGGGTTGATAGTACATCTCTTCCTCGTCCTTGGGATGACGTGGCCTATATTATTAAGAAATTTATAACTTGTAAAGGTCGTTTTTGGGATTGCATTTCACTACTATCAATATGCCTGATTATATGCCTTACTATTCGTTCAAACTAGGTCTTTCTACCAGTGTATTACTCAAGCTTATCTGACCGACCTATTTGACCAATTACCAAATTAAATTGGTCGGTTTTTTAAACTATGCTCCTGTGCAGGGTCACGAGGGAGCGCCCCATCCACCTGCCTTCGAATTTCTCCCAAAGTGCGCTCTAAGCAGGAGCGAATCGGGAGTGCACTCCCAAAATTCTCTCCTGCTCCTGAAGTTCACTCTTGTTGCGCTCTCGCAAAAAAAAATTCACTTCTTGGGTTTTTTCACAAATTTTTTGTCACAAAGATGTTCCAAACACAATTTTTTTTCAAAGGAACAAGATTTTATGAGTAGGGCAGTGTAATATTCAAGCTTATGACCCTAGTATTGATACACAATTCATGGTAATGTTAAATTTTTAAAGTAAAAGTGACATTCTCCTTTATCTTTCATTTTCATCCCTTTACTTAAGTTTCTAACATGACCATGAAATGGCTCAGGATGTTTGAGAGTGGTTCCAACCTCATTGGATTTCATATGGAGTAAGTAGAATTTTAGATCTCACTCAAAATCCAGCAGACTTATCAGTTTTTCAGGATTTTAGGATTGGTGGGATTGCAATGTTTCCATTGGATTTTGTCATGTACCTTCATGTTAGTGACATTGGTTGTCGAACTCCTCTATCATGACCGTACTAAAAATGTAGCCGTCACTCAAACAAAATCTTGACTTGACATGCTACATTTTTTCTATATTATGTTAATTGCTTAGAGGGTGATATTAATGACAAAGATCGAAAGATAGACAATGATTTTGATGATATGTATCTATTTGTTGTAGCATGATTTTTTTGGATTCTGGAGGCCATCTAGAGCCTATTTATTGATTTATTTTCAGTTCAGAGATGGATTACACTCGATGCTATTTTGGTTACGTGCACCCTTACATGCTATATAAATGGGAACTTGTAACTTGTGGATGTGGTTGATGAAGATTATAACTTCTAGATGATTGATGTTATATGGTGTAATCTGTTAGCACTTCGTAATTCCTCCAGGCTAAGAAGAGTAACCCCAAGGTAGCCACAAACCACTTTGAAATTGGAATCTAGCCCTTCTAGCTTCAGAGAGGGCTCTCTCTATCTGAATCTTTAGTCACCTAGATGACTAATTGTCTTAGGGTTTTAGGCTAGGTATTAAGATCAAAGGGGAATAAGATTTAATAGTTTGATAGTAGGGGAGAGGGAAGATCCATTGGGCATGGAGTCATATTAGACTAATGATTTTTAGTGAGAGGATGAAGAGACAAGGGAAGTTTAAACAGGGGCAAGGTAGGAAATCCTTCTGGTGTTTTTATCAAAATTAGTTGTAGAGATGGTGAGCAAAGAAATGGTGGAGTAATGGCATCTAAAGCATCTATCTCGAGGATGAGTTCTAAATGTCAATAAAGAAGAAAAACATTAAGTGTTTGGTAAGCTATAATAGAGCATTTTGATAGTGAATTATGAAATAAATCCTTGTAACTAAACATGAAGATATAACAAAACAAGCTTGATTTTAACAAAGGAAAAACTCACATACACAGGAGAACACATCACCATTAGAAATTGACACATGAATCCCTGTAAAAGCAGACCTCTGTCTTCTCCATTCACTGAAATTTTTAATAAAAATGTACAATGCACAATGCTTTCTTTCTCTAACCTTGACCAACCTTTACTTCATCAAAATTACATCATATATAAATAAAAAACAATTCGCTCCTTCCTTTAGGAATCGACTTCCCCAAAAAGATTTCAGTTTCTCCCTTCAACAACAAATATAGAACTACTCTCTAGAAACTAGAAAACTATTTTGAATAAGGATTTCTCAAACAAATTATATTGAATACAATGCCTAAAACGAGTTTCGAAGCTCCTAAACACCTTAGAACATTTAGCATGACCATAAAAATAAATTACATGAAATTTGGATACAAATTTTACAGTCAAAGTGTTGACTGTGTGCCTGCGCTGCGCTTCTTCCTTCTTCAGTAGAAACGTGACAATAGAAGTGCAACGAGTTGATGGTTTGACTACTTCTAATCACTTTCTGAGCTTCTGAATGAGTCATACATATAAATAATAACCTATACATCATCAACTTCCCCTTGAAAAGCCTCTTTTCATTTTGCAAACCTTCCATCCTTCAAAAACACCACTTACAGTAAAAGCACAACGCCTGTGTAAAAGTGCATTGAAATTTACCTTCGCAATTCTGACTAGTGCTGAGGTCTCTGAATGAAGAAAACATCTTGCTGATGATGCTGACAGTCTTGTAAGCCTTGTTCAAGTTCCCACACACAATAAAGATGCCAAAACCTTGCATTTCTATCAAACCCTAGTGCTTTGTTAATAGTGCAACATTACTATGTGAATTGCTCCCTTTGCAAAAAGTTTCATAAGCTTCAGAAATCTAACAGATTGTGCTCCCAAAAGGACTTCATGTAGAATATAAACCTCTCAATATTTTGATCGAACTTCATTCAACTAATATACTCAGGCAAAAGGACAAAAGACAAAACAATTTTAATTACATGTTCAAGACTCAAACTTAGCTGCCTCAACTAGTAGATCAAGCTTCCCTTTGTCTTTCTCTTGTATTTCCTGTAATGCCTCATGCAACTGTTGTTTAGCAACTCTTAGCTGCTTCCTCAATGTCAGGTTTTGTTTGCAGATGTTCTTGAGCTTCCTGTGTAAGGGAAAAGTTCTTTTCAACATATACCTAACATTTAACAATGTTGGCTCACAAATGTTCAAGTGGTCATATATTTTCTTTTTGTTCTTTTCATCCTGCTTTCTTCAATTGCTTCCTCAGCCTATGGAAAGTGTGTTGCCCTTCATTCAACTCATCCTTCTTCCCTTCTTGCCTTGACTCTTCTTTGTGTAGCTGCAACTTCCTGACTGAAGATCTAATTACATCAATTCTTACTGATGAAGCCTCTAACTCTTGAATATACTCTGTCACTACCTTCTCTTTACCTTTGAATTAGTGGCAAATGGAGGTGTCTTCAACACTGGTTCTATTTCATCAACCTGTGGTGTCTTCTCCAAAACAATCTTTTTCAACTCTCTATTGTCATGTTGTAGCTGGGAAATGACTAAGTGAGCCTTTTTCAGCTGTTCCTGTAGTTCTAAGATCTCCTTATCCTTGTCATCTGAAACAACATCCTCTGATATGGTATCTAGAACTTTAGTTGGCTGTTCAGGTGTTTGTTCCATGGGAAATTTTTTCGCAACAACTCTTGTGAGTGGCTTCTTAGGAATCTCCACCACCTCAGGAGAAAAATGAAGCTTCTTACACTTTTTCTTATCTGATGGGTCAACTGAAGTTAATGGCCTTTTTACTAAGCTCTCAACTGGTGATTAAACATCCCTTGCCATAGATGAAGGTGTATCCTTTTTACTCCATGGGCTAGTTGGAAACTCAACTGCCAACTTGGATGAATCTAAGAATTCTTGTCATGATTGATTCCTCTTCCTCATCTCTTCCACCACTAACAATTTAGTCAAAGAAAAATGAAAGAGACTGGGCTCTCTTTGACTTTTCTTACCTTGAACTTTATCTGCCATTTTACTAATGCTCCTGAACAAGTAGAAAGGCAGACTCAAAGGGTTTTTTCCTGCGAAATGCATCAACAACCTGAAATGATATTGATAAACCATCCCAAGTCTGCCGTCACAAGTAAAATATCTCTGGATGACCTTAAGAAGTTTGTTCTAGGGCTCACATAGATATTCCCTTAGCACAATAGATCCATATTCCTTGTTTTTGTACTTTGGCTTTAGGAAATCCTTGTTGTTGACTATGTCTCGAGACATGCCCTTGAACCACTGTTCTCCTTCTAGAGGGATTTCTGTAGCAGCTGAAATGGTAACATTTGACACTGGAAAACTCAACTCTCCAACCTTAACATCTAACCCAGTGAAGTTTAAGGAAAAATATTTCACTATAACCCTGGATCTTCTCACAAAAACTTATGCAATCAGTCTGTTCAAATGCAACCCTAATTGTTGGATCTGGGTTTATGAAGGCAAGGTCTTGAGGCTCAAACTTGACTTTGTCTCCTTTGTGCTTCTTTTTGTTTGGAGTTGTCATGACCCACAACAAAAGATGAATTCTAGGGGTTTTCAATGAAATTTCTGTGTTTGACAACTAGCGCAATGATAGTGTAGCAACTATGGAATTAGGGCTTTATATGAGGGATTTATGGCTAGCTCTAATGAAAATCACTACATTGAAAAATTGAAACAACAAAACTTAATTCTCAGACCCAAATGCAACAACTTATTTCTTTTACCTATAGTGGAAATTCAAATCCATAGGCGCAGCGAGAAAACACAAACCATGAGGGAAAATGTTTATTGATACTCTAGGGCAGCAACAACAAGGTTGTGAGAATCCAAACCATTTATATGGAATTGCCAGACTCCAGGATATGGATGGAAAGTAAAGTTTTGAAATTTTGACACAACTAAATTAGAAAACACAACGAGTGTGTGAAAGCGCAGCGATTTCTTTAGGCACAACAAGGAAAACATAGCGAGCTAAGAGTTTGAGGTTTGCAAGGTCATTTGAGTGTTTTCCTCGACAGGTAATGGAAAATTGGACAACATGCAAGATGAATAATTCAAGAAAATGAGGTTTTGAAACCTGGAAGTGGCGTTAACGTCTTTTCTTGAAGAAGCGCAGCGACTGTCCCTGAGCGCAACATCTCCCCTGCAAACTTAGCACAATAAACTCCAAACGATATCCAGAATGATTTTGATGGAACAAACAGTGGATCTTCGATTTCTTGGATGTTAAAATAGGATTTTGAACTTCCAAGATGACTAAAGCCCACCTTTAAGAACAATCATTGCAATTTGGAGCTTTAATCATGAAAACATAGCAACTGAAAAGATGCGCAACTTTTCTTATAGTCGTTGTACTGGAGGTGATATCACAACACCAATTTGATTTGACAACCTAACTGACTGAATTGACCACACTACTCTGTCCCAATGATGAGAAAACAAGACTCACTATGACCTCACTCATGATTTTGTATGAGACATCGACCATAAACTCACTTAACTCAATCTTTAGGGAATCAATGACTATTTTTTCATTATCATTCACACACTCTAACATAATTACATCAATAATAAAATCTTAAATTCTCGACAAAGACTAATAGCTTGATCTCTGAGAGCTCATAGCAAAACCTTTACATATTTGCCAAAATAAATTTAAAAGAGTAAACTTGTTTTCTTGACTACTATAATATAAGACACTAACATAATTTGTGTTTTTATGCTTTTTATATCTAATTCATCATTCTACATGCCTTTTTTGACATATATGCATCAATATATATAAAAATATATATTATATAAAAATTCACTAATGATTTGTTCCCAAATCGGGAGCTTTTGAAAATGTCGCTCCATGCTCCCACTCCCTGCTTTTGCTCCTGCTTCCAAGTAACCTTGGTCTTGTGTTATCAAGGAATGTGGCTGGAAATCCTCTTCAGAGTGCTAGAGATGCATCACTTATTCCTCAATGGATATTGGCTACACCTATGTGAATAAATGAACACGTATTGAAGGAATCAAGTGAAATCAACATCATGGGTACAAGAAACATAAAAGTGTCAAGATGGACCATAATTAATGTCAAAGTCATCAAAGTAGTTTTCACAAGTATCATTTTCAAATGTCATGCTAACTTGTGATTTCGCACAAGTTAGCACACTTAGCTATGGGAGGGTTATCACATGACTCTATGAGGTGCTTCCAACCCTATGGGCAGGAATAGTTCCTAGGTCGAACCTTTCAAATGATAGGTTCAAGTGATAGGCATTATGACTTGGGGTTTACTTCATGAAAGGTGTCAAGTCTTATACTAGGTTATGCAAACCATTTCCGATGAGCGCCTTTGTATAGGGAACATTCAACTACATGAGTTACGTTTCCTCACCTTTGTTTTTGCAAGCCCCCATACTTGTCTTTTTCTTTCTTGTCTTGATACATCTTGTTTAACAAACTTTATTGATTTATCAAGTAGCAATGATAATATATTCCCCCTTTAATGATGGGTAGTTTATCGCTTCATCCAGGTCTGGATGCTGAGTAAGAGTTCCTTTTACTTTGATAGTCGTGATATGCATGGATATTCTTGGGGATAGGTCGCTATGTAAGAGGGGGTAGAGCTCAAGCTATAATTGGCCTTTGCTTGCTTTAGATCCATTGCCATTCTTTTGCATTTGATATTTGGCTTATGCTTTTTTTCGTACAACTGCATAAACCTTGTGTGTTTTTAACCCCTTCTTCTAATTAGACAAGGCTAACAGGGAACTAGTTTGAGCCACTAACAACAACCAATCAAAAAATGGGAGTAATGATGGACATCAGGGAATGATGACAAGTGTTTGTAAGTACGAATAATGTTGATTTTTACATGGTCTTCTATACTGATAAATATTTTTGATGATTTAATCCATTTCGTTTTCTTAAGCATTACTTCATCATTCAATAATTATACAAAAGACATCAACCATAAAACTTCTACGGCAGTAAGAACATAAAGAGACAATCCACACAAGGAACACAAAGATTTACCCGAGAAACCCTTGTGGGGGAAAACCCAACAACCTTTTTCAATAGAGAATTCTTCAACTCAATAGAGACACATCCAAGTCCAACTAGGTCAAACCTGGTCTAAGGCTCACCATCCTAGTCAAGTCAATCTGGCCCATGGAAAACATCCTCTGCTCATGCTTATTTATTGCCTCAGAGATGCTCTCACATGCCTCAGAAAGGCGACTTTCTGTAGCTCACAGACCTAAATAATAAGCCCTTGCATGCCTCAAAATTATGCCATATGCTGTCTCCATGTGCTACCTTGGAAATCTGTTATATACTACCTTAGACCAGTGAAGATACCTTAGGAGATGCGAGCTACATCTTGGTTTGGAGGAGGAGTGAATTTGTGCCTTTATATGGCTTTTCCCTTGGCTGAATGGGGCTGTTTATACATGGAGCCGACTTGACAAGGAGGAGGTCGATTTTACATTTTGGAGCCAAAAACCTTAATTTTAGTGATTCAAATTTCTTCCATTGAAAGTCACAACGAGACTTTGACTCAAAATAATTATCTTTTGACTCTTAGCATTTAAAGATATGCTTTACAAATTCATAATGACTCAAAAATACATTATGAAGGTCGACCATAGTTACAAAAATCAACACTCCCTCTTAACTAGGGAGGTATTCATGATGACTATCTAGATGTTCTCATGTTGACAAAAATTCTCTATGAAAAGGTTATAACAAATCATCATCGACCTTATTGACATCTCTGACATCATCAACATCATCTCGTCATCAACCACTAATTGGAATATCTAACACACTGCCATCATCCGCTAGTAGGCATCTCTGATATCAACATCATCATCACCATCAAAATTAGCTAGTGACCATAAATGGGGTGGTACCAAGCCCATGGCATTGTCATCGGCATATTAAGACTCACTCGAGAGTGATCGGTCCCCATGTCCTCTCCCTAGGCCAAAATGGTGAGACCTCAACTAGCTAGCACTCACTCACCCTTCCTGGTGAGAACTCTAGGAAAGACCTCACTCAACCCCTTTTGGTTGGTGATAGGGTCTAGATGTTGAAAGGACCTCACTACACCCTTTTGGTGTGTGATTAGGTCCAGTACCTCACTCAACCCTTCCCTAGTTGGTGATTAGGATGCTGAATGACCTCACTACACCCATTCAGTGTGCTATCAGGTCTAAGACCTCACTCAACCCTTCCCTAGTTGGTGATTGGGTCCAGATGCTGAAGGATCTCACTACACACTTCTGTTGTGTGATCGGGTCCAAGACCTCACTCTACCCTTCCCTGGTTGGTGATTGGGTCTAGATGTTGACGGACCTCACTACACGCCTTCCCAGTTGGTGGTCAGGTCCATAGGCCTCACTATACCTTTTCTTGGTGTGTGATCGGATCTCCTCCGAGACCCACTCTCTCAACTCTACCTATTGAGCACACTGATCCTCTCAGACCCATTCTCCCTATCAGGAGAATGTCCACCCATGCTGGTGTCAAATCAACTCTCCCTCTCAATGAGAGGGTTATTCTCCAGAAGCCTCAACTTGTTTATGAAGTACACAAACTTTTTTCTGAGCAACGACTTTGTCAGAACATCAGCTGGCTGCTCATCAGTGGGGATGTAGTTGAGCCTTATCGCTCTCCTCTGCACCATGTTATGGATGTAGTGGTACTTGATCTCAAGGTGCCTTGACCTGTGATCTTGCTATCACCTGCACCTGATCAACCAGTCCTGCGAGTACAATCTTACTGCTTGCCTTTCATGCTGCAATATAGTCGACCTCTGAGTGAAACATATGTCTGCTTCCTGCTCTTCAACGAAATCGAACCCTAATCAGAAGTGATATACAAAATCTCTCTTTTTTCAGCACTCCTTGCCAATTTGAATTTCTGTAGGTGTATTTATTTGACTATGCCATTACACCCTATACCATGCTGGTACTACAACACATGTTGAGCTATATTCTTTGTCTCAACCGTAAGCTGATCTGCTTTCTATGCTTGTTTCATCATCCCAACTAGATATTCTTCTTGAAACAGATCCTGCCATAGTAATCTTGATTTGCTCCCTTTGTCATTGGTGCTATCAAACATCTAGTCAAGATCCTTCTTCTAAGGTCAACTCCCTCTTAAGCATGGATTTCTGGAGAAGCCTTGACTTTTCCTTCTAGAGAAAATCTTCTAGTCAATGCAACTTCTTGACACATGAGCTCTTTTGCTTTCGTCAACAGATCCATTCATCCAAGGGTATCAATTACGAGGAGCCTGTACAGATCCTTCTTACAAGTGTAGGACTTCTTGATGTACCTCACTATCTTGAGGTAGTTCATGTCTTTCATTGAGAAATGCAATCTTTACATAATTGTACTTGGCAGAATCTCCCTTCATAACCTACTTTCCTCTTGCTGAGGTGATCTTTTGCAATTTCATGCCATCCAATTATAAGGCATTTTTCTTCCTTTAAGTCCAGATCCCAATTAGGACAATATCTCTTCTCTTGTCAGAAGCTTTGTTCTTCCATCCTTTTTAAACTACTTCTAGAGCCTTGGAAGTATTCATTATGTACCTGTAGTCCTCCTTAGGATTCCAAGGAAGAACAATCACAACGGGAAGTTCAAGGACAAGAGATTTAATTATTAGTAAAAACAATAATAGTAATAATCAAATAAGAGATAAAATACTTATCTTCTTAAGAACATGTTAGCTCCCTCTTGACCTTGCATCCACCTTGCAATTTGATCAACTTCATTGACATTATCATCATGATGTCATCCCTAGGATTTCTTCTTTCAGTGGAAACGTTTTATTTTAGGGTTTTTCTCATAAGTTCTAGGATCTCTTTTCAAGCCCTTGCTAGGGTTTAAAAATCCTAGATATTCCAATATCCAAAAATCCTAGAATTTGGTGAAGACCTTTTAGTCTTCCAAACCCTAGATTTATCTTGCTATCAATATGTATCCAACTAGACATGATCTGACCAAATAGTGGATTTCAGTCTTCAGACTTTGAGATGGAGCTTGACCTCCTAACTCAACAAATGGTGTTAATAATTTGCAGCCTTTGTAAACTCAGCCTTAAGCAACATCTTCAAGAATTCAACTTTGATCAACAAATTGGTTTGTCAATCTTTGCATATCAACACCTTATCTCATTCAAGGAGTTTAGACTAGCTCATAAACTTATAGCATGTAGTATATTAGGAAAATTGTCAATCTAAAAAATTCTTTCATCTTTTCAATTGTGTAGCATCAATACTACTTGACTTTGGCTCAAATTACCATTTATCAATGAGCAAGTCAATTGTAAAGAAGTGAGATAGCTTCACAATCCAATCTCTCCTTCAGAATACGAAACATTATCTTCATTACTTCGTCCAGACATTTGAGGCATCAACCCTTCATTTGATGAGCTATAAAAAACAAGCATACAATCTTCAGAGGGATTCTTTTTATGCCCTTATTTGGGACAAGTCATCAAAGATAGATTTCTCCCTCTCAAGAAATTCGGCCCTATTGAGATTTTGCTTGAAGACTTCAATTTCATTATCAAAGTGAGTTGCATCGCATGAATAGATCTGATGCGAAAATAAACCCTAATGGATCCTCATTGGGTTTCTCCGACATGAGACTTCAAAGTTCACCTTACCTTTATTGAGTTGGAAAATATTTTATGTTGCAAAACTTGCTACAAACTTATATTTTGTCCTTATTAAAATATATAGACAACCCTCAAGAATGAGTCAAAGGAATTGCGATTACAAGAGGTAAAACATACCTTATTTATCTTTGTTGATATTTGCGCAACACTTTCATACATGATCCAAAGGAAGGATTTGTAGGCACAAGCACGAATTCCAGTGGCCATATTAAATCAACATTCAAGCTTCACTGGTCGGCCCAGAAAGAAATCTTTCTTGGCATTGATCGTGCCCAACTTCTATTTGAACTTTAAAATCCTTAAGATGATATACCTTCGACGTTTTAATAGAAAAAAAGACGTATTTCTTTGAGAGATCACTTTCCCATTTGATATAAGTGACTCAGGTAGTTCGGTCCCTTAACTGAGGTGAGATCTATGGTATTTTGACTTTTGAAATTTGAAGCTTCGATCTTGAATTTGAACTCAGATTAGGACTTTAATAGGAATAGTCCAAGAGTTATGTTTTTACAAGAATGATAGACATATCTATAATGGAAGTCTCTTCTTACAAGAATTCTCACATAGAAGTCTTGAATTGCAACAACAGTGGACTCAGATATTCAAGCTACAAGATCATGCCATTCAGATCATTCCCAAGAGAAAAAGTTCGGGCTTCATCATAGGAGTTGGATAGCTACCATTCCACAAAGTAACGCCACAAAGGTTTGATCTTGAACCACAAAGTTTCGTCCTAGGGCTGTTGACAGAACACAAAACACATTCTCCTTTGATTCAATGTTGATTTTTAGATGGTCTTCTATATTTATAAATATTTTTCATGATTTAATCCATTTCGTATACTTATGCATTACTTAATCATGGATATACAGAAGACATCAATCATAAAACTTTTACGACAGTAAGAGCATAAAGAGACAAGACACACAAGGAACATAGAGATTTACATTGGGAACACCCTTGTCAGGAAAAACCCAACAACCTTTTTCAATAGAGAATTCTTCAACTCAATAGAGACACATATATGTCCAACTAGGTCAAACCTGGTCTAAGGCTCACCCTCCTAGTCAAGTCAATCTGGCCCATGGAAAACATTGTTTGGTCTTGCCTCTTTATTGCCTCATAAATTATCTCGTATGCCTCAAAGATGCGACTTTCTGTAGCTCCCAGACCTCATAAATTAGCCCTCACATGCCTCAGAATTATGCCATGTGTTGCCTCAGAAATCCATTATATACTGCCTTAGACCTGCGTAAGATACCTCGAGAGATGTGAGCTACATCTTGGCTTGGAGGAGGAGCGAATTTTTTCCTTTATATAGTTTTTCCCTTGGCCGAATAGGGGTGTCTATACATGGAGCCAACTTGACGAGAAGGACAATTATACATTTTGGAGCCAAAAACCTTAATTTCAAAATTTCAAATTTCTTTCTTTGAAATTCGCAATGGGAGTTTGACTCAAAATAATTTTCTTTTGACTCTTAGCGTTTAAAGATATGCTATACAAATACATAGTGACTCAAACATACATTATGAAAACCAACCATAGTTACAAAAATCAACAAATAACATGGAGCACTACCATCCGTAGAGCCTCCTATTTGTGCCCCTTCTAGACAATGAAATAAAGACCCTAAGGAAGGTCACATTAGAATAGGGACATGTGATATCCACCAAGGTGAAGTAAGGGAACAAGTACACAACCAATAGTTGTCTATAATCCAATTTCAACCTGTGACTGTACTGGAATGCCTTAAACTTTAAATGAAAGCAATTAAATGCCAAAATGGTTAAAGTATATCACAATAAATGACCCACCTTCATCAGATTAACAGGCCAGATCAATGGGTGCATGTTGAAGTTTTAAGGGCTGGATAGTTCTCAGCTGTAGATAATTGGATTTTAAAACATTTTCAACATTTTTTTCACATTACATTCACCCCGTACCATCATAAGCAATTATATAGAGAGAATATTAACATTAACAATGCAGCCGAATATAAAGGAACATTAGAAGAAAAGCATACACAATAGAGACACCAGTATTTTGGTCAGAGACCAGGGCAAAACTCCACAAGGGGGAAAACCTAGAGTCAATTCTTCTTCTTCGTAGATATTCATCAAATGTTCAACTAAGATAAAATCTAATAGTATAATTGTAATGGGACACAAGTCTTTTCAACATCAATCATATTAGGCCTCTTAGGGCCAATCCTAGATCATACAAGATCCTCATGAGATGGCAGTAGACAAGCCTATTAAGGAGGCATTCACAAGGCCTCCACAAGATCTTTGATAGGTCTCCTAGTGATAAACGGATGAACCAATAAGGGCTGCTTCCATATCACTGTCACAAGTAGCATATATCCCTATCTCAAGTAGCATACATGTTGCTACCATAGGAGCACGACTCATTGTTATTTGTCAAGGTCATATCATTGTCACATATTACTGTCATAAGTATCACAATCATAAGAACAAGTATCACTGCCATACATCATTGTCCAATCAAAAAATATGAGCTCTGCAACTCAATGAACTAGGGCTTGATAACTAGCGCTTTTGACTGCTCCTTGCATCCTGAAAGAGTTAATTCTTAGGGCATCATAGGTTTGTCCACACGTTGACAAATCTGCCCTTTTGTCAATTGTTCTAGGGATCACCAAATAAATTGCTAACTGTAAAAATTCCTAGATCTAACAATCTCAGGAATCGTATTGCAACCAGCTGAATCTACTTCATCTACTTGTAAATTACATTACACAGTTATTTTTAGATTACTCCTACACTTAACCTACACTTAATTTAAATATGATTCAAAAACAAGGAAACTGAGCAAAGAAAAATACATACATAGGACACCGTTATTTTTGGTCGAACGTCCCCAGAAAAACCCAAACCGGGAAAACCAATGTAGCAGATTTGAGGGTTTGTATTATTAAGCAACATTTTTTGAATACAATCTTTGGATGCCTTGCTTGCTATCCAGTATAGAGAAATCACAACAGACAAAAATATTATGAGTTTTACCTCACACTACAAGTCCCGACTGATACGGTAGCTGAACTGGCGAAACCCCAACACCCTCTGCGCAGTAGCGGCGTAGGCCTGCGTGGGGACTTTTGCGGACTACGTCACCTCCTCTATTGGATCGATTTGCTCTTCGGAAAGTCGAGTTCCAACCCTCCTGGCTCAGAACCCTGATCTCCCAACAAATCTCGGACTATCTCTTGAAAACACTGCGCTACCTTTGCGTGGGCCCTACGTGGGCCTATGTCACCCCTTATGGGGCTGCATCACACCCTCTGGAGGCTGCGCTGCTTCATTTGTTGGTTCTACTGCCTCTCTGCTTAGTATTCTTGGTCTTGGAGAAGATCCTCCGACCAATCACTGTCTCTGCCCCTCATTGCGCTGGAATCACTTAGATCTGATCTTCGTCCGAGCACTTGCTTCGTCAGAAGAATTCTATCACTTGATTCACTCAGTGTATCTTTCGAAATGACCCTTAAACCTTCCTTTATAGTCTTTTTGTTGAGATATCAATGACCGAGATTAGATCTCTAATCAACGGCTAAGATTATAACATGACTTGATATTTGCTTTTTCTAGATCATTCTCACTTTGTTTTAATAATACCCTTAAATTATTTAATTTCCCTAAGTTTAGACTTACGGTCCCCACTAAAATAATAAATTTGTACAATAAAACATAATCATGGAATTTTCAAAAACAGTTTTTGTATTCTTTGGAATACTAGTGACTAAGCCTCTCCACAAATTTTGAGGCTTAGAGCACTTCCGATGCTACCAAAAATCAACACTCCCTCTTAGTGAGGAAAATGCTCTAACAATATGCCTGTTGCATACTGCTTTGACCCTGAAGCATCCTCTGCGCTGCCAATGTTTGAAAAACTGTCCACCAACCACTGCGCTGCTACTGCAACTGTATTGCTACCTATGACACTGCCACTGCCACATCTATACTACAACTCTGTCTCAAGTGCTACATCTGCTATGCTGCTAGCACTACCACTGCTAACACTGCATCTGCATTGCAACTCAGTTGCTGAGAGAAGCAACTGAAATTACCCAAAACAGAACAAGCGTTCAGTGGATGCACCTCGGTGCTGCAAACTTTGGTTGCCGATAGCTATTGCGCTGCTGCTGCTTCTCTGCACTGCGTTGCTGCTGCTCTGCACGGCGCTGCTGCTGCTCTGCACTACACTGCGCTGCTATTTTCTGCACTGCACTGCTCTGCTGTTGCTTTGCTCTACGCTGCTGCTGCTTTGCTCTGCATTGCTCCAGAAGTAGGCACTGCTACCTACTGCAACTATCGCTCCATCACTCCTCAACTCCCACTGAAAACTTCTCCATCTCGCTACTGCTGATCAAGGGCACCCGTAGGAAGGTAGTGATCCAAGAGGTGGGCTGCTCAAGGATCCTGCCCAAATGAAGTTCAAGAAGAACTACAATTCTATGTCGCCCCATTTCTCTCCTGAAGAAACATGGACACTCATGGAAATATCATCTTGCTCGATCTTCGTGGCTGCAACTTTAGGAACGTGTTTTTCATCCTTTTCCTTTTGTCTTCAAAGGACACTGTGATGCAAGGTTGCCCATCTTGCCACATCTGAAACACTTCACCTTCGAAATATCTCTCTTCTGTTTCCATTGCCCTTGTTGTCCCTTCGATGCGAGGGCTGCATTCTCCTCCTCCGGATTATTTGATTCGCTCCCGCTCCTACCGTCAAGCTTGCACTTGACTAGATCTCTTCTCAGCTCCTCCTAAAGTGTTTCCCACATTTTCTCCCAACTAGGAAGCACTGCCATGCCCGAGACTTTGGAAAAAAACTTGCACCCTTCAGTGACTGCGTTAAGGGCGAGCCTCACCATAGTTGCAGCAGTTGGGGTGGATCCCACGATTGCTAGCTGGTCTGGATTCTCCTGAAGTCTCGTTAAGAATGGAGCAATACGCTCCCCCTTCTGCATCTGGATCATCTGGAGCTTCTGCTCCAAGTACGTCTTCTGTTGCTCGGAAGTTCCTTCGTATAGCAGGGCCAAGGCCTCCCATATCTCGAGGGCTCTGTTCTTGCCAGCTATATGTGAGACTATATGATCCTTGACGCTATCAAGGATAAGTCTCTTGGCCTTTGCCATATTGGACTTGTACTTTTTGTTCTGATCCAGATCTGTAGGAACAACAACTACGTTGTTCACGAACGTCTTGAGATCATATTCATCCAGAATGAATTTGATCCTTTCCTTCCAGATTACGTAGTTGGATGATCCCTCCGACTGATCCTAATCTCTAAGACCATGAGATGCCATCACAACCAAAAACTGTCGAACTGCTTCCTCTTCTTCCCCCAATGTGCAACACTATGCATGCTTACACACTCCTTGTGGAGCTCGTAAATTTGTTGCCCGTATCTGCTGCTCAGATCTTGGAAAAATGCTAAATTCCTCGGCAAGGAACTCATTGAGGAAGAATTCCCTGCCATGTGCTCTTCTTCTTTTGATGCTTCTCTACCCAGCAATTTCCCGTAGAAAAATTGCGTCCCTTTGGTTCTGTGTGAAGGCTCTACACTGCTCCCTCTGCCTCGGCAAGATCTCGTTTCGGAAGTCTTACCTCTCGGTTGAGTAACTCAGAGAGAGAAAACCTCAAAGATTTAACCCTCCTGGCTAAAATTGCGCAATCCCTCTAGGGATTCGATCTGCTGTTGCTGTAACAATTCGTCCTTCACTTCATTGCTCAGATCTGCTCTTCCTGTTTCACATCAAACGCTTTGATACCACGTGAAAATTCGTGGATCTAACAATCTCAGGAATCGTACTGCAACCAGTTGAATCTCCTTCATATACTTATAAATTACATCACACAGTTATTTTTACATTACTTTTGGAAACATTGAAGTAAATTACTGAAGCAACTTACACTTAATTAAATATGATTCAGAAACAAGGAAACTGAGCAAAGAAAAATACACACATAGGACACCGTTATTTTTGGACGAAAGTCCTCGGAAAAACCCAAAGTAGGAAAACCGGTGCATCAGATCTGAGGGTTTGTATTATTAAGCAACAATTTATGAATACAATATCTGGATGCCTTGCTGGGTATCCAGTACAGAGAAATCATGGTAGACAAAAATATTGTGAGGTTTACCTCACACTGCAAGTCCCGGCTGTTTTGGTAGCTGAATTGGCGAAACCCCAACACCCTCTACGCTGCCTCTGCGCAGTCGCTATGTAGGCCTGCGTGTGGACCTCTATGGACTACGTCAACTCCTCTCTCAGATCGATATCCTCCTCGGAAAGTCGAGTTCTAGCCTTCCCGGCTTAGAACCTCGATCTCCTAGAAAACCTTGGACTATCTCTCGGAAAGACTGCACGACCTCTACGTGGGCCCGCACCACCCCTTATGGGGGCTGCGTAACACCCTATAGACGCTGCATTGCTTCATCTGCTGGTTTTGCTGCCTCTCTGCTTAGTATTCTTGGTCCCAGAGAAGATCCTTCGACCAATAACTGTTTCTACCCCTCACTGCGCTGGAATCACTTAGATCTGATATTCGTCCGATCACTTGCTCCGTTAGAAGAATTCGATCACTTGATTCACTCGGTGTATCTTTACAAATGACCCTTAAGCCTTCCTTTATAATCTTCTCTTTGAGATATCAACGACTGAGATTAGATCTCTAATGAACGACTAAGATTATAACATGACTTGATCTTTGCTTTTTCTAGATCATTCTCACTCTGTTTTATTAATACCCTTTAATTACTTAATTTCCATAAGTTTAGATTTAGGGTTCCCATTAAAATAATTATTTTTTACAATAAAACATAATCTGAGTGGAATTTTCACAAACGGTTTTTGGGTTCTTTGGAATACCAGTGCCTAAGCCTCTCCACAAATTTTGAGACTTAGAGCATTTACGATGCTACCAAAAATCAACACTAAATACCCTCCTAAGTCACTATTCAATATACTAAACAACCTTCTACATCCTTAGCAAAACATCAAGATAGAAACCCTAACCATACCTCTATGAAATGACTTAATTTTGTCCTCAAATACTCCTCGTTTTCTGAGCATCAACTTGAGGTTTTTTGGCCCTAGTTAGGGCTTCCTATCCAACCCACATCAATCCTAATACAAGCCTCAAAACCTTCTCAAAACTTGCATTGTCTTCTCATCTCAAGCCTCGTCCTCTTGCGCTTATTCTTTAAGACACTCAACCACTTTGTCACCAATCACATGACCTTCGATCACTCAGAAACAGGGGCTCGACCTTCCTAAAAACACATAGATATAATTGCGGCCTGTGCATAGAGAAATAACACCATATATATGCATAGAGATCTTCCTTCAAATCTCGGTCAACATTTGCCTTCATGTCTGAGACCTGTCACAAGATATTTGCCACCAAACCATGCACATAAAAACTTGGATCCACAGAAATACCACAAAGATAGATCTTTGTGTGCCACAAATATAGATCTTCGTATGCCGCAGATGCAAGCTTCTATTATGTTTCCACATACGTGCCTCAAAAGCTTCCCTCTTTCATTTCTGAATTAGACGCCATTTTATTAATCATTTCCTTTAATTTTTAATTTTTAATTTTTAAACTTGTTCCTTATGTAATAATACTATAATAATACCTTCTTTGGTGACCTTGTGATGAACAAACACTCTTTTATTTTTTTTTTAAATTCTTTTAAATATATATTTAAAAATATATCAGTTATTTATTATATCATTCACTAGTATTTATTATCTAATTCCAAACTATTAAAATCTGATACTTTATTAATTTCCGTATGGATGCGACTTACCATAGAGACTAAATTAATTGATTGTGTACGGCTTGGCTTCTATGGAACAAGGCGGTGGGTTTTATATTTTTGTTATTTATCAAGGACATGCTGACAAAGATGGTTGGTTTCGATATAGCGGCAGATGCTTGCGTTGTTGTGTACAAGCGATTGGTGCGAAATACGGTTGGGCAAGAAAGATTGATTGCAGTGATGACGACAGGAAAGATCGTAACCGGTGGTGGCAGTGTTGGGAAGGTTGCTGGGAAGGATGGGGTTTTTAGCAATGGATGTGCGTGGTGGAATTTGTAGCGACGACTGTTGAGATTTTGTGTATTTGGGGTAGCATCAGTTGTGCTCTAGGTCTCAAATTTTGAGGAAGGACTAGAGTACACTTGATCTACAAGACCCATAAATGGATTTGGTAAATTTCATCTAGTTTAGGAGATATTAAATTAATCAATTATTTTAATGTATTTCCTAAGTTAAAACTTAGAAAAATAAAATAATTAAAGTGAATTTAATTAAACATGTGATGAAATTGATTTAAGTCACACGAATCAAGCTTTTTTTTAATCTTAGCCATTGATTAAAGATTTAATCTTGGCCGTTCATTTGTCAATGAGAAAAGTATAAAGGAAAGGCTTAGGGTCATTTGTAAAGACACACAGAGGCAGAGCACTGAAGCTAAGCTGAGATTCTAGGGCAGGGTTTGCTAAGAATACTCAGAAGTGTTTCAGCGGCAGAGGGGAATATTGACCAAGGGGATGATCTGATCCGAGGGTCTAGAATACACAAGAGGCAGGGAAGAGATCACCTTAAAGAAAGCGTAGAGGAAGGCAGCAGCAACAGCAACAACAGGGACAACGCAATTTTCAGGAAACCCTTTAGGGGTTACGCAGAGACCCTTAGGGGCAGCGTAGTGACTGTGTCACACATTCTGAGGTAACGTAGTCCCTTCCGGAGCAGCGCTAAGGGTTTGGAGGCCATCCAAGGCTGACGCAAAGGCTTTCAGGGGCTTCAGAGGCTGACGCAGAACATTTCAGGAGCAGCACTGGGTTTCTAGGCCTAGATTTGGCTGAGTTATGTAAATCCCGTTTGAGGGTGTGGATCAGTGATTATTTTGGCCCTAGATCAGCTAGTGAGCTGCAGATCTAGTGTTTTCTTTGTCGGGTTTTCTAGCTCTGGAACCCAAGAGAAGATTCACGCAGAGGGAAGGGTGACGCTATCCAGCGCTGTGTCCTAGCAAGCCCACGCAATTACTGCGCAGAGGTAGCTTAGAAACAGTGTTGGTTGGGTCTGAAGCCAGCGAGTGTGATTTAGATCTGAATTTGTCAGATCCAGAAAAAGTCTGTAGAAAAGTTGCAGAAATTCAGAAGAGCTAGTGGGTTAAAAACTTTGAAGATTTCAGATTTTTAGCCTTAGCACAAGTGACAAATATTGGGAGGAGATCAGCTTCTCAGAAAAGTTTCTTGCTAAAGGGAACTTGCAGTTTGATCAAAGGATCAAAGAAGAAGCTGAATCATAGTTGATTTGGTAGATTTCCAAGGAGGGAAATCAAGTGTCAGAGGGAGCAGAAGGCACCTGTTTCACCAAGGGCCTTAGATCCATTTCTCTAGCAAAGAGAAAAGGAAGTTTCGACACATTCTGAGCAGATGGCTCCTCATGGAATGCGTGATCAGGATAGGCTAGAGGGCCTCTCAAACTTTTCGGTGTGGAAAGCAAGGATCCTGATTGTCCTTGATGCATACAATCTAAGAGACCATGCAGAGCAGAATTTGGCCACATCGACAGATGCGGATCTCCTTCAGAAGCATAAGGAAGCTGCTGGGCATGCCAAGCGGCTGATTATGGATAATATCGAGGACCATATTGTACCACACATAGCTGAGAAGAAGACAACTAATGAGATGTGGAAGGCCTTGACTTCCCTGTATGAGGGAAAGTCTGTCCAAAGAAAAATGTTGTTGGAGACCTAAAGGAGGTCATTCATGATGGCCAAGGGAGAAGACATGGAACACTTCCTTTTCAGACTATAGTCAATCAGGGATCAACTGACTGCAATGGGTGCAACGGTAGATGATGCCGTGATAGTCAGAACTGCCCTCAATGCAGTCACGGATGAGTGGGAAACCTTTGTCCAAAGTATCTTGGGCAGAGCAGACCTCCAGATTGGGACAGCTTGTGGTCAATTCTGCGTCAAGAAGAACTCCGTAGGTTCACCAAGAGGCAACACAACTCAAGATTGAGCAAAGTGAAGAAGGAAGATGAGGAAGATGCAGCCTTGGCATCAAAGAAGGAGCCAAAGAAGAAGAAGGATCTTTCAAAGATCAAGTGCTTCCAATGTGGTGAAATGGCACATTTTGCCAGCCATTGAATGGAGAAGAAAAGGGACAAGGAAGCATCTTCTTCCAAAGCAACTGTGGCAGATGATGGGTCAGGAGATGATGCAGCCATAAGTGCTTATGAACCACGGAGGTGGGATGACATGGACATGTAGAGGAGCTACATGGAAGAGAGGCGGGATCCTTGAGAAACTCATCTCTTGGATCACAAGCAAGCTACGGCAGCCTTAAGACAATAGCGGGACAAGTGGAGCAGTGGGTGCATAGATCTCAGATGAGGCAGAAGTAGAGGCAGATCTGAAGTCTGGGAGGAGCAGCGCAGAGCCAAGCAGGAGCGACGTAGAAGCAGTAGCAACATAGAGGCTGATGTGACTTCAGCAGTGCAGTGCAGTGCTGCTTACGCAGTGCAGAGCTATAGCAGCGTAGAAAGCTTCAGAGGGACAACGCAATGCAATAGCAGCGTGATAGATTTCAACACAAGGAGTTGATGTGACTTCAGTAGTGTAGAGGGAGTCTGATTACGCAGGCAGAGCTGTAGTTGTGCATCTTTTTTTAGATGCCAGCACAGATTTGTAGCCTATGGAGCTTCAGTGATGAGGATGCAGCCCATCTGACTTGTTTGTCAAAGATTGGGCAGGAGATTCAGTTGTTTCTCTCAACAACTGAAGTTGCAGTGCAACAGATCAGCAGTGGCAGTACTATGAGCACCATAGATGTAGCATATTGAGAGGGAGCTGCAGTAGAGAGGTTGTAGTGGTAGTGGCAGAGTCATGGGCAGCAGTATAGAATGGTAGCATCAGTGCAGAGTTGAGTGGCAGGAGGCCAAGCTTCAACAGCACAGAACTAGTGCCCAAAATCATGTAATGCATAACTGTGATGTATTGCTAGAGCACACCCTTGATGCTAAGAGGGAGTGTTGAGATTTTGTGTATTTTGGGTAGCATTAGTTGTGCTCTAGGTCCCAAATTTTGAGGAAGGACTAGAGTACACTTGATCTACAAGACCCAAAAATGGATTTGGGAAATTTCATCCGGTTTAGGAGATATTAAATTAATTAATTATTTTAATGTATTTCCTAAGTTAAAACTTAGGAAAATAAAATAATTAAAGTGAATTTAATTAAACATGTGATGAAATTGTCTTAAGTCACACGGATCAAGTTTTCTTTTAATCTTAGCCATTGATTAAAGATTTATTCTTGGCCGTTGATTTGTCAACGAGAAAAGTATAAAGGAAAGGCTTGGGGTCATTTGTAAAGACACACAGAGGCAGAGCACTGAAGCTAAGCTGAGATTCTAGGGCAGGGTTTGCTAAGAATACTTAGAAGTGTTTCAGCTGCAAAGAGGGGAATTTAGGCCAAGGGGATGATCTGATCCGAGGGTCTAGAATACACAAGAGGCAGAGAAGAGATCAGCTCAAGGACAACGCAGAGGAAGGCATCAGCAGCAGGGATAGCGTAATTTTCAGGAAACCCTTCAGGGGTTACGCAAATACCCTTATGGGTAGCGTAGTGACTGTGTCACCCATTCTGAGGTAACGCAGTCCCCTCCGGAGCAGCGCTGAGGGTTTGGAGGCCATCCAAGGCCAACACAGAGGCTTTCAGGGGCTATAGAGGCTGACGCAGAACCTTTCATGAGCAGCGCTGGGGTTTCTAGGCTTAGATTTGGCTGAGTTCTGTAAATCCCATTTGAGGGTGTGGATCAATCATTATTTTGGCCCTAGATTAGCCAGTGAGCTGCAGATCTGGTGTTTTCTCTGTCGGGTTTTCCAGATTTGAAACCAAGAGTTGTGTATTCAGAAATTTTCTTAATAATAGAAACCTCCAGTAGCTAGAGACTGGTTTTCCCAGCTTGGGTTTTTTCGGGGACTATTTGTCTAGAAATAACCATGTCACTTTGTCAATGTGTGCATGAACTTGTTCTAGATCTGGATTGGTAGAGATTTATTATGTGTTTTTCTTCGATTTTAACTTGAATTTATTCAGTTAATAACTTATCTAAGTAGGAGGAGTTTAACTGGATTAACAATAATAATTTCTGCATAAGATTTAAGATCTAGAAATTTCTACAGGCTGTTGTGGGTGATGGGGAGCGAAGAAGCGATTGGTAGTGGAAGTAGGGGCGACATGAAAACTAGTCGAGCTAGTTGTGCTGGTAAGTGAACAATTGTGGCAATTTGCTTTGGTGGATAGCTACAGACTCCAACCAGCTACTAGACAGTGGTGGAACTTTGCATGTTGTGCACTGACAAGCATGTCGTTTTGTACAGTGGTTGACGTCGGGTAATCCTATGGCTGCTTGCTAATGTGGATATGAAAAGCGGCGGTAGACAAAAGGTTTATAGCACTGTAACATAGGATGATGGTAGGTAAGTTGTATAGTTTTTATTTAATGTCCTTTGATATATATTTGTAATATGTAATCTTTATTTTTTTTAAAATGTTATATATCCTCTTTATTTCTTTATATAATATTTTAATTTTTAATTTTTTTTGCTCCCTCTTTATTTATTTATTTAAATATATATTTACGTCGTCCTCTTTTTTTTTTTTTTTATATGTAGTCTTTTTTTTTTCCTTTTAATTTTCTTTTATTATGGCCAAAGGCCTAAATGGCAAGCTAGAGAAACTCCAAATTTTGGTAGCGAAATGCTTCAACGACAACGATGTTGACGAATTGGCTGTCAAGGACTCAAATCATAGAACTTGGCTCTGTGCAGCAGTGAGCGGCCAAGGGATCGAATTGCTCTGATACCAAATGGAACGAACAAAGTTTGTACCTCAAGTCAAATGCTCCAGAAAACTTGGAATATATAGATCTCCATTGAGATACAAGAATGTATATTAAGAAGTATGAATAAGAATGATTTACAAATGAAAGTGAGGGGCCTGCTTAAATACCCTAGGTAGGTGCCTCTTCATGGAAGGTCATGTCCATTTTAGACACGCCTCTTCAACACTAATTACTAATTAACTAATCATTACAATTATCATCATTGTTTATATTTACTATATTTTATTGATAACACATACAAGATGCAATATGATCGACCACTACTGGATTGAGTGAAATGGAAGTCTACTACCTGATCATCCAAGAAATCAAAGTAAGACCCATATTGAAGCAACACCTCAATGTGTTCTTCCTGTTCACAGTACTCCTGATTCACTTAACATCGACATATTTCTTCAATCACAACACTGTCTCAATCCATGACTAACTGTATCATGTATGTATCTCAATACTAGCTTTGCAACATCCCAATATACATGTCCAGGCTCTATCTGGTTCAGGGTACACATTGCCAAAGAAAGGATCCATCTGGCTGCTAGCTCATCATCTCTTTGTTACACTTCTAATCTCAAGAAGTGGCTCATTTTGGACTTAGAGGTCATCTCCATCTGGTAATGAATGATGAGATGATCTGATCCTATTAGAAATATATTATTAGCATATAAATCCAAATATCAAAGACATACTTTCAACTTTGAAGAGAGGTTGGTGTCTACATCATATGTCCATTAACCCAAGCATACCAAGCCCAGGGGACTTGCTTGAGTCCATAAGGGACTTTCTTCAATCTGCAATCACGAGTCTCCTTCTCATGTACCTCAAAGCCCTGCGATACTTTGCTATTATGTTACTGCCATACATGTAATTGCCATAGGAGCATGTGTCACTGCTATGTGTCAAGGTCATATCACTGTGACATATTACTGCTATAAGTATCACAATCATAAGAACAAGTATCACTGCCTTGAGGTAGCTCCAAGTATGCTTCTTCCTTAAGTATATCATGGAGGAAGCCAACTTCACATACATTTGATAATAGTGGATCTGGCAATAGGTGCCAAGATCTTATCATAGTCCTCTCCCTCTTGGAGCCTATTCCTTATCACTGTTGAACTTTCTATCGTGGAAGCATCTGAAATTGGACGTTTCATGGACATATTTCTTTCAGAGATTTCTTGTCTCAAATCATCTCATTTATCCAATCTGACAGATTACTCCCTTTGAATAGGAAGCCTCCTCAACCATAGTCATCAATCTGGGAGACTGCAATCCAAAATTCGAGGTTTGAGCTCTTGTTTATTTTCTAGTGCCACTCTAATCATGGGATGTCTCTATATCCTCCTCAATCTTGATATTGAGGACTTGGTCCTTACATCCACCTAATGTAACTGCTAATCCTAGAACAAGAACAAGAGCAATAATAGAAATGTAAATAAACATAATGAAAGTGTACCTGATGATGAAGTAGGCCTTTGCACAACCCAATCTTCCTATCAGGAGAGTCCTCTACATTTTGAGCTTCTTCATGTTGTCATCATTTGTTGCAAGCTTCATCCAGATGACACTATTGTCTTTCTTCTCTGGATATTAAAGTGGCTCCTTCATTCTCCTGCACCAACTCGCTCTTGGAGCTAACTCATCTTGATAGCCCTCAAGATGGATCTGATTTCCTTGATCACACCCTTATCGAAAATGTCAAGGAAAGAAGCATTTGGTTAGCCAATTACGCATGCAGGAAGAATAAACAAGAGTCTAAGAAGATAAATCAAAACAAAAACAATGTCATAAAGAAATAACATAAGTCTTGAAAGTACTTATCTTTGATGAGGACTGTAGGAAGCTATCAACTCCCTCTTGATCCTGCCTCCTTAGCCATGAGGCACCACTGCCCATCAACCATATGACAATGTCACCTGCAAAATAAGAAATGCTTCCTCTTGAGCAGCACCTGTATTCTTGTTTCTAGATCCTCAATCTCTTTCCAAGCCTAACTATCAATGTACAATATGACCACTGGATCTGCATCATACCCTCTCCTATTAGGTAGGAGACAAGACCAATTATGGTTACTCTGAGTCTGTCATAGGTACTGAATCTACCACTTGAATAATTCAATAGCTTCTCACTGATCATATCATATCATGAAGATTCTAAATCACACTAGTGTTCCAATGCTATAGAACCTGGGCCGCTTCCATGTCCAAGGCAACCCCAAGGGTTTCTCCCAAACCCTAACATTTATTTGTAAGAATAAGGGCTCCCTAGGGTTTCAAACCCTAGCATTATTTTAGGTCTCCAAAGTCTTCATATCTTTCACTCTGCTTGATCAAGAAATCCATAATATGTGTCTACACAGGGGCAATTTCAAAGACTTTTCTTCAGCCCAGTTCTGATAACATGTTGAAGTTTTAAAGGCTAGATAATTCTATGTTGTAGATATTTGCATTTTAAAACATTTTCAACATTTTTTTCACATTACATTCACCCCATATCATCATAAGCAATTATATGGAGAGAATATTAACATTGACAATGCAATAGAACAAAAAGGAACACTAGAAGAAAAGCATACACAATAAAGACAACAAGATTTGGTCAAAGACTAGGGCAAAACCCCAGAAGGGGGAAAACGCATAATCAATTCTTCTTCTTCTTAGATATTCATCAAATGTTCAGCTGAGATACAATCCAATAGTGTAATTATAATGAGACAAGTATTTTCAACATCAATCATATTATGCCTCCTAGGGCCAACCCTAGATCATACAAGATCCTCACGAGATGGCAGTAGACAAGCCTATCAAGGAGGCATTCACAAGCCCTCCAGAAGACCTCTAATAGGTCTCCTAGTGATCAACAGATGAAACAACAAGCGCTGCTTCCATATCACTGTCACAAGTAGCATATATCCTTGTCTCAAGTAGCATACATGTTACTTCCATAGGAGCACATGTCACTGCTATGTGTCAAGGTCATATCACTGCCACATATTACTTTCAAAAGTATCACAATCATAAGAACAAGTATCACTGTCATACATCACTTTCCAATCACAAAAGATGACCTCTGCAACTCAATGAACTAGGGCTTCATAAATTTCCCTCTTGACTGCTCCTTGCATCCTCAAAGAGTCAATTCTTAGGGCATCACAAGTCTGTCTGCACACAGTGACAAATCTGCCCTCGTCTACTGTTTTAGGGCTCACCAAACCAGCCACTAAGTACCCTCCAAGTTTCCGTTTTTAGGCTGATTCAAACTGCTATTCAATACACTAAACAACCTTCTACATCCTTAGCAAAACATTAACATAGAAAGACCAACCATATTTCAGTGAAATGACTTAATTCTGTCCTCAAATACTCCTCGGCTTCTGAGCATGAACCTAAAGTTTTTCAACCCTTTTTAGGGCTTCTTGTCCAACCCACGTTAGCCCTAATATCAACCTCAAAACCTGTGTTTTCTTCTCTTCTCAAGCCTCATCCTGCTGTGCTTATTCTTCAAGACACTCGGCCCCTTTGTCACTAATCATATGACCTTTGTTCACTCAGAAACAAAGGGCTTGGCGTTCTTGAAAAACACAGAGATATAATAGCGGTCTGTACACAGAGAAGTATCACCATATATTTGAGCCATTGTTGCGATAATCGTGACTCGAATTAAATTGACGAGGGTCCAAAATCAGAAAAAATCATAAAAATTGGGATAAAATCGACAAAATAACAGCAAAATTAAAAAAAATACAAA
Source organism: Pinus albicaulis (assembly GCA_034641835.2). Taxonomy (NCBI): domain Eukaryota; kingdom Viridiplantae; phylum Streptophyta; class Pinopsida; order Pinales; family Pinaceae; genus Pinus; species Pinus albicaulis. The sequence goes on along the minus strand of CM076584.1, from coordinate 1,644,459,075 downwards.
AAAATACATTTTTTTTTTCATTTATTTTAATATCTAAAGCACCCTCAACATAAAATAAATGCGTTGACACATAAATATGAAAATAGAGCTAATATATAAGATGAGTAATATGTCTAGTGCTACATGATCATGTTTTGAATCCTAAGTCCTGACTCAGCCTCAAAATATAAAAAAAAATATAATAATGTGTCTCATATCATGAGTCATGTACAATGAAATGAACCAACTATTGATTTCCTCTGCCCCTCTTGTAAGAAAATGTAATAGGTTTCCCTCTAGATGAAAAAGGCCCTGGGGCTGGCATTGGACTCTAATGTCCTCTAGAACCTGAAGTACTAGGAGCTATAGGATGTAGACTACGTCCTCTACTGGTGACCATGGTAGACCTCATTCTCCTCCACTACCTTGTCCTCTAACCAATCAGGGGCCGATTCAATAAAAGGCCTCTCGGCCTCAACCCTCCATGCATAGGTGGTGTCAATCCCTTCCAATGAGATGGCCTCCACGTTAGGTGTCCTCTCAAGTTGCCTCACCCACAATCGAAGGTTGTAGTAGACGTAGACCATGTCGTTAAGGCGTTGAGACTTCAACTTGTACAAGGGTCATAAATTGTAAATTAATAATTATAAAACTAGTAAAATATATTTTATATTATTTAATGAATTTATAAAATTAATTGGAAAATTTTTTGCGCTTGTTTTTTTTTTCAAATACACTCCAATTGCGCTCTCATCCGAAAGAGCTACATGTCTTGACCAACATCTGCCTTCATGTCCTAGACCTGTTACAAGAGATTTGCCACCAGTGACCAAACCATGCACGGAAAAACTTGGATCCACATAAATGCCACAGAGATAGATCTTTGTATGCCATGGATATAGATCTTCGTATGCCACAGATGCAAGCTTCTATTGTGCTTGCACAGACCTTCCTCAGAAGAACCATGCGAGCTGCCTTAGAACAATATGCGAGCTGCCTCAGAACTAGCCACAGACCATCCAAAATCTTCCACAGATGAACTCCAAGTTGAATGCTAGATGGTGGAGGATAGGTGCTAATTTATATTTGTTTCTTAATGTGAAGGGTCACATCCTTTGGGCAGGATGACTTGAGTTGGGAGGGATGACTTGCGTAAATTATTTTCTCATTTATTTATTTATTTGCCACATAATTTCATCAGCCGACTTCAGGATTTGCCCAACAATAATAATAAGGTCGACTTGCACAGGATGATATAATAATTTCCAATTAATTTCTTCTTGGGGAAATTCTTCCTGAAGCTGCCCAAATTTCAGCAGTGCACTGAACAGAAAATGGATGAGATGCATTTGACACTGGCTGTATGCAGATCATGGTAGGGCTGCTGGCTGGCAAGCTGCAACATAGGAGAAATAATTTTTCCTAGGGGTACCCATGCATATGAATGAGTAACATGGATTTTTACTCCAAGTGAGAACATAGGAGGTAATAGGCAGTTATCTTTAAGTTGTAGTTGGATATTCAGGGCATATGTTATCTATTAAAAATCTAGTCTATTCATCATTGCGTGTACAAAGCCTTGGTTTAGTTTACATAATTTCTGGTGATAAGATGTTTCATATTCATTGGCTTCCTTTTATTCTGTTGCAGTTTTTGTTGTGCACTGGTCTCCTGCATCCTGCAACACAACCTTATACATGGTTGGATGAAGAGATGTTAGCATCAAACAAAACCTACTTTAATTCTATGGGGAAATTAATGATTCATCCATCATTTGGTGTACCTCGAGTTTGGGGAGAGTTTGTTGAGACGAGACCTGCTTTCTGGCAAAAGTCAGAGATGGTCAATGCCATGTGACATTCAGCCATTCTACATCTGGTGAAATTCATACATTGTCTTCGCTCAAAATTCTATAACTCATCAACTAAACATATATGTGATGGATATAAAGATAGATAAACTGAGGCAGCCCCATTTTGTTGCTCTAGCATCTTCAAATCATATCTGACATCATCTGGCTGCCAATTTGATGCCACCTCAGAATTGAGGGACATGTGTTGTGGTGGTGGGTTCAATGTTTGATTGACTTTCTTATTGTCCATTTATAAGTTTAACTTGTTGCTTCTCTTCTTATTTTAGACTTGTGTTTCAAAATGCTCACTGGATGCAATTTCAAAAGAGGTTGCTGATTATTGCAACACAGAGTTCTTGAGAGGGAATTGTTAAAACTACATGAATTTCTTCAAAGCCATGTTTATCTGGTAATAAAATTTTATTGCATACATGACCACATATGACCAATATGACCTGTGTAAAAGCCTTCAAACTGGTCTATATTTGAATCAAGGAATAAACAACAGCATAATTCCATTGTTTTAATTAAGTTCATCATACCTGGAACCTATGTATTGTATAGAATTGACAAGGTTATTGTGTAATTCATGATGCAGCTATAAATCTCAGGGAATTAGGTTGGACTCAGGTGACCTTGCATATTTATCTACCGAGGCACGAGAATTCTTTTGTGCAATTGAAAAGGAATTCAGAGTTCCTGATTTTGGAAAGATGACAATTACTGCGAGCAATGATATCAACGAGGAAACTCTTGATGCATTGAACAAACAGGTAATCCTGAATAGATCACTTACACAGCAAATGGGTCAATAGAAATGATCTCATTGCAAAAGAGCATTCACAGCCTTTCCACCATCCAGTTTTAAGTTCTTAGCATGTAATATTTTTCATTTATATCTGTCTTTTTCCTTTGCATTTCCATTTTATATAATATATTTTTGGGGATCTTGTATTAAATTTGTTTGACCTTAATATTCCAAGAATGAGAATTATTTTGTTGCATAAACGTTTGCTGACATAGCATGTTGTATTTACAGGGGCATGAAGTGGATGCATTTGGGATAGGTACCCATCTTGTTACATGCTTTGCTCAACCTGCCCTTGGTTGTGTTTTTAAATTGGTAGAGATAAATGGTCAGCCTCGCATGAAATTATCTGAAGATGTCTCAAAGGTTGGAATATTTTTTGAAAATGCTCCTGTTTAGGATGAATTTGAATACATGTTTCTAAGTTGGGTATTATAAATTGTGTGTTTTTATGCAGGTGTCAATTCCTTGCAAAAAACGGTGTTATAGGTTATATGGGAAGGATGGCTATCCTTTGGTGGACATAATGACTGGGGAAAATGAAGTGCCACCTAAAGTAATATTCTAATCCCCTTTATCCTTGTTAGGGGTGCGCAGTGAGAATTTATGAAGTAAATTTAAAAAAAACTCAATGCAGATTAGAATATCACTTTCTTATATATTTGTAAGGTTGATTAGTTAGTTTTCCTTTTAAAATATATATAGAAATGGTCCCAAAATGGCCTTAGATTCTTAGGATGTTTGCTCTCGCTTTCTCTCTTGCTTGCACAGAGTTGTCAAACTCCTGTTCATCTGTTCCCTTTATCTATTAAATGTTGAAGTGCTTTTACTGAAAGTGATAGCATTTTTGTTTGCATGAAATCTGTGATAAACTGTGCCAGATATAGAGTACAGTACTATGCTTGTGTGTTGTTGATACGATTCCAAAGCAGCCAGTCAATGCAAATATAAGTAGGTGCAAATTGGCTAACATGTGCGTAGTTGGAAAATTGGCATAATTCACTAGAAAGCCAAGGGAGAAATTATGAAGGAAGCAATTTGAGAATAACATCAAACCATTGAATGAGCAAAGTGCGAAGAATGTCCACTAATGATTATCTGTGTTTGTGAAAAGATTGGAAATGTTTAAATCAAGGTGGTTTAAAAACGAGGAATTCTATTGATTTGTATCTAAGTTTTATAGGCAGTAACAGTAATTTGTTCCTTGTTCATTTATGGTTACTAGTATTCTATAAGTTGCAAGTAATATAGCCTATCATGTTTGATTTGGTCCTTTACTCTGACGAGTGTAACAAAAGGAAACTGAATGAAAAGAAACAAAGAAAACAGAATTTGGAAGAGAGAAATGCCTAGACGATAAAATGAAGTAAGCACATATTCTTTTATAATAAATGAACGGCAAAATCCTTAAGTGCAGAAATCCTAGATGCATGAACCTTAAGATGACTTAAATAATATTTAAGTCATTAATAGAAGACTAAAGCATGATTTACACTCAGTCAATAAATGGATTTATTAATATGCCTAGCTTTATAGTCTAGATGACAATTCTTAAGTAGATACCTCTAATTTTCTCCCATAATGGTTCTTCTAGAGATCACACCATATTTGTCTCCGACTTTTACAAATATAATTCAATTTGGTGTAAATATCTTCAGGCTGGTCCTGAGTTGGGCAATAATTAAGCGCAACCTCTCCATCTTCTACAACTTGTTAGATGTAATGAAAATGTACATCAATATGTTTGGTTTGCTTGTGGAAGTTGGGGTTCTTTTCCGGCTCGGGAACTCCCTGGTTGTCACAGAAAATTATTGTGGGCTTGTTACTGCACAAACTAGCAGGCCTTGTAAATAGACAAAAGCTAGAGGGCACAACAACGCTTGGGACAGAGGCCCACTATCACCACAACCTAAGTGTTGGAAAGTGTAAAGTGGCAACTTATAGTTCATATTTCCCTTAACCTTAATATTTTCTTGTGAACTTTATTAGTCTTCTTTATGTTCTTTTAGTTAGATCTCTTCATCAAACAAATATCAAGAACGAAACAGTAACAATAGAGGGAAAAAAAAGTCTCTCAGCCAGGGAAAAACCCGAAAAACATTGTCTTCTTAGATTCTGCTTCAAATGAGATACAAAGACCCAACCCTAGACCAAGTCCTTCTCCAAGGACAAAGTCAGCCCTTCCAACAAGTCCTTCCTTGAACCTGCACCAACCAACTGCAACTTTGACTTGCCAGCCTCAACCTTGCAATTTGCATAGTGACTTTGACACTTAGTCTATTATCTCAGTTCTGCACCTTTGGCTTTTCTGTACCTTCGGCCTGGTCTGTACCTTTGACCTGTTCTGCACCCAATTCTATACCTTTATCCTGTTCTGCACCCGGTTCTGTACCTTCGGCCTGTTTCACACCTGGTTTTGTACCTTTGCCCTGTTTCACACTCGGTTCTGTACCTTCAACTTGTTATGCACCCAGTTTTGTACCTTTGACCTGTTTCACACCATGTTCTGTACCTTCATCCTATTTCGCACCCAGTTCTGTACCTTTGGCCTATTCCACACCCAGTTCTGTATCTTCAGTAGAAACTTCAGATACGATGATCGAATTTTCTTGGTTGAATGAAGTTGAACTGCTCCTTTATATAGCCTTCTTAAGGGGTTGAATTCCCTCCTTTAGGCTGACTTGTACTTTAGGAGATTCTAGGACTTTCTAGACTCGAAAATAATTCTTTTTATAAATACATTTTGCCCGGAAGGGCCTTATAAACATGATGTTGACTCCTTTGACTCATGACAATAAATCCTAAGCCCTAACAAACCATCAATAAAGAACATGAAGAACATGCGTTCACCTAGAAGACCATCAATAAAGAGAAAGAAACCCATGCTTTAATAAAAATAACTCTTTCTTTTTATTTTCTTGTTTGTTACATAGGATACATATTGAAATGAGTACAACAACAATTATGAAGACTGAAACTAGTTACATTTTCAACACTCCCTCTTAACTAGGGAGGTATTCATAATTGTACAACTAGTACAACATCATATCTCAAACTAAAGAGCTCTCACAAGAATTGTCGCATTGTTAAGCCATATTGTAAGCATCATCATCATGACCAGCACTGTCTCTGATGCCTAACTAGACAAGCACTTCTTTAATTAAGAGCATTATGTTGGGAGGCTTTGTGAAATTTTCAATCTGAAATGCTACTGCAGTGATTGATTTATTTCACCTACATATTTATGATAAGTTATTTACAGATGCTTCAGTAAATTTTGTAATAAATACAACTGTAGTTTTCACTTTAATCAAAAGAAGAAGAACAAATAGAACACATATAACACAATAGAAACAACCACATGAACATAGTTATTTTTGGACAATTGTCCCCGAAAAAAACCAATGTGGGAAAACCGGAGCAGCAGATGAGGGTTTATATTAATCTTCAGCAGTGAAAAGATCTTTTACAGAAAATATGACGAGCAGATTTCTAACATACACCTGAGATGAATTTTCCGAACACTTTGGAAGAATTCCCGACACACTGTAGGCACTCCTCCTCCATCTGCGTCACTCTGTGTGGCCTTTTGCGCAGTCATTGCGTTGGACTGCGTGGAGAGCCAACGCTGACTCCTCTGTGCCTTCCTGCTGCCTTCTCTTGCCTCTGCTGACTTCCCCTTCCTCCTTCTGTCTCTGCAACCCAACCTCTACAACCTCACCCTCTGAAATTGAATTCTCTTACTTCCGAATTGATTTCCTTTCGTTTCTGAGAGTGTGCCCTTCTTGCTTTCCAAATGACCCTCAAGCCTTCTCTTATAGTCTTCTCGTTGATGAATCAATGAACTAGATTATATCCTTAATCAATGGCTCAAAGATGACTTGATCTTCGTTTTCTAGAAGATTCATGCTTTGCTTTATTAATACCCTTTAATTATTTAAATTCCCTAAGTTTAGAATTAGGGACCACTTTAAAATAATTAATTGTTTTAATAAAGCATGATCTGAGTGGAATTTCCACGAACAATTTTTAGGTTCTTTGGAATACTGTTGTCCAAGCCTCTCCCAAAAATTTGAGACTTGGAACACTTTCAAATGCTACAAAATCAACACTCCCTCTTAGCGAGAAAAGTGTTCAAGCAAGGTACCAACTGTATCTGCTTTGATCTGAATCATTTGCTGCGCTGCTGATGTCTTGGGTGCTACCCCTCATCTTTGCGCTGCTGTCCTCTGTACTGCTGCTTGTGACACCATCTCTGCCACTGCCTCATCCGGTTTGCAGCTCCCTCTGAATCTAATGTCCACCCATTCCTCTACTGGAATGGGTTCTTGACCATCCGCATCTTTTCCATTTACTTAATCTTACCTAGAGCTTTTGTGACGATATCGGACACTTGTTCTCCTGTAGGAATGTACTTCAACTTTACAGCTCCTTGTTGGACATAGTCTCTGATATAGTGGCACCTTATGTCAATGTGCTTCGACTGGTCATGAAACATAGGATTCTCAGAGAGCTTGATGCAATTCTGATTATCAAAAAGAATTCTGGTCGGTTCCATCCTCTTCTTGAGCAAGTTCATGAGCAACTTACGAATCCATATGGCCTCAAACGAATCCATATATTCAGCCTCGATTGAGCTCAGTGCCATGGATTCTGTTTCCTATTGCATCAGGAAGTCAATTCTGATCTGAGACTGAAACAATACCCACTAGTACTTTTTTGATCCAATGGGCCTCCAGCCCAATCGGCATCCGTGAACCCACTGAACTGGATGTCATTGCCCCTGGTGTACTTTATCCATACTCGACTGCCCCTTTCAAATATTTTAGAACATGTTTGGCTGCAGCCCAGTGAGCGCTCCTTGGTTCCACCATGAACTGACTGAGGGTATTCACTGCATAATAGATGTTTGTTCTTGTGTTGACCAAGTACATCAATGATCCTATGAGTTGCCTATACAAGGTAGGGTCAGCCTCATCATCCTCGGACGTGTCTATCTTCTTCCAGTTCGTGATCATTGGTGTAGCCATGGGTCTACAATCCTCCATCTGAAACCTCTTTAGGATCTCTGCAGTATATCTTCCTTGCCCAAGGAAGATTTCTCCCTTCTCCTGCCAAACCGCTAAACCAAGAAAATATTGCATCTGCCCTAGACTTTTCATGTCGAATTCGGTAGCAAGATTCTCCTTGCAGTCTTTGATGAGCTTAGATGATCCAGTCAGGGACAGATCATCTACATATAATACCAGAATTAGCGGCTCATCCCCTACTCTTAGATAGTAGAGGTTGGAATCTGTGTCACTCTTGTCAAATCCCATCGTCTGCAGATAGCTATCAACTCGACCATACCATGCTGTAGGGGCTTGCTTCAGTCTGCACAAGGCTTTCTTAAGCCTACATACATGAGTCTTATGCTCACGCGTCTGAAAGCCCTATGGTTGGTCTATGTACACTTACTCTTCTATCACCCCATTCAAGAACGTTGTCTTCACATCTATCTGGTGAATTTCCCATCCCATTTGCGCTGCAAGTGAGATGACGGATCTGATTGAAGTGTACTGGCTACAGGGGCGAAGGTTTCTTCATAATCAATCCCTTCCTTCTGTGCATACCCCTTAGCCACAAATCTGGCTTTGAACTTCTCTATGCTGCCATCTGCAACATACTTGATCTTGTAGATCCACCTTGATCCTACAACTGATCTGTTATGCGGTCTAGGGACTACTTCCCACACATCGTTTGTCATGATGGAGCTATACTCCTCCACCATAGCATCTACCCACACTTGATGCTACCAATGCCTAGTACCTGTCTGGTTGCCTGTGTACCCTCTTCTCATTTCTAGGAGCTCCAGTAAATTCCTCTGCATCCCTCAGAGTCTGTTGGAGTTCTCTGCTCATCCTTCCACTGGTAGTGGGTGGATTTACCTGCTCTCCTTCTTGCACTTTATCGAAAGAACTTTCCTCAGAATCCTTGTGCCATGGAGAGATACTAGAGTCATCTGATGTAGGTCGCTGTGGCTGTCCTAGCAGATCCTCCTCATGCTACGTATCTGTAGCCATCTCCCGGGAACTCTTGAGGGCTCTCTCCTCCATGAATTTCACATCTTGCCTTACTACAATCTTCTTGTTCTCAGGAATATAGATGCGATATGTCTTCGCATTTTCGCTATATCCCACAAGGTATCCCTTCTTTGCAGTCCGATCTAATTTCTTCCTCTTCTCATCAGGAACGTGGCAATACACTATACTGCCAAATATCCTGAAGTGGCTTAGGAGTCACTTTTCCCAATGCTCTATGACGCACCTTGTTCTGTACGTACATTGTAGTATTGCAAGCTTCAGCCCACAGAAATTTGGGCATGTCTTGATCATACAACATTGCCCTTGCAACTTCTACGATGGTCCTATTCTTCCTTTCTGCAACTCCATTTTGCTCTGGATTGTATGGAGCTATCCACTCTCTCTTGATGCCTTCTTTGCGCAGAATCTTGTGAAGTCTTTATCAATCAATTCTCCACCATTATCTGGCCGCAACTTCTTCATCCTCTTCTTGGTTAAATTTTCTACCAGAGCCTTGAATTCTTTGAATCGCTCAAAGACTTCATCTTTGGTTTTGAGGAAGTAGATCCATGTTTTTCGGGAATCGTCATCAATAAAGGTAACAAAGTACTTTGCACCACTGAGATCATTCGTGGACATTGGTCCGCAGATGTCTGAGTGTATCAACTCCAACACACTCTTGGCCTTGCTGCTGCTTCTTGGAAATGCTGCCTTGGCATACTTCCCTAGTACGCATTCCCTGCAGACATCGTCTTTCCGTGTACTAAGTTCTGGTGCTCCCATGACAATCTTATTAAGGATCTTTAAGGCTCCATGATGTAAATGCCCCATTCTTCTGTGCCATAATTCATTCAAGTCTCTTTCATCCGTACTGCCAATCAGTGCCATTGGGGACTCGAGCTGTAGCTTATATAGTTTATGGCTCCTTACTCCTATTTGTGCCTTCCTTTTCCAACTAGGATGTTTGACATAAACCTTATTTCCAATAAAGTATACATCGTAACCCTTGTTCTGAAGCTGAGACACTGAGAGCAAGTTCATCCCCAATCCTGATACATGCAGTACGTTTGTGGCCCGAAGCTTGTTACTAGCTTCTGTCTGAAATATTATGGTTCCTCTTCCAACGGGGGTACACTTGCCCTTATTTCCCATCGTGATCTGAAAATTCATTTGCTCTTCATGATAGCTCAAGAAGCATTCAAGAACTTCTGTCATGTGAGTAGATGCTCCATTGTCAATATACCAAACTCCTAGAGAGGCCGTGCTTGACACACAAGCGAAATCCTTGTCTAGTCTAGATGCCAGAATTGATATGTCATGATCCCTTTGTTTCTCCATGTGTTCTGGAGGACTGCGTGAACCCTTCCGAGCTGCTGCTGCATTTATGTCGGATCTTAGTTCCATTGCAGAACCTCCTCTTCTGTCTTTTGCCTTTTTCTCTGATACCATGTGAATTTTTCAATCTGAAATGCTACTGCAATGATTGATTTATTTTGCCTACTTATTTATGATAAGTTATTTACAGATGCTTCAGTAAAATTTGAAATAAATACAGTTGCAGTATTCACTTTAATCAAAAGCAAAAGAACAAATAGAACACATATAACACAATAGAAAGAACCACATGAACACAGTTAGTTTTGGACAATTGTCCCTAAAAAAAACCAATGTGGGAAAACTGGTGCAGCAGATGAGGGTTTATATTAATCTTCAGCAGTGAAAAGATCTTTTAGAGAAAATATGACAAGCAGATTTTTAACATACACCTGTGATGAATTTTCCATACACTTCGGAAGAATTCCCGACACACGGTAGGCACTCCTCCTCCCTCTGTGTACACATGGTAGGCACTCCTCCTCCCTCTGCGTCACTTTGCTTGGCCTTTTGCGCAGTCACTGCCCTAGACTGCGCTACTCTGCGTGGAGGGCTAGTGCTGTTACTCAGTGGTGCCTCCTCTGTGCCTTCCTGCTGCCTTCTCTTGCCTCTGCTGACTTCCCCTTCCTCCTTCTGTCTCTACAACCCAACTGTACAACCTCACCCTCTGAAATAAAATTCTCTTACTTCAGAATCGATTTCCTTTTAGTACTGAGAGTGTGCCCGATTTTCTTTCCAAATGACCCTCAAGCTTTCTCTTATAGTCTTCTCGTTGATGAATCAACGGTTCGATTATATCCTTAATAAATGGCTTAGATTAAAAGATGACTTGATCTTCGTTTTCTAGAAGATTCACACTCTTCTTTATTAATACCCTTTAATTATTTAATTTCCCTAAGTTTAGACTTAGGGACCACTTTAAAATAATTAATTATTTTAATAAAGCATGATCCAAGTGGAATTTCCATAAATGGTTTTTGGGTTCTCTGGAATACTGTTGTCCAAGTCTCTTCCCAAAATATGAGACCTGGAACACTTTCCAATGCTACAAAATCAACAAGCTTTACATGTGATACCACACTACCTCTACAAGGCACATATCCCATCCGAATCTCCACAAGGTATGTCCTTTTAGGACTATTTGTTGATTTTGGGCAACTAGGTCCAAGCTCCATGTTGCACTACTCATATGATGATGATGATCATATTTTTGTTGGATTCCTCCTTTGGAGAGGTGCAAGATTGATCTTAAAATCATCTTGTTTGGATGAGTAGAACATATATTTTGATTTTATTTTCCACACATGTGCAAGGTCGGCCAGATTTGTAATGTAGGTTCACAAGCCTAATAGATGTGTCACACACCCTCACTGATGGATGTAAATTGGAGAGACTTGGAGGTCATTTGCTCATCAACTCATCACACATCTCTCATTGTGATTTGATTGGTTTGATAGCCTTTGGAGGCCTCTTTCCTTCACACGTGCGGCGCTGAAGCTGGGGAAAATATGCAGATTTGTTTAGGGTTGTTTTGCTGAGCGTTGACCAGCGTTGACTGTGGTCAACACTTGACCGTTTGACCTCAAATCTTTGTTGGAAATCCGATTTTTGTAGGCCGTACAACTGGGCACAAAAATCGAGGAAAAATGAGAAGTTTGACCAAAGCCCCAAATCTGCAGTGTTGACTTTCTGCGTTGACTTTTGATGAGATGTCTTTGAGGAATGTGTGTGGGACACTTGGAGGTTGGGTGATCTAATAAAGACTTTGCTGGTTGATGCATCCTGTTGACTGCCATAACACACAATATCCTATATCCTTGCTAGACAAGAAGAATTGTAAAATCTGATCTATATTATTGGCACGTCTTCTGTTGATCTATTATTGTGTTCTATCAGCATTTTATTTTCATGTTTATGCGTTCGCTGAATTGGATCGGGCCTAAGAAAGATTGAAGTAAATTTTCATTAAGCATCGAACACTACATGTCTATCTAAATTTAATATGGTATCAGAGCTGTGGTGAAGACAAAGCCCAAGCTAGTGTGAGAAGCAATCACCAAAGAAGAAATCCTATCAAGGAACAATGGCCTCAACCTATAAGGGTTTCAAGTCTGATGATAAATTGACTGATAAGTCTAATTATCATGCATTGAAGATGTCGTTGGATTTGGCACTAGAAGACCAATATGTCATGGACTATGTGCAGGGGAAGATTCAAGAGCCTCCATCAAATGCACCTGCTGCCACAAAATTGAAGTATAGAAAGGCGGAAATCAAAGTAAAGATGATTTCCAGGATTCTATTCATAAGCCCTTGGTTGCTTACATTTCTGAGTTGAGCACATCTAAAGAGATGTATGATAAGCTGGTTAGCATGTTCAAGGCTAGCAATGCTAATCAAGTTCTTTTCTTCAAGAATCAATTGAAGAATATCAAGAAGGGCAAGGATGAATCTATTCAATTTATGAGGCTCACTGAAGTCAAGAACAGTATTCTAGCTATTGGAGAAGAAAAATTTGATCGAGAGATGGTTCTCATTGCGCTTGGACGTCTCCCTCATGATTGGTATGTATTCAATACCACTATTCTTAATAATAATGTGATTCCTGATTTTGATGAAATATTGACTAGATGCACTCAAGAGACAAGAATGAAAGAGATAGATCATCCCTCTAATGGAAATGGAGGTGACCCTACTACCTTCACTGCTCATGCAAAGAAGAGGAACAATGGAGGTCTGAGAAATCAAAACCATGGAAGAGTGGGGCCCAAAGGAAGGAAGGGAAGATGTTACACTTGTAACAAGTTTGGTCACTATGCAAGAGAGTGCCCTAATAAAAGGGACTCTCCTAGGGATGATGACAACAACAACTCCAGGGGGAATGGCAATCAAAGGAACAACAGGTTCAAAGGAAAAAGGAAGGCTCCCTTTGATCGTAGTGGAAATGGGCAACCTTTCAAGAGGTCAAGAAATTCCAGGTATGATGAGTCAAATGTTGTTGATAATAAGAAAAATGAATTTATTCTTGTATTTGCCCTCTCTGTTGCTTCACCCTGGATATCTAGTTGATTGATAGTGGTGCTTCAAGGCACCTCACTGGTTATAAATAAGCCCTCTCTGATTTGATTAAGAAGGATACAAATTTAGAAATTATCCTTGGAGATAATGCCACCTATCCTGTGAAAGGGACAGGGACTGTGACCCTTCATTTATCTCAAGGTCAAGTCCTTCTCTTACAAGATGTGTTGTACGCACTTGATTTGAAGGAGAACCTTGTGTCTATGATGCAAGGGCATTAGGTTCAAGAAAATCCTTTGTAAATTAATAGACATAGGGGGTCTTGAGTTTTTAAAAGAATATTGATTTTTATGTAATTGTCAATGGGTTTTGAGTGATTTTAATTATTAAGAGGATTTTGTAAATGTTCCCGAATGATTGGAGAACATGAGGGAAATGGGATAGTTGGGATTCATATAAAGAGATTTAGGAAGTGATTGTAAATCTTAAGTTAGAATCAGTTCCATGATTGTATGAGGATTTTTAGGGATTAAAGATAGATTTTAGGACTTTGAGGATTTTGAGGATTTTGTTGGAAGATTGGAGGATCTGAACCTAAATTGGTTCATCATATTTTGTATAAAGATAATAAGCCTAAAAGGCAAGATATATAGTAGAGAGCAGTAGAGTAGGGTTTGGACAAACAGAGTTTTGTTTGTAAGCCTACGGGCAGTTGTGGAAAGGGCCATTGATTGAAGATTAGGCCAGAGACAACTGTAATTTGATTCAGATGTATATATGAAGGAATCTATTTCGGAAATATATGTGCATTGATTGAGTGAACAATGTGTGTATAAATTTTGTGATAAGGGTCAGTTAGAGGTTCTGCATATAATTGGGAGATTTGATATAATTGTCGAGAAAGGGTTTACATCTGAAAAGACTAGATGAATTCGCATTGGTTAGATTTAATCATCGATCATTGAAAGGATCGATGATATAGTGGGTAACTGAATTTCGATTTGGAATTCGGTGTTTGTTACATCGAATTTTATGCATGGAAGGCACATTCGATCACACAGTAAATTTAGATCAAGACTGTAAAAAAAGGGGTTTCGCATAGCATATAATGGGAAGTGGCAAACCTGAAGTTTAAAGCGATAAATTATTGGGTTTTTGTTATAACTGTAAATGATGAATGGAATTGTGACCCAATAGCGAAGTGAACCAAGCTAATAGAAGCAGATGGCGTAGAGTAAGTTGAGATTGAAAGAAGAAATGGCGAAAGTTGAATTGGGGTCTCTGTGGAGCGACAAATGGAAGGACGCAAGGTCGTGAATCAGAATGTATTAGTTAAAAGAGTAACTGTAATTAACAATACAGTGAAAATAAGTATGCGTGCGGAGGAGCTATGCTTAGTTTTCACGCGGAATAATAAGTCAAAGGAAGGATGAGTCGTGAATAAATTGCAAAGAAAATGAACTGTAATTATGTTGGGTGAAGACTAAACCATGAGTTAAGCGGGAGCAACGAAACAGTGAGAGCGATTTCAAAGACCCAACCAGTGGGTTCGCGAAGCTTCAGGATGGTAAGTGGTTATTGCTGAGTTGAACGCGATAACGCCCAGCATATGACACGTTGCAGTAGTGGTAATTAAAAACCAGTTTTGTCGCGTGATTTTTGTTTGAAAAAGACCGGAGACAATTTGAATGCGATGGTCGTTGAATTGTGATCATCGGAGATCCAATGGCACTTGCAACAGAAGCTACGTAAGGATTAACGAAAGGTTTGAAACTTTAAAAAGTGTGCAATTTAGTTACGCGATGGTTGTTAGATCATTATGTTAAAATGCAGGTAGGTTTCAACTGTTCGATGGTGGCAAAAGTACGCATGGTGGAGTTGTGGTGCATATTTGATATGCAAATGAAATATTGAGATGTGTGATCGATGGAAAATGGTGAGTTAATAACTTTAGAACATAAAGTTTTAACTTTGTCGAATCTTGAATGGAAAATGAAGTTGCGAAACCATAGCCAATATTTATATGGGTTAATGTGTTTAAACCATAGGAGTGAAAATCTTAAAGATATGTGAAAATCTTAAAGATATGTGAAAATCTTGTGGGAAAGGTATAAATATATGTTGGACTTTGAATAATATAAATTATATTAAAGAGCATGTTGATTATGCTATGATCCAATATATAATATTTGATACGAAGACAAGAATCATATTAGAGTAAAGGGCTTAGATAAGGTATTTCGCTTGGAAATAAATGTAAGGAAAAGAGCCTTTGCAAAAAGGGTTTGTTTATGGTTTATAATCACATTTGAATGAAAGGAGATAGCTTCTATGTATGAAGTTGTATTTGTTGGGTTTTGTAACCATGCAGTACAAGTGGAGGAATCTTCATAAGGAAGATTGAATTTGAAAAGCTTCCGCAATTAGTGTTTGACCCATTTAAAAGAATTATTTTTGGGCATGCATGCTTATATGCATTATGGTGAGAATGTGGGTTTAGCAGCACTCAGGCTGCTATCAAGTGGTATCAGAGCTGGAAGTAGCTCTTTTTGAAGGTTCAAGTTTTTTTTGAATTGAATGCATGTGTGATGAAGAAAGATCAGATTTTGATCCTACAACTGATCTGTTATGCAGTCTAGGGACTACTTCCCACACATTGTTTTTCATGATGGAGCTATACTCCTTCACCATAGCATCTGCCCACACCTGATGCTACCAATGCCTAGTACTTGTCTGGTTGCTTGTGTACCCTCTTCTCATTTCTAGGAGCTCCAGTAAATTCCTCTGCATCCCTCAGAGTCTGTTGGAGTTCTCTGCTCATCCTTCCACTGGTAGTGGGTGGATTTACCTGCTCTCCTTCTTGCACTTCATCGAAAGAACTTTCCTCAAAATTCTTGTGCCATGGAGAGATACTAGAGTCATCTGATGTAGGCCGCTGTGGCTGTCCTAGCGGATCCTCCTCAGGTTGTGTATCTGTAGCCATCTCCCAGGAACTCTTGAGGGCTCTCTCCTCCATGAATTTCACATCCTGCCTTCCTACAATCTTCCTGTTCTCAGGAATATAGATGCGATATGCCTTCGCATTTTCGCTATATCCGACAAGGTATCCCTTCTCTGCAGTCCGATCTAATTTCTTCCTCTTCTCAACAGGAACGTGGCAATACGCTATACTGCCAAATATCCTGAAGTGGCTTAGGAGTCACTTTTCCCAATGCTCTATGACGCACCCTGTTCTGTACGTACACTGCAGTATTGCAAGCTTCAGCCCACAGAAATTTGGGCATGTCTTGATCATACAACATTGCCCTTGCAACTTCTACGATGGTCCTATTCTTCCTTTCTGCAGCTCCATTTTGCTCTAGATTGTATGGAGCTGTCCATTCTCTCTTGATGCCTTCCTTTGCGCAGAATCTTGTGAAGTCTTTATCAATCAATTCTCCACCATTATCTCGCCGCAACTTCTTCATCCTCTTCTTGGTTAAATTTTCTACCAGAGCCTTGAATTCTTTGAATCGCTCAAAGACTTCATCTTTGGTTTTGAGGAAGTAGATCCATGTTTTCCGTGAATGGTCATCAATAAAGGTAACAAAGTACTTTGCACCACTGAGATCATTCGTGGACATTGGTCCGCAGATGTCTGAGTGTATCAACTCCAACACACTCTTGGCCCTGCTGCTGCTTCTTGGAAATGCTGCCTTGGCATACTTCCCTAGTACGCATCCCTTGCAGACATCGTCTTTCCGTGTACTAAGTTCTAGTGCTCCCATGACAGTCTTATTGAGGATCTTCAAGGCTCCATGATGTAAATGCCCCATTCTTCTGTGCCATAATTCATTCAAGTCTCTTTCATCTGTACTGCCGATCAGTGCCATTGGGGACTCGAGCTGTAGCTTATATAGTTTATGGCTCCTTACTCCTATTTGTGCCTTCCTTTTCCAACTAAGATGTTTGACATAAACCTTATTTCCAATAAAATATACATCGTAACCTTTGTTCTGAAGCTGAGACACCGAGAGCAAGTTCATCCCCAATCCCAGTACATGCAGTACGTTTGTGGCCCGAAGCTTGTTACTAGCTTCTGTCTGAAATATTATTGTTCCTCTTCCAACGGGGGTACACTTGGCCTTGTTTCCCATCGTGATCTGAAAATTCATTTGCTCTTCATGGTAGCTCAAGAAGCATTCTCGAACTTCTGTCATGTGAGCAAATGCTCCATTGTCAATATACCAAACTCCTAGAGAGGCCGTGCTTGACACACAAGCGAAATCCTCTTCTAGTCTAGATGCCAGAATTGATATGTCATGATCCCTCTGTTTCTCCATGTGTTTTGGAGGACTGCGTGAACCCTTCCGAGCTGCTGCTGCATTTATGTCGGATCTTAGTTCAATTGCAGTATTTCCTCTTCTGTCTTTTGTCTCTTGCTCTGATACCATGTGAATTTTTCAATCTGAAATGTTACTACAATGATTGATTTATTTCGCCTACTTATTTATGATAAGTTATTTACAGATGCTTCAGTAAATTTTGAAATAAATACAGTTGCAGTATTCACTTTAATCAAAAGCAAAAGAACAAATAGAACACATATAACACAATAGAAATAACCACATGAACACAGTTTGTTTTGGACAATTGTCCCTGAAAAAACCAATGTGGGAAAACTGGTGCAGCAGATGAGGGTTTATATTAATCTTTAGCAGTGAAAAGATCTTTTACAGAAAATATGACAAGCATATTTTTAACATACACTTGAGATGAATTTTCCATACACTTCGGAAGAATTCTCGACGCACGGTAGGCACTCCTCCTCCCTCTGCGTCACTTTGCGTGGCCTTCTGCGCAGTCACTGCCCTAGACTGCGTTACTCTGCGTGGAGGGCTAGTGCTGCTACTCAGCGGTGCCTCCTCTATGCCTTCCTGCTGCCTTCTCTTGCCACTGCTGACTTCCCCTTCCTCCTTCTGTCTCTGCAACCCAGCGCTACAACCTCACCCTCTGAAATCAAATTCTCTTACTTCGGAATCGATTTCCTTTTAGTACTGAGAGTGTGCCCGACTTTCTTTCCAAATGACCCTCAAGCCTTCTCTTATAGTCTTCTCGTTAATGAATCAACGGTTCGATTATATCCTTAATCAATGGCTCAGATTAAAAGATGACTTGATCTTCGTTTTCTGGAAGATTCACACTCTTCTTTATTAATACCCTTTAATTATTTAATTTCCCTAAGTTTAGACTGAGGGACCACTTTAAAATAATTAATTATTTTAATAAAGCATGATCCGAGTGGAATTTCCATAAACGGTTTTTGGGTTCTCTGGAATACTGCTGTCCAAGTCTCTTCCCAAAATATGAGACCTGGAACACTTTCCAATGCTACAAAATCAACAAGCTTTACATGTGATACCACACTACCTCTACAAGGCACATATCCCATCCGGATCTCCACAAGGTATGTCCTTTTAGGACTATTTGTTGATTTTGGGAAAGTAGGTCCAAACTCCATGTTGCACTACTCATATGATGATGATGATCATATTTTGTTGGATTCCTCCTTCGGAGAGGTGCAAGATTGATCTTAAAATCATCTTGTTTGGATGAGTAGAACATATATTTTGATTTTATTTTCCACACATGTGCAAGGTCGGCCAGATTTGTAATGTAGGCTCACAAGCCTAATAGATGTGTCACACACCCTCACTGATGGATGTAAATTGGAGAGACTTGGAGGTCATTTGCTCATCAAATCATCACACATCTCTCGTTGTGATCTGATTGGTTTGATAGCCTTTGGAGGCCTCTTTCCTTCACATGTGCGGAGCTGAAGCTGGGGAAAATATGCAGATCTGTTTAGGGTTGTTTTGCTGAGCGTTGACCAGCGTTGACCATGGTCAACACTTGACTGTTTGACCTCGAATCTTTGTTGGAAATCTGATTTTTGTAGGCCGTACAACTGGGCACAAAAATAGAGGAAAAAGGAGAAGTTTGACCAAAGCCCCAAATCTGCAGCGTTGACTTTTGGTTGACTTTTGATGCGCTGTCTTTGAGGAATGTGTGTGTGACACTTGGAGGTTGGCTAATCTAATAAAGACTTTGCTGGCTGATGCATCCTGTTGACTGCCGTAACACACAATATCCTATATCCTTGCTAGACAAGAAGAATTGTAAAATCTTATCTATATTATTGGCATGTCTTCTGTTGATCTATTATTGTGTTCTATCAGCATTTTACTTTCATGTTTATGCGTTCGCTGAATTGGATCGAGCCTAAGAAAGATTGAAGTAAATTTGCATTAAGCATTGAACACTCCATGTCTATCTAAATTTAACATGGTGTTAGAGCTGTGGTGAAGACAAAGCCCAAGCTAGTGTGAGAAGCAATCACCGAAGAAGAAATCCTATCAAGGACCAATGGCCTCCTCAACCTATAAGGGTTTCAAGTCTAATGATAAATTGACTGATAAGTCTAATTATCATGCATGGAAGATGTCGTTGGATTTGGCACTAGAAGATCAATATGTCATGGACTATGTGCAGGGGAAGATTCAAGAGCCTCCATCAAATGCACCTGCTGCCACAAAGTTGAAGTATAGAAAGGGGGCAATCAAAGTAAAGATGATTATCCAGGATTCTATTCATAAGCCCTTGGTTGCTTACATTTCTGAGTTGAGCACATCTAAAGAGATGTATGATAAGTTGGTTAGCATGTTCATGGCTAGCAATGCTAATCAAGTTCTTTTCTTCAAGAATCAATTGAAGAATATCAAGAAGGGAAAGGATGAATCTATTCAATTTATGAGTCTCACTGAAGTCAAGAACAATATTCTAGCTATTGGAGAAGAGAAATTTGATCGAGAGATGGTTCTCATTGCGCTTGGACGTCTCCCTCGTGATTGGTATGTATTCAATACCACTATTCTTAATAATAATGTGATTCCTGATTTTGATGAAATATTGACCAGATGCACTCAAGAGACAAGAATGCAAGAGAGAGATCATCCCTCTAATGGAAATGGAGGTGACCCTACTGCCTTCACTGCTCATGCAAAGAAGAGGAACAATGAAGGTCTGAGAAATCAAAACCATGGAAGAGTGGGGCCCAAAGGAAGGAAGGGAAGATGTTACACTTGTAACAAGTTTGGTGACTATGCAAGAGAGTGCCCTAATAAAAGGGACTCTCCTAGGGATGATGACAGCAACAACTCCAGGGGGAATGGCAATCAAAGGAACAACAGGTTCAAAGGAAAAAGGAAGGCTCTCTCTGATCGTAGTGGAAATGGGAAACCTTTCAAGAGGTCAAGAAATTCTAGGTATGATGAGTCAAATGTTGTTGATAATAGGAAAAATGAATTTATTCTTGTATCTGCCCTCTCTGCTGCTTCTCCTTCCGACACCCTGGAAATCTAGTTGATTGATAGTGGTTCTTCAAGGCACCTCACTAGTTATAAATAAGCCCTATCTGATTTGATTAAGAAGGATACAAATCTAGAAATTATCCTTGGAGATAATGCCACCTATCCTGTGAAAGGGACAGGGACTGTGACCCTTCATTTATCTCAAGGTCTCGTCCTTTGCTTATAAGATCTGTTGTACACACCTGATTTGAAGAAGAACCTTGTGTCTATGATGCAGGGGCATTAGGTTCAAGAAAATCCTTTGTAAATTAATAGACATAGGGGGTCTTGAGTTTTTAAAAGATTATTGATTTTTATGTAATTGTTAATGGGTTTTGAGTGATTTTAATTGTTAAGAGGATTTTGTAAATGTTCCTGAATGATTGGAGAACATGAGGGAAATAGGATAGTTGGGATTCATAAGGATAAAGAGATTTAGGAATTGATTGTAAATCTTAAGTTAGAATCAGTTCCATGATTATATGAGGATTTTTAGGGATAAAGGATAGATTTTATGACTTTGAGGATTTTGAGGATTTTGTTGAAAGATTGGAGGATCTAAACCTAAATTGGTTCATCATATTTTGTATAAAGATAATAAGCCTAAAAGGTAAGACATATCGTAGAGAGCAATAGAGTAGGGTTTGGACAAACAAAGTTTTGTTTGTAAGCATACGGGCAATTGTGGAAAGGGCCATTGATTGAAGATTAGGCTAGAGACAACTGTAATTTGATTCAGATGTATATATGAAGGAATCTGTTTTGGAAATATATGTGCATTGATTAAGTGAACAATGCATGCATAAATTCTGTGATAAGGGTCAGTTAGAGATTCTGCATATAATTGGGAGATTTGATATAATTGTCGAGAAAGGGTTTACATCTGAAAAGACTGGATGAATTCGCATTGGTTAGATTCAATCATCAATCGCTGAAAGGATCGATGATATAGTGGGGGACTGAATTTCGATTCGGAATTCGGTGTTTTTTACATCGAATTTTATGCATGGAAGGCACATCCGATCACATAGTAAATTCAGATCAAGACTATAAAAAAAAGGGGTTTTGCATAGCATATAGTGGGAAGTGGCGAACCTGAAGTTTAAAGAGATAAATTATTGGGTTTTTGTTATAACTATAAATGATGAATGGAATTGTGACCCAATAGAGAAGAGGACCAAGCTAATTGAAGCAGAACGATGGCCCAGAGTAATTCGAGATTGAAAGAAGAAATGGCGAAAGTTGAATTGGGGTCTCTGTGGAGCGACAAATGGAAGGACGCAAGGTCGTGAATCGGAATGTATTAGTTGAAAGAGGAACTGTAATTAACAATACAGTGAAAATAAGTATGCGTGCAGAGGAGCTATGCTTAGTTTTCACGTGGAATAATAAGTCAAAGGAAGGATGAGCCGTGAATAAATTGCAAAGGAAAGGAACTGTAATTATATGGGGTGAAGAAGGAACCATGAGTTAAGTGGAATTGGAGCAACGAAACAGTAAGAGCGATTTCGAAGACCCAACCAGTGGGTTCGCGCAGCTTCAGGATGGTAAGTGGTTATTGCTGAGTTGAACGCTATAACGCCCAGCATATGACACGTTGCAGTAGTGGTAATTAAAAACCAGTTTTGTCGCATGATTTTTGTTTGAAAAAGATCGGATACAATTTGAATGCGATGGTCGTTTAATTGTGATCATCGGAGATCCAATGGAATTTGCAACAGAAGCTACGTAAGGATTAACGAAAGGTTTTAAATTTTCAAAAGTATGCAATTTAGTTATGCGATGGTTGTTAGATCATTATGTTAAAATGCAGGTAGGTGTCAACTGTTCGATGGTGGCAAAAGTACGCATGGTGGAGCTGTGGTGCATATTTTATATGCAAATGAAATATTGAGATGTGTGATCGATGGAAAATGGTGAGTTAATAACTTTAGAACATAAAGTTTTAACTTTGTTGAATCGTGAATGGAAAATGAAGTTGCGAAACCATAGCCAATATTTATATGGGTTAATGGGTTTAAACCATAGGAGTGAAAATCTTAAAGATATGTGAAAATCTTGTGGGAAAGGTATAAATATATGTTGGACTTTGAATAATATAAATTATATTAAAGAGCATGTTGATTATGCTATGATCCAATATATAATATTTGATACGAAGACAAGAATCATATTAGAGTAAAGAGCTTAGATAAGGTATTTTGCTTGGAAATAAATGTAAGGAAAAGAGCCTTTGCAAAAAGGGTTTGTTTATGGTTTATAATCACATTTGAATGAAGGGAGACAGCTTCTACGTATAAAGTTGTATTTGTTGGGTTTTGTAACCATGCATTAAAAGTGGAGGAATCTTCAAAAAGAAGATTGAATTTGAAAAGCTTCCACAATTAGCGTTTGACCCATTTAAAAGAATTATTTTTGGGCATGCATGCTTATATGCATTATGGTGAGAATGTGGGTTTAGCAGCACTCAGGCTGCTATCAAGTGGTATCAGAGTTGGAAATAGCTCTTTT
This sequence comes from Pinus albicaulis, assembly GCA_034641835.2. Taxonomy (NCBI): domain Eukaryota; kingdom Viridiplantae; phylum Streptophyta; class Pinopsida; order Pinales; family Pinaceae; genus Pinus; species Pinus albicaulis. The sequence continues at coordinate 1,644,436,083 of CM076584.1, read as the reverse complement.
TGAAGGTTCAAGTTTTTTTTGAATTGAATGCATGTGTGATGAAGAAAGATCAGATTTTGAAACTGACAGATTGCAGCACATAGAGATACAGTGCAGGTGAGAGGTGAAACAAGATCATACAGGGATCTTGAAGGTGAGTTGACAAATGTTATTTTAACTCTGGTTAAAGTATATGTTTGCAGAATTCAGGTTGCAGGCAGATTGAAGAAAATCTCAGCAAAGGAAGATCACAGCGTTAAGAGCAACGATGAAGGAATCCATCAAAGGATTCTAAGTGGAAGAAGAATGTGGCAAAACCTTGAAGAATTCAAATAGAGGTTGGAGGAAAAGGACAATTGTGTTCTTGGAAGTTGCAGATGAGTTAAAGCCTAGAATGAGCAGGGAGAAATGCTTAAAAGGTTCCAGCAGATAGAGAACCAGTGTTTGCCAAAAGACCAAAATCCAGAGAGGGATTTGGGTAGGTGAGTGGTAGCAGGAAAGCTTGCTGTTGCAAAGGCTTAGTGCAACTCATGGTGAGTGAGGAACTCATGGAGAAGAAGATGACTACTGATAGTCATAGAAGAGATAGAAGAGGTTCGGAGAGAGACCACAACAGAAAGAAGGAGAAAGAAGATGCCAAGGGAAATGGCATAAGGCAGCAGTTAGCTGATGCAGGATATGAGAGAGAGTTAGCTGAGATCAGAGAACAATTTTATAAATTGAAATTGATGATAGAAGAAAGCCAAAGAATTGGTTGGCTCATGAAGAAGAGAGTAAAGTGGCAGAGGCTACAACAAAAGATAGAACAACAAATGAACATGCAGTTAGCAGAAAAGCTGAGAAAGCTTGAACAGAGGATGAATGTACAATTGGGATGTGCAGAACTCAGAGATACTGAGTTGAAAATAGAAGTTTCCATTTGTGAAGCAAAACAGAATGAAGTTATGGGTACAGACGAAGAATGCAGATCTGTGAAAGGTCTTATGAATCATGGTGAAGATTTAAGACAACAAGAAGTCTACCTTGTTGAAAAGGGAATTATTGATGATTTCCTGAGTTGTTGGACAAGTCCAGATCAACAGGATAATGTAAAGCCTTGTATTTTTGAATCTAATGATTTTGATGTGATTACATGTTTTGCAGAAGAGGATGAACAATCTTTTGAAGCTGTCAAGAGTATGGGGAAGAATCTTTCAGAAGATAAAGACTCTGAAGCAGAATGTCTCTTGAATGAGGAAAGCAGTGATGCATTTGTTACAACAGAATAAGAAATTTTTGTGAAAGAAGGAGAATAAATTCAGTCTGAAGCATTGATATATGAAGCAACAGTTGAGACTGTTGAAACTTGTAATTTTCAAACCGAAAATTTATGTATAAATGCAGGAATTGTAATCGATGATGAAATACTTCAGAATTGCCAAAAAGAAATTGCATTGCTGGAATATTTGTTGGAAAACTCAGAGTATGATAGGGAGATTGCAGAAAGCAGGGTTCACTACAGTGGACAAAAACAGGAAAACATCATGGAGACAGATGGTATGAAAGAGAGACTTGTTGATAGTCTTGAGAGTTCTTCAGAGAATTCTTTAGGGAGAACGAATCAACACACTGATGTGCTGATAGAGGAAGAAAATTCAGGACATCATACTGAAGTGTTGGCAGGAGAAAGAAAGGCACTGAAGCGTTATGATTTTTGTTTTAATAATTATTTTGTGAATGTAGGTTTTGTTGCTTAAGCTGGAGGAAATTTGACACAGTTAAGCAGTCAAATACAGGAAGAGGAAGAAAATTCTGTGGAAATCTTTAATCCATGGAATAAAGAAGTTGAATTGCTGGAAATTATGCTGAATAATCAGAATTTAGTGTAGAAAGAAAAATTTGAATTTCAAAATTGGGAATTGCAGAATGTGAAGATGCAAGGAAATGAAGATAACAGTGAAGAGTACATTATGTACCAGTCCAGTGAATTGCTGAAGGAAGAAGACAAAGAAATTGTCATAAGTGACAATCAAGAAGAAGTTTTCAGTTGCGGAAAACAAGAGGGTAAGGATGATAGGGTGCCAGTAAGAGTTCAGCAAGCAGAAGCAGGAGTAAGAATAAAAGATCAGCAATTTAAGAGTGAAATAATTCAGCAATCAGAAGATTTATTGGACAAAGAAATTGAACTAATGAGAAAGATAATGATGAAAGTGTCTTAGAAGAAGACAGCAGCAAGAAAGAAAAGCAGCAGCAGCAGAAGGAAGACAATAACAGACTGTGAAAGTGCAGCCAGTGGAACACGGCAGCATAAAATATGGAGACTTGGAGAAAAGCAGCAAACAACAATAGATGTAGATGATAAGTTGCAGAACAAAGTGTGGGATCTAGGAAGACAAGGACTAAAAACACATGATCAAGAGATCATGATTATTTTTAAGCTTGGGAGTCTAATGCAAGGGCATTAGGTTCAAGAAAATCCTTTGTAAATTAATAGACATAGGGGGTCTTGAGTTTTTAAAAGAATATTGATTTTTATGTAATTATTAATGGGTTTTGAGTGATTTTCATTATTAAGAGGATTTTGTAAATGTTCCCGAATGATTGGAGAACATGAGGGAAATAGGATAGTTGGGATTCATAAGGATTAAGAGATTTAGGAATTGATTGTAAATCTTAAGTTAGAATCAGTTCCATGATTGTATGAGGATTTTTAGGGATAAAAGATAGATTTTAGGACTTCGAGGATTTTGAGGATTTTGTTGAAATATTGGAGGATCTGAACCTAAATTGGTTCATCATATTTTGTATAAAGATAATAAGCCTAAAAGGCGAGACATATAGTAGAGAGCTGTAGAGTAGGGTTTGGACAAACAGAGTTTTGTTTGTAAGCCTACGAGCAATTGTGGAAAGGGCCATTGATTGAAGATCAGGCCAGGGACAACTGTAATTTGATTCAGATGTATATATGAAGGAATCTGTTTCAGAAATATATGTGCATTGATTGAGTGAACAATGCGTGCATAAATTCTGTGATAAGGGTCAGTTAGAGATTCTGCATATAATTGGGAGATTTGATATAATTGTCGAGAAAGGGTTTACATCTGAAAAGACAGGATGAATTCGCATTGGTTAGATTCAATCATTGATCACTAAAAGGATCGATGATATAGTGGGGAATTGAATTTCGATTCGGAATTCGGTGTTTGTTACATTGAATTTTATGCATGGAAGGCACATCCGATCGCATAGTAAATTCAGATCAAGACTGTAAAAAAAAGGGGTTTCGCATAGCATATAATGGGAAGTGGCGAACCTGAAGTTTAAAGAGATAAATTATTGGGTTTTTGTTATAACTATAAATGATGAATGGAATTGTGACCCAATAGAGAAGAGGACCAAGCTAATAGAAGTAGAACGATGGCGCAGAGTAAGTCGAGATTGAAAGAAGAAATGGTGAAAGTTGAATTGGGGTCTCTCTGGAGCGACAAATGGAAGGATGCAAGGTCGTGAATCAGAATGTATTAGTTGAAAGAGGAACTGTAATTAACAATATGGTGAAAATAAGTATGCGTGCAGAGGAGCTATGCTTAGTTTTCATGCGGAATAATAAGTCAAAGGAAGGATGAGCCATGAATAAATTGCAAAGCAAATGAACTGCAATTATGTGGGGTGAAGACAGAACTATGAGTTAAGCGGAACCGGAGCAACGAAATAGTAAGAGCGGTTTCGAAGACCCAACCAGTGGGTTCGCGCAGCTTCAGGATGGTAAGTGGTTATTACTGAGTTGAACACGATAACGCCCAACATATGACACATTGCAGTAGTGGTAATTAAAAACCAGTTTTGTCGCGTATTTTTGTTTGAAAAAGACCGGAGACAATTTGAATGTGATGGCCGTTCAATTGTGATCATCGGAGATCCAATGGTATTCGCAATAGAAGCTGCGTAAGGATTAACGAAAGGTTTGAAACTTTAAAAAGTGTGCAATTTAGTTACGCGATGGTTGTTAGGTCATTATGTTAAAATGCAGGTAGGTGTCAACCGTTCGATGGTGGAAAAAGTACGCATGGTGGCGTTGTGGTGCATATTTGATATGCAAATGAAATATTGAGATGTGTGATCGATGGAAAATGGTGAGTTAATAACTTTAGAACATAAAGTTTTAACTTTGTCGAATCTTGAATGGAAAATGAAGTTGCGAAACCATAGCCAATATTTATATGGGTTAATGTGTTTAAACCATAGGAGTGAAAATCTTGTGGGCAAGGTATAAATATATGTTGGACTTTCAATAATATAAATTATATTAAAGAGCATGTTGATTATGCTGTGATCCAAAATATAATATTTGATACAAAGACAAGAATCATATTAGAGTAAAGGGCTTAGATAAGGTATTTCACTTGGAAATAAATGTAAGGAAAAGAGGCTTTGAAAAAAGGGTTTGTTTATGGTTTATAATCACATTTGAATGAAAGGAGACAACTTCTATGTATGAAGTTGTATTTGTTGGGTTTTGTAACCATGCATTAAAAGTGGAGGAATCTTCATAAAGAAGATTGAATTTGAAAATCTTCCGCAATTAGCGTTTGACCCATTTAAAAGAATTATTTTTGGGCATGCATGCTTATATGCATTATGGTGAGAATGTGGGTTTAGCAGCACTCAGGCTGCTATCAAGTGGTATCAGCGCTGGAAAGAGCTCTTTTTGAAGGTTCAAGTTTTTTTTGAATTGAATGCATGTGTGATGAAGAAAGATTAGATTTTGAAACTGACAGATTGCAGCACATAGAGATACAGTGCAGGTGAGAGGTGAAACAAGATCATACAGGGATCTTGAAGGTGAGTTGACAAATGTTATTTTAACTGTGGTTAAAGTATATGTTTGCAGAATTCAGGTTGCAGGCAGATTGAAGAAAATCTCAGCAAAGGAAGATCACAACGTTAAGAGCAGTGATGAAGGAATCCAGCAAAGGATTCTAAGTGGAAGAAGAATGTGGCAGAACCTTGAAGAATTCCAATAGAGGTTGGAGAAAAAGGACAATTGTGTTCTTGGAAGTTGCAGATGAGTTAAAGCCTAGAATGAGCAGAGAGAAATGCTCAAAAGGTTCCAGCAGATAGAGAACCAGTGTTTACCAAAAGACCAAAATCGAGAGAGGGATTTTGTGAGGTAAGTGGCAGCAGGAGAGCTTGCTGTTGCAGAGGCTTAGTGCAACTCATGGTGAGTGAGGAATTCATGGAGAAGAAGATGACTACTGATAGTAATAGAAGAAATAGCAGAGGTTCTGAGAGAGATCACAACAGAAAGAAGGAGAAAGAAGATGCCAAGGCAAATGGCATAAGACAACAGTTCGCTGATGCAAAATATGAGAGAGAGTTAGCTGAGATCAGAGAACAATTTTATAAAATTAATGATAGAAGAAAGCCAGAGAATTGGTTGGCTCATGAAGAAGAGAGTAAAGTGGCAGAGGCTGCAACAGAAGATAGAACAACAAATGAACATGCAGTTAGCAGAAAAGCTGAGAAAGCTTGAATAGAGGATGAATGTACAATTGGGATGTGCAGAACTCAGAGAAGCTGAGTTGAAAATAGACGTTTCCATTTGTGAAGCAGAACAGAATGAAGTTATGGGTACAGATGAAGAATGCAGATCTGTGAAAGGTCTTATGAATCATGGTGAAGATTTAAGACAACAAGAAGTTTACCTTGCTGAAGAGGGAATTATTGATGATTTCCTGAGTTGTTGGACAAGTCCAGATCAACAGGATAATGTAAAGCCTTGTATTTTTGAATCTAATGATTTTGATGTGATTACAGGTTTTGCAGAAGAGGATGAGCAATCTTTTGAAGCTGTCAAGAGTATGGGGAAGAATCTTTCAGAAGATAAATACTTTGAAGCAGAATGTCTCTTGAATGAGGAAAGCAGTGATGCATTTGTTACAACACAAGAAGAAATTCTTGTGAAAGAAGGAGAAAAAATTTGGTCTGAAGCACTGATATATGAAGCAACAGTTGAGACTGTTGAAACTTGTAATTTTCAAACTGAAAATTTATGTATAACTGCAGGAATTGTAAGCGATGCTGAAATACTTCAGAATTGCCAAAAAGAAATTGCATTGCTGGAATATTTGTTGGAAAACTTGGAGTATGATAGGGAGATTGCAGAAAACAAGGTTCACTACAGTCGACAAAAGCAAGAAAACATCTTGGAGACAGATGGTATGAAAGAGAGACTTGTTGACAGTCTTGAGAGTTCTTCAGGGAATTCTTTAGGGAGAACGAATCAGCATACTGATGTGCTGATAGAGGAAGAAAATTCAGGACAGCATACTGAAGTGCTGGCAGGAGAAAGAAAGGCACTGAAGCCTTATGATTTTTGTTTTAATAATTATTTTGTGAATGCAGGTTTTGTTGCAGAAGCTGGAGGAAATTTGACACAGTTAAGCAGTCAAATACAGGAAGAGGAAGAAAATTTTGTGGAAATCTTTAATCCACGGAATAAAGAAGTTGAATTGTTGGAAATTACGCTGAATAATCAGAATTCAGTGCAGGAAGAAAAATTTGAATTTCAAAATTGGGAATTGCAGAATGTGAAGATGCAAGGAAATGAAGATAACAGTGAAGAGTACATTATGTACCAGTCTGGTGAATTGCTGAAGGAAGAAGACAAAGAAATTGTCATAAGTGACAATTAGAAAGAAGTTTTCAGTTGCAGAAAACAAGAGAGTAAGGATGATAGGGTGGCAGTAAGAGTTCAACAAGCAGAAGCAGGAGTAAGAATAAAAGATCAACAATTAAAGAGTGAAAGAATTCAGCAATCAGAAGATTTATTGGATAAAGAAATTGGACTAATGAGAAAGATAATGATGAAAGTGTCTCAGAAGAAGACAACAGCAAGAAAGAAAAGTAGCGGCAGCAAAAGGAAGACAATAACAGACTGTGAAAGTGCAGCCAGTGGAGCAAGGCAGCATAAAATATGGAGACTCGGAGAAAAGCGACAAACAACAAAAGATGTAGATGATAAGTTTCAGAACAAAGTGTGGGATCCAGGAAGACAAGGACTAAAAACACAGGATTAGGAGATCATGATTATTTTTAACCTTGGGAGTCTGATGTAGGGGCATTAGGTTCAGAAAAATCCTTTGTAAATTAATAGACATAGGGGGTCTTGAGTTTTTAAAAGAGTATTGATTTTTATGTATTTATTAATGGGTTTTGAGTGATTTTAATTATTAAGAGGATTTTGTAAATGTTCCTGAATGATTGAAGAACATGAGGGAAATAGGATAGCTGGGATTCATAAGGATTAAGAGATTTAGGAATTGATTGTAAATCTTAAGTTAGAATCATTTCCATGATTGTATGAGGATATTTAGGGATAAAAGATAGATTTTAGGATTTTGAGGATTTTGTTGAAAGATTGGAGGATCGGAACTTAAATTGGTTCATCATATTTTGTATAAAGATGATAAGCCTAAAAGGCAAGACATATAGTAGAGAGCAGTATAGTAGGGTTTGGACAAACAAATTTTTGTTTGTAAGCCTATGGGCAATTGTGGAAAGGGCCATTGGTTGAAGATCAGGCCAGAGACAATTGTAATTTGATTCAGATGTATATATGAAGGAATCTGTCTCGGAAATATATGTGCATTGATTGAGTGAACAATGCGTGCATAAATTCTGTGATAAGGGTCAGTTAGAGATTCTGCATATAATTGGGAGATTTGATATAATTGTCGAGAAAGGGTTTACATCTGAAAAGACTGGATGAATTCGCATTGGTTAGATTCAATCATCGATCACTGAAAGGATCGATGATATAGTGGGGAATTGAATTTCGATTCGGAATTCGGTGTTTGTTACATCGAATTTTATGCATGGAAGGCACATCCGATCACATAGTAAATTCAGATCAAGACTGTAAAAAAACGGGGTTTCGCATAGCATATAATGGGAAGTGGCGAACCTGAAGTTTAAAGAGAGAAATTATTGGGTTTTTGTTTATTATTGTAAATGATGAATGGAATTGTGACCCAATAGCGAAGTGAACCAAGCTAATAGAAGCAGAACGATGGCACAGAGTAAGTCGAGATTGAAAGAAGAAATGGCGAAAGTTGAATTGGGGTTTCTGTGGAGCGTTAAATGGAAGGACGCAAGGTCGTGAATCGGAATGTATTAGTTGAAAGAGGAACTGTAATTAACAATACAGTGAAAATATGTATGCGTTCGGAGGAACTATGCTTAGTTTTCACGCGGAATAATAAGTCAAAGGAAGGATGAGCCGTGAATAAATTGCAAAGCAAATGAACTGTAATTATGTGGGGTGAAGACGGAACCATGAGTTAAGCGAAACCGGAGCAACGAAACAGTAAGAGCGGTTTCGAAGACCCAACCAGTGTGTTCGCGCAGATTCAGGATGGTAAGTGGTTATTGCTGAGTTGAACGCGATAACGGCCAACATATGACACTTTGCAGTAGTGGTAATTAAAAACCAGTTTTGTCGTGCGATTTTTGTTTGAAAAAGACCGGAGACAATTTGAATGCGATGGCCGTTCAATTGTGATCATCGGAGACCCAATGGCATTCGCAACAGAAGTTGCGTAAGGATTAACGAAAGGTTTGAAACTTTAAAAAGTGTGCAATTTAGTTACGCGATGGTTGTTAGATCATTATGTTAAAATGCAGGTAGGTGTCAACTGTTCCATGGTGGCAAAATTACGCATGGTGGAGCTGTGGTGCATATTTGATATGCAAATGAAATATTGAGATGTGTGATCGATGGAAAATGGTGAGTTAATAACTTTAGAACATAAAGTTTTAACTTTGTCGAATCTTGAATGGAAAATGAAGTTGCGAAACCATAGCCAATATTTATATGGGTTAATGGGTTTAAACCATAGGAGTGAAAATCTTGTGGGCAAGGTATAAATATATGTTGGACTTTGAATAATATAAATTATATTAAAGAGCATGTTGATTATGCTGTGATCCAACATATAATATTTGATACGAAGACAAGAATCATATTAGAGTAAAGGGCTTAGATAAGGTATTTCGCTTGGAAATAAATGTAAGGAAAAGAGCCTTTGAAAAAAGGGTTTGTTTATGGTTTATAATCACATTTGAATGAAAGGAGATAATTTCTACGTATGAAGTTGTATTTGTTAGGTTATGTAGCCATGCATTAAAAGTGGAGGAATCTTCACAAAGAATATTCAATTTGAAAAGCTTCCGCAATTAGCGTTTGACCCATTTAAAAGAATTATTTTTGGGCATGCATGCTTATATGCATTATGGTGAGAATGTGGGTTTAGCAGCACTCAGGCTGCTATCAAGTGGTATCAGAGCTAGAAATAGCTCTTTTTGAAGGTTCAAGTTTTTTTTGAATTGAATGCATGTGTGATGAAGAAAGATCAGATTTTGAAACTGTCAGATTGCAGCACATAGAGATATAGTGCAGGGGAGAGGTGAAACAAGATCATACAGGGATCTTGAAGGTGAGTTGACAAATGTTATTTTAACTCTGGTTAAAGTATATGTTTGCAGAATTCAGGTTGCAGGTAGATTGAAGAACATCTAAGCAAAGGAAGATCATAGCTTTAAGAGCAGTGATGAAGGAATTCAGTAAAGGATTCTAAGTGGAAGAAGAATGTGGCAGAACCTTGAAGAATTCCAACAGAGGTTGGAGGAAAAGGACAGTTGTGTTCTTGGAAGTTGCAAATGAGTTAAAGCCTAGAATGACCAGAGAGAAATGCTTAAAAGGTTCTAGCAGATAGAGAACCAGTGTTTGCCAAAAGACCAAAATCCAGAGAGGGATTTGGTGAGGCAAGTGGCAGCAGGAGAGCTTGTTGCTGCAGAGGCTTAGTGCAACTCATGGTGAGTGAGGAACTCATGGAGAAGAAGATGACTATGGATAGTCATAAAAGAGATAGCAGAGGTTCAGAGAGAGAGCACAACAGAAAGAAGGAGAAAGAAGATGCCAAGGCAAATGGCATAAGACAGCAGTTAGCTGATGCAAAATATGAGAGAGAGTTAGCTGAGATCAGAGAACAATTTTATAAATTGAAATTGATGATAGAGGAAAGCCAGAGAATTGGTTGGCTCATGAAGAAGAGAGTAAAGTGGCATAGGCTACAACAGAAGATAAAACAACAAATGAACATGCAGTTAGCAGAAAAGCTGAGAAAGCTTGAACAGAGGATGAATGTACAATTGGGATGTGCAGAACTCAGAGAAGCTGACTTGAAAATAGAAGTTTCCATTTGTGAAGCAGAACAGAATGAAGTTCTGGGTACAGATGAAGAATGCAGATCTGTGAAAGGTCTTATGAATCATGGTGAAGATTTAAGACAACAAGAAGTCTACCTTGCTGAAGGGGGAATTATTGATGATTTCCTGAGTTTTTGGACAAGTCCAGATCAACAGGATAATGTAAGGCCTTGTATTTTTGAATCTAATGATTTTGATGTGATTACAGGTTTTGCAGAAGAGGATGAGCAATCCTTTGAAGCTGTCAAAAGTATGGGGAAGAATCTTTCAAAAGATAAATACTCTGAAGCAGAATGTCCCGTGAATGAGGAAAGCAATGATGCATTTGTTACAACACAAGAAGAAATTCTTGTGAAAGAAGGAGAAGAAATTCAGTTTGAATGTAATGACCCATACCTAAGTGACAAGTAGGATAACCGATACAATTATGTTTGGATGAACCAATCAAATAATAATATAAAGTTAATTAAGGCAAAATTAATTAATATTATAAACAAACATAAAGTCATCACACCCATTCCTCATTTTAATATAAAATAATTTAATCAAGCTTATCTCGACATTAATGTATCCTTAAATGAAGATAAGGTCGCCTTAAATGGTGGCAGACCCTCATAAATATAATAAAATATCTTCAGGAGTGAAAGGCGGTGGAGAGATAGATATAAGGGGGAGGATGTGCAGGAGTAAGGCGGTTGGAGGAGAAGAAAAATCCTATATTCTGGAGCAAATGGATTGAAGGATAGGTAGAGTTCTGAAAAAAAAAGAGTTTCACCGTTCTGGGATTTTGGGCACGGGGGCAGAAGAGTAATCTTCTGGGTCTAGGATTGTTCCTAGATCGGCTGGGAGGATTGTTGTTTTGCTGATCTGTCCATATTCGCCTACTGCAGCCCAGGTATTTCCCATATAGCATAAATTGAATTTTTATTTCTGAACTGCATGAAATCGTACTTCTATTTGATTTCTGTTTGTATATGCTTGAATATATATATGACAATGATCTCTTAAACTGTACAAAAGGGAAAGATGATAAATTGTAACTGTTGCCTGAATGAAATTACATAAACAGTGAATAATTTTTAGAGACAGCAGTAATTCCCTGTTAAATGATTTAGCTAAACTCTGAAACTGTCTGAAACTAATTGAAGAATTTAGAAATCCAATATTTAGGTTCTTACATTTGGTATCGGAGGCTGATTCCAACCCTTTTCCGGCCTTATAGGCTGAATAAATTCCTCTGTTTAAACCAGTCTATGGCTGTCCAATTAAATCTGCTTGAATCCCTTATTAATTAGTGTTCATAGGGGACCCTAAAGCGCTAGCTTCTGACTAGCAGTCCTGCAAGTATCTGAGCAACTACTTCAGTTTCAAATGGCAATAATACTACTAAATGGTATCTAAGTAATGGGTATCGTACTGACAAAAAGACAAACCAAGCATGATAACATGGAAAACAGAAAAGTTAGAAATGCGTCAAATATGACTTGTGTGCAAAGCTGTGAGTCAAATCACAAGTAATAGTCTAGAGGTTTAAAGAACAATATGTATGGGTTTTACAGTCGACACAAATTCATGAGGATTTCTCAATAACAATATTGACCATTCGGAATATAACTGGAATCTTCTTCTTTCTAAAAACTTAAATTTATTTCTGCTGACACAAAAGGGTTGTCTTATATACACCACAGTGCATGTAGATGCACAAGAATGATTAGGCATCTACATTTCTGTTGTAGCAGAGTGATCAAAACATCTTCATACAATGATATGCTCCAACCACAATGTCACTTCATTACAAACCAAAATTCAGGATTCAGGTAGAAATACAGCAAAAGGATATTTGTCACCTGAATTATGCCCAAACCCCATAGCTCCTCAATGCCAATAGGTATGTTACTGTTTTTCGTGTTTCCAGATCCTAGGGCGCCAAATATACCTTGTCCAAATGAGTATACCTCACCACTTCCGTGATTTCTGGAATAACCGACACTTGCCAGCAAACGCATTAATGCTGTGGTAGAATGCCTTTATTAGTCAACATCCAGAGAACATATTACAAACCTTATTCTTGTTCTTTCATTAGCCCTAGCCAGTGACTAAAGGCTTTCAAATAGAAAACTTAACATGCATTAGCCTTTTAGAAAATTTGAACAGGTGATAAGGTCAGCATTCTACACATTAATTCTTACCAGGATCTGTGCACAACAAATAAATTTATGAATGAAGGAGCGAATTGTCACCATGCATTAACAACCCATTGAATTTCAAATCACTGAAATGATCGAAGTGTTGCTACAGGATTACAGGCCGCAACTTTCAGAGATTGAACACATGATATAGTCCACAAAAGAGATCAGACTGTTTAGTATATACTCAGATGTCTGCTGCAGAGGTTTATTCTATTAGATAACAAGGCTGCAGAAGAGATGCATTCAAAATATGGTCCGACTCCGAACTTCACAGAGCCAATATCTTAAGAGACCTCTAAACTGCACAAAATGCTATTCGATGAGAATTCCAAACTGGAGGTACTCTAGGAGCTCCAGACAGATTCGAAGACTAGGAAAGGGGTCCATAGAAGGCTCATATGTATTTCCCTAAAGCAGACCCTTACTCCTGCGATAGTATGTCTGGAATGATTCTTAGAAAACAAGACCCAAAGCCATCATTTCTAAGCTCTGCGGATGTATTTATATATATATATATATGCTCAATCAAAAAAAAAAAACACATGGCTCGTAACAAAGAATCCAGCCGTCTTTTATTCACAACATGACGCAGTGGAAGGACTGCTATCTGACAGCTGAGTCGGATATCAGTTCTGGTGTCAACGGCTTAAACTGTCCAGGTAGCGTCCACTGGAGAAGCCACGAAGAAATTTATGCCGCCGATTTGTCATCACAATATAAATTTTCGGGTCGCCTCAACTTAACAAAGTCCGTTTAATGTCCGATGAATATTATAAATACCAAAGTCTGCAGCGTATTATATGGTATATATTTTACGTATGGTATGGTATATCCGTTTGGTTAAATTTCGTATGGTATGGTATATTTGTTTGGTTAAAGTTTTAGTGGGAACGAGGCCCAAGCTTAGGTTATATACTAAGTATCGCCCACACTCGAAGTGTCAACGTAACACAAGTCAAGCCAAGGGTCGAAGCCCACAAGGGAGCCCAAAACAAGAAACTCTACTTTTGGTGGATCGGTGATAAAGAAGACGAGGTCCAGGCAGTTGAACCCGTGACCTCCACTTTCGCGGAAAATAACATTTACCGTATTACCTTATGCAACCGTATGGTGGGTCGTAAATTTAAAAAAAAAAACATATTCAAATGTCAATCCGCATATCCAAAGTTTTGACTGGAGTCATAAATCAGTGCCGTGGAAAATAACATTTACCGTATTACCTTATGCAACCGTATGGTGGGTTGTAAAATTTTAAAAACATATTCAAATGTCAATCCGCATATCCAAAGTTTGATTGGAGTCATAAATCAGTGCAATCCGTTTATCACAAGGGTTCATTGCATTATATTAATGCCAAATCCGTTATATCCATTATAACTTATCAAAGCCGAGTTATCACATGCCAGCTCTGAAAATAAATTGTAAAGTGGAAATTATATGGTATCGATTTAAAATTTTTATCGTATGGTTTAAATTTATGATTTGGGTATTACTTGGTTAAAAATATATCGTATACTTTTAATTTATATCGTGTGTTTGGTTTTGGTTAAATGTATAGGTCGTAGGGTTTAAATATATATACATGGTATGATTTAAAATGTATATATAACCATGTCATACAAGTTATGGATTTAAATGTTTCTTTTTATTTTATATATATATTTGAAATTTTATTAAAAATTATTGATTAAAAAAAAATAAAATTTATTATATATATATATATATATTTCAGGAGGGGATACAATGTTGAGATCGTACCAAAGGCGGGTATACAAATTCTCCTAGAGTTTGATTTAAAAAAAAAAAAGAAAAAAAAAAGAAAAGAAAAAAAAAAAGAAAAAGACTTGAAAATTGTACTTCAACTCTCATTTATTGTCCTTCTATAGCTGCATCTAGGAATAAAACATTCTAGACAAGTTTATAAACTAACACTTTGATCGATGAAAACCTTGCATTTCCACTCTAGATTTAATAAGCATACATTACCCTGCATAGGACAAGGAGGTCGCGCTGCCACCCTCCTTGACCTCGGTACCAGTAAGACCTGCCTGCAGGTAAAATAGCAAAAGAACTATACCCGTATGCCAGCTCTAATCTTGCGAAAATTATATTTTGTCAGTCTGAAAATTTATCCACTTATGAATTTATTATTATCCATTTCAGGAAAATTACCATGTTGAACACGTACCAAAGGCAGCAGCGCCAGCGAAAGGCGGCACCGCCACCTCCACCTTCACCATCGCCTTCACCACCATCAAGATCGCCGTCAGCACCTGTTGCTCCGCCTGATCTCACTACTGTGATGAGCTCGTTAGAGGCCATTATGGAAACCTTGAAAGGGTCGCAGTCGACCAGAAACAAGGAGGAGCGACGTCAGTCAGAGGAAAGGCACTCAGAAAGGCCGAGGGATTTTGATGACAAACCTCCCAGAGAAGATATTTCACGGGAGCTGCAAAAGATTAAACTCGCTGAATTCTCTGGGGGACGAGTTGGGGAGCAGGTCGAAGCATGGTTGGAAGGGATGATCAGGTGCTTTGCGTTAAGGGAATATTCTTCAACATCTAAAACAAGGATCGCTGTTTTCCAACTCAGGGGGAATGCTCTGATTTGGTGGGGGAATATGGAAAAACAGTTGCATCTCACTTCAGATACCGTTCCTTGGGAATTGTTTGTGGACCGATTCCGTGCGAAATACTTGCCACCTTTCTTTCAAGAGCAGCAAGCTGGAGCCTTCCATACTCTAACCCAAGGGGGTAAAACCGTGGAAGAATACGAGATAAGGTTCATGGAACTTGTGAAGTATGTTCCTTATCTAGACACGGATGAACGCCAAGCCGAGTGTTTCATATTTGGGTTAAATCCTCGGATCAGAGCCATGGTAAGAATGTGGAAGCCACCATCGGTGGCGGAGGCAGTGGAATGTGCTCGTTATGCAGAAGAGCATTTGGGAATTAAAAGGGATTTCAGGCCAGCTGAATCAATACCGCAGGCATTTACAGGAAAGACTCCCCGAAATTTCTTCCGAGGAAATAACTCGAGACCACCTCCTTATGGTAACAGGTTTACCCCAAGAGGAGCGGGGGCAGGAGCTCCCAGGACCATAAACGCAATAACTTCTGGGTCTTCAAACAAAAGTGCGTGGAGGTCTCGAGGAACGGGTAATCGAGGAAGGAATGGGAGAGGAAGCAGCACCAGGGGACAGAGTTCTTGGTCGGGGATTTCTCAGTCAAACGAAAGAGGACCAACCCGAGTGGACTGTTGGGGATGTGGAGGACCCCATCTTCGACAGGATTGTCCGGAGAACTCGCGGCGAACAGGAAAAGAACCGGAGAACTCGCGGCGAACAGGAAAAGAGCCGTCATCAGATGCTCAAAGCGATCACAGAATCCATGCTGTCGTCAACAACAACCAAGCTGCGCATCAATCCACGGTAGTGGAATCTTCAGGTACAATCAACGGAATAAAACTCAAAATCTTGTTTGACACTAGAGCTACTGATAGTTTTATTTCACCATATGCATTGAATAAATGTGGGTTGGCAGCCTGCAAACAAGACGATTTTAGACAGGTAGAAATGGCTTCAGGAGACCTTCAATCGGTAGAATTAAGTGTGGAGGATTGCAAAGTTGATCTAGGAGCCTGTGTGACCAAACTAAAAGTATATGTCACAGCCCTAGGTACTTACGACCTGGTGATAGGAATGGATTGGTTAGAATCTCATCGAGCATGGGTAGATTGTTCCGGGAAAACAATACTTTGCGTAAATGATATGGGTGAGACAATCCTAATTCAAGGTATTAAGAGAAAGGTATCCTTGCGTTTCATCTCAGCCATGCAGATGAAGTGGTGCTTGAGGAAGGGCTGTCAAGTGTATGCTGTTCAATTGGTAAGCAAAGAAAAAGGACCTTCCTTAGATCAGTATCCGATTTTATCAGAATTTCCGGATGTCTTTCCAAAAAAACTACCTGGACTACCTCCCTAGAGAGAACTAGACCTCACCATTGAGTTGAAACCTGGTACGGAACCTATATCCAAAACTCCTTACCAAATGACTGCCCCGGAACTTCAAGAGTTGCAAATACAACTAAAGGAACTATTAGATGTAGGGCACATTCGACCCAGTGTTTCACCATGGGGTGCTCCAGTAATCTTTGTTAAGAAGAAAGATGGTTCATTACGACTGTGCGTGGACTATAGAGATTTAAACCAGGCCACGGTAAAGAATAGGTATCCAATGCCCCGCATTGACGACTTTTTCGATCAAATGAAAGGAGCTACAGTATTTTCAAAGATCGATCTGCGATCAGGTTATCATCAACTCAGGATTAGCGAGAGCGACGTTTCTAAGACTGCATTCCGAACTCGCTTCGGGCATTATGAATTCATCGTGGTGCCATTTGGGTTGACCAATGCACCTGCAGTCTTCATGAACCTTATGAATAGCGTTCTCCGCAAATATCTCGACAAATTTGTACAAGTTTTCCTAGACGATATCCTCATTTACTCTAAGAATGAAAAGGAGCATGAAGAGCATCTTCGGATAGTGTTATCTTGTCTCAGAGAGCACAAATTATATGGAAAATTATCCAAATGCGCTTTCTTCCAGAAAGAAATCCATTACTTAGGTCATATCATATCAGGTGAAAGAATCTCTGTAGATCCTGAAAGGGTAAATACAATCAGGGAGTGGCCGATACCTAAGAATGCACATGAAGTGCGTAGTTTTATGGGTTTAGCAGGTTACTACCGAAGATTTGTGGAGGGATTCTCCAAGATTGCAAAACCAATCACAAATCTTCAGCGTAAGGGTGTCAAGTATGAGTGGACTGAGGAATGTGATAAAACTTTTTCTGAGCTTAAGCAATTATTGACTAGTGCACCGGTTTTGCGAGTGCCGGATATGGATAAAGACTTTACTGTATGTACCGACGCATCTAAGCAGGGGTTAGGCGCCGTTCTAATGCAGGAAGGAGGCGTAATAGCATACGCTTCGAGAAAATTAAAAACACATGAAGAACTTTATGCTACGCATGATTTGGAGTTAGCTGCGGTGGTCTTAGCCTTAAAGATGTGGAGACATTACTTAGTAGGGAGAAACTTTGTGCTTAAAAGTGACCACCAAAGTTTGCAGTATTTATTCACCCAGAGAGACTTAAATGCAAGACAAAGACGATGGAGTGAACTCCTAAGCGAATACGATTTTGCAATTTCATATATAAAAGGGAAGGAAAATGTGGTAGCAGATGCCTTAAGTAGAAGACCCCGAATATTCTCCCTTGTACCTATCAAGGTGAACTTGAGAAATCAAGTGCTTGAACAGCTGGTAAGTGACAGTTGGTACTTAAATGTAAGGTCAGGGCTCAAAAGCGACCACTCGAAGGAACCTAAGTTCGAAGGGTATGATTTAGAAGAGGACGGAATTCTTCGATTTCACGGAAGGATGTATATACCAAATAGTGGGGATCTCCGAAACACCATCTTGAAGGAAGCACACCGAGCAATATATTGTGCACATCCTGGGGTAAAGAAGATGTATGCGGACACCAAGAGACTTTTCTTCTGGTCAGGTATGAAAAATGACATTGTCCAATTTGTTGCTAGGTGCCTCGAATGTCAGCAACTAAAAGCTAATCATCGTCACCCAGCAGGTCTCTTACAACCTCATGACATCCCTATGACTAAATGGGAGATAATTTCTATGGATTTTATCGTTGGACTGCCACTTACGCAACAAAAGCATAATGCCATTCTGGTTGTAGTAGATAGATTAACAAAAAGCGCCCATTTCATCCCAGTAAGAGATACTTATGAGGTAGCTGATGTAGCTCGGGTATTCATAAATGAAATCATCAGATTTCATGGAGTACCTAAAAAAATTATATCCGACAGAGATCCTCGATTCACATCAAGGTTCTGGAATTGTATGCAGTCAGCCTTGGGAACACAGTTAAATTTAAGTACTGCCTATCATCCTGAGACCGATGGACAGACAGAAAGGGTAAATCAAGTACTCGAGGATATGCTAAGGATGTATGTGATGGACCAACAGTCACGTTGGGAAAAGTACTTACCCTTGGTGGAATTTGCTTACAACAATAGCTACCATAGTTCGATCGGGATGCCGCCATTTGAAGCATTATACGGAAGACCTTGCAGAACGCCGTTAAGTTGGGACAGATTAGAAGATCAAATAATCGTCGGACCAGACTTGATCCAAGAGATGGAGGATCAGGTAAAACTGATTAGACAACGGTTAAAAGAGGCTCAGGATAGACAGAAAAGTTATGCGGACACTCACAGGACAGATAGAAGTTATGTGGTAGGAGATCAGGTTTTCATTTGCATCAGACCAAATAAGAGTACCATTCGGTTTGGGAAGGGGACAAAATTATCCCCCCGGTTTATTGGACCGTTTGAAGTCCTGGAAAAAGTTGGACCAGTCGCTTATCGTCTTGCACTGCCACCCCACCAGCACAAAATTCATAATGTATTTCATGTATCTGCCTTACGACATTATATTGCTGATAAATCTCATGACCTTCAATGGAAGGAACTGCAGGTATCGGACGAGGGAACCCTAACGGTCGAACCATTACGTATTCTGGAACGTAGGGTTCGACAGCTCAGGAACCGCCGGATAGACCAAGTAAAAGTCCAGTGGGACAAGTATAGTCCTGAATCAGCGACTTGGGAGGATGCTGAGACTTTTTGCCACGATTACCCCAGCTTATGCTAAATTTTGAAAACTGAAAACTTTTTATGTATATGACTGCTCTATTTTGACACTTGAAATTTTGAAATACTATGTAAAAGATGAGTTTTACTTTACTGGTACATGGATACCCATAAAGCTAGAATGCTACTTCACTTTACTGATACAAGATATATGCTGTTAGTTTAGAATTTACTGGTGCGTGGACACCGATGTGCGAGATGTCATTTAAATTAACATTTGCAAGAATATGAAAAGTGAAATATATTGATATATAAATTGACAGGGGTAAAGCAATGCATCAAATAGAACATGTGTGAACTAAACAGAAGCAGTGTCTGAAATGAGAAATTTTATGGGACATATTGATACCTATGTAAACAAATTTTCTTTTTATAAGTTCTAGGATTAATATCATAGATATCAAAGTATTTTGAATATGTAAAGGTTGTTATATGGGTAACAATTGGTTATGAACAATATAGATGCATATGCTGTAATACGTGTACAAGTGTTTACATTGCAGATTGTGTACCAGTGATTGCTTCGCAGAACACAGGTTACCGAAACAATAGACGTGATGACAAAATCCCAGAACGTTGAAACTCCATGTGATTCCATGATAGGGTGTTGACCCTGGTTCTACTGGGAGGGGTGGAGGTGTTGCCCACTATTTATCCTCCAATACCTGGAGTCATGGGAGAACTGTGCGAGTCACGCTCCCCTAGACGTGTGATGATGACTGCCGGATGCCTACAAGCATATCAGGTCGATATAATCGACGTTGATATCCTTAAGGTCTATGAATGGATCAGTAAAACTGATGCCATGTCATATTCCTGTAGAGGACGGATAGGAAGGGAATGGAACAGATTAGGAAGGACAGGATGATTTTAGATTAGCCCGTAGAAGCGGTTGAGATGTGAAGTAACAAATAAATTACAAAGAAAAAGAAACATGCATATACAAACGAAATTCAATCTTAAAAATATAAACCTTTTCACTTATGCCCTAATCTCTAAAAACATAATTATCAATATGAGTATATGAAGCCCTAACTTCGGGACGAAGTTTTCTGAAGGGAGGAAGTATGTAATGACCCATACCTAACTGACAAGTAGGATAACCGATACAATTATGTTTGGATGAACCAATCAAATAATAATATAAAGTTAATTAAGGCAAAATTAATTAATATTATAAACAAACATAAAGTCATCACACCCATTCCTCATTTTAATATAAAATAATTTAATCAAGCTTATCTCGACATTAATGTATCCTTAAATGAAGATAAGGTCGCCTTAAATGGTGGCAGACCCTCATAAATATAATAAAATATCTTCGGGAGTGAAAGGCGGTGGAGAGATAGATATAAGGGGGAGGATGTGCAGGAGTAAGGCGGTTGGAGGAGAAGAAAAATCCTATATTCTGGAGCAAATGGATTGAAGGATAGGCAGAGTTCTGAAAAAAAAGAGAGTTTCACCGTTCTGGGATTTTGGGCACAGGGCAGAAGAGTAATCTTCTGGGTCTAGGATTGTTCCTAGATCGGCTGGGAGGATTGTTGTTTTGGTGATCTGTCCATATTCGCCTACTGCAGCCCAGGTATTTCCCATATAGCATAAATTGAATTTTTATTTCTGAACTGCATGAAATCGTACTTCTATTTGATTTCTGTTTGTATATGCTTGAATATATATATGAAAATGATCTCTTAAACTGTACAAAAGGGAAAGATGATAAATTGTAACTGTTGCCTGAATTAAATTACATAAACAGTGAATAATTTTTAGAGACAGCAGCAATTCCCTGTTAAATGATTTAGCTAAACTCTGAAACTGTCTGAAACTAATTGAAGAATTTAGAAATCCAATATTTAGGTTCTTACATTGAAGCACTGATATATGAAGCAACAGTTGAGACTGTTGAAAC
Source organism: Pinus albicaulis (assembly GCA_034641835.2). Lineage (NCBI taxonomy): Eukaryota > Viridiplantae > Streptophyta > Pinopsida > Pinales > Pinaceae > Pinus > Pinus albicaulis. The sequence continues at coordinate 1,644,415,023 of CM076584.1, read as the reverse complement.
TTGTAATTTTCAAACTGAAAATTTATGTATAAATGCAGGAAATGTAAGCGATGATGAAATACTTCAGAATTGCCAAAAAGAAATTGCATTGTTGGAATATTTGTTGGAAAAATCAGAGTATGATAGGGAGATTGCAGAAAGCTGGGTTCACTACAGTTGACAAAAATAGGAAAACATCATGGAGACAGATGGTATGAAAGAGAGACTTGTTGACAGTCTTGAGAGTTCTTTAGAGAATTCTTTAGGGAGAACGAATCAGCATACTGATGTGCTGATAGAGAAAGAAAATTCAGGACAGCATACTGAAGTGTTGGCAGGAGAAAGAAAGGCACTAAAGTCTTATGATTTTTGTTTTAATAATTATTTTGTGAATGCAGGTTTTGTTGCAGAAGCTGGAGGAAATTTGACATAGTTATGCAGTCAAATACAGGATGAGGAAGAAAATTCTGTGGAAATCTTTAATCCATGGAATAAAGAAGTTGAATTGCTGGAAATTATGCTGAATAATCAGAATTCATTGCAGGAAGAAAAATCTCAATTTCAAATTTGGGAATTGCAGAATGTGAAGATGCACGGAAATGAAGATAAGAGTGAAGAGTACATTATGTACCTGTCCAGTGAATTGCTGAAGGAAGAAGACAAAGAAATTGTCATAAGTGACAATCAGGAAGAAGTTTTCAGTTGCAGAAAACAAGAGGGTAAGGATGATAGGGTGGCAGTAAGAGTTTAGCAAGCAAAAGCAGGATTAAGAATAAAAGATCAACAATTAAAGAGTGACAGTGAAACTATGCTAATTTTAGTTCACAATGGTATGTTCTATGCTTAGCACAATTACTTCAATGCCCTTTAGCAGCCCAATGAAAATTTCAAATTTAGTTTCCAATAGCAATCACATTAACCATTAATTACATTTATAGTAACAATATATAGAACATGAAATAACAAAATGCAGAATACAAACCAATACAAGAGGAAAACAAATTTGGCAGATGCCAGGGAAAAACCCCAAGATGGGGAAAACCCTTTGAACAATTCTTCTTATTATTATATCAAATGTTCAGTAGAGAGAGTACAAAAAGTCAAAGTTGACTTGCCAAATCAATGTCAAAACAACCCTGTTAAATCTACAGTTAACTACAGTGAAATTCAATCCTAACCAGAAAGTCAGAGATGGTCAACACAACAGTAAAATATCCTCAAATTAGCTTAGTCATACCCAATGAAACTTGGCCTGAATAGATGGTCAAAATCAGCCCAAAACAGTCCCAAAGTCAGTGGACAAACTTGGTCAAATTCAACCCTGAAATCTACGGTCAAAGTGCTAGGATCACCTCGGTTTCTATGCCAAAATGTAGACCTCTCAAAAATGAAAATTTCCCCCAAAATTCATAGTCAAAGGATGAGTCAAAGTGTCTAGTCAACGCTGGTCAAATCCTACAACAACTCTGAAATTTTGGCTCTGCAATCTACCCAGAAAAATTTGTCTTCCTTGCCATACGTGTGAGAGAAAAGATCTGTCGAATAGCTATACGAATGAATGAGAGAAGGAGAGAGAAGAATGTGTGATTGATGATGATTCCAAATGAGGTGAGAGATCACTTATATTTATACAAGTCGTTGAAGGTGAAGTGACATGTCCATTGGGCTTCTTGAGCCTACATGATGATGTGGTTGACCTTGTCAATTTGCATAAATTCAAAAACTCATTTCTGCTTGTCCAATTTTGATGATCTTTATGTTAATTTTGGTCCTCTCGAAAATAGGAATTAAATGTCTCCATCAAATGAGATGTCCAAAGTGGAATTTGGCCCTAGTTGCCAATTTTAACAATATGCCAAAACCAAAAGTTAGTAAAAAACTGAGAACAAAAGGTAGTCCCCATCAACGACCCCAGAAAAGGTGGTGTGTGTAGGGTCAAAGATGTCGAACGTCCAGACAAAAGGTCCCCCAACAACGACACCAGAAAATGTGGCGTATGTTGGGTCAAAGATGTTGAACGCCGAGAACAAAAGAGTCCCCGACAATGGCGCCAAAAAATGTTGTCGCTTAAAGTGTACACCTAAGTCGCAACACTTAGAGCAGGGGTTGTCACCTATTCACTACTCACTCCGTTTAAGTTCTCTCCTAGACAAGCTATGGGTCGTAGGCGCTAAAGATAAATGGAAAAGGAAAATTTGTTGGAACAAGTAGTTCTAGGAGAGTAAGGGAAAGGAAATTACTTCTCTGGACAACTTGATTTAAAGTTAATTGGCAGGTATGATTATCAGTAAGCAATGTGAGTGTTAAAGATAGTTTTAATTAGATCAATGAGACACTTAAAATGATAAACAGTTAGAGACTAGTGCCATAAAAACAATGCTCAAAATATGAATTAAAGTACTTGAACAATAATAAACGATATTTCAAGTTACAAGATAAGAAATCCTGCAAGATAAGGCTAGTACAAGAGATCAAATGATTAAAACAATTAGATATATGAGCAATATGAGATAAGCTTGCAATATAAATAATACTTGTACTTGAAGTAAAGATGATATTCAGGAGACAATAAACTTGGAAATGACAAGTGCAACAATGTAAGAAATGCAAGTATGAAATGCGCTCACAATCCAATTTACAATAATCAATTGAAAATGCAAGATGAATGAATGCAAGATCTACCTATGTGTGATGCAAGATCTTGGTTAATTTTATTTATATGCATGTTATAAGGTGGAGGCCTTCTCCTCAATTATCGAAGCAATTCTTAGAACAAGGTTGTTGGGAGAAGTGTTGGGGAAGGAGGCGAAGGCCTCATGAATGATACCTACCTAGGACTTCTTACAACCCAAGTGCCTCTGTTCCTACAAGGGACTCGACCACAAGAGAACTGCAAGGTCACTCGTTTTAATCGTTTTTTAAGGGTCAGGTTTCTCAGATTGAATAATGAAGGTTGCCCTATCTTTCTATCAACCAAGTTTATGCTTGGGGGTAAATTTCAAGAATGCAAATTTAGATCTAAGATGCAAATGAAAGAGTTTCAATGAGATCCAATCACAACAAGATGCTTCAATAAGGGAAAATCCAATCCACTTGTAATCAATATTTACTTAAAACACAAGATGATTAGCTTGCAGCAATGATTTGATGAAGCAAAATAGAATATTACTCAATGAAACAATAGAAGTGATGCAATTAGAAAAGATGTTAGAAGCAATAGCTTGCCTCTAGTTATAGTGCTTATTAAGATGTTCTTCATTTATGTTATATTACGACAATTAAACGAAGTGAGAATTATATGACAAAGGCACAATAGGAAGATGGCAAATGAGATTGCTAACAGTGATAAAAAAAACTACTACCAATCTACCATGCAAATGAGATTAGAGACAAGAAGAAATGACAATGAAATCCAACTAGCTAGAAGAAAGAAAAGAAAAGTAGTTAGTAATAAGATCTAAAACTAAAGCAAAGAGAAGCTAACCTAAGAGGTGAGAGATCCTCCCTTTTAAATAAGGAGGGGGATACCAAGGGATTGAATCCCAAGCTCCCTTCAAGAACAAGATCACTTTTATTATTATTATTATTATAAGGAAGAAGAAACCCTTTAGACAGTGAGAAGGGTTCTTCCAAAATCTTGAGGAGATTACAAAGATGATTAGAACCCTACAACAACCAATTCCCCCTCAAGGTTCAATATATCAAAGAAGAGGTCACAAGTCAATAGATGATGAACTTTAATGGCGAACGACTTACTCACAAGCCTCTAGAAACCCACGACCTTGATAAGTATAACTGTCAAAGCTCACAACCTTGCAAAGGAAAGGCTAGAAAAAAATTTAATAGTTTTTTATGATAAATTTGTAAATTTTTCAAGCCTTTATCCTCTTGAAAAGTTTTGATTACCCTCCAACAAATATGCTTTGGAACGGAGAGGGTCCGCATCCCTCTTTAAGCCCTCGGCTTGGAGAAAGAGGCCTCTAAGGCTTGCGGCTAGTCTCCAAAACTATCCTCCAAAGATCAACCCCAAAAAGCTAGCTCCTAGCCAAAAAATCGATGGATAAACCCTTAAAAAATGTGAACGATTTCTCTACAAACAACCAAGGATAAGGCTTGGAACAATGTCCCAGAGGTTTATGCCGCTAAAAAGAAAGTTACAAACATAATTTGGTCACTTTCAATAGGAAATGTACCACAAAATGCAAAAGACGGCTGGACATAAAAATTTAGCACATGGGCAAAAGCCAAACATGAGCTCAACCCCTTATTATGGCCATCACCCTTGTTCCTAGGGCCTCTATGAGTGCCCCCTACAGTATTAAGGAACCCATGTTTGTCCCAATCCTTGGTGGATGATGAACTGCCCAACCTAGATGTTAGCCTTATAATTATGGTTGGAAAATGCATAAAAATGTTTTTTTTCCCCTTTTTCAAATTAACATGTAATCCCTAACCCTAGAGGCTAGGACTATGAATTTTAAAATATTTTATGCTATTTCATACAGATTTTGGAGTAACTTAAACCTAAATTACCTTGATAAAGAAGGAAAAGATAAAAATCGTAAAGATTGAGACATAAGGGCTAGTGCCTTTAATTAGTTGGGTATATGGAGCCAAAAGGGTGCATCCTAAGGTGGAAGATCTTGAATGAAGAGACAAAAAGAGAGGAAAACGTCTAAATCTAACCCTAGTGACTTTCACAAATAGGAGATTTAAGGTGAAGGAATGTTATTCAAAGTTTTATTGATGGATAATTTGTGACAAATCTTGGAAAGGGAGACTTTAGAGTCATAAAAGATACAACATATCATGAAGATTTTCTAAAAGCCTAGTTTTACAAAATTTGCAAAATTAAAGAAAATTGATTTCAATAAAATAATACCATTCACCATAACATCCCTTCATCAGTCCAAATAAAGTCCATCTGTACAATTTTATCTTCTCCAAGACAATTTACCAGCCTAGTGATCCATTGTGCCCAAGAGAAAGAGTAAACTATTGCACACCCCTCCACAAGATGAGATAAGATAATTTTATTAATGTCCATCAAATCACTGCAAAAATAGGTCAATGGGACTGAAGAAAAGTACAATCAATATGAATGTGTCGTGGGAGTGCAAGCACATCTCCTAGGAAATATTGAAAATAACATAAAGGAAGAAAGAAATAAGTCGTACTGTTGTTGCAACACGCATATAAAGGCTATGTCACTATACAAAATAATCAATAGCCAATCAAAAAAAGAGAATGAGTGAGATAAGAAGATAGGAAGATTAGGTGGTGGAGCTAAAGATGTCAAGGGCTCCTAAATATGATCACTAATGGCAAGGTAGGTGAATTGGGCGATGGCTCACTGCAAAGTCCCCTAGAAGTAGTGATGGGTCTGGCTGTATGTGTTGGAAAATGGAAAGCGACAACTATTAATCTTATTTTCTTTAACCTTGATATTTTCTTGTGAATCTTAATCATCTTCTTTATGTTCTTTAGTTAGATCTTTTCATCAAACAATATCGAGAACAATAATAGCAACAATACAGGACACATATATTAGGCTCTTAGCCAGGGAAAAACCCCTCCAAGGGAAAAACCCAAAAACTATTCTCTTCTTAGAATCTGCTTCAAATGAGATACAAAGACCCAAACCCTAGACCAAGTCCTTCTTCAAGTACCAAGTCAACCCTCTAACAAGTCCTCTGATTTTGACCAGCCAACGTCAAACTACAACTTCAACCTGCCAACTTCAATATCGCAACTCGTCTAGCAACTTCGACCCTACAACTTCGTTCTTGTAGCTTCTCTAGAAACCCTAATCCAAACCCCTCCTGAGACCTTCCTAGAGAAAGATAACTCTCCCAAGGTCAACGAGGTCAATATAGGGTTTTCTCTCTTCCAGCTACAAGATTCTGCACTTTGTCCTACTGCAACTCAGACCTGCGATTTCGGCCAACTGCAGCACCAGAAACCCTAGATCTTCTATCAAAATTTCTGAATATTACTTATGTAGAAACCCTACTATTAAATTTGGTTATACTTCTCCTACTTAATCAAGTTATTAATTTTATATTCCAACATTAATATCGAAGTAAACACATTAATAGACTTCACAGATTCAGATCTAAACATAATACATGCACACAGACAAAGTGACACGCAATTTTTTTTGGAGAATTGTCCCCAGAAAAACCCAATGTGGGAAAATTGGTCTTCTGGCTGCTGGAGGGTTTATATTATAAGTAGATTCTAAGTACAACAATTTTGGGCACCTTACTGGTTAACTCGACAAAGAAATATAAGATATGCAACAATACCTTTGTTCCAGAGATGGAACGCTGAACTGATTCACACCCTCAAATGGGATTCACAAAACTCAACGCGTTTTTGCCTCTAGAAACCTTAGCACTGCTCTGAAGCCCTTGTTGATTTATGGTAGCATCGGATGTGTTCTAGCCTTGTAACTTTGTATATAGGCTAAGACATATGTATTCCATAAAACTTAGAAATGGTTTTGGAAAATTCCACTTGGAGATGATTTAATTAAATTAATTAATCGGTTTTTAATGTTTTCCTAAGTCTAAACTTAGGGAAACTGATTAATTGAAGTGTATTAATTAAATTAAGTGTGAACCTTCTAGATAAAGTCATGGATCACTTCCAAGTTAATCTTAACCCTTGATTATGTTTTAATCTTGGCCGTTGAAGGGTCAACGAAAGAATATAAGAAGGAGGGTGAGGGGCATATGGAAAATACATTTGAGACACTTGAGCCATTGAGCATTTTCGAGTTTGGTTGAGGAGACACAGCTTTTGATTAAGGATCAAATCACTAGGGCAGGGTTTGCTAAGTGATTTTGATTCAGTTATCAGATTCAGAGAGAGGCAGAAGCAGAGACTAGTCAGAAGGACCAGAAGTGCATTTAAGAGAGAGGCAACATCTACGCAGAAAGAGACAGCGCAGTTTTCTAAGGGGTGACGCAGTCCCTGCAAGAAATCATGTAGAAGCAGCGCAGTGTCTCTTGGAATCAGTCCGGAGGTAGCTAGAGGTTGGGGTTTCTGAGCCAAGAGGGCCAAAACCCATTCTTAGATCAACTTGATTAGTTGCAGTGAGAGGTGATGCTGTTTCTCAGGCTTGCCCACGTAGGCTTATGTAGTTCTAGCGTAAGCACTCACGCAGAGGCAGAGAAGGGCTTCACCAACGTTGTTTAGATCAACCAGAGATTTTCAGAGTGAGCTAGATCTCACAATTACATTTGCTGTCTAGATTTATCTGAAGGGTGAGCCGGATATTGGCACCGTAGTTGTACTTAAGATTCTATTGCTTAATAATACAAAACCCTCAGATTTGCTGCACTGGTTTTCCCAAGTTGTGTTTTTCCGAGGACTTAGTCCAAAAGTAACTGTGTCAAATGTGGTTGTTTTTCATTGCATTTTGTTAAGTTTGTTTCAGCACTTAGATTTATTCCAAAGTATTATTTGTGTAGACTGCTTCAGTAATTACTTCGGTATTTCAATGTAATGAAATAATTATCAAAATAATAGGAGAAGTAATTCAGATTTGTTACAGTAGGAATCCAGATTTAGGATTTTTCACATGGTATTAGAGCTTATACAAGCTGAAGTGCAGGAGAAACAAGAGTGAACCAGCAGATTAGCGCAGGAGAGACTAGGATTTGTGTAAGCAGCAGTAGACCCTCCCAGAGATTACGCTGTCTAGGCCAGGAGGGAAATCCAACGCAGAAAAAGGCTTCCTCTGATAGAGTTGACAGAAGAGTAAGCATTTTTTTCAGTTGCAGAAGAGGCATCGTAGCAGACTAGCATAGCTAAAGGACGCAGTTGCTGCACAACAGTGAGTGCTGGTGCATCAGTGTCAGAAATTTTCTGAAAAACACAGATTGGGGATTTCTTGATCTCAGAGAGTTTCTAACGCAAAGAAGCTTAGTTTTTCCCGTGCAACAACAAAAGTAGTGACTTACTCCACAAGGAGTGTGTAAATCTAGCTGAGCAGAGGGATAGAACAAGATATCGACAGTTGAGGAGATGGCTAGCAACGAATTGCGTGACCAAGATAGATTGGAGGGTGCCTCCAACTATGTTATTTGGAAATCAAGGATTGAGATTCTCCTTGATGAGAATGATCTAAAGGCCCTCATTGACAACACAGTTGCAGAGCCACTTGATGCAGCACACCTGAGACAATTCAAGAAGAATATGGCAAGAGCCAAGCGATTGATCCTAGATGGTGTGAAGGATCATATCGTATCTCACACAGCAGCTAAAAACACTGCTAGAGAGATGTGTGTAGGGCTAGAAAAGCTGTACAAAGGATCTTCTGAGCAGCAGAAGATGTATTTGGAGGAGAAGATGCGTAATACCAGGATGAAGAAGGGAGAACGTTTTGACTCCTTCCTATCCCGTTTCAGGATACTCGAGATCAGCTGTTAGTAGTAGGAGCTGCTCCTATAGACTCAGAGCTGGTAAGGCTCACTCTGAACTTGGTTTCAGAAGACTATTAGGTCTTTGTTCAAAGCATTTTGGGCAGAGAAAGGCTTCCAGGATGGGAAGCAATGTGGGCAGCCTTACAGCAAGAAGAGCTGAGGAGAGACCTCCTCAAAATCTATTTGGAGGATGGCAGTAGTGGGTCGAAGGTCAAGAAGGAGGAGGAAGATAACACTGCCCTTGCATCAAAAGCGCAACAGAAGCAGAAGAAGAAAGATTTGTCTAAGATCAAATGCTTCTGGTGTGGGGAAATGGGACATTATGTCACACAGTGTTCTCTTAAGAAAAAGGATAAAGAGGAGAAGGAAGATCCACAAGCAGGAGCTGCCAAGATTGAGGTAGAAAGAGATTGTGCTATGTTAGCTCATATTTCGAAAGGAGAGAAGTGGGCTGACTTGGAGTTGTAGATCTAGAATCTATAAGTGGCAGGATCCTTGAGTATTTTCAAACTCTTGGATCACATGTGAGCTACGACAGTGTAAATACAGTAGCAGGATGGACAGTTGTAGCAGAAGATGAGAAGACATTGTAGTGGCTAGCAACACTAGAGCCTGATCAGCGCAGAGAAGGACCAACAACAGTTGAGCAACAACAACGCAGTGCACACTGCTGTAGAGCAGCAACAACGCAGTATTTTCAGAGAGCTAGTGCAACAACAAGCAACAGTCAGTCTTATTTTTCAGTTGCAGATTTACTTGTCCAATTTCGGATGTTTTTCTGTTGCAATTAGCAACAATGCAGCAATGCAGCAGCAGCAGTAGTTGAGCAGCAACAACAGAGGAGCAGCAACAACGTAGTGCACAAGTGGTGCAACGCAATGCAGAGTAGTGCTCACGCAGTGCAATAGCATGGTTGCAGAATTCAGAGGGAGTTGCAGTACAATGACAGTTGGCAGCAGTATGTAGAGTTAGTAGCAGTACAAATGCAACATTTTCTTGTGCAGTATTGGTGAGCAACATCAACAACACAGCAACAAATGTTCCAGAAGTCAGAGCAACACATTGAGTTGTCTTGCTAGAACTCTTTCCTCGCTAAGAGGGAGTGTTGATTTATGGTAGCATCGGATGTGTTCTAGCCTTGTAACTTTGTATATAGGCTAAGACACATGTATTCCATAAAACCCAGAAATGGTTTTGGAAAATTTCACTTAGAGATGATTTAATTAAATTAATTAATCGTTTTTAATGTTTTCATAAGTCTAAACTTAGGGAAACTATTAATTAAATTGTATTAATTAAATTAAGTGTGAATCTTCTAGATAAAGTCATGGATCACCTCCAAGTTAATCTTAGCCCTTGATTATGTTTTAATCTTGGCCGTTGAAGGGTCAACGGAAGAATATAAGGAGGGGGAGGGGCCTATGGAAAATACATTTGAGACACTTGAGCCATTGAGCATTTTCGAGTTTGTGTGAGGAGACATAGCTTTTGATCAAAGGATCAAATCACTAGGGCAGGTTTGCTAAGTGATTTTGATTAAGTGATCAGATTCAAAGAGGGGCGGAGGTAGAGACTGGTCAGAAGGACCAGAAGTGCATTTCAGAGAGAGGCAACATTTACGCAGAAAGATACAGTGCAGTTTTCTGAAGGGGTGACGCCGTCCCTGTAAGAAATCATGCAGAAGCAGCACAGTGTCTCTTGGAGTCAGTCCGGAGGTAGCTAGAGGCTGGTATTTCTGAGCTAGGAGGGCCAAAACCCATTCTTAAATCAGCTTGATCAGTTGCAGTGAGAGGTGACACAGTTTCTCAGGCTTGGCTACGCAGGCTTACGCAGTTCTAGCATAAGCACTCATGCAGAGGCAGAGAAGGGCTTCACCAACGCTGTTTAGATCAGCCAGAGACTTGCAGAGTGAGCTAGATCTCACAATTACATTTGCTGTCTAGATTTATCTGAAGGGTGAGCCGGATATTGGCACCCTAGTTTTACTTAAGATTTTGCTGCTTAATAATACAAAACCCTCAGATCTGCGGCACCGGTTTTCCCAAGTTGGGTTTTTCTGGTGACAGTCCAAAAATAACTGTGTCAAATGTGGTTGTTTTTCATTGTATTTTGTTTAGTTTGTTTCAACACTTAAATTTATTCCATAGTATTATCTGTGTAGATTGCTTCAATAATTACTTCGGTATTTCAATGTAATGAAATAATTATCAAAATAATAGGAGAAGTAATTTAGATTTGTTACAGTAGGAATCCAGATTTAGGATTTTCACAGCCCTTTGCGTTAGCTCTGCTAGCCTGCTGATGCCCTTGCGCTGCTCATTAGAGGGCTGCGTAAACCCAGACTGGGTGATGCAGTTCTTACACTGCCCTAGCTAGACCTGCGTAACCCCCGTTGACCCCCTGTTGCCTCTGCGTTGCACAACTGTTGCGTAGCTTTTTCTCCCTCTGCATTGCTGCTTCTTTGCCTCTTGCTGACTCTTGGCTCTGGGATCAGATCATCCCCTTAGCCAATACTACCCCTAGTTGCGGCTAAAACACTTCTGGAAATTCTTAGAAAACCCGCGCTAGAATTCCAGCTTAGTCTTAGTGCTCTGCCTGTGTGTGTGTGTTCTCCAATTGACCCCAAGCGTTTCCTTTATACTTTCTCGTTGGGAAACCAACGACCGTGATCTAATCTTGATTCGACAGCTAAGATTAAAAGAAAGCTTGATCCATGTGATTTAAGTCATTTCCATCACATGTATAAATTAATTACCTTTAATATTTTAATTTTCCAAAGTTAGACTTAGGGTCCTTAATTAAAAATATACTTCAATTAATTTTCTCTTAAACCGGATGGAATTTCTCAAATCCCTTTCTGGGTCTTGGAGATCTCATGTACTCTAGTCCCTCCACAAAGTTTGTTAGCTAGATCACATCCGATGCTCTACCCTAGCACTCAAAAATCTCAACACAACCTCTTTGCGAGGAATGTGCTCTAGTACAACACTGCTTCACCCCGAAGCTCTGCACTGATCTCTGGTGTGGGTCTCTGCGCTGATGCTGGACCTGCTGCCCTTCATCACTGCGCTGTTGCTACTATTCTGTACTGCTTCCCATGACGCTGCCACCGCCACTGCTACATCTGTACTGCAGCTCCCTCTTAATCTGCTGCATCACGCTGCCAATTGTTGCAATGCAACTCGGTTGCTGAGAGAAACAACTGAATCTCCTGCCCAATGTTTGACAGACAAGTCAGTTGGGCTGCATCCTCATCACTAAGGTTCCATAGGCTGTTGATCTCTGTCATCTGAAGACATATGTACAACCACAATTGTGCATTGCGTAAGTAGACTTGCTTTGCGTTATTGAAGTCACATCAACCTCTGCGTTGAAATCCCCTACGCTACCGCTGTGCTGCGCTGTCCTCCAGAAGCCTCTACGCTATTGCAGCTTTGCTCTGTGTAAGCCAACCTGCACTCAGCTGCTGAAGTCACATCAGCCCCTCCACGCTACATTGTTGCTGCATCTGAACTACGTTGCACCTCTCAACATCCAACTCTGCCTCTTGCTTCATCTGTGATACTCTGCACCTACTGCTCCACTTGTCCTGCTACTGTCTTAAGGCTCCCATATCTCGGATGTGATCTAAGAGTTGAGCTACTCAAGGATCTCGCCACCACTCTGTAGCTGCTCTACAGATCCATGTCGCCCCACTTTTGTGGTGCATGAGCGCTCATGGCTCCGTCATCTTCGGAGCAATTGTCTGCCACAACAGCCTTGGAGGTAGAATCTTCCTTGCCCTTCTTCTTCTGAGGACAATTGCTGGCGAAATGTCCTAGTTCGCCGCACTGGAAGCACTTGATCTTTGATAGATCACACTTCTTCCTCCCTTACTGCCTCTTTGATGCCAGACTTGCTCTGCGCTGCTGAAGTCACATCAGCCCCTGCGTTGAAATCCCCTACACTACTGCTGCGCTGTGTTGAACCCTTAGTTAAACTGAGAGAATGGGGGGGGGGTGAATCTGTTTAACACATTCATGGACTTTTAAAACTTTTTCTTTAACACTTGTTTACACCTTCATTTCATGTTCAACTTAATATGTGAGTAATCTTAGAATGTGAGCAGCAAGTATTAATATAATGTAACAGTAGACTTAATATGAGAGCAGCAAGTATTAAGCAGATGATATAAACCAGATCAACACATAAACATCATGCACAGAGACACCTGATATAAGTGGAAACCCATAAAGGGAGAAACCACATATTATTATTGTTGTGATGCAAAGGCAAAGCTCCAACTCCCTCTCAATACCGATTTGTAGCACCGACCTGGTCAGAGGCTCCTTACCTCAATTCTGCCAAGCTACAACTTGCAAGGAAGCTCCAACTCCCATCAATTTCTCGCAGCACCAACCCACAGAGGTCCCAACCTCAACAATTATTAACTCCACATTTTATCAAGCTACAACTTGATGTGGAAGCACCAACTCCCATCTATTTTCTGCAGGCACCAACCTACAGGAGGCTCCTATCTCAGTCAGCTACAACTAACATCTATCAAGCTACAACTTGATAGGGAAGCTCCAACTTCCTTACTCTTTCAAAAGATTCTTCTCTGTTGTTCATCAATTCTCATATCTGCCCTGTATCATCTTTGCATCTTCTCAGATTCTCTATCAGCTTCTCCTTCTTTTCTGCTCAGCTCCTCCTCCTTCTTTGCTTCACTGCTTCATTTCTGCATTCTCTTCACTTACTCTCTTACTTCTTTGTGCATATCAATGTGATATTATATATAAAGTTCATCACATGACTTTTTACATTCCTCAGGGAATTTGAAGTGAATAGTCTTGACTTTTTTCTTTCTACCTTCTCATTTCTTTTATTAACTCATTCAGAAAAATATAACTGTAGGTACCAATTTAACATTACAGTGGGATATTTGTTCTCTTCTGGAGACTTTCCAATGCATCACAAACAATAAAAAATTAATTACAACATTTACATTCACATTTTCAGTTACACACTTCAATTTTACTCAGCTCCTATTCTGGATTTTGGCTTTACTGGATCTGTCTTGTCTGCTGCTGTTGAGTGACTGTTCTGTATACTTTGGTTCATCTCTGTGTCTATTCATCTTTTCACTGTACTTGTGTGCACCAGCTACATAGATAACTGCTTTTCAGGTTTTATTCTCAAATTCTTATGAATCTGGGCGATGTCTGTTCATTACCAATCTCTGTTCTCGGGCTTCCTGCTTACATTCTCTTGTTCATATATGAGCTTAAACTTAATGGTTGAAACTCACATTACAATTTCAATTCATCTTTTTCCCTATACAATTTTTTGCCGCTGTCTCTCTCTTTTGCTCTTGTAGGCTCTCTTCTTCATTGTAGTTGTATAACTGCTGTACATATAACTGCTGTGCAATTTCAATACTTTTTAATTTCTGCACTGGCAATTTGAATCAATGTTGAAGCTGCTCCATCAGAGGTTAAAATCATTGTTGTGACCCAACTAATTTTATATCTGGGCAGAATATTTTCAGTGCGGAAGCTCCTTGATGTTCGGGCTACCCTCACTCTTCTGTTATATTACACATTTAAAGCACTCATCCAAATTTTTAGTGACTTTAAAATCCATTCAGCACATATACAGTGTTCACTATATAACTCTTCACATTATTTGTTGGTCTATATTACATATAACAATCCAACAATAAATTCTCGCTTTTAGCATATGTTCACATATACGACGCTTTCAACATTATAATGAACCCTTTGGTTTCGTATTTAAATCCCCAGAGAACGCTTATATAATGTCTTCGGGCCCCATAGCATTTCGCACTGTATTATTGAATCCTCTATTCAATTTTGACTGAATACATTCGAAAGTCAAAAGACTGTAATGTTAACACCTATTCTCCTTTCGGCATAACCACTTCACCCACGCTGGCCCACACATTTATACAACAATCAAACGCTGGCCCATACCTTGTTTGTCACCTTGCAACTTCATTCATGATCCAATGGTGGATAATTCATCTCTCTTTCACCCTCTGATCCTACGGAAATCGCGCGGTTAACTTGCACGAGGGTTAATATTCAATAGTTGCGCGATGGACTGAACCCCAGCGCCTAAACGGCCTTCCACATCCGACGGTGGAGAGCACGTAGCCTTGCTCCATACAATCCGATAGATATCGCTCGAGTTAACTGCACAAACTTTAACTCGCGATGAGGGGTGGTTTTCCAAAATCGCTCAGGGACACGTGTCGCCCAGCGTATGGAATCGCTCCGAATTCTTAAATACCACTTACCGTGCGAGGGCGGTGCAATCAAAACCGGAAACCCGCCTTTACTGTTCACTCCTGCAAGGTTCCACTGCCTTCTCCCTCAGGGTTCCGTCCGCCTTTATTGTTTATGAATTCCGCTCTTCGCCTTCAATGAAACTCGCTTCTGTCCACACATAGCAATTGCCTCGATTCTTTTGGGCTACCCCCATATGACCCGGCTCAAGGTTCCGTCAATTTATATTCTAACCTTTGGTTCATCAATGTTTCAACACGACTCCTCCGCATACTATAACGCGCTGCTTCATCAGGTTATACATTCCCCATTGCTCACTGTATCGTGGCAACCCGATATCTATGAATCAAATGTTCGGAAATTCATTACACAGAGAGAGATACCAGTATCAGTTGGAATTCTGGAAGAATTCGAACCCCTTCACCCAAGTTAACCCGTATTCAAGATTCAATGATCAATAATTTCGTGTAATCGATATCGATTTGTCTAATCAATACTCCTCAAAATTACCTTATACAGATTCACGAATCTACCCCTTCCACAGAGCTTACGATGTTTACAAACCATGAGTAACAAATTCACGCTTCCACAATAAATTCAAGCAGTCTACACAGGTATAATCCCATTTGTCAGTAACACAGGGTTTCATAATTGTCCACAGGGACTCAAATATCCTTCCTACTGAATTCAATCAAGAATATACATATAATTCACAGAGAATTTAGAAGAAATCCCTCATCATTATATAAAAATGTAACCATTTACAGGAACATTCACTTATTCTTCTCAATTGGCTAGATTTTCTATTCGATGGCCTTTTTCTCCTACTCTGTCTCTGGACAACTCTGCTTCAATTCACTGCTTCCTCTGCTCCTTGACTGATACTGCTCCTTGCTTCTCTTTTTGCTGCCTCTGCTACCTCTCTGCTGCCTTGTTGTTGTTTCAGGTGCTCCTCCTTTGTCATTTCCTTTGCCATCAATGACAACATTTCCAACACGCTGTGCTGTCCTCCTGAAGCCTCTACGCTACTGCAGCTTTGCTCTGTGTAAGCCAACCTGCACTGCGCTGCTGAAGTCACGTCAACCCCTCCTTGCTACGTTGTTGCTGCATCTGCACTGCGCTGCACCTCTCAACATCTAGCTCTGCCTCTTGCTTCATCTGTGATACTCTGCACCCACTGGTTCACTTGTCCGCTACTTTCTTAACGCTCCCGTAGCTAGGATGTGATCCAAGAGTTGAGCTACTAAAGGATCGCACCACCACTCTGTAGCTGCTCTACAGATCCATGGCGCCCCACTTTTGTGGTGCATGAGCGCTCATGGCTCTGTCATCTTCGGAGCAATCGTCTGCCACAGCAGCCTTGGAGGTAGAAGCTTCCTTGTCCTTCTTCTTCTGAGGACAATTGCTGGCGAAATGTCATAGTTTGCCGCACTAGAAACACTTGATCTTTGATAGATCACGCTTCTTCCTCCCTTATTGCCTCTTTGATGCGAAGGCTACATCTTCTTCCTCTTCCTTCTTCACTCTACTCGATTCGGTGCTGTACTGTCTCTTGGTGAACCGTCGAAGTTCTTCTTGACGGAGGATTGCCTACATACTGTCCTAGTTGGGAAGGTCCGCTCTGCCCAAGATACTTTGCACAAAAGTTTCCCAATCCTCTGTGACTACATTGAGTGCAATCCTTACCATCACATCATCCTCCACTTTCGCTCCCATGACAGTCAACTGATCCCTGATCTCCTGTAATCTGAAAAGGAAGAGTTCGATATCTTCTCCCTTGGCTACCATGAACAACTTCATCTGATTCTCTAGAAGCATTCTCCTCTAGACGAATCTTCCCTCATATAGGGCGGTTAAGGCTTTCCACATCTCATTAGCCGTTTTCTTTTTGGCTATGTGTGGTACTACATGATCCTTAACTCCGTCCATTATAAAGCACTTGGCATGTGCCACAACTTCATCATGCTTCTTCAGGAGATCTGCATCGGTTGGCGTGGCCAGGACTTTCTTTGCATGCTCCCTCAGACTGGATGCCTTCATGACTACCACGATTCTAGCCTTCCAGACCGCAAAGTTGGACAAACCATCTAACCTATCCTGATCACATAGTTCGTGAGGTGCCATATACTCAAATCTACTATGTCGGAACAAATCTTCCTCTCCATGCTTCTCAACTGAAGCTCGGATCTAGGGTTCTTGGTGAGAAAGGCACACTCTGCTCCCTCTGACAACTAATTTCATCCTTGGAAATTTTCCAAACACAATGAATCAACTCTCTTCGATCCTCTGATCAATCTGCAGATTTCTTTGGTTGGAAATCCTCTGAGAAGCTGTTCTCCTCCCGCTCTTTGTCAACTAGTGCTTAGGCTAAATTTTGAATCTTCAGAAATTTAACCCCACCAACAACTTCTGAAGCTCTGTAGCAGTGCGTCACCCTAGGTGGCCTCTCCGTGGGCAGGCATTCCCAGTACAACCTCTGTGCTGCCTCTGTGTAGTAAGTACATGGAGACTGTGTGGGGACTGCGTCACTCTAGCCTCTGCGTGGCTCTGCTCCCCTCTGCTGGTATGCTGTCCCTTCTGGTCCAGCTTTCTGCAGCTGCAGCTGCAGCTGCTTTCCGCAGCAAGGATTCTTCAGACTGCTGCTGGTGACCCTGCTAGATCTACAATCGCTTTGATACCATGTGAAAATTTATGAATATTACTTATGCAGAAACCCTACAGTTAAATCTGGTTATACTTCTCCTACTTAATCAAGTTATTAATCTGAAATTTCAGCATTAATATCGAAGTAAACACATTAACAAACTTCACAGATTCAGATCTAAACATAATACATGCACATAGACAAAGTGACACACAAGACTTTCTGTACAACTGTCCCCGGAAAAACCCAATGCAGGAAACCCGGTCTTCTGGCTATTGGAGGATTTATATTATTAAGTAGATTCTAAGTACAACAAATCTGGGCACCTTACTGGTTAACCCGACAGAGAAATATAAGATCTGCAGCAATACCTTTGTTTTGGAGACGGAAAATTGAACTGATTCACACCGTCAAACGGGATTTATAGAACTCAGCTCGTTTCTGCCTCTTGGAACCCAAGTGCTACTCTGAAGCCCTCTGTGTTAGCTCTGCTAGCCTGCTAATGCCCCTGCGCTGCTAAGGAAAGGGATGTGTAACCCTAGATTGGGTGAAGTAGTCCTTACATTGCCCTAGCTGGACCTGCGTAATCCCTGATGGCCGCTTGCTGCCTCTGCGTTGCCCTTTCTGGGCCTGCTTAGCACCTGCGTAGCGGCTGGAACCCTCTGCGTTGCGCAGCTGCTGCTCCCTCTGCGCTGCTCTCGTTGCTGCTTCTCTGCCTCTTGCTGACTCTTGGCTCTGAGATTAGATCATCCCCTTAGCCAATACTACCCCTCGCTGCAGCTGAAACACTTTTGGAAATTCTTAGCAAACCCGCCCTAGAATTGTAGCTTAGTCTCAGTGCTCTGCCTCCGTGTGTGTTCTTCAATTGACCCCAAGCCTTTCCTTTATACTTTCTCGTTGGGAAACCAACGGCCGTGATTTAATCTTGATTCGATTGCTAAGATTAAAAGAAATCTTGATTCGTGTGATTTAAGTCATTTTCATCATATGTTTAAATTAATTACCTTTAATATTTTAATTTTCCTAAGTTAGACTTAGGGTCCTTAATTAAAAATATTAATTAATTAATTTTCTCTTCAATCGGATGGAATTTCTCAAATCCTTTTTTGGGTCTTGGAGATCTTATGAACTCTTGTCCCTCCACAAAATTTGGGAGCTAGAGCACATCCGATGCTACCCCAACACTAAAAAATATCAACACTTCGTACCTGTGAGAGAGATAGAGCCCAAAAACAAGATATTTCGTGCTTCTTCCTTCTCCTATACCTTCGCTCTTCTTCTTCCTGGTTTCCAACTTCAAATCAAACTCTTTCTTGATAGATCAAACTTATGAGTGAGTGTGTCCCAAATGAGGTCGAATTGCTTCTTTATATATCCTTCTCGAAGGGTTGAATTCTCTCCTTTAGGCTGACTTGATGCTGCTAGGGCCGACTTGTACTTTCGAGCTTTCGAGACTTTGTAGACTAAAAAATAAGTCTTTTTACAAATATATTTTTGCCGGAAGGGTATTATAAACATGATGCCGACTTCTTTGACTCAAGACAATAAATCGTAAGACCTAACAAACCCTAGAAGCACGAAAAACTTGATTTTACCGAGAAGACCATCAACAATGAGCATGAAACCCATGCTTTAATAATAACAAATTTTTCTTTCCTTTTCTTGTTTGTTACATAGGATACATATTGAAATGAGTAGAACAATTATGAAGACCCAAACTAGTTACATTTCTCAATAGAATGATCTTGGGGGAATGTAGGAGCGAGGGATACTCCTAGCATTTGAGGTCAAAGGAAAGAAACTTTGTGTGAAATTTTCAATCTGAAAAGTCTACAGTTGCAGTGATGATTTATTCCTCCTACTTATTATTTGAATAAGTTATTTATAGAAATCTATTGGTAAATTTCAAAATTAATATTACAACAACATTCACAAATATATATGCAGAGAAGTAAATAGTAAAGGACATAAGCACAAGAATCAATCACATGCACACAATTGTTTTTGGACAATTTCCCTTGGAAAAACCCAATGCAGGAAAACCGGTGCAGCAGATGAGGGTTTTATTAAATTCTTCAGCAAATGATTCTTTACAAGGAATATAAGATCTAAAAACACCTGAGACAGAATTCTCGGCTCCTCCTGACAAATTCCTAACACCATGATCAACCTTTGCTTCTCTCTGTGCCTGTCTGCGTGTTTCTCTGCGCAGTCCCTGTGCTAGATTGCATAAGTCTGCGTAGGCTTTGCGTGGCTCTGCGTGGGTTCACTACGCTACAGCCCTGTGCTGCCTCCTGTGACCCACTACATCCCTCTATCCCTGACCTCAGTCACTGCTAACTCCCTCCTCCTGCTTCTTCAACTTGTTGCCCTGCAACTCTCCCACTGAGATTGAATTCTTTTACTTCAGATTTGATCTCCTTTGGGTACTGAGTGTATGCCCGACTTATTTTCCAAATGACCCTCAAGCCCTCTTTTATAATCCTCTCGTTGATGAATCAACGACCCAGATTCGAAGTCTAATCCATGGCTAAGATTAAAACTTGACTTGATCTTTGTTTTCTAGAAGATTCACATTTTGACTCATTAATACCCTTTAATTATTTAAATTCCCTAAGTTTACGCTTAGGGTCTCCATTAAAATAATTAATTATTTTAATAAGTCATGAACAGAGTGGAATTTCCACAAATGGTTTCTGGGGTCTTTGGAATACTGATGTCTAAACCTCCATACAAAGTTTGAGACTTGGAACACTTTCTGATGCTACAAAAATCAACACTCTCTCTTAGCGAGGAAGGTGTTCTAACAATATGTCTTCTGCATGCTGCTTTACTTTTGAAGCATCCTGCGCTTGCTTCTTGATCTTTGGGCCATTGCCCACTCATTTCTTTGTCTTTGCTTCTTCTGTCTTCAGCTGCCCATGACAACTATACTTGTCCAGCTGTGCATCACGTATAAAGCTCCCTCTGAATCTTGATCATATCCACTCCTGCTACTGGAATGGATTCTTGATCATTCCCATCTTCCCTCTGAAGTAGACAAACTTAATCTTCCCCAGAGCTTTTGTGAGAATGTCTGCCACATGTTCTCCTGTTGGAGTGTACTGCAACTGAACAGCTCCCTTTTGTACACAGTCCCTGATGAAGTGACACTTGATGTCAATGTGCTTTGACCGATCATGAAACACAAGATTTTTAGAGAGCTTGATGCAACTCTGATTATCGCATAAGATACTGGTCGCTTCCATTTTCTCCTCACACAAAGTTGTGCTAGCTTCCATATATTCTGCCTCTGCTGCGCTCAGTGCCACGGATTTTTGTTTCCTGCTGCATCAGGAAGTCATTCCTGATCCTAGAATGAAACAATACCCACCAGTACTCTTTCGATCTACTGAACTCCCAACCCAATCTGCGTCGATGAACCCACTCAACCTGACATCACTGCTACAAGTGTACTCCAAACCAAGCTCAACTGTTCCTTGAAGGTACCTGAGAACATGCTTGGTTGCTGCCCAATGAGCCCTCTTAGGTTCTACCATGAACTGACTTAGGGTATTTATAGCATAACAGATGTCTGGCCTTATATTTACCAGATACATTAATGATCCTATGAGTTGCCTATACATCGTAGGATCAGCCTCATCATCTTCGAACGTGTCAATTTTCTTCTAGTTGGTGATCATTGGAGTC
Organism: Pinus albicaulis; assembly: GCA_034641835.2. Taxonomy (NCBI): domain Eukaryota; kingdom Viridiplantae; phylum Streptophyta; class Pinopsida; order Pinales; family Pinaceae; genus Pinus; species Pinus albicaulis. Next base: position 1,644,393,988 of record CM076584.1, on the reverse strand, counting down.
GTCATGCGTCTACAATCCTCCATCTGAAATCTCTTTAGAATCCCTGTAGTATATCTTCCTTGACCAAGAAAGATCTCCCCCTTTTGCTGCGAAACTTCCAACCCCCGAAAATAGTGCATCAGTCCTAGATCCTTCATGTCAATTTCCGCAGCCAAATTCTTCTTGCAGTCTGTGATGAGCCTCGATGATCCTGTCAAGAATAGATCATCTACATATAAAACCTATATCAAGGGCTCACTCCCTACCCTTAGATAGTAGAGATTGGGATATGTGTCACTCTTGACGAATCCCATTTTTTGCAAGTAACTATCAATTCGACCATACCAGGCTCTAGGAGCTTGCTTCAGTCCATACGAGGCTTTCTTTAGCCTGCACACATGTGTCTTCTGATCATGCGTCTCGAAGCCTTTTGGTTGTTCTAAATACACCTCTTCCTCTATCACCTCATTCAGGAATGTTGTCTTGACATCCATCTGGTGAATCTCCCATCCCATCTGTAGGGATATCACGGATCTAATAGAGGTGCATCTGGCTACTGGGGTGAAGGTTTCTTCATAGTCGATCCCTTCCTTCTGAGCATAACCCTTAGCCACAAACTTGGCTTTAAATTTCTCGATGCTTCCATCTGCAGCATACTTGATCTTGTAGATCCACCTTGATCCTATGACTGATCTCTCCTGAGATCTGGGCACCACTTCCCAGACATCATTCGTCATGATGGAACTCTACTCTTCCACCTACATCTACCCACACCTAGTGCTGAGTTGCTTCCCAAAAACTGGAAGGTTCTCCGACTTCAGCAACCATGGTTTGATACCTCTCAGGCTTCTTATGCTATCTCTTCTCATTTCAAGGGACTCCAACAAAGTCTTCTGCATCTTTCAGAATTTGTCAAAGCTCCCTGCTCGTTCTCCCACTGGTAGTGGGCGGATTTACCGGCTCTCCCTCTTGCAAGTCCTGGGGAGACACATCCCTTGGATCCCCATGCCTTGGAGAGGCAACTGAATTCTCTGCCACTGGATGTTGAGGCTGAACCAGCAAATCCTCTTCAGACTGCGTAGCAGAAGGCAACTCGCGGGATCTTCTGAAGGCCTTCTCCTCCATGAATTTTACATCCCTCCACACTATAACTTTCATGCTATCAGGAATGTAGATGCAATATGTCTTTGCATTCTCACTGTACCCTACCAGATACCCCTTTTCCGCAGTCATTTCCAACTTCTTCCTCTTCTCACTAGGGACATGGTAGTAAGTTGTACTGCCAAAGATCCTAAAGTGACTCACTTCAGGCTTGTTGCCAGCGAAGACACTTTCCAGCGTGATCTTTGCCAATGCAGCGTGAAGAGTCCTGTTCTGAACATAGACAGTTGTATTACAAGCTTCAGCCCACAGAAATTTGGGCATGTCTTGATCATACAGCATCGCCCTTGTCGCTTCAACAATAGTCCTGTTTTTCCTTTCTACCACACCATTCTGTTCTGGATTGTATGGAGTTGTCCACTCTCTTCTGATACCTTCCCTTGCGCAGAACCCAGTGAATTCCTTGTCTATGTGTTCACCACCATTGTCTGAATGCAACACCTTGATTCGCTTTCCTGTCAGATTTTCTACCAGAGCTTTAAACTCTTTAAATCGATAGAAGACTTTGTCCTTGGTCTTCAAAAAGTAGATCCAGGTTTTCTTGGAATGGTCATCAATAAAGGTGACGAAGTACTCGACACCACTAAGAGCTCTAGTGGACATTGGTCCACAGATATCCGAGTGTATCAAGTCCATTACACCCTTGGCCTTATTGTTGCTTCTCTGATACGCTGCCCTGGCATATTTTCCCAATACACACCCTTTGCAGACATCGTCTCGTTTAGTGCTCAGTTCTGGAACTCCTGTAACAATCTTCTTGAGAATTTTTAACGCCCCATGATGCAAATGTCCTATTCTTCTTTGCCATAGTTCATTCAGGTTTGTTTCTTCAGTGCTAACAATTAGTGCCATTGGGGATTCAAGTTGCAACTTGTAAAGTTTGTTGCTTCTTACTCCGATTTGTGCTTTCTTCTTCCAATTGGGGTGTTTGACGTAGACCCTGTTGTTGATAAAGTAGAATTTATAACTTCGGTTTTGAAGTTGAGACACTGAGAGCAAGTTCATCCCCAACCCGGGCACATGCAATACATTAGTCGCTCGGATTGTATTTCTAGCCTCGGTCTGCAATACTATGGTACCTCTCCCAATAGGGGGTACATTTTGCTTTATTACCCATGGTTATTTTAAAACTCTTCTGCTCCTCTCGGTAATCGGAAAAACATTCCCGTACTCCCGTCATGTGAGCAAAGGCTCCACTTTCAATGTACCAGACATCAGAATAAGCAGTGCTTGACAAGCAAGCAAATTCTTCTTCAAGTCTAGATGCCACAACAAAACATGGTGATCCATCTGTTCTATCATGCTTCTTTCCCTCCCTGGAGAACTACGTGAACCCTTCTGAGCTGCTACTGCAATGCTAGACTTCCGTCCACTAGTCGATTCTCCGTTCCTGTTACTCATCTCTAGCTCTGATACCATGTGAAATTTTCAATCAGAAAAGTCTACAGTTGCAGTGATAGATTTATTCCTCCTACTTATTATTTCAATAAGTTATTTACATAAATCTATTGTTAAATTTCAAAATAAATACTACTGCAACATTCACAAATATATATGCAGAGAAGTAAATAGTAAAGGACATAAGCACAAGAATCAATCACGTGTACACAGTTGTTTTTGGACAATTGTCCCCGGAAAGCCCAATGCGGGAAAACTGGTGCAGCAGATGAGGGTTTTATTAAATTCTTCAACAAATGATTCTTTACAAAGAATATAAGATCTGAAAACACCTGAGACAGAATTCTCGGCTCCTCCCGACAAATTCCTGACACCTTGATCAACCTCTGCTTCTCTCTGTCCCTGTCTGCGTGTTTCTCTACGCAGTCCTTGCATTGGACTGCGTAAGTCTACGTAGGCTCTGCGTGGGTTCACTGCGCTGCAACGCTATGCTGCCTCTTGTGACCCACTACATCCCTTTGTTCCTGACTTCAGTCACTGCTGACTCCCTCCTCCTTCTTCTTTTGCAACTCTCCGCCGTGAAATCCTCCACTAAGATCGAATTCTATTACTTCAAAATTGATCTCCTTCGGGTATTGAGTGTATGGCCGGCTTATTTTCCAAATGAACCTCAAGCCAAAGAAGCGAAAATCGCAATTAAATCGGCGATGTTTTGGGCGATTTTTTGGATTTGAAAAAATTGCCAAAAAATCGCGATTTTTTCGGTAAAATTCGTGGGCCCATCAAACAGCAACCCTATAAGTTCAAAAATTGATTTTTTTTTTTGTCATTTTTGCAGCCCTCTCATTTTTCTGACACACCTTGTTGGCAGTTAATGGTAATGTTAAATTCTTAAAGTAACATTACCATGAAATGACTCAGGATGTTTAAGAGTGGTTTCGACCTCATTGGATTTCATATGGAGAAACTAGAATTTTAGATTTCACTCAAAATTCAGTAGACTTAATGGTTTTTAGGGTTTCATGGTTTGGGGATTTGCATTGTTTCCATTTGATTCTATTATGTACAAGGGTATGAGATTGGCATTTGATCAAGAGCATGAAGTCCTTTAAGAACCTTGATGTTGGTGGCATTGATTGTTGAACTTTGTTGATGTTGGTGGTATTGATTGTTGAACTCCCCTACCGTGGCCTTAACAAGAATGTACCCTTCACTCAAAGGAAAACAACTGGTTAGGCATGTTAATCTTTTTCTACCGCATTTTAAGGTTGAGGAGATGAGCCCTTCACTCAAACCAAAATCATTGGTTAGGCATGTTAAACTTTTTCAATTTCTATCATGTTATAAGGTTGAGCAATCCAAGTCTGAAGACTTTGAGCTAGATGATGTTTATGTATCTCTTGTAGATGATCCCATTTCTAGTAGCGATGAATCAATGATGAGTTTCATGAGGAGGAGGAGGAGGAGGAGGAGGAGCAACAAAGGAGGAAGAGGCGACACCACCTACCCTTGCTACTGGTAGAGGACGTGGTCTGCCTCCTTTAGCTCCTGGTGCTTCAGGATTTGGAGCACAACAGAGTCCATTGCCAGCCCTGCTAGCTTCTTCGTCTAGAGGGAAAGCTGTTACATTTTCTTGCAAGAGGGGCAGAGGAAATTAGTAGTATAGGTTATTTGGTGCATTCCTTTGTATATAACATTATGACTGATGATATGAGATACATTATTATATTTTTTGTTGATATTTTGAGGTTGAGTTGAGACTCAGGACTTAGTATTCAGGAGATGATTCACTATTATGTGTGATGTAGCACTAGACATGATATTACACATCTTATATATTAGTTTTTTTTTCATATTTATGTGTCAATGCATTTATTTTATGTTGTGGGTGCTTTATATATTAAAAAAACTGAAAAAAAATGAATATTTTTGTATGTGCCGATTTTTTCCCGATTTTTACCGATTTTTCCCGATTTTTACGATTTTTTCCAATTTTTTCCCCTCGCCGATTTAATCCCGATCACAATTTTCAAAACATTGCCTCAAGCCCTCTTTTATAATCTTCTTGTTGATGAATCAACAACCCAGATTAGAAGTCTAATCAATGGCTAAGATTAAAACTTGACTTGATCTTTGTTTTCTAGAAGATTCACACTCTGACTCATTAATACCCTTTAATTATTTAATTTCCCCAAGTTCAGACTTAGGGTCTCTATTAAAATAATTAATTATATTAATAAGTCATGAACAGAGTGGAATTTCCACAAACGGTTTCTGGGTTCTTTGGAATACTGATGTCCAAGCCTCCTTACAAAGTTTAAGACTTGGAACACTTTCTGATGCTACAAAAAACAACACTTTGAATAATAACTGTGTGGAAATGATTCTCCTAAATTCGACTTCCCTGTATTCATATAAGGGAAACCAAGTCACTTTAGCATAAAATAGACTAAAATCCCCTGAAATAATTCTTTTAAGGGATTATAAATTAAGTATTTCAAAAGAAGATCTAAAAGATAGCTCTCTGAATGATAAGACATAACAATTAGCCTATTTTTACCCCACACATGTAAGTAAAGAGGCCTCTAATGGTGCAATCATCATCCAAAAGTGAAGATCTCCATCAGAAAGGTGCAAAAGATGAGTCACATGAGTGCTCTTCACTCAAAGCCATTTCCTCATCAATAAGGTGTCCAAAGGTCAAGAAAAACCCTCATGATGATATCTCCATCAATGAAGCCCACATCATCACTTGAGCCTCATTATGGCGACATTATAAGGCTAGGGCATGATGTCATCATCAAGAAAGGTGAACAATCCCTTCCAAAGGGATCTCAAGTCATCATCTTTCGTAAACTAGTCTAGGAATAGGGAAATATCCATAAAAAAATTGCAAGGGAACATCATCTTTCTTCGCAATGTCCTAAATTCTTTGGGTAGTGTTTCATGCTCTAGTGGGAGAGGAGAGGGTCATCATTATGCTGGATCAATTCCAAGCTCAATGCTATTCTTTGAGTGGTCAATGTCCTAGCTATAGCACCCTAAAGTGTCCTCAAGTGGGGGTTGGGCATCCTCTCTAAAGTGTTGGAGAAGTCCCAATCAATCCCTCAAGGGGTGGCAATTGTACTTAGGAGACAACATCTGTAACATACACTCAAAATCAAGTGAGATCATCATCATAGGTAAAGAAACCATACACGTATCACAACTGAGCATCTTTAATGTAGGGGGCACAAGAATACTTCACACAAGCATCATCATCAAATGTACTTCTAGCTTAGGGTTTGTAAACAAGTTACCATGCTTAGGTATGGGAGGGTTATCTAGAGGTCCTATTAGGTGCTTCGAACCTCAAGGGGAGGAGCGATTCCTAGTACGACCCATCATTCAGCAGTTGCAAGTGAATAGTGATATGGTGAGGGTTTGTTGCATGGAGGATGCCACCATTTGTGTTCTAGTTATGAAATACCATCTTTCTTGAACATTATAATGTGCAAAGGGAGAAATCGTGGGACCTAAGTTACCCCTTTCTTTGGCCTATTTTTACCACCCCTCTTGTGCGCCTTTTCTTTAATGATTTTTTTTTTCATTGCATGGTTTGGGATAGAAGCTTGATTTATGTATTTATTACCCATTAAGATGAAGTAGTTTTTCATTCATCGGCATTGGGATATCAAAGTTCCTTTTCTTTTAATTTGCTCATGCATTAGCCAGGAACTAGGTGAGGGAAAATTTTCGGCCCCCTACTCAAGAATAAGGAAACTAGGGAACCAATACTAGTGTTAGATAACAATAAACCAGAAGCCTGGGATATGAAACTAGGGAAATACTGGAGAGTGATAAGTATGGATTACCATGGGAACGCAACACCAATCAATGCCTCCTATTTTTGCCCCACCTGGACAATAGAAAGAAAGGCCTCAAAGAAGGTCAGATTGGACTAGGAGCAGAGGATAACCACCAAGGTGACACATGAGAATAAGAATACAACCAAAAATAGTCAGTCATTAATTCAGCCTGTGATTCATGCTAATATGCTCTTAAACATTAAATGGAAGCACTTGATTGCAAAAATGGTTGATGCACCTTATAATGTATAGTTCACACTTTTATCTTATAAGTAAATAAGATGTCACAAGGCACTGACTAGAGCATAGATGGATGGCCTTTGAGGCTATCTATTTGTAGATTACTTATGGTGGCTGGCAAGCCGAACAGAATGAGAGGAAATGTTTTCTCCTATGGGTCACCCACTTGGGTGGGTAACAGTTCGATGCAACATTTGACTCACAGGAATCATGGCAATCATGGAATCATATTTCTCTCACTTAATGAGAGAAATGTGGATGAACATGATTGGAAACATTCATTGGAAAATAACATAGTTTATGTGGTTCCAATGGTTGGAACTTGGTATTGTCTAGAATTTAGCAGATAATATCGACTGTAGGGAAACAACTTATTGATGGTTTCTTGGAATAAAACAGGCTCGACTTCTATCATGTTTTGTTAACTTTTAAGAGAATGTCTTGGGGTCAGTCCAAATTGATAAAATAATAGTGCAGTATTATTTGTATTTTTAATTATATCTGTCGTAATTTATGAGTGAATCCACATTCCCTTGATTAGTGTATCCAAAGAGGATTCACTTGCGAGTTTGTGATTGAGGAAGAGGTTGGTTTTTGGGACAGTCGCATCTTGTCCTCAATCCAACATTCGAGTCATAGGAATCATGGGAAGAAGCAAATCATATTTCTCTCACATAAATTTGCATTTGTCAGTTCTAGTAGAGTTCTAGTAGAATTATATAATCATTGTTTTACCCTAGGCTTGTTAGGTGATCACACTAGATTCTACTTGGTGTATTTTCATCTACTGGATAGAATTTAGACCTAATCTCTCCTTTGGAAAACTATTTTTCTTCCTAACTTGGTTTCTTTCAATGGACAGGAACGGGAGCGAATTTTATGCAGGCACCCATTCAATGAATCTAAGCGAGCAAATGTGGTGCCACAACGAGTGGAGGAGCTTTATAAGTGCTACTGGTCAGGAAACTCAGGTACAAGCTATGTTTTTGTTTGAAATTTAAATTATTAATCCGTTTGTACTTCAAGATCATTGATTATCCAGGTTTACTAACAGTGGATTCATGAAAAATCACAATCTGAAAGGCAAATGATTTAAGAGAAACTAATGTAAAGTTCAGAATGAATTAATTATTCTAATACTGAATGGAAAGCATTGATGCCTACCAGAATTTAGTCAAGTTTCTGCTATTAGGGCAAGGGATTCATAAAATATTGTTTTAGTATGTTTTTGCACAGAAATGATTAATAGGGATGCATACTGGTAAACAACACCAAGATTTAATTCAATCTATTTCTCTCAATCTTTGGCTACTTAACCGATTAGGACGATTGCAAAACAACTGTCTTTGGAATTCAGTGTTAGTGGGAAAACAAGGCAATTTTAGCGTCACGAAAAAAAAGAAGCCTTCAAAATGGAGTTCTAAATTCAGTTTTATGACTTGTACATAGGTTGCAGACTGTCCTTTGCTACTCGTTAGAAAGTAGTATTATTTTACTTTATATCTTGATTATACATGATATTAAAGGTCGTTAACCACCATGGTTGTTAGGAGTGGGAGTGTGAAGCACCAATTTTCAAAAGAATATGGGAGTGAAGCATTTTAGGATTGCTATTCGATACAATATATATTTTAGTATATTTTGAATTTTCGATACATATGTATTCAAAAAAGGCATGCAGAATGTTGAATTTGTTGCAGAAGATATGAAAACATTAAGAATAGATTCATGGTGATCATTAAAGCATCAACCGTTGAGTCCACATATAACGTCAACCATCTAGTAGTGATGACTAAAAATATTGTCATCAAATGATCAAGCATAACATGAACCTTATGGTTTCAAGTTTCAATGGATAATATTTTTCGTCAAGAAATTCTAACCGAGAACATGAACCAAAAAATGAAATAGAGCATCTATTCAGGACTAGAGAGTTGTAATATGCACTCAATACTTAAAATTTCAAATTTAAACTGTCATATAATATTTACGCTATAATAAAGACACAGGAATAATAAATTCCAGAAACTAGATTCTAAACTGGAAAAAACAAATAATTGTACTATGTTCTAAGCTCTCCACTTTCCATGAAAAATTCTAATTTCTCTTTCTTGTGGTCTAACAATAGGAGTAGTTGGAAGTTGTCATGAGACATAGGGGTGGGCAAGCAACACCATGAGCTACATAGTTGCCACACGATGATAGAGGTTGTAAAGCTGCAGCTGCTACATCTGGAATCTTGATAGTGTCAACAATGGTGGTGGCATCTCTCATACATAATTCATTGTGAAAATTTCTGAATATTACTTATGCAGAAATCCTAATGTTAAATCTGGTTATACTTCTCCTACTTAATCAAGTTATTAAACTGAAATTTCAGCATTAACATCGAAGTAAACACATTAACAGTTCTTCACAGATACAGATCTAAATAGAATACATGCACGTAGACAAAGTGACTGACAAGAATTTTTGGACAATTGTCTCCAGAAAAAAACCCAATGCGGGAAAACCGGTCTTCTGGCTGCTGGAGGGTTTATATTAATAAGTAGATTCTAAGTATAGCAAATCTGGGCACCTTATTGGTTAACCTGACAGAGAAATATAAGATCTGCAACAATACCTCTGTTTCAGAGACGAAAAACTGGAGTGATTCACACCCTCAAACAGGATTTACATAACTCAACTCCTTTCAGCCTCTAGAAACCCCAATGCTGCTCTGAAGCCCTCTGCGTCAGCTCTGCTAGCCTTTTGATGCCCCTGCCCTAAGTAGGAGAGGCCTTTGTAACCCTAGAATGGGTGATGCAGTCCCTGCGCTGCCCTAGTTGAGCCTACGTAAGCCCTGATGGCCTTGCCTCTGCACTGCCCTTTCTGGGCCTGCGTAGCAGCTGAAACCCTCTGCACTGTGCAACTGCTGCGTAGTTGTTGCTCCCTTTGCGTTGCTCTAGCTGCTGCTTCTCTGCCTCTTGCTGACTCTTGGCTCCGAGATTAGATCATCCCCTTGGCCAATACTACCTCTCGCTGCAACTGAAACACTTTTGGAAATTCTTAGCAAACCACGCCTTAGAATTCTAGCTTGGTCTCAGTGCTCTGCCTCCGTGTCTGTTCTCTATCTGAACCCAAGCCTGTCCTTTATACTTTCTCGTTGGGAAACCAACGACCATGATCTAATCTTGATTCGACGACTGAGATTAGAAGAAAACTTGATCAGTGTGACTTAAGTCATTTCCATCACATGTTTAAATTAATTACCTTTAATATTTTAATTTTCCTAAGTTAGACTTACAGTCCTTAATTAAAAATATTAATTAATTAATTTTCTCTTAAACCGGATGGAATTTCTCAAATCCCTTTCTGGGTCTTGGAGATCTCATGTACTCTAGTCCCTCCACAAAGTTTGGTTTCTAGAGCACGTCTGATGCTACACCAACATTCAAAAATATCAACACTCCCTCTTAGCGAGGAATGTGCTCTAGCACAACACTACTTCACCCCAAAGTTTTTGCACTGATCTCTGCTGTGGGTCTCTGCGCTAATGCTTGGCCTGATGCCCTTCATCACTGTTTTGCTGCTCATGATGCTGCCACTGCCACTGCTACATACGTACTGCAGCTCTCTCTCAATCTACTGCATCGTGCTTCCAATTGCTGCACTGCAACTCAGTTGCTGAGAGAAACAACTGAAAACACCTGCCCAATTGTTGAAAGACAAGTTAGTTGGGCTGCCACCTCATCATTGAAGCTCCGTAGGCTGCTGCTCTGCGTTGTCCTCCTGAAGCCACTGCGCTGCTACAACTCTGCTTTGCATAAGCTAGCCTGCACTGCACTGCTTAAGTCATGTCAGCCCCTCTGCGCTGTGCTGCCATGCTGCTGCTACATCTGCACTGCGCTGCTCCCTCTTAGCGTCCAACTCCGCCTCTGCTTCATCTGTGATTCTTTACACCAACTGCTCCACTTATCTCGCTACTATCTTAAGGCTCCCATAGCACGGATGTGATCCAAGAGTTGGGCTACTCAAGGATCTCGCCAACACTCTGTAGCTGCTCTATAGATCCATGTTGCCCCACTTTTGTGGTGTATGGGCGCTCATGGCTACATCATCTTCAGAGCCATCGTCCGCTACAATAGCCTTGGATGTAGAAGCTTCCTTGTCCCTCTTCTTTTGAGGAAAATTGTTGGCGAGGTGTCTTAGTTTGCCGCACTGGAAATACTTGATCTTTGATAGATCACACTTCTTCCTCCCTTGCTGCCTCTTTGATGCCAAGGCTGCATCTTCTTCCTCTTCCTTCTTCAATTTACTTGATCCGGCGTTGTATTGTCTCTTGGTGAACCGACGAAATTCTTGATGGAGGATCACCCACATATTGTCCCTATTGGGAAGGCTCGCTCTACCCAAGATACTTTGGACAAAAGTTTCCTAGTCCTCTGTGACTGCATTGAGTGCAGTTCTCACCATCACATCATCCTCCACTTTCACTTGCATGGTAGTTAACTGATCCTTGATCGCCTGTAATCTGAAAAGGAAGGGTTCGATCTATTCTCCCTTGGTCATCATGAATAACCTCATCTGATTTTCCAAAAGCATTCTCCTCTGGACGGAACTTCCTTCATATAGTGTGGTTAAAGCACCCACATATCATGAACCGTTTTCTTCTCGACTATGTGAGGCACTACATGATCTTTGACACTGTCCATGATGAAGTGCTTAGCATGTGCCACTGGTTCTTCATGCTTCTCCAGGAGCTTCGTATCAGTTGGCGTGGCCAAGACTCTCTCTGGATGCTCCCTCAGACTGTATGCCTCCATGACTACCAGGATTCTGGCCTTCCAAACTACAAAGTTGGACAGACCGTCCAACCTATCCTGACCACGTTTTCCTTGAGGTGCCATATGCTCAATAAATCTGTCGGAACCTAATCCTTCTCATTATGCTAGAGACTCAGATCTAGGATCCTTGGCGAGAAAGGCACCCTCTACTCCCTCTGACAATTGACGTCCTCTCTTGGAAGTCTGCCGAATCACAACAAATTAGCTCTCTTCGATTCTTTGATTGATCTGCAGATTTCTTTGGCTGGAAATCTTATGAGAATTTGTTCTCCCGCTCTTTGTCAACTAGTGCTCAGGTTAATTTCTGCCCCTTCAGAAATTTAACCCTACTAGGAACTACTGAAGCTCTGCAGCACTGCTTCCGACACTCTAAGTCAACCACAGCTTCAGGATTGCATCACCCCGGCTGGCCTCTACGTGGGTAGAGAGTCCCGGTACAGTCTCTGCGTTGCCTCTACATAGTAAGTACGTGGGCCTGCATGGGGATTGTGTCACTCTGGCCTCTGCGTGGCTCTGCTCCCTTCTGTTGCTACACTGTCCCTTCTGGTCCGGATTTTTGTGGAAATCTTCTTAGAAGTTGTTCTCCTCCCACTCTTTGTCAACTTGTGCTCAAGTTAATTTCTGCACCTTTAGAAATTTAATCCCACTAGGAACTACTGAAGCTCTACAACACTACTTCCGGCACTCTGAATCAACCAAAACTTCAGGACTGCGTCACCCTGGCTGGCCTCTGTGTGGGCAGACAGTCTCGGTACAATCTCTGCGCTGCCTCTGCGTAGTAAGTACATGGGCCTGCATGGAGACTGCGTGGGGATTGCATCACTTTGGCCTCTGTGTGGCTCTGCTCCCTTCTAATGCTATGCTGTCCCTTCTGGTCTGACTTTCTGTGGCTGCTGCTGCTTTCTGCAACAAGGATTCTTCAGTCTTCTTGCTGGTGATCCTGCTAGATCTGCAATCGCTCTGATACCATGTGAAAATTACTGAATATTACTTATGCAGAAACCCTACTATTAAATCTGGTCATACTTCTCCTACTTAATCAAGTTATTAAACTGAAATTTCAGCATTAACATCGAAGTAAACACATTAACAGTTCTTCACAGATACAGATCTAAACAAAATACATGCACATAGACAAAGTGACACACAAGATTTTCTTGACAACTGTCCCTGGAATAACCCAATGCGGGAAAACTAGTCTTCTGGCTACTGGAGGGTTTATGTTATTTATTAGATTCTAAGTACAACAAATCTGGGCACCTTATTAGTTAACCCGATAGAGAAATATAAGATCTGTAACAATACCTCTATTCTAGTGACGGAAAATTGGACCGATTCACACCCTCAAACGAGATTTACAAAAATCAGACCCTTTCAGCCTCTAGAAACCCGAACACTGCTCTGAAGCCCTCTACGTCAGCTCTGCTAGCCTTCTGATTCCCCTGCGCTGCTCAGGATAGGCCTGTGTAACTCCAGACTGGGTGACGCAGTCCCTGCACTGCCCTAGTTGGGCCTTGCATAAGCCCTGATGGTCTCCTTCTGCCTCTGCGTTGCCCTTTTTGGACCTGCGTAGTGGCTGAAACCCTCTGCGCTACGCAACTATTGCTCCCTCTGCGCTGCTCTGGCCGCTGTTTCTCTGCCTCTTGCCAACTCTTGGCTCTGGGATCAGATCATGCCCTTAGTGAATACTACCCCTCGCTCTGGAAATTCTTAGCAAACCACGCCCTAGAATTCCAGCTTAGTCTCAGTGCTCTACCTCCGTGTCTGTTCTCCAACTGACCCCAAGCCTTTCCTTTATACTTTCTCGTTGAGAAACCAACGATCGTGATCTAATCTTGATTCAACGGCTAAGATTAAAAGAAAGCTTGATCAGTGTGACTTAAGTCATTTCCATCACATGTTTAAATTAATTACCTTTATATTTTAATTTTCCTAAGTTAGATTTAGGGTCCTTGATTAAAAATATTAATTAATTAATTTTCTCTTAAACCAGATGGAATTTCTCAAATTCCTTTTTGGGTCTTGGAGATCTCATGTACTCTAGTCTCCCCACAAAGTTTGGGAGCTAGAGCACATCTGATGCTACCCCAACATTCAAAAATCTCAACATTCACTTCATGTGTTCAATCAACCAAAATTTTAGCTTCTAATTGTTGTAAAGCTATGGCTGCATCGTCCAAGTTACTCTCCTTTCAACTGTTTTCCCAAGTTGTATGTGTTCTATCATTCTTAGCCACTTTGCAATCGTGGGAGAACAACCTCAAGTTGTAGTGCATATAAACCAAGATTTTTACCAAGTATTCATTCACATTGTTTCTCTTCATTGAAAACTAATCATAATTTACAACGAAAAAGCATAAAAATGAATTTTAGGGTTTTAAATATTTTGCCACAAATGATAAAGAATAGTAATTTGTGGGAATATATTTAAAACCCAAAAATTTGAATTTAAGAGGTTAATGAATTTTAATGATTAAGGTTTATCTGTTTTAATGAATTTTATCTATTGTTATATGCTATGCTCTATCTATTGTTATATTATTAAATTATGGAATTTTAGGGTTTTATTTATATTGCCACAAATCTAAATCCAAACAAACTAGGACAAATAAACTCACTCACCCTAGGGTTTGCAATTTAGGTTCTTAATTTTATGATGATTTTCCTCAAATACTTGGAGGAAAGGTTTAGCTCAATAAGGGATAATGAAATAAACATAATAAAACTAACTTGGGACAACATACATCCCATGGAACATAATACCAAGATAAACAAAACATACCAACTGACTTCACCATGCAACATTCAAGATCCACCATAGGCATCTTGAAAAGAGATAAGATCATGTGCAACATCTACCCAAGACAAGCCACTCCACTAGGCCTTCTTTACAAACTAGAGAGAAGAGATCACTAATGTAAAGGTTATCCAAGGGTAATTGACTCCCCTCTATTTATATGAGGGTGGGCAAGTCTATTTTCCCTAAAATATAATTAAATCCATGACACAAGGTGGATAGGTAAGAAGTTAACCCACAAAGATAGTCAAATCAATGAATTAACATAAAATAAAGCCTCAATTATCCCACATGTGCGAGTATAATGCCCTCCAAAGGTGATGTCATCATCAAAAGGGCATGTTTCTCCATGAAAAGTTGCAAAGAACAACTTAAGGGACGTGTTTTATCCCCTAATTCATGGAGATCCATCAAATGAGGTGTTATATCATTAAAGTAGCCCTCCAAAGCTCAATCATCAAAAAATGAACTATAATGACATCCTCCAAAGTTCAATCATCAAAAAATGAACTAGAATGACATCCTCAAGGAAGAGCATGATGTCATCAAGATAGAAGGTGCACCTACCCATTGAATGGTGTCTGAAGCAATCAATCACCATCAAATAGGTCAAATCAAATTTTTAAAGTCTAGGGCCAACCCAAGGTGATGCTTGATGATTGTTACCGAAAAATCTAGTAGCCTAGTGCAAAGCCTCACTAGGCACTCTAGGTCTTGAGAAACAATAAGATTAGCCACCATAATCACCTTAGTGGTTTTGCTATAAATGTTTTGTGATTGGGTATTATTCCCCCAACTGAGGCTTCCCTAATAGGCCTCAAAGATTAAGTAACCCAAGGGATCCCATTCTAAATACCCTCCTAGGAACATGTTAATTAGACACCCTAGAAATGTTGATTTTTTTGTAGCATCAAAAGGTATTCCTACATGTCCAATAGGCCTCGTAAATCGGCCAAAGAAAATTGCACAAAATGAAAAATAATAATAATTATTATTGGCCTTCATGTAGGCCTGAAAAGACAAGTCGACCCCACCATGTGAACAGGTGTGATCCCTGGTCAAAACCCACCATGTTTGACCACTATCAATTCGACCTCCATCATTTGGACAATTTGCTTCTCTCGACCTAAGCAAAGAACAACATATGAGCATCTTTAGGAGCTCATTGGCCTAAAATCTATCCACAACATTTAGCATGAAGATGTCATGGTGAAACTACTTTCTCTATAAAAGGGGTTGATTGAAACTATCTCCCCTTTTTTGCATAGTTTTTTTGTAGCATATGGTTGTGATTTAGACAACAAGTATGTGTGGATTACCATGCTGATTCAGGAGAGGCTGCTTGGGTTTTGTTCAGTGTATGCACCAAATTTTAGTTTTGCTCGTGTTCATATCTGGGAGTGGATGGCAGATCAATCATAATCAATTATTATTATGTTCACATGTGCAAGGATTAGGAGGAAAATTTGTAAGGTTTGACAAAGACATTGAAGCTGCTCATTGACTGTCTTTGACCTGCTTGTTTTGACCGAGATTCAGGCTACCATTTTGATTGTTGTTTGACTAAATTCTTGGTGAGTTCTACTGAAAAAGAAGGATGCGTTGTGTTGGAAGGTGTAGCTAGGTGCGATCATTCATAATGACTAGTAATTATGAATTTATGAAGAGGACAAAGATAATAAAATGTATTTTTGTAATGCTTGCCTCATGGGTTTCATAAGCAAGGAATTTTTATTATAGGTCAAAGAATTCTTCTTGATGTCTTTTAGGGATTTCTCATCCTGTTATTTAGAGTCATGTATATGAAGTGTTGTTACACTTGTAAGGAAAATTTGTATGCTCCAAGACCTGGTCAAAAGTACTCCTGGAAGGCATCTCGAAGATTCTGGAGATACTCCTTGTAAAGTCGGCTTGAAGATGCTAGAAAGGTTGGCTCAAAAATATGTCGCAGCAATTCACTGATATGTCGGCTAATTACAGGGGAGAACAACTATAAATAGCCCAATAAACTTCACATAAATCACAGAAGAATAGTTCGGATGTCTATGAGATTTTCGGATCAGTCTTAGGTGAAAAAGTGTGAGATACAGTGTGCGTAGAAAGAGTATTACATCGAAGTTAAGGGTTGTAACTCAGTAAAGATCAGTTCTGTAATAAAATGTGAGAAAGGAGATTTGTTTTGGGTATGTATGGATAAGGCTAATCACTGTTTCATATATCCTGCAATCACTTCAGGAAGACCGAGGATGGTTTCATGATTATGATACAGTGCAAATTACAATGCAAAGTATAAAGGATTATATGCGTGGAATAAGGGAAGTTTTCATGGCTATAAGGTTCAATCTAAAGGTCTCACATACCTCAGGTAAGGGTCGAAGTAATACACAAAGAAGGGTTATTACAGTACGATCTTGGGTTATAGAAGAATCATATGTATCTTTGTGTTGAGCCAAATATAACTCAGAAATGGAACATAAGTGATTATAGGGCGAAGGAGGAATAGTACAACAAGGGATCTCAGACTTCGGTGCAATAAGAAGGTATCTCCAGGAGGTTGAAGTTAAAAGGAAGGCTAGGGACCGAGTCTCCCTAGAAATGGTGCAAAACAGTGCAAAGAAAACCTAAGGAGCAAGAAGAGCAGTGACAAGGTCTTGGAGGCATACTGGAGTCAAGGGTCTAGGTCATGGTAATGGTACTTGTCAATTAAAGATCTATAAGAAGAATTACATGTGGGTTTTCCTCTACAAGAGGGAGAGGTTTTGGCCCTTGCTTGAAGAGCCTAAATCTTGTGTCTCTTGTGTTTTGATAATTGACTTGATGAAAGACATAATAAACTAAAAAAGAGAAGATCTAAGTAAGAGAAATAAGTTCACAAGTGATTATCAAGTAGAGAATTGAATTAAACTATGCCCTACCTAATTCTCAACATGGTATGAGAGCTAAAATGCTGAAGACAAAGGGCTACTTGACAAGGAGACACTTAAGGATCAAAAGAAGCAAGAATCAAAGTCAAAGTCAAATGTCTGCATTGAAAAGTCAAATAAGTTTGCAAGAAATATTCTCAAGCCATCTTAAGAAGACCTTCAATCTCACTCAAAGGATCCGCTCATCAAGGAGATAATCTTTGCCATCAAATATTCATGACATTAAAGACATTGTTGGAAGACACATCATCAAGCACAATCCAACATTATCCAACACCTTTGAAGACCTCATCATTCTGAAGACATCCTTTATCATCAAGGATCCAAGGTCACCTACGTTGGAGAATTCAATCTAAGGAGTTCCTGTCATCATCTTCATCATCATCATCAAGGAATCTGATAGAAGGAGGAAGTCACTCTACTCAAGTAAGTATTTCTATGACCTCTTTTGAATCTGTCAAAATAACTTTTTGGAAAGAGTGCAACAAATTGGTTGGGTCATCAAACTTTAGTGCATGGAAGAAGAGGACATATTTGAATCTAATTGAAGATGAAGTTATGGGCGACATCAAAGGATCTACAGCTCAACCCTCAAAAGAAGACGCTCCAACTCATGCCAAGTACATGAAAGGAGAAATTAGAACCTAGAGGGTTCTCATAGAATCCATTAAGGACTCACTCGTACCCTATGTATAAAAACTAAAAAATGCAAAAGAAATATATGAGAAATTGATGGAGCTATTCTCCTTTAGTACTGTAGAAGAACTATACAAGATGAAATTTTCAAGAGAGGAAGGAATCACTTCATATATCTGAAATACAAGACCAGCTGCAGGACTTGAGAGAAGTAATGTCTGATAGTGAAATGACTACAATGGTGCTGAATGCTCTACTGGAAGAATAGGGAAACTTCACTTCAAGCGTATACGGGAAGAAAGAAGCAACACCATTCCAAGATCTATGGTCGCTATGTAAAATAGAGGAAACAAGATTGAAATCCAAAGTTGCTACAGGATCAAGTAAAGGAATCAAGCCTTTGTAGCCATGTCCAGGAAGAAAGGAAGATTCTGTAAATTTGGTTCTCATAATAAAAGAAAAAAAAGAAAACATTAAAGAACTTTGAGGTCTAAAATGGGCCTCCTAAGAAAAATGTACAACCAAAATAGACTTTATAAGAACTAATAGGATTCAAGATGATGACGTCAACCGTGGGGGATGATTCACCTTTTTGGGAGTTAAAAGCAAAAAGATTAAAAAATAATAAAATAATAAAACTATTTTTTCAACTCGTATTTTTAACTTATCTCCCTTAGGTTTTACTCAAATTTTGAGCGGGAGTACTCATTGGATACAAAATTTAATTCCTCATCCAAGGAGTACCCATGTCGCATACTTTCGATGGACCTTGCTACACGAAAAATGAGAAATACAATCACGTTTTTTCATGTATTTCTCATTTTTTGTGTAGCAAGGTCCATCGAAAGTATGCGACATGGGTACTCCTTGGATGAGGAATCAAATTATGCATCCAATGAGTGTTTCCACTCGAAATTTGAGTAAACCAGTAGGGAGATAAGTTGAAAATATGAGTTGAAAAAATATTTTTTTCTTTTTTCCCTCTAAAATTTGATGATGTAATCTAATCTTATTTTATTATTTCCACTATTATTTTATAATTTCTTTAGGAGGCCCATTGTAGACCTCAAAATTTCCCTAATGAAAAGAAAAAAAAAGGAAGAAGCCCATGTCACAGATGAAAGGGAAGAACCTGATGCAAAGAAATCTAAGAAAGAATAAGTGAAAGATATCTATTATGATTGAGATCATTTTCCTCTTTAAGTGATTTCTGTTGGTTGTAAAATAGTATGATAGGAAGCATTGTATGTAATAACATCATGATAGAAGCATGGAAGGAGCGCTTGTCTTAGAAGTCTGAAGAAGTGGTTCCTGGGAACCTCACTGATAACAACATTGATGGAAGATAGTCATCTGGATCAAGGGTCATCTATGAAACAGGTGCTGACACTTTCTATTGGAGTCCTCCTTGGATTCACTATTCAGAAAGAAAGCAGAAGGTTTCATAGGGAATTCTATCTTGCAGAATTATGGGATTAGGATATGATGACATATTGATGAAGCAGGTCAAGGGAATGAAGTTCTTCATTCTAAGGAAATTGTTGCAGGATGACTCAAATGGATAAGAGAAGGTACATATATGCTAACACTGGATGCTGTGAAGTCATGTCATATGGTAGTAGGTGATGGACTTCTATCTTTAGAAGTGTGATCAAAGGAAGGATGATCTCTTCTAGTGCACAGGTTGTCACTAACAGATGAAATCAAATATGTCCTCATATGGAATATGAGGTGGTTGTATACAAACAAGGAACTGTATGCTGGAAGTTACTGGAAATGAATGAAACTGTGTGGAGAAAGAAAAGAAGAGATCATGAAGTGCAACTATGATAAGAGGTGGTTATCATCCGGAAGCCAAGAAGATGTGAGTGGGAGATCTCCTAGGAAGATATGTATTCTTTGATAGAAGTCTGGTAAAGAAGAAGACCCTTGAACATACATATTTTTAGGAGATGTGTCATTCTGAATAAAGGATGTCATTTCCTACAATAAGATGTCATGGTGAAAGATCATCACTGAAGTAACTTTTGATTTAAAAGTTCTTATGTATATGTTTATTTGGATAAGTTTAAGTAGGGCTGCCAACCACATGGAAGGATGTAAGATTCTTGGGAGATGGTTCGAAGGAAAGCAACATGGCATAAAGGTGGACCAGATGAGAAATACTGATGAGTCACTTTCTGGTAGATGACATTACTCATGGATGAAAGTGATGGATGATCTGTGTGCCCTATGAAGCTAAAGTTGAAGATTCCTCAATATCGAAATCCATGACTTCGAGGGGAGGAATTTCTAATGAGCAATTGGGTGTCTCACCATTGCTGCTACCTGGTGGTAAGTTTCTTACATGGAAGAAACTAGGTAATTCCTAAGAATGAGCTTAGGTACATTCCTTTTACAGGAATGAGTACATTCCCTTGTAGAATAGGTCCTCCCTGGCTGAGAGGGAGAGATAAACATCATTCTAGTCTTCAACTTGGAAGACAAAATGGAGGATTGGGTAATCATCTGGAATTCAATACTCTTTGAAAATGAGATAGGGCATTCAAGATAACAGTAGTCCTAGACCAATATTCTTTGAGGGGTAGCTACCCAAGAGAAGAATAGCCCAAGAAGGTCATACTTTAGAAACACTCAGGTGGAGTATGTACCTTGGAGAGACAATGGCGATGGTGTCTATAATCATGTGTCTCTCTAGCATTGTGTTGGAAAGTGTAACTAGGTTCGGTCTTCATATTGACTATGTAATTATGTATTGATGTAATGAAGAAGGAAAAGATAATAAAATGTATTTTTGTTATGCTTGCTTCATGGGTTTCATGAGCAGGGTTTTTATTATAGGTCAAAAGACTTCTTGATGTCTTTTAGGGATTTGTCATCTTCTCATAAATCTACTAATTAAGAGTCATCTATATGAAGAGTCTAGTCAAAGGAATATTTCTCAAGACCTTGTCATATAACTGTGAAGAAATGGCTCAAGTATGATGCTCAAAATAGTCCTCAATACAATCTCCATCACGCTGGAAAATAAGCCCTACAAGTTGTCCTATAAGCCGTGAACATGTCAGCGTACCCTCAGTAAGTGAGGTTGGGTTAAACCCTAAAATAAGTACACTATATAAAGGATTGCATTTGTAGAGACAAAATTCGGACAAGCTCTGAGATTTAGTGCGAGTTTTTCAGGACTGAGATATAGTACGAAAGGAGAAGAATGTTGATTTTTATAGCATCTGAAAGTGTTCCAGGTCTCAAATTTTGAGGAGAGGCTTGGACAATAGTATTCTAGAGAACCCATAAATCATTTGTGGAAAATTACACTCGGATTTTGCTGTATTAAAATAATTAATTATTTTAATGTGATCCGTAAGTCTAAACGTAGGGAAATTAAATAATTAAAGGGTATTAATAAAACAAAGTGTGAATCTTCTAGAAAACGAAGATAAAGTCATTTTTTAATCTAAGACCTTGTTTAAGGATATTATCTGGGATTCATCAATGAGAAGACTATAAGAGAAGGCTTGAGGGTCATTTGGAAATAAAGCCAAGCACATTTTCAGTACCTGAAGGAAATCGATTTTGAAGCAAGAGAATTCGATTTCAGTGGGTGAGTTTGTAGAGGCAGGGTTGCAGAGATAGGAGGAGGAGGGAGAAGTTAACAGACAGAGAAGAAGAAAGGCAGAAGGATGCAGGGAAGGCAACGCTGAGCAGTAGCACTAGCCGTACACACAGGGTTATGCAGTCCAGGCAGGGACTGCATAGAGAAGCTACACAGACTGACGCAGATGGTGCAGGAGATGATCCCGTGTGTTGGGAATTATTCCGGATTGTTTGGAAAATTCAAATTAGGTCTATGCTATTTTATTTTGCTCGTCAGGACTTCTATAAATGATCTTTTCACCGCTGAAGATAAATACAAACCCTCATCTGCTGCACCAGTTTTCGCACATAGGTTTTTCCAGGGACAATTATCCAAAAATAACTGTGCTCATGTGGTTGTTTCTATTGTGCTATATTGTTATTTTTTTGGTCTTTTGTTTTTGATTAGAGTGAAGTACTACAGTTGTATTTATTTCAAAATATACTGCAGCTGTATTTATTATATATATGTGAAATTGTAGGATTATACTTTGGTGCAAAGGAGGGATAGAGTTACAGTAAAGTGCGAAGTAAGGTAAGGGTCGCTCAAACGAAGTATACAGTACAAGAGAAAAGGATATCTATACATTGTGAAGAAGGCCTGTTATGAGTACGGTCTAGGGCTGCATGTAAAGGATAGGTATAGAAATATATACCTCTATCTTGGACATAAAGCTAGATAAGAAGAACCCAAGAAGGATCCAAGGTAAAGGAGAAATTGAAGACTAGAGACCGAGCTCTCTAAGGCTGGTGCTGAACGGTGCAGATCAGTTTAGGAAGGTGTGGGAAAGAAGGATCAACTCAAGGATTCATTGAAGAAGCAGTGACAAGGTCTTGAAGGCATATAAAGGTCAAGGGTTTGTGTTATGGTCATGGTACTTGTCATCTGAAAGTATATAAGAAAAATCTCGTGGGTTTTCCTCTCCAAGAGGGAAAGGTTTTGGCCCTAGTTTGAAGAGCCTAAATTTGTGTCTCTTGTGTTTTTGATAATTGAGTTGATGAAAGACATAATAAGCTAAGAAGAAAAGACACTGTTAGCCACCAATAAAATTTGTCATACCAAATGGTGGCTAAATGATTTTGGAGCCTTCAAGGAACAGATTTTATTGCAAAAAGTGTTGGCTCTTGAAGACTCTTGAAGGCCTCATGCCTCTGCCCAAATCTTCACTGCTGTTCCCATTTTATACTCAAAAATTCTGCTGATTTTATGAAAAACGACTGCTGCAAAATCATCATTTTCCCCCTTCCTCCACTCAAAACTAACCTTCATTTGCTTCCCTTTTTCTCCATAGAATTCCTCTATTTTTCATGATTTTTCCTTCTTCCATTCATGAAAATCATTTTTCCGTAGTTTAAGACTCATTTTTAAACTATTCCCAAACTCCCGATTCCTTTTTCCTTTGCAAAATAAAAAAACCCTTTATTCCTAAGTTTTGGTCTAAAGTGCGTCCATACAATGTTTTTTAAATAAAAAAATGGGTTGATTGAAAAGAACCGAGACGCCAATCGCATCACAATTATCGAATGGGTTGATTGAAAAGCCCGAGCCCGACCTTCCGATTGTGATTAGCCCTTTATTATATACGCCCCGGGCGTATTATATTTCATATAAACCAAGGCCCTGCAATCGGGCGCCTACCCACTTCAATACATATATCTCGCCCATATCAAAACCTTTGCCTTACTAAAAATTTTGGATTTTCATAAGATATAAAGGGTTCTCCGCTGGTTCGCTTATAAAGCGATCTCCACCATTGATCTTGAACCTATCAAGCGGCCTTCGCACCATCGCATCGACCCATCCGATCGCGCAATCGCATCGGCCTTCCCCGATCGCGCCTTACTTTTTCGACCTCCGATTGACATCCTTCCGATTCATTTCCCATCGTCGATCTGATCCTTAGATCGACGGCCATCGCTCAATCGCATCGCAAGTCTCGATCGGTGCGTTTGTTTGTTCCTCCCAATCGGCCATCCCTCCAATTCACTCTCCACCATTGATCTGATCTTCAGATCAACGGCCCGCACAAAATCGCATTGCAAGTTTCATTCGGTGAAATTGTTTTTTCGCCCCGATCGCCGATCTCCCGATTTAATATCCGCCGTCGATCTTTGTGGGTCTAGTCACATCTGACGGCTCATGTTTTTCCCGAAACCCATTTGATCTTTAAATCATTCCTCCCTCCGCCTAAGGTATTTTAACCTATTTTCCTTTGAATTTTCGCTATTTCTCCATTATGCGTCCCGGATCGCTCCTAACCGTCGATCTCTGTAGATTGACGGATCCGACTCATATATCCTTCCGCTCTCCTTTTTAACCTCTTCTACGCAGATCTCCACCGTTGGATGTTGCCATCCAACGGCCACGCTCTCTCCCGACGCCCTCTGAAGCAGTTTTCCCAGTAAACGCAGGATTTTATAATATTTGTGTGTTCTTTTGCAGGATCTAATGGATTTCTAATATTTTAAAAGGAAAATTAAAGCCAAAGGACGACGATCCTTCAGGCCTTGTTTATTAAAAGGTATCCATTTAAAAGGTTTCAACGCCACGCTTCGTCGGCGCATCATAAAGCGCTGATACCATAAGAAACCTCCGTGGATCTGCACATCAACAAGACACAGTGAAGATTAATATAATCAAAGAGTATCAGACCGACAGCATGGAATTAAAGTGAAAAAATATTTGAAGGCTGTTAACATAGTTTGGAGGGATTAGGCCATTTATTCGACTAAATCAAAAGACCTGATTCACGATTAAAGAAAGTTTGAAGACCAGAAGACAGAGATTAGGCTTCGTTAAGCCTAAAACACAAAATTCAAGTATATTAAAGGTGTTTTTAGGTTAAAATACTAATACCTATCAGTTCAAAGAGCCTACGCTGCCACATAAGGGGCAAATTGAATCCCCCAGCTACCACAGAGCCACCTACAGCCTCAAAGTAATCAAAAGGAGGCCGAGTTATGACCAGACCTGGAGAAATTGCATCAATGTGGCTGAACAGTTAATTCAACCAAAGGAACTTATTGTAAATTGACAGTAGAAGTTATTATGAGGATAACGAAGAGCCTTAAAGTCAACAAATTCTTTCCGACAAGCTTGATAGTTAATATAAACCAATTAATACAGGAAAAATATCAGAATGTTCTCCATTAAGCCCCTCAAAGGCCGAGAGAGAGTACACTGTATTAATTGAACTTAGTAGATATTTTATCCCATTCCACCTCCTCATTTCTTCTATACATACTTCTGAAGAAGATGAGATAGGGGTTGGTTGTTGTTTGATCACTAGTTGTAATACTAAAACTCTCCGAAATAAATACATAGTCTGTTGAAGTTAAAGAAGAAATTGAAGTCTTGGAAGCCCTGATGATGTTGTTGCATGCTTGTGACTAAGAAGGCTCTATCATTGGATCCATGAGCTTGGCTGTTGATGAAGTATTCTGAACTGTTTAATGTTTTTCCCCTGTTTTCATTATGTTCCATAACTTCTTACTACAGTAGGTTGAAAGTTTTAGGATAAGAAATGACTCCTGGAAGCACTTTAGACCTGTTCATCCTTCACTGTTTAATGTTTTCTTCTGCTGAGGTATTTTAGAGTCTTTAATCTCTCTCTTTAGTCCTCATGCTTGTTTATTTCCTTAATAGTTCGAACAGTTGGTTTCAGCATGATTTATGGTTCTCCCTGCTTGTCTGCTGCCACTTAAAGGCTGTTATTGAAGTCTCCCTTGAAGTATTTCTGTTTATAGTAAACCAAGGAGGTCTGTTCTGATCTTGCCCTTTGTCCTTGCTTAAACATTTGTCTTAAAGGTTTTTATAGTTGTAATCATAGATGTGTTAGGTGTTCCCTCTTCTATGACTGCAATTATCAGTGAATCTTTTATGTTTTCTAAGTCATTTGAAATAAAATATTTGAGGAAATAGGGTGTTCCCCGAATCTTAGATTTCATTTTGAAAGTTGTCTTGAAGTCATTATTTGCTTAAATAATGTTTGTAGAATTTATGGTTAGCCATGTCTATCAAATATTTCTTTATTGTTCAAGTTATGTTTTCAAGTTCCCTTCGTTGAGAATCAAATTTCTCTTTCCAAATCATTGATGTCCATCTCATTCCAAAACCAAAGGATCCTGCGGCCAAGTTAGATTTGCCCTCTGATATCCCATATCCATTGATGAGTATGTTATGACCTCTTCTTGACTCCATTGCCCAATGAACCAGATGTTTCTCCGTTCTATATATCTTTCCTAGATCTTTTATGTTCTGCGGTATCAATTCAACCAAGCAAACAAACAAACACCTGCACTTAATAACTAGTCTAAAACCAATACTCAAAGCACACAAGATAAACCTTTGCAAACAAACATTTGAGAGATCCCTCTCTGAGAACAGGAGGACTAGATCCTGTAACTCTAAAGATTGGTTCTGGTGTTGCCTTGTCTTTTGATTTGCCAAACTATCAAAACACGGGACACCAACAGACACAAGTAAAACATGTAAGCTCACAAGTAATTATCAAGTAGAGAATTTAAATTAATCACCACCCTACCAAATTCTCAACATGGTATCAGAGCTAATGTGCTGAACACAAGGGCTACTTGACAAGAAGACTCTCAAGGAAGCAACAATCAAAGTTTGGGTTAAAAGGTTAGATCAGTTTGCAAGGAAGATTCTTCAAAGGATCCTCTAATCAAGCAGATAATCTTTGCCACCAAAGATTTATGACATTGAAGACATTGTTAAAAAGACACATCATCAAGCTCCATCAATATCCAACACCTTTGAAGACATCATCATTCTAAAGACATCCTCTATCATTAAGATTCAATCATCTACATTGGAGAACTCAATCTAAGAAGGAGTTCCTAACTTCATCATTAAAGAAGCTGCTAGTAGGAGGAAGTCATCCTACTCAAGTAAGTATCTATGACCTTATCTAAATCTGTCAAAATGACTTATTGTAAAGAAAGCAACAAATTGGTTGGGTCATCAAACTTTAGTGCATGGAAGAAGAGGAAAAACTTGAATATAATTGAAGACAAAGTTATGGTCTACATCGAAGGATCTACAATTCAACCCTCAAAAGAAGATGCTCCAACTCATGCCAAGTACATGAAAGAAGAAATCAGAGCGCAGAGGATTCTCATAGAATCAATTAAGGACTCACTCATAACCTATGTATCAAAATTGAAAACTACAAAATAAATATATGAGATTCTGGTGGAGCTATTCTCTGTGAGCATTGCAGGAGAAGCAATCTCTCTGAGACAAGATCTATACAAGATGAAATTGTCAAGAGAGGAAGGAATCACTTCATATTTTATGAGGATTTCTGAAATAAGGGACCAACTGCAAGAATTGGGAGAAGTAATGTCTGATAGTGAGATGACTACAATGGTGCTGAAATCTCTATCGGAAGAATGGGAAAACTTCACTTCAAGCTTATACGAGAAGAAAGAAGCAACACCATTCCACGGTCTATGGTCTCTATGTAAAATAGAGGAAACAAGATTAAAAGCCAAAGCTGATACATGATCAAATGAAGGGAATCAAGCCCTTGCATCCATGTCCAAGAAGAAAGGGTGATTCGGCAAATTTGGCCCTCAGAATAAAAGAAGAAATATGGACAAGGTACGATGCTTTGGATGTAATCAACTTGGGAATTATAAAAGCGATTGTCCTAAATCTGGGAAGGACAAGAGGAAAAAGGAAGAAGCCCATGTCACAGATGAAAGGGAAGAACCTGATGCAAAGAAATCTAAAAAAGGAGAAGCGAGAGATCTCTATTATGATTAAGATCATCTTCCTCTTTAAGTGATTTCTGTTGGTTGTAAAATAGTATGATAGGAAGCAATGTATATTAAAAGCATCATGATAGAAGCATGGAAGGAGCACTTGAAGAAGGAACTCCTGGAAACCTCTCTGATAAACAACATTGATGGAAGGCAGTCATCAAGATCAAGGGTCATCATTCACTAATCAATATGGAAACATGTGCTAACATTTTCTAATGGAGTTCTCTATGGATTCACTGGTTAGAAAGAAAACAAAGGTTTCATCGAGAATTCTATGTTACAGAATTCTGGGATTAAGATATGATGACATATTGATGATGCATGTCAAGGGAATGAAGTTCTTCATTCTAGTAAAATTGCTACAGGATGACTAGGGAAAAGTATGAGGTACATATATTTATATGCTGACAGTAGATGCTATGAAGTCATGTCATGTGATTGCAGGTGTGATGAACTTCTATGATATATGGAAGGATGATCTCTTTTGGTGCACAAGTTTCCACTAACAAATGAAAACAAATATGTCCTCATAGGGAATATGAGGTGGTTTTATGCAATCAAGGAACTGGATACTGGAAGTTCTTGGGGATGAAGCTGTGTGGAGAAAGAGATCCTCAAGTGCAACCATGTAAAGAGGCAGTTATCATCCGGAAGCTAAGAAGATGTGACTAGGAGATCTCCTAGGAAGATATGTGGACTCTGATAGAAGTATGGTAAAGAAGAAGACCCTTGACAATACATATCTTTAGGAGATGTGTCAATTTGAAAAGAGGATGTCGAAGCCCACTAGAAGATGTCATGGAGAAAGATCATCACTGAGGTAAGTTTTGATGGAAAAGTTCTTATGTATATGTTTATCTGGATAAGTTGATGCAGGGTTGCCAATCATGTGGAAGGATGTAAGATCCTTGGGAGATGGATTGAAGGAAAGCAACATGGCATAAAGGTGAACCAGATGAGAAGGACTGATGAATCACTTTCAGATGGATGACATGACTCATGGATGAAAGTGATGGATGATCTGTGCCCTATGATGCCAAAGTTGAAGGTTTCTCAATATCGAAATCCATGACATCGAGGGAAGGAATTCTTCATGAGCAGCTGGGTGTCTCACCATTGCTGTTGTAGGTCCCTCGTTGAGAGGGAGCTTGGTGGTAAGTTTCTTACTTGGAAGAAACTTGAAGCATGTCCTTCCTGAGTTAAGAGGGGGTGACGTATATGATTCTCTAATTCATGTGTCATGCACTAGACCAGGACTAACAATCGTAAGTCTTAGTGAAGGCCATGTGGAGAGAATGGATAGACACATCATTCTGGTCTTCACCTGGAAGACAGAATGGAGGATTGGGTAATCATCTGGCATTCGATACTCTTTAAGAATGAGATGGGGCATTCAAGATAAGAGTAGTCGGGGATCGATATTCTTTGAGGGTTGGCTACCCAAGAGAAGAATAGTCCAAGAAGGTCATACTCTGGGAACACCTGGGTGGAGTATGTGCCTTGGAGAGACACAATGACTATGGTGTCTACATGTCATGTGTCTCGCCAGCATTGTAGCCCATTGTCTCATTGAGAGATGGGGTTGTTAGTCAAGGCCTTGCACTGGACAATGCTAGTTGATACGGTGCTATATAGATGCGATTACCAATCCGATTCTTCTTATAAGATTCTTCAGTTTGAAAGTGACCATGTAACTTGCATGAATACCTCCCCAGTTAAGAGGGAGTGTTGGAAAGTGTAACTAGGTTCGGTCTTCATATTGACTATGTAATTATGTATTTATGTAATGAAGAAGACAAAGATAATAAAATGTATTTTTGTTATGCTTGCTTCACGGGTTTCATGATCAAGGTTTTTATTATAGGTCAAAAGACTTCTTCTTGATGTCTTTTAGGGATTTGTCATCTTGTCATAAATGTACTAAGTAAGAGTTATGTATATGAAGAGTCTAGTCAAAGGAAAATGCTTAAGACCCTGTCATATAACCGTGAAGAAATGGCTCAAAGTATGATGCTCAAAACAGTCCTCAAGGCAACACCTATGACTCTAGAAAATAAGCCCTACAAGTCGGCCTATAAGCTGTGAACATGTTGACCTACCCTCAGTCAGTAAGGTTGGACTAAACCCTGAAAGAAGTACACTATATAAAGGACTTTATGTGGTTCATTTGTAGAGACAGAATTTAGACAAGCTTTGAGATTTATTGCAAGTTTTTCAAGATTGAGATATAGTACAAAAGAAGCAGAACATAATTGCAGATTGAAGCCTAGAAGGACAGATCAACTAGAAGGTAACTCAGATAAAAGGGTCTGTCATATATGCGAAATTTCAAATTTTACTTTGGTGCGGAGGAGGGACAAAGTTACAGTAAAGTGCGAAGTAAGGTAAGGGTTGCTCAGGCAAAGTATATAGTACAAGAGAAAAGGATATCTATACATTGTGAAGAAGGTCTGTTATGATTACGGTCTAGGGCTGCATGTAAAGAATAGGTACAAAAATATGTACCTTTGTCTTGGACATAAAGCTAGATAAGAAGAAGCCAAGAAGGATCCAAGGTAAAGGAGAAGTTGAAGACTAGAGACCGAGATCTCTAAGGCTGGTGCTGAACGATGCAGATCAGTGCAAGAAGGTGCAGAAAAGAAGGATCATCTAAAGGAGTCATTGAAGAAGCAGTGACAAGGTCTTGAAGGCATATAAAGGTCAAGGGTCTGTGTCATGGTCATGGTACTTGTCTTATGAAAGTATATAAGAAGAATCTCTTGTGGGTTTTCCTCTCCAAGAGGGAGAGGTTTTCGCCATGGCTTGTGTTTTTGATAATTGACTTGATGAAAGATATAATAAGCTAAGAAGAAAAGACATAAGTAAAAGAAGTAAACTCATAAGTAATTATCAAGTAGAGAATTTGTATTAATCACCGCCCTACCAAATTCTCAACACATTGTAGCCCATTTTCTTGTTGAGAGATGGGGATGTTAGTCAAGGCCTTGCACTAGGAGAATGCTGGTTGATATGATGCTATACAGATGCAATTACCAATCTGATTCTTCTTATGAGATTCTTTAGATTGAAAGTAACCATGTACCATTATGAATACCTCCCTAGTCAAGAGGGCGTGTTGGAAAGTGTAACTAGGTTTGGTCTTCATAATGACTAGTAATTATGAATTTATGAAGAGGACAAAGATAATAAAATGTATTTTTGTAATGTTTGCCTCATGGGTTTCATGAGCAAGGAATTTTTATTATAGGTCAAAGACTTCTTCTTGATGTCTTTTAGGGATTTTTCATCTTGCTGTTTAGAGTTATATGAAGTGTTGTTACACTTGTAAAGACAATTTGTATGCTCCACGACTTGGTCAAAAGTACTCGAAGGCAACTTGAAGATGCTGGAGATACTCCTTGTAAAGTCGGCTTGAAGATGCTAGAAAAGTCGGCTAAAAAATATGTCACAATAGTTCATTGATAGGTCGGCTAATTACAGGGATAAATAACTATAAATAGCCTAGTAAACTTTGCATAAATCATAGAAGAACAGTTCGGATGTCACTGAGATTTTCCGATCAGTCTGAGGTGAAAAAGTGCGAGATACAGTCTGCGTAGAAAGAGTATTACAATGAAGTTAAGGGCTATAACTCAGCAAACATCAGTTCTGTAATAAAATGCTAATCTCTGTTTCGTATATGCTGCAATTACTTCAAGAAGACCGAGGATGGTTTCAGGACTGTGATACAGTGCAAGATACAATGCAAAGTATAAAGGATTATATGCGTGGAAGAAGGGAAGTCTGCGTGGCTATAAGGTTCAATCTGAAGGTCTCACATACCTCAGATAAGGGGCGAAGTAATACACAGAGAAGAGTTATTACATTATGATCTTGGGTTATAGAAGAATCATATGTATCTTTGTGTTGAGCCAAATATAACTCAGAAATGGAACAAAAGTGTTTATAGTGCAAAGGAGGAATAGTACAACAAGGGATCTCAGACTTGGGTGCAGAAAGAAGATATCTCCAGGAGGCCGAAGTTAAAAGGAAGGCGAGGGACCGAGTCTCCCTAGAAATGGTGCAGAATAGTGCAAAGAAAACCTAAGGAGCAAATAAGAGTTGTGACAAGGTCTTGGAGGCATACTGGAGTTAAGAGTCTAGGTCATGGTAATGGTACTTGTCAATTGAAGATCTATAAGAAGAATTACTTGTGGGTTTTCCTCTCCAAGAGGGAGAGGTTTTGGCCCTGGCTTGAAGAGCCTAAATCTTGTGTCTCTTGTGTTTTGATAATTGACTTGATGAAAGACATAATAAGCTAATAAAGAGAAGATCTAAGTAAGGGAAATAAGTTCACAAGTGATTATCAAGTAGAGAATTGAATTAAACTATGCCCTACCTAATTCTCAACACGTTGACCACACAAGTTCAAACCTGTTTGACCGAGTTCTTTTGGTTATTGTTTGACCGAATCTTTGGACAGGTTTGACCATGGAAGGGAGAATTTTTTGACCATAGGAATTGCTTAGTTTGACCAAGTTTTGGGCACTTTGACCATAGTTTCCTTTGACCAACTGACCTCAAGCTGAATTTCAGGCCCTTTGACTAGATTTGACTAGCATGCCTTTTGGAGCATTTTGATCAACATTTGATCAGATTTTACTGGAAATTTGAATCTGGATTGGGCACAAGATTTCTAGAAAGATTTTGATTTGTACTTTTGAAGAATTAATTCTCGTAAGAAGAAAATTTGTTAGGTTATTTCGCCAAGTGGGTTTTCCCAAGGTAAATTTGTTGTCACTATTGTGCTTGACTGTCTCTTATTGATCCTACCGCTATTGTATTATTGTTGAATATTTTCTAAGTAATTGCTTAATGATACATGCAATATGTGACAAGTTCAGCTTATAAATCACTGGAAGTAATTATCAAAGTTAGAAAATCAGATTCTATTGTACACTATTGTAGAAAAATCAACAAGAAATGTATTCAGTAAGGTAGGGCTCCAAGTGAGGATGAGGTAGCGAGTTCAAAGAGTCTATGTCTAACTCTAAAGGGTTGATATAATTCGAGAAGATGCTAAAATTGATTCCAAATTCATGCTACCATTAATTAAATAATTGTTGTTATAAATTAGGGCTTGAGATAAAGACAATTTATAGTATGCAAAATTTATGACAAAGACAATAAAAATAGTCTATAAATGATAAACAATAAAATATCAAAGGTTATTAAATAGCTAAACAAGAGGAAGACCAAAACAAAAATTTCAATGGTTGAAATGCACAAACAACTAGGAAACCCTAGATGTTAGCCCTATAATTATGGCCGAAAAATGTATTAGAAAAATAAGTTTTTCCTTTTCAATTTAATAGATGCAAACTCAATCAAGTCCAACTGGCACAACCGATTGAGGATGGGCCTCGTTAGTAAGGCGACTCGGGATCAAACCTCTCAGAGGTTGTTGTGCCCGTGCTAGGGGGAGGAGACATGCTAAAAATCTAGTCAGCTTAGGGCTGGTGTGGCCTAGGCTGGGTTTGATCCCGGGTGACTTTAATGACATAGATTCCCCTGGGTCACGGTTTCTCAAGCCATAGATCAAGCTTGGAGGAACACAAAAAACTTGACAAAAAAAATGCAAACCCTAACCCTAGGTTATGTAGGAATTTACAGGGTAAGTTCCTTAGATCAAAAACCAAAGGTCACCGCTCACAAACAGATCACAAATCAGTGCACCAGTATTATCACGTGGTTAAAACCCTCGAAGAGGGAAATAGTCCATGGCCTGAGTCAACGCGGCAACTAAAGGAATTTATTAATATAAAAAGAAAGATTACATATGTTTCTCTCATAAACAGTTACCGGACAAATGAGCCTCCATGCTCTTTAAATAGAGATCATGGACCAATCGAGTATTAAGCCATGGATCAAGTGTCGTTAATACCGAAGAGAGAGTGAACCGTCGGATCACTACAAATCATGACCGTCGAATTATAAGTTACAAATGTACATAGTAAAGAAACACACTTTACCTAACTCTACACTAGACTAAGTTATTCTTAACTATTTCCTATGTGTCAGAATATCTTAACAGGCTAATGACA
Organism: Pinus albicaulis; assembly: GCA_034641835.2. NCBI lineage: Eukaryota > Viridiplantae > Streptophyta > Pinopsida > Pinales > Pinaceae > Pinus > Pinus albicaulis. The sequence continues at coordinate 1,644,360,670 of CM076584.1, read as the reverse complement.
TTTAAGGTGTTTTATGCTATTTTAGTGTTGATTTTTTGCAAAATCCTAACCCTAGTTTACCATTAAAAATTAAAAAGGATAAAATTTAAAGATTGACAGAATGATTAATGCCTTCAATCAATTGGGTATATGGAGTCGAAAGAGTGAAGTCAAAGGTGAAAGACCTTGAATGGAAAGAGAGAAGAACCTCTCAATTTAATCCTAGTATCTTTGACAAAGAGGAGATTTTAAGGTCAAAGAATGTATTCTAAATTTCTTTGATGGATACTTGGTGACAAATCTTGCATATGGATATTTTAGAGCGAATAAAGATACAACATATCATGAAGACTTCATAAAACCCCAATTCTACAACATTAACAAAATGAAAGAAAAATACTCACACTAAAGTAGCACTATTCGCCAAAGCATCACCTCATCAATCCAAAAGAGCTTGTGCGCACTCTTTTCACAAGAGAAATGAATGTGTGCGACAATGATCCTCCTAAGTTCAACTTGCCTTTATTTATATGAGGGAAACCAAGTCGAATTAGGGTAAAATACACTAAAAGCCCTAAATAATAGTTTTAAGTGTTTACAAATTAGGTAAGTCACAAGCCAACCGATAAAATAGCTCACATAATGATAAAGCTTAAGAATTACCCTGTTTTGAGCATTAGGGTAAAATACACTAAAAGCCCTAAAATAATAGTTTTAAGTTCTACAAATTAGGTAAGTCACAAGCCAACTGAAAAATAGCTCACATAATGATAAAGCTTAAGAATTACCCTATTTTGAGCCCACACGTCTAAGTAAAAAGACCTAAGTGTGATTTCATCATCCAAAAGTAAAGATCTACATCAAAAAAGTGCGAAGGATAAACCACAATTTCTTGAGAGAATCCTTCCGGTAAATCACATTTAGTATTTCTGGTTGACGTGTTTTGAACCACTCAGCGTGGTTCATCATCAAGATCTTGATGAATGAACTGATCGAGTCATGTAATTATATATTGTAGAGATGCAAAACGGCTAGAGAAATGAAAATTAAAGGAAATATTAAATTAATTAATGTGAATGCTATATATTTTAAAAAATAATATAAACTTTAAACCACTTATAAAATAATTAATATAAAAAGGAATTACTAGATTTATACTAATTATAATAAAATATTATTTATAATAATTGGCTATTATTATTTTGATAACAACAACTAAAGAATGCCTATATAAAAAAAGACCTTCTAATTTCTTGAAGTAGTAATATTAAGGAATATTGTTATTTCAATGAAGAATAAAAAGAAATATATATATATATATATATATATATATATATATATATATATATATATATATGTGTGTGTGTGTGTATGTATTTGGAAAAAAAATAAACAACTAAATAAATAATAAAATAAAAATAAAAAGATCATCATTAATAATAATCATAAAAATAACTACAAAATTAATTAAAAATGAAACTTAATTAAAACAAAAGAATGATGGAACAACAAAAATAAAAAAAGGGGGAACATCACCAGGAAAGAAAGGAGAAGGGAAAAGGAAACAGGATCCAACCACTGTTAATCTTCCACCCATCATTCCTATTCTGTGAGATAAATTTTTTTTTTCAATTTTGATGGCCTCCCTAAATTTCTGGTGATGGAAGTGGTCAATCCTTGTAATGACTCGGAAATCTTCCAAACAAACAAAGTGTTTAGTTTTCTTAGCATGTTCCGCTAACGCTGAGGAGCACGTCCTACAATATTTCATATCATCAATACACTCAGAAATCTTTTTATATAGCAGCCCGTTTCTCCAATTTAGGGGGTCCCACAAGAACATGGTTTAAATAAACACCTTTCATCACTCAAAGACACCTCCTCATCAAGACAGTTTCCAATGGTCAAGAAAAACCCTCGTCATGAAGATATCTCCATCATCAAGCTCACATCATCAATCTAGGCCTCATCATAGTGATGTTGATGTTGGTGGCTATTGTGGAACTCCTGTTTCATATCCCTAGTAAAAATGTACGTGTCACTTAAACAAAATCTCACTTTGAAATGTTAAGCTTTTGTTATCTTATTTTAATGCTCATAGGTTGATACTGTGACAAGGATTCCAATATAGGCAATGATTTTGATGATATGTAGATATTTGTGGTAGCAGGATTTTATTTGGAGACCATCTAGAGTCTTTTTCTTGATGTTCTGTTCTTTTAGTTCAAAGATGGATTGAACCCAATCCATGTTGGTTATATGCACGCTTGCTATATATTAGAAACCTTGCATATTTGTGTATAATGGTTTACATTCATATGGATGTACATGATTTTGTGGGCGACTATTTTTTTGGGCTAATTTTTTTTTTTTTTTTTTCCTCTAGATTTTTTGACCCATTGTGTATCACTAATCAGATTCTAGAATAATGAATGATGAATTTAAATCAATGTATACAATTTATTACTATTTCAATTTCATTGAAACATTTATGAAGTATGAATCAATGTATTTCATTATCGAATTTGAATATATATATATATATATATATATATATATATATATATATATATACACTGACATTTGTTGTCCTCTTGAATTTTTCTAAAATTTAGGGGTGCTCCCACATGTCACCCCTATGCATCTCCCCATTCCCACATTTCACAGTCCCATAAACTCGGTGGAACATTACAATTCATCCCATGCAAATTCATCATTGTGCAATCTAGTGAAAATGCTATAATCTTTCCAATCCTGACATACTGAAAACTGTTTATTTAAATTTTGGATGGGATGTGAAATTCCATTTTCTCCATATGAAGTTTGATGAGGTTGGAAACACTTTCAAACATCTAGAAACGAAACAGTTAATGGTAACAGTAAACACTTAGGTGACATTCTCTTTTATCGTACCTTTTATATCTTTTTATTTTAGGAATTTAATATTACCATTAATTTCCAATGTGCTAGACTTCTCAAGACTCTATCCCTTATTTTTTTCAATTTTCATGGTTTGATAAACAAACTAAATTTGGGGAGCACCTAGGCTTTGCTCTCATGGGGGAGGGAGGCGCAGGGGCACTTAGATGCCTCCGTTTAGGGAAAGCACCTCGCCCACACCAAGGAAACATTTCCCATGTGTTTCCCAAAGCTTCCCCAAAAGGGGATGTGGAGAAACATTTCCCCAAACTTGCCCCATCCTATCCTGTCACTGGAGCATGGGAAACGTGGGGGGACACCCTCAACCCATGGAACACTGATTAATATTGCATGTTATAGTGTCAGTCACCATTAGGATCTTCCCATTCGAAGTCTCTTGTTCTAGCTGCAAAACGTATCATATTTTTGGCGCCAGACATTGGTCAAAATCCTTGATGGGTTCAATTAATTTTTTTATCCCATCCAACGGGTAACCTTTAATGTTGGCATTAAGGAAAAACTCGTAGGTTGGGTCCCCCATTGCAGTGCTATCATAAGCTTGGTGGCGAACAGACTGCATTGTTCATAGAACTAAAGCTCTAACTTTTGCGCCAAGAAAACAAAATTTAAAATACCCCGAAGGCTGAAATCACCTTATAGCTCTAACTTTTGCGCCAAGAAAACAAAATTTAAAATACCCCGAAGGCTGAAATCACCTTATATCCTCCTCCAGGTATATAAATAAAGTTGCTAAGGTGATACCCACACATATTTGTCTCAATCAAGAGTTAGGACATCATGCCGATACTTCTTAGACATCGATTGTAATTTATCAATCGTAATAGGTACGTAGCATTTACAACTTTAGTTGCAAGTTAAGCAATTGATCTTTTTATATGTGAACTAGAATGGTCTTTTTAATCTTCTCAACTTCTGTAATTACTGTAAAAAATTATGTGAAGGTAAACGGGAGCCCTTGCCAGTACTGAAAGAAATTAGGGAGCGATGCCTAAGACAGTTGGCTGAAATGCGGCCTGACCACATGCGCGGGTTAAACCCGACACCTTACAAGGTTGGCAAGCTTCTTTAAGCTGTTTTCAAGTGCTCATAATAGCCTGTTTGTTTTTCTTTGTTTTGCAGGCAATCAGATTGCTTTAAGTTTTATTTTAGTTGTTTTTTCAGGTAAGCGTGAGTGCAAAGCTTTATGACTTCATTCATTTTCTCTGGTTGAACGAGGCACCTGTTGGAGAATTACAATGAAAGATTGCATATAACACTACTTGTATTTTCAACAATTCTTTTGTTGTTATGAAAATTCTATTGAAATAAATTGAAAATGTTTGCATCATTCATTTATTGGAATTCGTATTTATATAATTAAATTTGTGATATCACAATTCCTTGTTCACTGGAACATCATTAATTTATTGTGTACTGTAAGTTTATTGGGTAAGGTGATATCACTAAACAAGTTAAAATAGGTTCGTGCCAAGTAAATGGAGGGAAATGTATGCTTTAATCAGTGAAGCATAGGGTAAAAGGAATAATAATTGAAAAATGATTAACCAGATTGTAGTGCAAAGCTATATATACAGCTGAATTGTAAGTCAACTGGTTAGAAAAGATGCAGAAAAATCAGTTTGCTGTTGACAAGTAGGAAGTATTTTTTGGTAGCAATTTTTATATTAAAATTAAAGTTTAAAACTGTTTTCATTAACTTTTGTTTTGATTGTTTATTAATTATTTACGCCTCAGACATTTCATTTTACAGGTGAGGACTTTGTGTATAATACATGTTTTTTTTTTTTTTTTTAAATTTCTTATTCCATTCCTTTGATAAGATACAGTGAAATATCAAATCTTTCAAATTAGTTATTTAAAATGGTTTAGTATTTTTTTTTAAGGGTTGTTGGTTAATTTGTACTAAAATCATTGGATTTAAAAAAAAAAACGTTTGGTTTGTTTCATTTCATTTATTTTATTTTATCGTGCTGAAAAGATTGGAAGTGAAGTGTTTCTAAATAATTGTAATTTTGATGATTTAAAAGGTTATGAATTTTATCGTGCTCAAAAGATTGGAAGTGAAGTGTTTCTAAATAATTGATGATTTAAAAGGTTATGAATGAATGTTTGGAAACCGTTTTGTGGAATATTTTAAGTGAAGTGTTTTTAACTAATGGTAATTTTGATGATTTAAAAAGTCATGAATGTTTGGAAATTGTTGTGGTTGTACTGTTATGAATGTTTGGAAATTGATGTGGTTGGACTTTAAGACATTTTAAAAGAAGTTAGTTTTCATATTCAATCCTTTATTATCATGAAGATGTCAATTTCTTGACCATGATATTTTAAGAATTGCTTAGTGCATTGACTCCATTATTATCATAAAGATGACAATTTCTTGACCATGATATTTTAAGAATTGTTTAGTGCATTGATTTGTTTTTACAAATACCAGGGACAAGTTTTTGACCTTTTTGCACTATGCAGAGACTTTCAAATTAGTTATGCAAGTGAATGTCAAATCTTTCAAATTAGTTATTTAAAGTTGTTTAATATAATTTGTTAGTAGTGTTGGCTAATTGATACTAAAATCATTGGATTTTTAAAAAGAAAAAAATGTTTGGTTTGTTTCATTTCATTTATTTTATTTTATCGTGCTCAAAAGATTGGAAGTGAAGTGTTTTTAAATAATTGTAATTTTGATGATTTAAAAGGTTATGAATGAATGTTTGGAAGCTGTCTTGCAAAATATTTTAAGTGAAGTGTTTTTAACTAATCGTAACTTTGATGATTTAAAAGGTCATGAATGTTTGGAAATTGTTATGTGGTTGTACTGTAATGAATGTTTGGAAATTGTTGTGTGGTTGGACTTTAAGACATTTTAAAAGAAGTTACTTTGGAAATTGTTGTGTGGTTGGACTTTAAGACATTTTAAAAGAAGTTACTTTGGAAATTGTTGTGGTTAGACTTTAAGATATTTTAAAAGACGTTACTTTTCATATTAACTGTAACTTTGATGATTTAAAAGGTCATGAATGTTTGGAAATTGTTATGTGGTTGTATTGTAATGAATGTTTGGAAATTGTTATGTGGTTGTATTGTAATGAATGTTTGGAAATTGTTGTGTGGTTGGACTTTAAGACATTTTAAAAAAAGTTACTTTTCATATTCAATATTTTATTATCATAAAGATGTCAATTTCTTGACCATGATATTTTAAGAATTGTTTAGTGCATTGATTCCTTTATTATCATAAAGATGACAATTTCTTGACCATGATATTTTAAGAATTGTTTAGTGCATTGATTCGTTTTTACAAATGCCAGGGGTATTTTTTTACCCTTTTTCACTATGCAACTGATGAGAATTAAATTTTGTTTTAATAATGTTAATCTTATGTTTGATGCTAGTGAAAAAAAGGTTCTTTTATTATTTATTGGATCCACTCTATTTGGAGATCTAATGGACAAAAGTAGTTGATTGATCTTAAATCTTGTTACCAAGCCCTTTTTACTAATATATATGATTTTCTTCTACCATACATATCAAGTCATGTGTTGGTAGGATACTTAGAAACTATTCTGTCTAATTGGACAATGATTTAATGATGACCCTCCATGGATTCACCTATATATGCTGCAACTATAGTTGCAGAGATCAGAGCTTGAATACCGCTCGTAAATAATCCCAGGAACATTATAGGTATAGGAACTACTAAAAGTACTGGAGAAATAGGAATGACAACTACCAATTCGTCAGCTAATATATTTCCAAAAAGTTGAAAACTAAGTGATAAAGTTTTTGTAAGAACTTGCCCTTGGGAGGGGAACAATAGTTGCAAACGGTTGTCAATACCCCATAGGCCAAGGAGTAAAAGGAGGAATCTATCGAAGGAGGGCCTTGCGTCTGATTAGTTAGTTGGTGAGGTAATGGCTTACCAAGGCGACGATCAGTAGCTAGTCCGAGGGGATGATCAACCACATTGGGACTGAGACACGACCCAGACTCCTACGGGAGGCAGTAGTGGGGAATTTTCTGCAATGGGCGAAAGCCTGATGGAGCAATGCCGCGTGAAGGCAGAAGGCCCAAGGGTCATGAACTTCTTTTCTTGGAGAAGAAAGGTGATGGTATTTGAGAAATAAGTAGCGACTAACTCTGTGCCAGTAGCCGTGGTAAGATAGAGGATGCAAGCGTTATCTAGAATTATTGGGTGTAAAGCGTCTTTAGGTGGCTTTTCAAGTCCGTCGTCAAATTCCAAGGCTCAACCTTGGACAGGTGGTAGAAACTACAAAGTTGGAGTACAATAGGAGCAGAGGGAATTTTTGGTGGAGCGGTGTAATGCATTGAGATCGGAAAGAAGACCAACAATGAAAGTGCTTTGTTGGGCCGACACTGACACTAAGAGACGAAAGCTAGGGGAGGAAATGGGATTAGATACCCCAGTAATCCTACCCGTAAATGATGGATACTAAGTGTTGTGCGTATCGACCCGCGTAGTGTTGTAGCTAATGCGTTAAGTATCCCACCTGGGGAGTACGTTCGCAAGAATGAAACTCAAAGGAATTATCGGGGGCTTGCAAAAGCGGTGGAGCACGTGGTTCAATTTGATGCAAAGCGAAGAACCTTACCAGGGCTTGACATGCCGTGAATCCTCCTGAAAGAGAGGAGTGCCTTCGGGAATGCGGACACAGGTGGTAAAATTAGGATAGATCACTTTTTTTATTTTTTATTTTAAATATTTTTGTTCTTTATTACATCACAATTCTTCTTAAATTTAGATATAACATTACGTTTAATATTATTGTTATTCTATATATTGTTCTATTCCTTGATTCTCCAATGATTTAGTCAACATTTGAGATCTTCATATCAATTGTGGTTAGTCATTCTATGTTGTTTATCTTTTTTTTTACATTAGATTCTTAGCAATAGTCATGCTCTCAATGGAAGGAAGATTTGCTTCTGCAAGGAGTATATGATAGAGTGCATTTCCTTAATTTTGAGATTATATGTTATAAAACACTTTTTGATTTGCTATATTTTTTCGCATGCTTCTCTAGAGATGTTGCTCCACCAAATCTTAGAACCATATAAGACAACATGGGTAAAAATATAATATGTTAAAAAACAATTTTTGATTTAGCATATTTTTTCCCGTGCTTCTCTAGAGATGTTGCTACACCAAACCTTAGAACCATATAAGATAACAAGTGTAACAAGAGTTTTAAAGAGGAGATTTTTGTTTTGACATGATACAAGATCTGTCAAATTACAATTTGTTTTCAACATCATAATATCTTTCCATTCCTTGTTTATCCTTTTCTTGATGATATAGTTCTGGTTAAGCCTATAATCAAAGATTGATTTTGATATATTTTTAGGAAGTGCCTTCCTCCAAGTTATTGTGGTCATACAAAAAATTAATGTGATTGATATTTTTAGATTTAATTATCATTACTTCATTTGGTTATTATTAATATTAATGTTTGTATTAGAGCAAAAATATTTGAGAGTTTTTAGTTGCCTGTTGAGATCAAGACTCCTTAGCATAAGAATGACATTATTAGCATAGAGAATAAGGATGGTGACTATACCAACGAGAGTTGGATTGACACAAGCTACTTTGATGGCAGGGCACCTTGCCAAACCCACATTCACTCTCTCTCCGATGCATATAAAAATGCCCTTCAATATCATGCCCCAATAAAACTTAAATCTGGGGAAATTCAATAAAATATATGTGCGGAAGCTTCTATATCTCAAATCTGAGATTTGAGATATTAGAATAAAATTCTTATGGTTATAAATTCCCACTTTACAACCAGATTTCTGAAGCTTTACCTCCTTGCAGGATCTATGACTTAAACCATAGTCAAAATCAACTTAATTGCGGAAGTTTATTTCAATCTCTGTTTTGAGGTCTCAGATTAACACTCATATGGTTATAAAAACCAACACCGCGACCATACATAGAATTACCTTTTTAATTTCTGATTTGAAACCATATTTATACTTTGGACAACAAACCAAAGCACCACCAAACAATTATATTGTTATATTGTCGCAGGTTCATCGACCCATATCATATGCGCTCACCATAAACATGCTCAACCTTTGAACATTCTCACCAGCCCCAATGGTTCTCAATATTTGAATCATCATTCGAATTCCATCTAAAACCCAATTAACTTTTCATTTTCACATCATATGAAAATGCGCATCCACATATCAAAACTAAGGTACCAGTTTTAAATAAATATGTGCCTTCTCACCTTATCATTTGCCAATGTTCGACCTTGATTTCACAACGCATGGCACTCGGATAGTAACATTCACATTTTGGTTAAAAAACCGATATACAATGTAACACTTACATGCATACCTTGGATAAATTTCCACGCAACTTCTTGGCACCAACGTCGTCTGATCAAGTGAGCACAACATCCGACGGATATCGCACAGATTTCACTCACGTGCGTTAACCCTCCAATTTCATGCGATAAAGGCTGTATTTAAAACTCGCTTAACACCACGTGTCCACCAACAAATGCTATCACGTTTTTTTCACAAAAAAAACTTATCATTTATAAGCTACGCGAAACCCACTCCTTGATTCTAAAACCGCTTCTACTGTTCACTTGCTCCAGTTCCATTTATCGACTCAAGGTTTCGCTTTCCATATCTTCCATTAACTTCAATGCCATCAACATTCCGTTCCATCTCATTCATCCTTAAGCATCAACAGGCTAGAAACATAATCGGCTGAGATCATGTATTCTCCATTATCAAGTGATCAAGATCAACAGTAGCCTCAACGAATCGTTGGACTTTCAGTTTGAAGATGCTCTAATTCTTTAATACGCAACTCCTTCTCTCAGGATTAACGCATTCAACATTCAGTCTTCAACCCTCTACGCCTTAAGTTCACGGGTTTTATTGCGCCATTTCTTTGGAAATCCGCCTCTGTTAAATCTATGATTGACCCTCTTCGGCGCACGGACAATGCATGACTGTCTCTCTGTATTCAGTCACTGTGATACAATTCCATACAATGAAATCCTCATATGTGGCTTCAAAGCCTAGCCTTCTATTTACTGCATCTACACAACTGAGTGTATGACTCTTTTCTGAGACCGAACTTCCTCACACCTTCCAAGATTAAATCCTCGTTACATAGAATTGAGAAGTTATTTCTCTTCCATCTTATCGATTCAATCGATGCTTGATATATACAAAATTACTAATCAAATGTCCATAAAATCTGAACATTTCTCACACATCATTCAATCAATCCAAGGCACGATATTGACATTAGCTAACATCAATTTCTTCTATAGAGCATCATTTAAACTTCGAATTACAGAGTATATATTCCGCATTTCTCATACAATTGTTTATTGAAATTCACAGCCCATTCATGCAGAATTCAAATCAACCAATGCTCGTACAATTCTGAAACATATTCTTTCATAAATGAAATCACTTACAAAAATCTTCTTGTCTTGGCCAGATTTTCAAATCAAATGGCCCTTTTCAACTGCCCGTAGGCTTACAGGAACAAACCCCTATTTGCCCAAACTGAAGCACTCACGCACTCTAAAGGTCTGATTCTCTTGATGCCTTTGGGCTTACATTTATACAAAAAAACACTAATGAATCGATTCAGCTTCTTTGACGGCTCAACAAAACTTTTGGAATTCTCAAAGTCCTAAATTTAGCCTAAATCCCCAGATTTATTGAAACTGACTCTTCACATTAAATTCTCTCATGTTCTCCAGTGATTCGAGAACATTTACAATTCCTCACTATATTTATTCAAAATACTAATAATTACATAAGAAATTAAAAACATAAGACCCCACTATATCTATTAAAATACAAATATTTTTCGTAACCTAATGCCCCTGCATCAGACTCCCAAGGTCAAAATTAATCATGATCTCCTGATCATGTGCTTTCAGTCCTTGTCTTCCTGGATCCCACACTTTGTTCTGCAACTGATCATTTGCTGCAATATTCTTCTTCTGCACTTCTCCAGGCTTCCATATTTTATGTTGCATCATCCCGCTTGCTATGTTTTCACAGTCTGTCACTGTCTTCTTCTTGCTGCTGTTGTTTCTTTGTTTTCTGGTTGCTATCTTCTTCTCAGACACTTTCACCATCAACATTCTTATCAATTCAATTTATTTATCTAATATGTCTTCTGACTGCTGGATATTGCTTCCTCTTAATTGTTGAACTTCTACTTCTGCTTCTGCTTGCTGAGCCCTTGCTTGCTGGACTCTTACTGCTGCTTTTACTTCGGCTCTTGCTCTTAATTTATGAGCCCTTACGCTAACTGCCACCCAATCATCCATGCCCTCTTGTTTTCTGCAACAGAAAAACTCTTCTTGATTGTCACTTGTGACAATTTCTTCGATCTCTGCCTTCAACAATTTCTTGGACTGGTATTTAAATTTCCAGTCACTGTCATCATCTCTTTTCTTCTCCTGGACCAAACATCCTTTAGTCCTTCCATCAGTACCTGCAATCATAAAACAAACATCAATGTTATAAAATCTTTGTGTCTCTTCCTCTTCTTCTGGCAACACTTCAATCTGATGCTCTGTCATTTCTTCCAGCAACACTTAAATCTGTTTTCTCTCATTAGCACATCAGTATGCTGATTCCAATCCTTAAAATAATTCTCAAGACTGTCAGCTAGTCTCTCTTCTGCATCATCCTTCTCAAGGATATTTCTTTGGACTGGTTCATAAAAATAAACTTCTTCATTCCCTTCCAACTCTGCCTTTACAATCTGAACACTTTTTCTCTGTGTTTCTATCCTTTTCTCTAGAACACTTAACTCATGCCACAAATCTGTCATCTCATCTATGGAAACATTTATACAATCTGCACTATCTTCACAAGTCAAGTTTCCTGCTCTCACTACTTCTTCATCCTTCATCAAAATAGAATTCTGATCCTCCAACCCTGCAATAACTTCAGTCCCTTCTTTGTACTAGTTCATAAAAATGAACTTCTTCATTCCATTCTCATCTAAGGAAACATTTATACAATCTACACTATGTTCACAAGTCAAGTTTCCTGCTGTCACTACTTCTTCATCCTTCATCAGAATAGAATTCTGATCCTCCAACCCTGCAATAACTTCAGTCCCTTTCTTTGTATTGGTTCATAAAAATGAACTTCTTCATTCCCTTCCAGCTCTGCCTTTACAATTTGAACACTTTTTCTCTGTGTTTCTATCCTTTGCTCTAGAACACTTAACTCATGCCACAAATCTGTCATCTCATCTAAGGAAACATTTATACAATCTGCACTATCTTCACAAGTCAAGTTTCCTGCTGTCACTACTTCTTCATCCTTCATCAGAATAGAATTCTGATCCTCCAACCTTGCAATAACTTCAGTTATCTATCCATCACTCTTCACTTGGCCATTTAATCAAATCAATCTGTCATTATTATCATTAACAACAAATTTATCATCATCAGACATAACTGTCATGTTCCCATTGAAACAATATCTTTCATAAAACAAGGAATTTATGAATTCCTTTTGTTGCAGTAATTCAATCTGATCTTCATTTGAAAGATAATCATCATATGTGACTTGGAAACTTTCAGCTTCACCCAATACAGTTTCATCATATGAACTATTTTCTTCAATACCTGCATTCACACACAAATTGTCAGTTTCAAAACCATAAGACCCCATGGTCTCATTTGATGGTTCAATCATCAAATCCTCTTGCTGTTCCAAGTCTTCTATACAATTCAGAAATTCTTCAATGGTCTTCTCTTTCGTCTCTTCAAGCTATCCAATTGACTTCTCAATTTCCAACTTCTGGCCATCCTCATAATTTAAATTTATTTTGCTTCCAATGTATTGAAAAACAAAACTTTTCCCCAACTGTGTATGGACATCTACAAAATATCTGGCTGTCCCATTTTCTTCCTTTGTGACAACATCAGTAGTCTGTCCTCCTCCACATGTTTTTCCTGCAAACATACAAAAATTATCAGATGTAAAGTCATTTGAACCCTTGGTCTCACTTGAAGTTTCAGTGTTCAAGTCTTTCTCCAAATACTCAATCATTCTGAATAATTTCTCCTTTAGCTGAGCATGTATCATCTACTCTTTCTTCATCTGTAGCTTGCGCCACTTTACTCTCTTCTTCATGAGCCAACCAACTCTCTGGATTTCCTCTATCATCATCTTTAGTTTGTTGAATTGCTCCTTTATCTCAGCTACCTCTTTCTCATACTCTTTCTTTCTTAACTGTCTCTGTACGTCATCTGTCTTGGCGTCCTCTTTCTTCATCTTAATTCTGTTGTGGCCTCTTTCAGAACCTCTGTCATCTCTGCTATGACTATCAGTAGCCATCTTCTCCTTCATGAGTTCTCACTCATTCATCACGGGCTGCACTGAAACCTCTGCAATAACAAGTCTTCCTTGTTACAACTTACCTCACCAATCCTCTCTCTAGGTCTGGTCTTTTGGCAAGTACAGGTCCTCTATCTTCAGGAACCTTCTGAGCATTCCTCTTTGCTCCTTCAGGCTTCACTCCTCTGCAACCTCTCAGAACACATCTGTTCTCTTTTCGTCCAACCTCTGTTGGAATTTCTTCAGGTTCTGCCACACTTCCTCTTCCTCTTTAGAAAACCTCATTGGCTTCCTTCATCACTGCTTTTCAAAGCTGCGATCTTCTTGCTGAGCTTCTCCTCATCTGTCTGCAATCTGCATTTTGCAAACAAAATCTTCAAACGAAATAAAAAATACCTCACCTTCAAGGTTTGTTCAACATTCATTGCAATTGTTTATGCAATTTCTCCCAATGCTCTACTGCACTGCACGCTTTCCTGTCAGATTTAGCTCTGATCACCTTGTCATCACCTTTATACCTGTATGCACATCTTCAGAACATAACCTGGCAATCTTCAAAACACATTGCCTTCAACTTCAGTTTCTGAAAATCTGAATACCTTCACTGCATATCTCTTCAAATCTGCAATAACTCTTAAACAGATTTAAAACTTCAAATTTTCCTCATTGCCTTTACCAAGCATGTATTCCAAAAATTAAATTTTTAAAAAGAGCCTTCCTGCTTTGATACCACTTGATCGCAGGTCACCCCGCCAAACCCACATTCACTCTCTCTGTTGCATATAAAAATGCCCTTCAATATCATGCCCCAATAAAACTTAAATCTGGGTAAATTCAATAAAATATATGTGCGGAAGCTTCTATATCTCAAATCTAAGGTTTGAGATATTAGAATAAAATTATTATGGTTATAAATTCCCACTTTAAAACCAGATTTCTGAAGCTTTACCTCCTTGTAGGATCTATGATTTAAACCATAGTCAAATTCAACGTAATTGCGGAAGTTTATTTCAATCTCTGTTTTGAGGTCTCATCTTAACACTCATATGGTTATAAAAACCAACACCACGACCATACACAGAATTACCTTTTTAATTTCTGATTTGAAACCATATTTATACTTTGGACAACAAACAAAAGCATCACCAAACAATTATATTGTTATATTGCCGCAGGTTCATTGACCCATATCATATGCGCTCACCATAAACATGCTCAACCTTTGAACATTCTCACCAGCCCCAATGGTTCTCAATATTTGAATCATCATTCAAATTCCGTCTAAAACCCAATTAACTTTTCAGTTTCACATCATATAAAAATGCGAATCCACATATCAAAACTAAGGTACCAGTTTTAAATAAATATGTGCCTTCTCACCTTATCATTTGCCAAGGTTCGACCTTCATTTCACAACGCATGGCACTCGGGCAGTAACATTCACATTTTGGTTAAAAATTCGATATACAATGTAACACTTACAGGCATACCTTGGATAAATTTCCACGCAACTTCCTGGCACCAACGCCGTTCGATCAAGTGAGCACAACATCCGACGGATATCGCACGGATTTCACTCACGTGCCTTAACCCTCCAATTTCACGCGATAAAGGCTGTATTTAAAACCCGCTTAACACCACATGTCCACCAACGAATGCTATCACGTTTTTTCACAAAAACAACTTACCATTTATAAGCTACGCGAAACCCACTCCTTGATTCTAAAACCGCTTCTACTGTTTACTTGCTCCGGTTCCATTTATCGACTCAAGGTTCCTCTTTCCATATCTTCCATTAACTTTAACGCCATCAACATTCTATTCCATCTCATTCATCCTTAAGCATCAACAGGCTAGAAACATAACCGACTGAGATCATGTATTCTCCATTATCAAGTGATCAAGATCAACAGCAGCCTCAACAAATCGTTGGGTTTTCTGTTTGAAGACGCTCTAATTCTTTAATACGCAGCTCCTTCTCTCAGGATTAAGGCATTCAACATTCAATCTTCAACCCTCTACGCCTCAAGTTCACGGGTTTTATTGTGCCATTTCTTTGTAAATCCGTCTCTGTTAAATCTATGATTGACCCTCTTCGGTGCACGGAAAATGCATGACTGTCTCTCTGTATTCAGTCACTGTGATACAATTCCGTACAATGAAATCCTCATATGTGGCTTCAAAGCCTAGCCTTCTATTTACTGCATCTACACAACCGAGTGTATGACTCTTTTCTGAGATCGAACTTCCTCACACCTTCCAAGATTAAATCCTCGTTACATAGAATTGAGAAGTTATTCTCTTCCGTCTTATCGATTCAATCGATGCTCGATATATACAGAATTACTAATCAAATGTCCATAAAATCTGAACATTTCTCACACATCATTCAATCAATCCAAGGCACGATATTGACATTAGCTAACATCGATTTCTTCTATAGAGCATCATTTAAACCCAAAATTACAAAGTATATATTCCACATTTCTCATACAATTGTTTATTGAAATTCACAGCCCATTCACGTAGAATTCAAATCAACCAATGCTCATACAATTCTGAAACAGATTCTTTCATAAATGAAATCACTTGCAAAAACCTTCTTGTCTTGGCCAGATCTTCAAATCAAATGGCCCTTTTCAACTGCCCGTAGGCTTACAGGAACAAACCACTGTTTGCCCAAACTGAATCACTCACGCACTCTAAAGGTCTGATTCTCTTGATGCCTTTGGGCTTACATTTATACAAAAAAACACTAATGAATCGATTCAACTTCTTTGACAGCTCAACAAAACTTTTGGAATTCTCAAAGTCCTAAATTTATCCTTAATCCCCAGATTTACTGAAACTGACTCTTCACATTAAATTCTCTCATGTTCTCCAGTGATTCGAGAACATTTACAATTCTTCACTATATTTATTCAAAATACTAATAATTACATAAGAAATTAAAAACATAAGACCCCCTATATCTATTAAAATACAAAGTATTTTTTCGAACCTAATGCCCCTGCATCATACTTCTTTCAAACAACCCTCTAATTTGTGTGTATATACATGCCAAAAATGATAGGGGGATAGGGACAAGTTTGTTTAACTATTATTTTTTTCTAACCAGTCTTGATGTTGTTAAACTTGAAATACCATTTTCATACTACCTTAATGCAATAGCTAAATTTGAAGGGAAATGTTAGTCTTCTAGTACATTCCAAATAGCTAATGTGAAAGGAAATATTAATCTTGTAATACATTCCAAAGATAGCATGGTCATTATTTCAAAATATTCAATAAAGTCAATGAAACATCATAGGAGATTGACTTTATTACTCTAGCATTCCTCACGAATGATTATTAGTGTAACAACCATGCCTTTAGCTCTTTAGTTTGATTAGCAACTAAGTAAATTTTCGTCCAAGTCTTCATATTTTCTTTTATATTTTCTAGTGAAAACAAGGGCCTCATCTAGCCATAAATGATTAGGGTTGCGATCACTACTTAAAATAACAACTTGTTTGTTGTGCTAACATTTGAGTCTCCTAGTAGGATGAAACTACTTTCATTTTCATAGTGGAAATTATCCCATTTTAAATCATTGTTAGGGAAATTTTATCCATAATAATTTTCTTATAAAAATATAGAATTAATAGGGGTTGAATAAAATGTTACTATATAAATTTTCTTAGCATTAATATATGAAATCTCCATCCACTTATATTGATTGAAAGAGTCCTTGTGAAGCCTAATGTGAGGAAAAATGTTAGTTTTTATGTAACAAGCTATACCTCAAATGCCTCTGTGGAAGGAGCTCTTGTTTCACACCAACTACAGGACAAATTATTCTATGTTAGAAACTTTAGATTCTTCATGCTCTCAAGTTTCAAAAAGTGATATAATATCAATTTCACTAAGGATCTAACTTAATAAAGGTTCTTGATCCATGGAAAGCCATGTTTATCCCAAGAAAGGATTTTTTTAATAATAAGATTTCTATTTGTAATTATTATCCATTTGATTAATTCTTGATTTCTTTTATCTTATGAATTTCCTTCTTTATTTCAATTGGGTATTTTGAAATGGTCTTAATATATAAATATTCTTGATCCTTTTGAGACATAAATTAACCTATTTTAATGGTCAATTACTTTGTGTAATCTCTTTAATTTTATGAGTTATGTTGTTTTGATTTGTAATTCTTCCTTGACTATTGCGAGTCCATCCTTATCTCCCTAGTTTTTTAAACAAAAAATTGAGGTTCATGTCTCTTTTGTTATGCTCATGGTACACAATGAGCTTATTCATTTTCCAATTGATGGATTTGATCTCCAATTATCCTTATGAGCCAATTAGGATCACATTTAATATTTTTTTTAATTCTAACTCTTTAATCTTGTACTTCATACTAAGTGTTTTTTAGATTATTAGCCTCACTTTAGGTTGACTATTATTTTATTAGCTTTTCTTTCCTATTTTTCTGTAATCTAATCCCATTTTTTTTGCAACTTACTCTCCAACCCTAATATTTTATTATCTGTTTGTTTCTTGATTTTGTCTTCAAATGATTTGAGCTTATTATGTAGCATTACCTTTGACTCTATTTTATATTTAACTTCTTTCCTTACTCTTTGTTTATGCATTGATTCAATATATTCAAAAATATTATCTAAGAGTTAATTTATTAGGCCTCCCCTTGAGATGGTTTGGTAAGTGTGGTCAATGGTTCAATTAGAATAAAATAAAAGAGGAAGTAAATCATAAACAAGAGTGGAGAAAATAACTTGTGCACCTAATTAGATTAAAAGCATATATTAGGATTGTAGAAGTAGATCTCAATGAAAATGTCTTCGTGAAAATGTTGCATGAAAATTTCTGACTAGAAATGTTTCATGGCAATGTCTTATGGAAATGTCCCATAAAAATGCTGTACTCAAAATATTTCTCTAGTGGAAATGACTTAATCAAAATGCTCCATGAAAATGGATTGATGTACTCATGAATCATTGGAAGTGGAATGGATGATTATTTGATGAAAATTATTGAATCAATTTATTTCTCATCTTAAAAAGCATGATGTCTGTCTTTATATTAGGTGAAATTGGTTATATGTAGGACATAATAGACTTATTCTTACAACCAAGTTAAGTATATTCAATTGATATTCCAGACTTAACCCAAGTAAAGTACTCCATAGTTGCGACTACACCTTGTCGTAATGAAAAAATATTGTTTACAACTCGTAGCTATATTCCTAATTTCCATTGTAATCTTAAGAGCTCTATTTCATTGTGTTAATCCTTACATTTTCTCAGTTACTTTGGGCCTTTGACCAAGCGCTACTTGTGATTTAATTGTTTAGTCAAGGTGAGCCTAAAGCAAGACAAGGGGAAAGATGTAGCCTATGGTTTGGGATATGAAAAAGTTCTTGCTTTCCAAGATCAACTTAAGAATAATAGTTTATATGGAGATTGTAACGAACGACGAGGGTTTATATATTTTCAATGTATCACATTAAGGATTAGGACCAGATAGATGGATACATAGTGCACTCTTGTACATATATATTTTTAAATAAAAAATGTGGAAAATTATTAAGATCTGATCCATCCTGTGATCCACTATCCTATTCAAACAACATTAAATTGTAGGTAATCGTTGGAATACCTCATATCAACGAAGAATCTATCCCAATCTATTGAGAGACTCTTGTACGAGATTTTTCATTGAATTTCTCATTCAGTAAGCATGAGCAATATTAGGCCTTGAAGAGGACTCAAACCTCCACGCTCTTAAGCATGATATTTTGGGTCTCGTGGGAATTACTTGATACAATATTTAAATTTTATATGCCTACGAGGATTTGGATTTATGGTGAATGGGTGAACTGTTAAGTAATTCTTTGTGTTAGGTCACTGGTTCAAGTCCATTATGGGTGGTCCCACCTACGTAACCTTACTGGAAAAAAAATATTTAACTTTCATACACCAATAATACATAGTGCATGCACATACATATATGATATGTATGTACGTGTTACACAATATAGTTTCAATATGAAACCAAAAGTGAGTGCATAATTCCTTCCATAAACTTAAAACCTTAGGTTTTTCATAATTGTTTTCCCAATTAATACATATTGATAAACAATATAGTTTCATTTTTCAAACACATAACTATGCATCAACTCCTTTCATAACCGTAATAACCTTGGAACTTTTCTTGATGTTTTTCTAATCAAAACATAGTGGGAAACAATATAATTTCATTAATCAAATATAAAACCACCATGTATTTCATCCAATCAGGTTGTTTCTTTTGGGTGGGATAAATATTTTAAATTGGTTATGTGAATAGAAGTAATTTTCATGTGTCTTTATCTCTTTTTTTTTTTTTAATATGAAAAATCTCTCTTTAAGTTCCTACTTGAAAAACAACATGGTGGGAGGTAGTTAGTGACATACCACAAATTTTATTGACTAAACAATGGGTTCTGTTACAACTGGTCAAATCATCAAACTTAAAATTACTATGTATAAACTCATTTCATAATCGTAGAAGTTTTTTCCAGTCAAGATATCTTAGTAGTTTTTTCTTTTGATTAGGCGTTGATTTTTAATGTTACGAGTATTCTTTGTATTTATAAATCATCTAATAATTTAATGTGTAGACCACTTCTATATTATCAATTTCGATTGAGTGTATATTTTATTATCTAAAAACAAAATTAATTTTCAATTTTCTTGTGTCATTGGTATTTTTGGAAAGATTCTTAATATTTCATTTTATTTTCTAGATTTGTTTTTCTTCAAAGAAATATCTTCTGTCATCTTTATGATCTATATAATCAACTTAAATTTGTGGTAGCCTAATATCCTTTATTCATTTGAAATCCAATATTATCTATATTTAAATAATTTGTTAATGGATTTATGATCAATTAATTTTTTCCCTTTTAATATATTAATACTACTTTATCGTTGTTTAATTAAATAACAATGAAAGTATGATATGCATATAAATGAGACATTTTCATAGTTTAACATTTGTTTCTTTATTATAAAAAAACTCTAATTATGTTAAATTTTTTTTTTATTAAAAAACGAAAACATTATATGCATCCAAATGGCACATTTTCATAATACAACAATTATTTTCTTATTGTACTAGAAAACTTCAAATATATTGTAAATAATGGCTTATCAAATCCTTATCTAAATTTTTGTCTTCTCATTCGATTAGAAAACTTGGAACATGAATTAAATAACAGTTGGTGAAAATCCTCAAAAAATATTGTTTATATGTAACAAATGTTGTATTTTAATTTTTTTATAAGATAAAAAAAAGATTTTTCTTAATTAGTGTTACAAATATTTGATTATTGATTGTTTAATTAAATAACAATGAAAGTATGATATGCATACTCCTTTATCGTTGTTTAATTAAATAACAATGAAAGTATGATATGCATATAAATGAGACATTTTCATAGTTTAGCATTTATTTCTTTATTGTAAAAAAAAACTTGAATTATGCTAAAAAAATCTTTTATTAAAAAATAAAAACATTTTATGCATCCAAATGGCACATTTTCATAATACAACAATTTTTTTTTATTGTACTAGAAAACTTCAAATATATTGTAAATAATGGCTTATCAAAATCCTTATCTAAATTTTATCTAAATTTTTGTCTTCTCATTAAATTAGAAAACTTGGAACATGAATAAAACAACACTGGGTGAAAATCCTACAAAAATATTGTTTATATGTAACAAATGTTGTATTTTAATTTTTTTATAAGATAGAAAAAGATTTTTCCTAATTAGCGTTACAAATATTTGATTGTTTATATCCCCCCTAAAATTTTTATAAGTTAGAACAAGAATTTTCTTAATTAGTGTTACAAATATTTGATTATTTATATCTCCCCTCTCCACACACACACACACACATATATATATATAAATTTTCCAATTTATTATAAATACATGATAAAAATCTCCATTGTAGATTAAGAAAATGTTTATAAATACCTTTTAGAAGGAAATGGATACCAACTTTATTAAAAATGTGTAAAAGATATAAGTATAGCGATTGTAAAATACCATTTTTTGTAACACGTTAATAAATCTCCATAACTAAATAATTGGATGTTAAATTAAATTGATCTTAGTGAAAATGTAAACAAGCTTTAATATGCATATCAAATCAAGAAAGATAATTGACCTCTTCTTTTTCGAAATTGTTGTTAAGTAAATAAGCTTCATTGATATCAAAATATTAATGGTATATTTTTCAAGGAAATATTTATTGGGAAATTCAAGGCATAGTTACCCACATTCATATACCTATTAAACCGATTGATTTAGACTAGCGTGTCTAAGTTATAGTGATTAAAACCAAGCATTGGATAGCAAAAAACTAGACAAATATCCAACAATATTGGTAACAATTGGTTGAGCTAAATTATTAGGGTCACTTATTTTTGCTCTATGTGCCAGTGTATGTGTGTGTATTATTTGGAAGGTGGTTGGACTACACAAAGAGGCTTATTAATATCAAAATATTGGCATTTACTATTATGTTCTATATTTATTATTTTTTGTTACCTTTTTATTAGATTGTGTTTGTATTGAATGGAGATGTGATGCATGTTATCATATAACACATGTTTTCATACATTCTTATTTTAAATATTGAATGAATGCATGGAATGTTGTCGAACTTGACGGATAATTTATTTTTCAAAACTTTATGCTTGCTAGAATTTGAATTTGGTTATACGGAAATATCTTGTCTCAATAAATAAACCATATCTTGATAGTTTACTTATTAAATTTTAAATAGCAATGGAAGATAGACATGAAACCATGTTAAACAAAACCATTGGTAGGCATGGTTATTGATAAAAGTTCAAAATTTTAAATAAGCAAAACCTTGAAACCACAATGATTGCCTAAGTGGAAGCCAACAATAATAAAGGCTTCATTTTAATCTTTACTAAAATATTTTTTTGACAAGGGTTATTTGATTTATCGACATTAATGGTAAGTAACACGATGACTGTTTTAGTTGGTCATTCCCTCACTAGTAATATTACATTTGAATGGTATGTGAAAAAATAGAACATATGCACTTCCACTTACCTATTTCAAATACAATATAAGAAAATAGGTAAAACTACTGAAGTCCATGGGGTATTATGGGTAGAGAAATTCGAATCTTCTACAATAAGATATAACATGGATATTCCTTGGTCTTCCCATTGTTTAATCTAAAAGAATTTGAAATCGACTCTAGAGTATGTCCAAATTGTGCAATAATTTCCATATTTCTAAAACATAACTATCATTGAATTTATATTGTGATCACAAATATTTATACCCATCATATAAACTCAATTTTCCTTGCCTAATACAATCTTGTGTATATGAAAAAAATGGTTTAGGGAAGTGATAAAACAAATTATCCATTTTTCAAAAAGTATTATAGTGAAGTTTGGATGTAAAAACTAAATAATGCTCTCAAAGAGCTCTCTAGTCTTGAATATATCATTCCTGCACCTATGATTGAGGATATCTAAATAGTGTTTACATACCAAATTGTAATAATGGTACTTTGCAGATGATACTCATTAGCCATTTATTCTCCCATTAAACCTTTAATTAATTCTCTCATTGCACTAGGTTTCTCATGCAATACTAAGCATGCTCTTATTTTTCCATTTGTACTTAATGTGCATGATTTATTCTTGTTAAAATGAAATTTTCGAGTTTCCATAAGCAACTTTCATTTTTTAATCATTTACAATATTTTGCATATCCCTCACTAAACCTGAATATCGTTCACATTTTTCATGCATTAGGGAAATTTTGAGGTCTAAAATGGGCCTCCTAAGGAAATAATAAAATAATAGCTAAACCAATAAAATAATATTTATTAATTTGAAATTCACTTTTTGCATCACAATCCATGTAACCATAGTTAAATTCAATTCAAAAGTTGTACCAAAATAAAATTAATAAAAAATTGTATTGATGTGACTATAAATAAGAATGAGCTTTTCAAGAAAAAGTCATTATCATTGAACAACTAATGCATTTGTCCTTTGTACTTAAATAACTTGAAATAAAATATAAATATAAATGTATAAATTCTTAATTATTATATGCTATTAATTAAAATTTATATTATTTAAATTGTATAATAACATGTAATTAATATACTATATAAAAATAATATAATAAATGTATAGGGATATGAATTGTTTCTTTCAAGAAATATGAAATAACAATAATATATATTTATTCAAAAAATTTGAAATGACATTTATTATGAGTACTTTACTTTGACTTTAAAAGTACTTAGAGCACTACCATGGTTAACCATGAGTTTTATCCACCATTGAGAATGTGACAAGTAATTACCTTTAACTCAATCAATGCCACCTCAACCATTAGGGATGATGTCATCCTCTAAAATGTGATTGGTTCTCATAAAGTGAATTTTGATTGTACATTTTCCTTACGAGGCCCATTTTAGACCTCAAAATTCCCCTAATGTATATCTATCCTTGATTATATAGAAAACATTTAATCTTAAGTAGGTGGGTAGTGGAGAAGTGTTGCATGTTACCAAAGTACTTTGTAGTTGAGAAGAATTGCATGAAATGGAGAAGTGTTGTAATAATGTTGGGTTTAGGTCTAATGATTGGGATGAGGTGTTGCAACATGAATGACCCAAGTTCAATTAGTGATGATCATAAAGCCCTAAATTATAAGTTGAAAGAGTTTAATAGGATAGGTTTTCATGGAGTATCATTTTTAAAAAGTGCCATACAGAGTTAATTTAGGAATTGGCTTATACTAGTAACCATTGAATGAAATTTTGAAGTGTGGTGTGCAAGAAGGGAAGTGTTGTGGGTTTGCTATGAAGCATGATTTAACCTATTTTGTTGCATAATCGCTAGTGATTACTTCCAAAGTGGGTTCATTAATGACACATATTCATAAAGAGAACAATCATTAAATGCCAACTAGGGTACACAGTCATATGATTTTGTTGTAAGATGTTGGAAATATGACAATTTGCAAGATTATACAAAGATGGTTTTATGACGAATCTATGATTTAGATGAATTAGGTTGAATCCATCTATCCATTCATTGTGTGTCCAACTAATTTCACCTGATGGACATGTACCCAACCAAGTGTGTCCATCCAAGTGTACCCAAGTCATTTATAATCCAATTAGTTCTTCTTGGCCACCTTGTTTTTCATTCTTAGTGCATGCTTCGAAATAAGGTCATTCATTAAATCACTTTTTTTCCTTCGCTTGCCAAGTTTCCTTCCAATCTTCTTTTGGTGTGTCTAACTAATGCAACCTAACAAGGTTTATGGTTTACCTAATTTGAGGAAGGATGTTCAACATGTCTGTGGTGCCCCTTACCATCATGCAAGGGAACCCAAAAATGACTCTTATAGTCATCAAACTTCTATCATGTCCATCCATGTAGTTTAATTACCATGAAGGTGATCATGTGATTGAGGTGCCTAAAGAAATTCAAGGTTAGGGCCTTACATCCTCCCCCACTAAATATTGTTTCCATCCAAAAACATCCTTGAGAACATGTTGTCATCACATGCATATATTGTAATTTATTTCTTCTACTACTTTACACTATTAGTTACAAAAGTACTTGTGAAAAATTCTCATTGTCCAATAGTTACTTTGGATGAAGCGTCTTTGCCCAAAATTTTTTAACAATGCCTTTTGGATGTCTATGTTGTTGTTGTAGAAAATTAAACTTCATTAAGAATATCATATGAAAGTTAAAGTGTTGTGCATCTCCAAACCTACTACGACATTATTACTTTGACTCATTCTTCCATACCTTTGTGCATTTTCAACATCCATGTTTTGAAACTAGTTGGGTGATAAGTACAAATTGCTATGTCCAACCAATAAAAATGAACCTCTTCATGCCCAAACAATTAGTTCCATATGCACTTAATCCATCTTGTACAACTCATTTGAACTAAGGAAAGATCACCACCTTTGCCTCTATACTATCATGCCACTTTTAGATAACAAATTCCAAGGAACCTTTTCCACATGTGCATTAGGATCCATTTCTTGCTCCTAAACAATGAGCCACCTTATAGTTCATTAGAGAAAAGGAAATGGAAATTTGTTTCAAGTCCGGTACCAAAAAATGTTTTTGACTTGTGCTTTGTGCTCAAGTATTTCAAAATTTCTTGCTTCCCTGGGATGTGATTCAACCTAATTAATCTAACTAGTCTATTTTTAGTTATAAACTATAGGCCCCCATGCCTAATCTACAAAAATATACAATGTTATTTACATCACAATAAGTGAAATATTCATTTCCAACTTCTATATCGAACTAAGAGTCTTAAATTTCTTTAGTTGTCAAAAAAGGCACATCAATCACCTTTTCCCTTTGTTGTCTCTCCTTGGACTACCTCTTATTCAAACCCTTAATTGGTGGTTGATCTACCTCAAATTCCTCTTATAGGATTCATAAAACCTCATAAAACACATGTGTACCAACCTCAAATTGTTATATTTGATTAATTTGGAGAGTTATTAACTCATGCCTAGATTTGTTTTTTTTCAAATATTCCATCATCTTTGCCACTAAGAGTTCTAATAGGTGGTTTCCTTTATGCACTCCTCAAATCCAAAACCTATACTATTTTTTATAAAAAAATATACATTTGTTTGGCTTACCTCCTTTTGTGTATATTTCTATGTGTAACATCTCATTTCTTGTTGAGTGCCTTTTCCAACGACCTCCACAACCATTGTTGGTGCAAAGTTAGTCTCATTGCCAACATCTTTCTTCCAGTTACTTAAAGTGTACAATAATTTAGTCTTTTTCAATACCAAATCCATCGAATTTTCTAATGTTTCCATCCTACTCATGGAAATGTATTATCATCTTGGAAATATAAGGTTTCTTTTACCTAAACCATCTTTTCTTGCTACTATGCAATGACACAAGGCATGTCTATAGGTTCATTGGTTGCCTTAATCAACTTTATGGTGACATTAATGGAATCCTTACCAACTCCCTTTTAGTCATCATAAGAAAAATTTAATAACATCAAAAAATTCTCATGGGGCACCAAAATTGCTTTAGAAAGATTGGGAAAGTCCAAATCTATGATGACTATATGGTTATTCCAAATTGTTGAACCATTCTCAAACCTTCTAAGGCATGGAACAAATGACTCTTGTTTTTGGATTCATTGTTGATTTCACCACCTTGAATTTGTTTATGCTACTCATAGTCTCATGATGAAGTGTTGCAGTGATTTGTTCACTTACAATGATGTGGGTGTTGAAAATGTAACTAGTTTCAGTTTTCATAATTTTCATTGTAATAATTTCAATATGCATCTAATGTAACAAACAAAAGAAGAAAATAAAAAATTATTATTATTAAAACATGAGTTTCATGCTCGTTATTAATGGTCTTCTATGTAAAATCATGTTCTTCATGCTTCTAGGGTTTGTTATATCATAAGATTTATTGTCATGAGTCAAAGGAGTCAACATAATGTTTATAAGACCCTTTTGGGAAAAATGTAATTGGAAAATAATTATTTTTGAGTCTATAAAGTATTGGAAACTCCAAAAGTACAATTCGGCCCAGGCAACTTCAATTCGGACTAAAGGAGGGAATTTGACCAATTGGAAAGGCTATATAAAGGAGCAACTCGACCTCAGTTGATTCTCACTCACCATGAATTTTTATCTCAAGGAAAAATTTCTATCTATAGCTGGAAGAAAGAAGAAAAAAAGTGTAAAGTTCTAGAAAAAGAAGAAGACTTTTTTTTGGGCTATCTCTCTCTCACACATGCGAAAGTCTAGGTTTTCTGCAACTACAAAGGAATCTGAAATTATGGGTCTAAGTTGTAGTAGGTTGAAGTGAAATATCTTGTAGCTAGAAGGAAGAATACTCTATCTTGACCTTGTTGACCTTGGAAACAACTATCTTTCTCTAGGAAGGTCTGAGGAGGAACTTGAATTAGGGTTTTTTGTAGCAGTTGCAAGGCAAAAATTACAGGGCCAAAGTTGCAGGATAAGTTCTAGAAAAAGAAGAAGACTTTTTTTTGGGCTATATCTCTCTCACATGCGGAAGTCTAGGTTTTCTGAGACTACAAAGGAATATGAAATTATGGGTCTAAGTTGTAGTAGGTTGAAGTGAAATATCTTGTAGCTAGAAGGAAGACTACTCTATCTTGACCTTGTTGACCTTGGAAGCAACTATCTTGCTCTAGGAAGGTCTCAGGAGGAAGCTGAATTAGGGTTTTTTGAAGCAGTTGCAAAGAAACAATTACAGGGTCAAAGTTGCAGGATAAGTTCTAGAAAAATAAGAAGAATTTTTTTGGGCTATATCTCTCTCACACATGCAGAAGTCTAGGTTTTCTACAACTACAAAGGAATCTGAAATTATGGGTCTAAGTTGCAGTAGGTTGAAGTGAAATATCTTGTAGCTAGAAGGAAGAATAATCTATTTTGACCTTGTTGACCTTGGAAGCAGCTATCTTGCTCTAGGAAGGTCTTAGGAGGAAGTTGAATTAGGGTTTTTTGTAGCAGTTGCAAGGAAAAAATTACAGAGTCAAACTTGTAGGATATGTTGCAATATCGAAGCTGGCAAGTCAAAGTTACGGTATTGAAGTTGGTTGGTGCAGAATCAAAGGACTTGTTTCTTAGAGGACTTGGTCTAGGGTTTGGGTTTTTGTGTCTCATTTGAAGTAGATTGTATAAGAAGAGAAGAGTTTTTCAAGGTTTTCCCCTTGGAGGGGATTTTTCCTAGCCGAGAGCCTAATTTTTGTGTCCTCTATTGTTACTACTTTGTTCTTGATATTTGTTTGATGAAAATATCTAACTAAAGAACAGAGTAAAAATAAGTAAGTTCACAAGCAAATATTAAGGTTAAGGAAAACTGATATAATTAGCTACCACATTGAATTTTCCAACATGGTATGAAAGCTAATGTGAACAAGAAGGAAGTCAGAAGGATCATCTTGTGGACACAAATAAGAGTTTTCTTGTCAAGGGGAATCATCCGTGGAAGAAAAGAACTAGAAGACCTATTGATATGGAAGGAGGGTATCTAAATTGAAGAAGGTCATGATTACATCAAGCTCTCATCAAAGGAGGCTTGAGAGGAAGACTATAAGGAAGGTTATCTCTTGGGAAAAGGAGATCTATTTAAAAGCTCATTGAAAGGAAACTTTGAAGAAAGCATAAAAAGGATCTCGATATCATTCATCACCCTTGAAAGTTGTTGTTGGATGAACCCTAGGAAAAATATTTCAAAGAAATTATTGAAGTTTCTTCAAAGGTCTTAAGGGAATCAAGAAAGGTTGAATACATCATCAAGGAAGAGAAGAATCTTGGTTATGAAGTAAGTATCTTATTATTACTCCATGTATGAATCTATAGGTCATATGGGTTCTTTCTGCAAGGAGATAAATAAGCTCGTTGGAGCATTAAATTTCCTAGCATGGAAGAAAATGATTGACCTGGCACTTATAGAACATGAGGTAATGGAATATGTAACTAGGGAAATTATTGAACCGCGAAAAGACAAGACTCAGGAACTTGCAAAGTACAAGAAAGGGAAAGTAAGGGAAGAAAGGATGATATTTGAATCCATTGAAGATCCTCTTGTTCCATTTGTTGCAAATTTGAAAACTTCTAAGGTTATGTATGAAAAGCTAGTGAACTTGTACTTTGTAAGTCCATCAAGACAAAAGATGTCTTTGTGAAATAAACTATACAAGTTGAAGAAATCAAAGGATGATGACATGAAATCATTTCTAATGAAGATCTCTCAATTAATAGATCACTTGCATGGTCTTGGAGAGACAATTTCATATTCATAAATGACCATTTGTGTATTAAATGCATTGCCACCATAATGGAGCAACTTTTCAAAAATCATCTACTCTAAGAAAGATTCAACTCCCTTTGATGAGTTGTGGGATCAATGCATTTTGTAAGAATCTAGGATAAAGGTAAAATATGACATTGGATTAGACGAACAATCTTAAGCCTTTCGAGCTTGAGTCCAGAAACTAGAGAAGGGAAAGTTCGCGAAGTACAAGAAGAAATATATGTCTAGGGTTCAATGATTTAAGTGTAGTAAATTTTGACACTATAAGAGGGATCATCCAATCCAAAAAAACAACAAGATAAATGAAAGAGTGAGGCTCACATGGATGAGGAAATAGGGAAACCTGAGAATAAGCCGAAGAAAGAAGATGTGAAGTATCTTTGCTATTGAAGAAGGAAAACTATTTGTCCGGTTATTTTTTAGGATTAATATTTCCTCTAGAATAGTATGCATTGCTGTTTACTTTAAAAGGAATATTGATTTTGAATAAAATCATAGAGAGAAGCATGTGATAGTAGCATATGTAGAGTCTAATTGGATATGATGATGATGACGATGATGATGGTTACCATCTGTTAAGACCAATGTGGTCTATCAGACCTTAAGAGAGGAGAAAGAATCTAAGTTTGATTCTTCAAAATCTTGTTTGCATGGTCAAAGAGAAAGGAAATAAGTGCTCTAAGATCACTATAGGTTAGATTAATAGGTCAATAAGATTGGAAGTGTGGTAGATGGTAGGGAATTGAGAGGGAATGTGAGTAAGAGTTGGACAGTCTAAAAGGAAGTGCTTTTCATCTTACACCTGCTTAGAAACACAAATCTAATAGATTCTATCGTTTCAAGGGGTCTTGGGAATATACCATCACCTGGTATGACTTCGAAGCTCATGGGAATTAATTATTATCTTAGTGATGTTAATTTTATTCTTATTGCTGGACAACATAGCGAGATAATTTTGATTATAAAGAGTGGGGTTGATCACTTCCTTATAATATCTTAGCTTCCTTTTACACTCTAGTTCCTGATCCTCCCACAACTTGTACTTAAAATTGGAGGTAATAGTATTTTTGATATTATCTTTGCTTCCTATACTGAGCCCCTCCTTAATTCCCCAATGGTTGAGCCAAGACTGAGAATCTTTATGCCACCCATGCTTGAGGTGAAGGTGAGGGTTTTGACTACAATTAGAAGCAATTTTAGGGAGCCTTTTTTATTCCATGTTGTCAAGCTTCTTCTTATACATTAGATATATAAACATAGTCGTAATTTTAATGGGGAACAACCAAATTCGATCAAGAGGATAGGATAAGGAGTATTTCCCTTGATCATATTATCCATCTAGGAATTATTATGGTAGAGGTAGTCATCTTGCTAAGATGGAGCATTATGATCCTATAAGTGTTGGAAAATCAAAGTGCCAAAAAGATTTTCTTATATTGATAATTAATTGTGATATTCTTATGTTCTTATTAACTTTCTTATGTTATTCTTTTATCTTTGTTTCATCAAGAAATTATCAAGTGCGAAAAAATGAAGATCATGGACACTAGATGTAGGCAAAAAACCAGGGAAAAACCCGTATACAAGGGAAAACCCAGTCAAAAAATCTTCCTACAGTAGATTCATATGGAAGTGACACAACCAAGACCCTATCCCACTAGACCTTCCTCATCCACCAAGTTATCCTTCTATGATGCAAAAAACTTCTATCTTCTCTTCTTGTTCAACAACATCAACCCAACAACATCTCAGAAAATTCAATCCCAGTTACTGCAACTACAACAGAAATTTTGATCTCCCAGAAACTGCATATTTTTGACCACCAGCTTCAGAAATTCGACCCTACTGCAGGTTTAGAATTTTTTTCCTAGGTTTAGCTTAATAACTTCACATGTGTGAGAGAAATATAGCCCAAAAAAATTATTTCCTTCATCCAACTTCTTTCCTTCTTTTCTTGCAACTTTTCACTCTTTCCTGCAACCAAGTTACTTCACTTTACTGCAAATCAAACTTGATGAAAGTGTGTGAAAAATAAGGTTAAGTTTCTCCAATATATAGGCTTCTGGTGAGGTCGAATTACCTTGTTTGAGGCCGACTTTGTGGAGGAGGGCTAAATGACATATTTTACAATAAAATAATTTTCTTTCTTGACAAATAATTCCCAAGAAGGTCTCTTTACAATATGACATGGAAAAAGGACAGTTGACATAAGCCCTACAGTTCTACAATGGAGACCTTGACCTAAAAA
The DNA here is from genome assembly GCA_034641835.2 of Pinus albicaulis. Taxonomy (NCBI): domain Eukaryota; kingdom Viridiplantae; phylum Streptophyta; class Pinopsida; order Pinales; family Pinaceae; genus Pinus; species Pinus albicaulis. The sequence goes on along the minus strand of CM076584.1, from coordinate 1,644,329,205 downwards.
CAATTGACCCAAGCATGAAACCCATGCTTTAATAAGTCAATTTATATAATAATAAAATTTAATTTTCTTTCTTTTGATAAATATATTTCATTATGAAGCAAATACAATTATGAATAACAAACCTAGTTACATTCTCCAACACTCCCTCTTAATTAGGGAGGTATTCGTATATATTCAAGTACATGAAATGTCTCAAAGAACATGAACTACAAAGATTTTATGCACATACAATGGCACTGATTAGATTCCTAACTAGGAAACCTATCCGAGTGGGAATAATATGAAATAAAGCCTTCAGCCACTATAGACACCATCATGCTTACTTATTATCCATCAACCCATAGATATAGGTGCATAATGCAAGGTCCGATCTCTATGACCAATACCACCCTCCCTAATCCGGGAAGTAGACATCAACACACAGGCTGGACAGATGTCCTCCCAGAAATTTTGCATTACACACGATGCCTCAACACTCTTGATTATTCAAATCGGTAACAACATATATTTTTTGATCAAACAGATTGGTAACATCAAATTTCTCCCAATCAAACAAATCAGTAACATCAAATAAATCAAGCGCGCAAAAATTTGAGAGATTTACTTGTACAAACACAACCCCGATTAGTAACAAAATTTCAAATATACATAAGTAAACACAAACCTTAGAGGTATTCAATCATCTCAATTCCACTTATATAAATTTATTCATATGCAACTAGTCAAAAGTGTTTCTTCTTTCATTCTTTCAGAAACACCAGGAGATCCTCAATATACATTCTCCAATTTCTTCTTCAAGGTATCCACCATGACTATCATAATATTCCCTCCCTCTAAACTTGAGAGATATATCTTTTCTTTTATCCAGGCCCCCTCTTAACTTACGAAGATCAACTACTTTCTATAACATTGGAGAGTCTTTCAAGGCTTCATTCCCTCTTATCAAAGTCATCTTGATCATCATCATTCATATAAATTCCTTCATCATGCTTACTTATAAAGTCAAATTTACTTACAAATATCTTCAACATCTTGAATATTATGTACTTGCACAACTTAAATATAAATTACCACCAAATACATATATAGAAGCATGAAGTTAACTATATCATAATCATACATTAGACTTAGTTAGGTTTAAAATAAGCAAGATATGCATAATTTTATACTTCAACTTATTGCTAGAGTTTTGTTACAAACCCCAGATCACATAAGTAACTCAATCAATATATCAATCTCATTATATCTAGGGCCTCAATATTACTTCAAGAGATATGTCAAACTCTACTAGGATATATTGCAAACCCTAGAATTCATCTTTGAGATATTAAGCCTTAGATATCAACAATCAAAACCAATCATATCACAACCAAAGGTTTCAAAAATATGACCAACTGCTACCCTAGATTACATTGGAAACAATATAACCACATCATAGAATATCAAACTTCTACTAGGACTTACTTACAAACCCTAGAATTATGAGCATCAATAAATAGGTTATAATATATATATATATGATTTCATAATCATGCGCAAGCATATAAATATTTGTTAGATAAACCCAAGATACAAATATCAATACATAAAAGTTATACATATAATAATTTTTATCAGGCTAGGGTTTCAATTTTGATCAGGCTAGGTATAACGTTGAGCACGTTCCCTAGAAAAACTCGACAATATCATGGTATTCAAACATACGAAAATTCTTAGAGCATGATGCCTTTCCCACACATGTATCGAATAAACAAAATAGGGAAATTCACTCTAAGGCTCTATATTATCAGTTCGTTCATGGAGTGCATTTCAGAAATCACCATAATGGTGTCTTGCTAAGATGCCTAGAGCCTCAAGATACATAAAAGGTATTACGAGATTTCCACGACAGACCGGAAGGTGGACATTATGCGGGTGATACAACTGCACATAAAGTGATGAGGGTTGGTTATTATTGGCCCACCTTATTCAAGGAAGCTCATGCTTATTCCTGTAAGTGCCCAACTTATTGGAGATGTGTCAGACGAGACCATAAGTTAGTTGCCCCACTGCTACCAGTAGCAGTCGAGGAACCTTTTCAACAGTGGGGACTAGATGTTATTGGAGAAATATTTCCACACTCATAAAAGAAAATCAATATATCTTGATAGAAACATATTGTTTTACTTGGTGGACAAAATCAGTTCCTTTAAGACAAGTTAACAGCGAGGAAGTCATCTAATTCTTAAAGAAAAACATTATAACTAGGTTTGGAATTTCAACGTCTGTTGTCTTTGATAATGTGAATTATTTTTCTTCATTGAAACTTTATGAGTTCACATTAGAAAATGGTATCGTATTAAAGCATGCATCAAATTATTACCCACGGGGAAATGGTTTAGCACAATCAACACACAAAAAATTCATTTTCATAATCAAGAAAATTGTTTTCTATGAGCAAAGGAACTATCATAATTCTTTCGTAAATGCATTATGGGTTTACCATGTAACTCCTAAGCCTTCCCTCAAAGCCTTGACATACTTCTTGGTATACGGTAAAGAATTTATCTTTCCTCCTAACCTATATCTCCCAGCCTTGCAACTCTCCCAAGAGTCCCAAGGCATACTGTGCCTTCTGGTTCAAAGCAGGATAAATACTTTTCTTAGACTTGACGAAGAAAGGCTCGAAGAAATATATGCCATACATCAAAACCAAATTAAGCACTGGCTCGATAAGAAATTTTTAGGGACGAAGACTTTTGATGTGGGTGACTTAGTATTGAAGTGGGATAAAGCCCACGAAGAGAAAGTCAAACACACGAACTTCCAATCTCTGTGGATAGGCCCCTATACCATCGAAGAGAAACTTGGTCATAATGATTTCAAGCTGAAATATTTAGACGAGAGGAATGAACCTCTTCCAGTTAATGGCCGATATTTGAAGCACTATTTCTAGTAGCATCTTAAGTTGTGTTTATTGTACAATTTATTTCTTTATCGTTTTTTATCAGTCTCATGTTTTTTGTGTAAAGTCATGTCCCATCTTGTTTTTTGTCTTGGTAATTGTACATAAATAAGACCTTGTGTGAAAGAGTGCATGGCTACAAAGGGATTTGTGGTGCAGAAAAGTGGAAATGTGAAAACCACAATGCTTGGTTATTTGTTAGTTCTTCTTCTTTTTTTTGGAAGGTGACATAGGTTGAGCTAAGTCTGGATGGAAAATACAATACATATAAGAGGAAAAACTTGAGGAAAATAATTAGATATGCATCTATTCTAGTATTCAAACTCCTTAAGTTGGTGTTAAATATACTTGATGTGTTACATGCTTATCCAATCTAGTAGAGAAATGATAAGGGGAAAATCTATAGAAAGAAAACCAATATCATAGGTTATACTATTACTTCTTTGAAGGGGAAACCTCTTCTACTCTCAAAAATTCAGGATCCCTCTTCCGCCCATTGAAAAAATAAGCCTTGAAGCACAATTCTATTAAAAAAATAAAGAAAGGGTGAAAGAAGAAAAATGCTTCCTATGTAGGAAGGTGAAGCAAGTAACTTCGTCAAGGTACTATTCAGGATTTCTCGCAGCGAAGCAATGCTTGTGCTCTTGTAGTGACTCCGTCAGGGTACTATCTAGACCTCCTAGGAGTGGAGCAACACTAGATATTAAAATTATACTTCGAATATCTTAAACTTGTTGCAAAGATTACCCTTTCCTAAATAAAAAAATCACGATATGGCATATCTATTGTGTGCTTGAACCAAGTAATAGGAAGTAAGGTACTATGTATACAACTGGGTCGAGAGGGGAAGTAAAGGAAATATAATTGGTGAATCAATACTTCCTAAAGGACTAACACTTTAACTGAAAATTTATTCCTATGCAAAGAAGCTGAAGTTCGTCTAGTGTGTCACTGAGTGTTGTCGCTGCTACAAGACCCCCCAAAATTTCACTAAATTCAAATTTTGGAGCCTACCAAACTATCATATCAAGTGTCGCTTTAGTCATCAAGAGTCATTTCAAGTAATTCCACATGTTTAAAGTGTTCTTGATCAGTCCTAAGTGTCATCACATTGTTTAGAACATCTCTAGTGCACTTCAAGGTTACAATACCTTTGTTGTTGTAGAATGACACTTTTTTGTTAGAAATTAATTAACGGAGAAATGAAATACATAAAATATTTCATAAACACAAATAAAAAGATACATAAAACAATATAGATACATATATACATGGTTCAACCAATTTTGGCTACGTCCATGGAGAAATAATCAATCCTTCCTTTTATATCATCCATCAAAATGAAGAGATAAAGCCTACAACAGATCTGTTGTAATTTCATCTTCAATACCACACAGTCTCCTCTCTATTTCTTGCAGAGAAGAATCATACACATCTATAATACAATTCCCTCATATAAACCTAGGGGTTTCCTTATAGGAAAAAACCCTAAATTAAACATAACTTTGACCATCATATCATCCGCCTAATGAATGACCCATATTTACTACTAATTACAATATTTTACAAGGAAAATTTTCATCTATTTTTAGCTTCAGGGGAATTTCCCCTGAACCCCCGCCAGGGGGGGCTCCAAACATGTATTCGCCCCCCTATACCGTCAAGGCTACAATAGTGGGAGGTAAATCCCTCTCACACTCCCCGTAAGAGTTTGGGATCTAAACGCGGATGAAACAAGACTTATGAACCAGGAATATAATCTCACTCCACATCCAACAATCTCCCACTTGGAGACTGGTTATATCAACTCCATTGTTGTTTCACTTGTTGGATAATGCTTCCACTTCCGACCTGGTTGTTTCTCATCTTCATCATCATTCTTCAAGGCCAACTGAAACTTATAAGTAAATCAATTTCTCCCTAGTTACAACCTTTGTCAATATATCTTTAGGATTATGGATAGTGTGTATTTTTTCTAGCTTCAATTGTCCATCATCCAAAACTAACTGTATGAAATGGTACCTGAGTTTCATATGTTTAGTCTTATAATGAAAGGTTGAATTCTTTGTAATTTGAATGGAACTTTGGATGTCACTATATAACCCGCTCATCTCCTACTTCTTTCCCAACTCATCAATAAACCTTTGTAACCAAATCATTTCTTTTCTAGCCTCACAACAACATACTTTTCTTTCATTGTTGAAAGTGAAACAATGTTTTGCAATTTTTAAACCCAACTGACAGTTTTTCTTCCTACATTAAACACATACCCCATGGTGGTCCTCCTGTTATCTCTATCGCCTCCCGCATCTGCATCAAAATATCCCCGTAAAGTAATGTTTGAACCTCCAAAGCATAATGCTTGATTTGTGGTACCTATTAAATACATAAGCATCCACTTCACTTCCATCCAATTTTATTTTCCTAGGTTGTTCATGTATCTTCTTACAACTACCATTGCATGTGCAATATTAGGTCTTGTGCATACCATTACATACATTAAGCTTCCAACAACTGATGTGTATGGAAATTTACACATATAATCCATCTCTTCTTGGGTCTTTGGACACATCTCCTTACTTAGTTTGAAATGGCTAGCCAACGATGTACTGACTGGTTTTACATTCTACATATTAAATATTTCCAACACCTTTTCTATGTACTCACTCTAAGAAAATTATAATTTGCAATTTTTCTTGTCCTTAGTTATTCTCATACCAAGTATTTGTTTTGCAGCACCCAAATCCTTCATTGCAGATGGATTTTCCAATTTTCCTTTGAGCACATTTATGTCCTTCATGTTAGACCCTGCAATAAGCATGTCATCTACATACAATAGCAATATAGTATAACTTCCATCATTTTTCATTTTGAAATTAATACAATGGTCAGAGTGACATATAGTATAATCTTGTTCAGAAATAAACCTGTCAAAATTTAGATACCACTACCTTGGAGCTTGTTTTAAGCCATACAATCTCTTCTTCAATTTGCACACTAATTTATCCTTCGCTTTTACCTCATACCTTTGTGGCTGTAGCATATATATTTATTCCTCCAAATCCTCATGGAGAAAGGTTGTATTTACATCTAATTGCTCAAGATGCAAATCTTCTATTGCCACTAGACTTAAAATAGTTCTGATTGAAGTCATTTTAATAATAGGAGAAAATATTTCATCAAAGTATATACCTTTATTTTCTGAAAATCCCTTCACCATAAGTATATCCTTATACCTTTGTTTACCTCCATCTTCGTCCTTCAACCTATAAACCCCTATATCCAGCAATGCTATTTTACCAGCAAGAAACTTGACTAAGTCCCAAGTCTGGTTCTGCATCAAGGAGTCCATCTCTTCTTCCATGGCTTGATCCTACTTCTTCCTGGTTTTTACCTGCATTACGTCTCCATATCATTCTGTTTCACTAGAATTGGTCAACAATACATAATATAATGAAGGAGAGTATTGTTCAAGGGATCTACTTATCCTGGTATATCTTCTAACACCAATTTCAGGTGTTTGAGGTGCCCGTTGCTCTTGCAATCACTACAAGGAAAAGACCCTCTAGCGGATGTTTTTGAGGAACCCCTTATAAAAATACCCCAGACATCCATTTCTAGCGGAGGTTACTAGAGGAGGTTGGTGGGTGGAGGTTTTGCAGATGTTTTTCGTCTGGTGCGCTTATCAACCTAAACCGCACCGGTGCGTTCAATAAGAGAAAACATCGGTGCGCATAAAACATTGGCACACCGGACACCCTGTGCTCTGTACAAAATCGCCCGGTGCTTCTTATTACTGTAGCACACCTGTGCTTCTTATTATTGTAGTGCATCGATGCTTCTTATTACTGTAGCGCACTAGTGCTTCTTATTACTATAGCGCTTGGTGCTTCTTATTATTGTAGCGCACCAGTGCTTCTTATTATTGTAGCGCACTGGTGCTGTCCTAAAACTCCGCGCCAAAACATAAACCGCCTGGTGCGATAGACTTAAGAAACCACACTAGTGTGCCTATAAAACCCAGTGCACTGGAACAGGGTTAAATAAAAAAAAATTACGACAAAAAAACCACTTTTTTCACTTTTCTCAGTGCTCTAGAGCTCTCACGCACTCATGCAATTTATCCTTGTCTAAGCCGCCCTGACATCGGTGCTCCCATTGCACCCATTGCACACACTGCTGCTGTGCATTGCCCACCAATCTCCAGCTTGAATTTTGCAAAACGATGGGAAAATTTACTTTTGGAAATTCTACAACCAGTATGCCTCCTCGAGGACCAAATGTATAGGTAATTTTCTTGTTTTTCCATAATTAAGCCTTTTAGCGGATTAGAATTTCAAATTAGCTTAAAATTAACCATTAAAAATAAAATAAAATTGTGTCGTGTGGTGCGCTCGAGCCGTTTTGCTCACACCGGTTAGCGGTGTTGTCTGTAAATTTACAGGCCGCACTGCAACTGGTGCTGATGGTATCCGCATCGGTTCCGAGATGGTACCGAAAGGCGCACTGTGCTATTTTAAAATTTAAAAAAAGTACAGTGCGGTCGGTTACCTGACCGCATCGTTGACCATGTGGAATAGCGGAAATGCAATGTGTTGACCTAAATAGTCACTCCGGGGTGGGTATTTTTGTCAGTGCATTGCGTTCCGGTATTTTAAAGGGTCAACGGTGTGGCTTGGTAAAAGACTTCACCGTTGACTATGTTTGATGTTAGGAGGTCGTTGCGTTGATCGAACTATACACCCTGAGGCTTATAGTTTGGTCAACGCACCGACCTCCTGACCTGGTCCATAGTCAACGATGCGGTGCATTATACCACCGCACCGTTGACTTAAGAAGAATGCCAGGAGGGCGGTGCTATGAAAATTTTTAGGTGCACCGCCACTGGTGCGTTGAAGATTTTATGTTACACCACCGCCGGTGTGCAAAAAAAAAGACGCACCGGTACCTGTGCATGCCTTTTTTTTGTGGTGCACCAAATGTTTTTTTTTCCAAAAAAAATTATATATGTATATTCCTAAATACATTTCTCATTTAATAATTTTTTTTAATTTAATATGTCAATCATTTAGAGACTGGAAAGGAGAGAAGAGAGGGAACAACAACAACAACAAAAAGAGAACCAGTATAACATGGTTCGCCTGTGGGAGGCATGAGAGAGGGAGAGAGATGCGTACCCTCACCCTATTACAACAGCTAACCAGGGGCTCCTAAGGCAGGTAGGCCTCCTCAAGTTCTATGAGGAGGCTACTTCCCTAAAGGCCCATGGTTTGTTTTTGAGACATCTTATCCGTAGGTGGAATGCCCAGCTACAGGCTTTCCGGGGTAGTCCCAACCAGTGGTACGTGCCCACTGAGGAGGACATATATTTCATTACAGTGCTGTCAAGGAGAGGGGTGGATTTTCCCTCGTTCCCAGAGGTTCCAGTTGGCTATGCAACAAGGAGTCAGTTGGTGTAATCCTAGAGATACATTAGCACAAATATACTATCTCCTTCATATATTCAGGTCTCTGGAGGTCAGTTACGTATTGCTACATTTGGTAGTGAGGAGGTGAGGTGCCTCTCACTTCTGATTTCAACCATGTCACACAACATGAGCGACAGACAGCACATTAGTTGCCCGCTTATATATTATGTTGATTCTTTAGTACAGGAGTCACGACTTTTCAAGTGGTCTGCCATTTTTTTGTGGCAGTTCTGTACAACCTTAGATAGATTTCATGCTCATGCACAAGAGAGGCTCAACTTCCCTTTTGCTTCAAAGATGTTTTGTTTATTTTTTGAGAGGTTTCCAGAGACGAGGCCTACTTTTGTTCGGTGGCCTTGTAGGCCAATGTTGGAGGCATGGATGCACATGTGCGGATAGATGATGCCCAGGAGGGGCAAGACTGAGTTTTCCGCAAGGATATCACATGATGCACTGGAGTTGCTAGCCAGTGTTCATAAGCATCCCTCCGTTATGGTCCCCTATCCTTATGCTAGTTTGGATTGGTGAGGGTGTGCCAATATCCTCTTCACAAATGATGAGCCGCTAGATGATAGAGGTAATATTACTGTTTGATTTAAATTTATTCTAACATGTTCTTTAACTTGTTTTATTAAATTGTGTAATGAAATTGTCTAATTATTGTTGTGCACTTGTATATATTTTGCATACATTGGGTCTTTTGATGGTGAGGATATGCCAGCACCACCACATGATCCAGGTGTGGATCTTGATGACGATCAGGATATGCTAGATTCCGAGGATCATCAGGAGGCCGGTGCAGAGAGACCTACTCCTCCTGGTGCACCGATACCACCTTTTTCTAGGCGCGGTAGGCTTGATAGAAGATTGACAATGGAGTTGGGTAACCAAATCTGTACATTGATTGTTGAGACGGGAGTCAGGCCCACTAGTATGATAGACGTACATGCCGATGGTAGGTTGGTACATATGTGGAGAGGCATGTCGCATGACATGTACAGGCGGATGCGGCATGTCGTAGGAGCTACGACCTTAGTTACGCGGCTGAGGAGGACCCTTTCATGTTATAGGCATGGTCGAGATGCAACATGTGATTGATAGTCCACGAGCAACATCGACGCATCATTTGATGATCACGATTAGGGGAGTGATCCTCATTCACCTTGTGCAGTGCCAGATGAGCAACCTCCATTAGCATCGAGCAATAGTCATCATGGAGAGTAGGCTGGACCATCGGCCACGTTGAGTTAGCAGCCTGCAACATCCAAAAGTACTCATGATCATGAGCAAGTTGGACCATCGACCATGTCGAGTCATCACGATGAGAAACTGACAGTTGATCCTGATCAGCCTGAGGCACCAGTACTAGATCAACATGTATCTGAGCTTATCGAGGTTGCACCATTGATTGAGCATGCCTTGACTAGTACTGTTATTGATGATGTACCATGAGTTGAGATATGACATGTATATTACAGTTGTATATTTTTGACATTATTCAGTTACACACACACACGCATATATATATATATATATATATATATATATATATATATATATATATATATATATATATATGGGGGCGATGTATTTTATGTTGATGTTGCGGTTGTACTTAATTTACATGTTGGTGATCATCATGATGTGTATATTGTTAGGTCATGTTAGATATGTTCATTTAATGTGCAACTTGCGAGATAGATGTGTATGTGATAGCGGTTATTTGACATGATATGTATTTGATGTTTGTGTTGTGATGATGTTATACGATACTAATTGTGTTTTGTTAGATGATGTGATCACGATGATGTTAGCGAATTTGAATGTGTTTTTTAGTCAAATATGATGTTTGTACGATGGTTATCATGATCGTGATGTTTATTAATTAATTTAATATTAAATGACCATGATATTTATTAAATATTGTGTCGTGATTGTAATTGAAATTTCAATTTTAATTGTATGTAAAATTGTAAAATTGTATTTGTATTTGTAATTGTAATTTTAACTCTAATTGTATGTAAAATATTTGTAAAATTCTAATTGTAATTGTAATATTTAATTTATTGTGAAATTATTGTAATTGTAATTGTAATTGTATATATGACAAATTGTAAAATTGTAATTGTAATTGTAATTGTATGTAAAATATTTGTAAAATTTTAATTGTAATTGTAATATTTAATTTATTGTGAAATGATTGTAAATGTAATTTTAATTGTAATTGTATATATGTAAAATTATAAAATTGTAATTGTAATTCTAATTGTATGTAAAATTCTAAAATTGTAATTGTAATGGTATATATGTAAATTTGTAAATATGTAATTGTAATTTTAAATTTTATGTAAAATTCTAAAATCGTAATTGTAATTGTATGTAAAATTCTAAAATTGTAATTGTAATTGTACGTGAAATGGTAAAATTGTAATTGTAATTGTATGTAAAATATTTGTAAAATTTTAATTGTATTACTGTGAAATTTTACTTGTAATTGTAATTGTAATTGTATGTGAAATTGTAAAATTGTAATTCTAATTGTAATTTTCATTGTAATTGTATTTAAAATATTTGAAAATTTTTATTGTATTAATGTGAAATTATTTTATTAAAATTTTATAAATTTGTTAATTTGTAAAATTGTAATTGTAAAATAATAAATCTAGAATAATATTAATTTTTGTAACATAATAAAGTTTAGAAAATAATAAAAATAAATTCATGTACTTTAGAATTATCATTATTTTATTATGATCTTACATACCAAAGAAAAAGAACTTTATACAGTATGGCATTTTTATTGAGATCAACATAATTGCAAATTACACGTGAAATATTGATTTTAACATTAATTCAAAATACATATTATAATGCTTCGAAAAAAAGAGTCTTATAAGGTATAAGGTAATTAAATACTCTTCTTTATAAAAACTCATATTAAAAAGCATAGATATTGATAAAATAACACATGTACCATTTCACATGTACTAATTCCATTGAACAGATTTTAGAAGAATTCGAGTATATTACCACTGCGTTGCCTCTTATGGATGCTAATTTCATAAACATATTTTAGAAGAATTCGAGTGTCATGAATGCAATAGAAAAGAAAAAAAAAAAAAACAACGACAGCAACAACAACAACAACATTTTTGGACTATTTTGCATTTTATGAAAAGGTTTTTGAGAGTTTTTGTGGGGTTTATGGGTTCATGGGACAATAGACAGTACCGACCCTGCCATATTGGTATTTCAGTTGAATTTTTCCTAGCAGCGATATGACCGAATCTTGTAGCTATGCATTTAACAAAGAAACCATATATTTTGAGAATATGATTGAAGACTGTTGTCATATACTTGAGCACTATTCCATTTCTTCACCATATTAGCACAAAATATAAAGAATAATTTCTTTCACCATAATAACACACAACTTTCAAAAAAGAAAACACTCCATTATGTGTTTCGAGGCATTTTACACAAATGATAGGCATTTCTATGGAGCTTTATCCATATTTTGCAATTTAATGAGGGTTGGAGGGAGCTTACAATCATGTATCTGTTAGTAATTGAACCTTTCGGTAGAACCAAAGAAAATTCAGGGAGATTCCTCAACGAAGTAGACTAGCCATAATCAATTCCTTCGAGACCTCAACAAAAGAAATAGATATGCATGTCAGAGGCTCCTATTGGCACCTTTTCTTATTGCAGGTTGTGGAAAGGTTCAAGTTTCTTTTTCTGAAAGAAGAAGAGGTGTAGTTTTGAAAAGAAATGACCCAAAGATTTTCACAGCAAAATGTACATTTCCCAGATGTCTAAAAACTAAAATATCTCCAACTTCAATTAATTGCTCAGAAACAAAAATTTCCCAACTATGTGTGAAAACTTCCCACGTCTTAGCATAGCATAGGTTCACATGCCACAATTTCCCACTTCGGTTTTGTAGTATTGCATCTTCACACACCCCACATTGCATTCTCTCCACATAATCAGTAGGGACCTCCTGAAATAAACAAAATGCATTGGAAGAATAGTTATTTCCATCAAGGATTTATCCAATTCTAATTCTCAATTCTAATTCTTATTCTAATTCTCAAGAATAAGCAAAATTCTAATTCTAATTGCATATTTCCAACAAGAATAAACACAATTCTGATTCTCAATTTCTATGGTTGGAGTTCACTAAATTTTGGTGTACACACTTAAAAGTAATTTCGGTGCCTTAAAAATGGACTTCTTGTAATCGATGCTAATGAAAATATAACTACACTGGTGCATTTTAGTTGCTGCGCACCGGTGCCGTGTTACCAATGGACACATCGATGTGGTGATATTAAGTGATGCACCGGTGATGAATAACCGCAAATAAAAAAAGCACAACTCTATTTTCTTTAAGTGAAAAAAAAACGGTCAATTGAAAAATGGGCGGAAAAATATTTTCGAAAATATAATTTCATAAAACAATTCTTTAATTACTAAACACTTTTCATTACTTCACTATTTTTGCAAAAAAATTCAGTAGAGATTTGCAGGAGACATACTTGGAGCAAGAGAGAACGAGAGTATTATGGAGTAGCGAAATACGTTCGAACATAACTATTCACACAATTATAATTCCAAACCTATGGTGATTCAAACCGTGTAGCATAGAATTTCAAACTATCTCGTGATTAAATTTGATTTTTTTTAAAATTTTTATGCAGTTTTTTTATGAAGTAAGAAAAAAATTTCAATTTGTTTTTCATTTTCAGAAACAAAAAAAAAAATCCATTTTTACCCTAAACCCTTCATTCTTTTTGTTTTTCCATTTCTTCTCCCTATTTCTCTAATTTCAGAATTAAGGTTTTTCATTTTATATTTATAGGTTTTGTATTGATATATATAGGCCTATGACATCCAATGCATGGGATGACTTGCATAGATGGATCCCAATTCATGTCGGCCCTTGCGTGAATTTTTGAAAAAAATATTTATTTATTTTTTATCGGTGTGCCCTGCATAACCTAGCGCACCGGTGCACTGTATTATCCAAGCGCACTGCGAAAGTAATGTGTAATAAAAAATTTAAAAACAATATTTTTTTAATTAGTGCGCCATATGTAAAATAGGGCATCAGTGCGCTATTTCATTATGGCGCACTACGAACGTGCTGTTTTGCAAAAAAATGTTTTATTGTGTTAATCAGTGCACCATGTAACATATAACGCACCACACCGGGTCTCCTAGTTGACATAGAGCACTGTATGGTGGTCCCTTGTTTGCGTGGGGTGTTTATGCTACAAAAACTAACACTGGACAATTTTTATTATTTTCTTTGTGTGAATCCGTGCGGTGGTTAACATGTAATGCATTGATGATCCTTGTTCACATAGAACACCGTACAGTCTATTATAATGTTTGTGCGGTGCGTTTATAAGACCCCCATGCACCGACATCGGTGCGTACACCATGAATGGCACACCGGTTTCTTGAGATTTTTTTTTTTACTTGAAAGGTTGACAATTTAATTATAAATATATTAATGAATGATATGGTACAGGTTTTAGATTGATAAAGAAATGTTGAAAAGAGCTCAAGTAACCAAAATACTGATAACACATCAAGAAAAGAAAAAAATGCAAGTTCTTTGTAAATTCTTTATAAAAATTATTTTTGAACTATATGTAAGTTTAACTAATATGTATTGCTTATTGTGTATCATGCAGAGCCAAAAAATGACGAAGATCGATAAGATTATTTCTGATCTAGGACCAGAAGAGCATAAAAGCTTGATGGAAAAATTGCAAAATGATGAATTAGGTGAATGAAAAAATACTATCGATCCAATATGAGTTTCTTTTTTTAATTTTCATTAATAATATACTTAAAATTATTAGATAACATGTGTCAAACAATCTATTAATTCACATCTGTTTAATGTTCTACAGGGACCAACAACTCACAAAAGGAATGTTGTTCTACAAAAAGAAAATAAGCTCATCTGGAGTGGTGCTGGAGGTTAACGAAAGGGGGAAAAACTTTTAAAAAAGTTTGAGGGATCTAATGGAATGAATGTATAGACGTTATTTCCCCTTACAATACAAAAATAAATCCAATGATTCCAAGAACCCAATTTTATCTAAACTACAGGAAGATTTTCAGAGAATTGGTCAATGAGAATGTCAGACTTTTAATAGCAAAAACGTACAAAAAAAGAAGAATGAAAAAGTAATATTCCTTTAAATGTTTGTTTAGGATTATTTATAAATATCACTTTTGTTATATTTACTTTTCATATATCAATATAAAATTAAATAGTTTATTTTCATGTTACAAATTCAGGAAGATTATGAAAATCTCAAAAGATGAATGAGCTGATATCAGAAATATGCCAATAAGAATGTCCAAAAATGTGTACAAGGAGATGGTCAAAGAAATGGACAAAATTGCATCGTAGGAGGAGCCATCTCAACAACAACGTGCTTCAAATGTAATATGTAATCATTGAATTTTTCGATCATTAGGTACAATAATAAACAATTTAGCATTAAATATTAATTTTAAAGTATTTTCTTGCAGAAAAGAAAAGAAAATGGAACCCATTCAGCACATAAAACAGGACAACAAGGAAGAAAAGGGTTGATATCTAAGTTTGTGAGTAATTGTTACTTCCTTATAACAACTTAACTAGATTTCATTTTTGTATTTTTTAAGTTTCTTTACAAAAATCGTCATTGAATTTCTTCAAACAGGTGCTAACATACAAAGAAGAACCATCACACGAATTGATTGAAATTGGGTTAAATATGGGTTGTGAGTATATGTTGGCATATCAAAAATTATTTGTGGAATTTGTAAGAATTTATCGATCTTGTTTTACTTAGCTCCGTCTATAAATAATAGAACACAAAAATATTTTATATTAAATATATGATTTGTTATGGGGTATAAAACTTACAGGAAACAAAGTATGGAACTGCGCCAACAGATGAAATCTTGAAAGATGGCATGGTACATGGGTTTGAAAGAATGTGTATAGTTTATGAGTCAATTTTTGTTATGGTACGCCATTTATTTTTTATTTACATTGGTGTATATTATTTAATATTGCAATTTTCATTATTCTCACCAATTTATATACACTCATTACAATTTATTTTTATGTTTGTAGATGGAAGGTGAAGAAGAAGAAAACAATCAACATCGTAAAAAAAACATTCCTGAAAATAACCCCAAGTCATGGAAGTAGCTCTAGCAGTGACAACAGTTCAAGCGAAGAATGATGATCACTATGTTTGGATATCAAAGCAAGGCATTGTATTTTTTGAAATATGTCTGTGAAATCAGACATTTTGTTTAATGTAATGGACATAGTGTCCCAATTGAAAGAAAAAGGGATACCAATAACTATCCCATTTTGTATGACAAAGATTGTCTTTTATATATATATATATATATATATATATATATATATATATATATATATATATATATATATTAAAATATGTTTTAATTTATTCTATTGCGTTCTTCATTGTCGCTGTGAAATGTAACACCACTGATTAAATTTATGGATGATTAAATATTATAATTAAGAGATTTGAAATTTGATGATGTGATATAACAAATTAATCCAAACATCAGATTCAAATGCACTAATAAAAATTTAATTCATATGAATATTGTTATAAGATATATATGTGTGGACTTTTGTTGAATAATGAATTTAAAAAAAACACAATAATTATGATATGATATAACAAATTAATCCAAACATCACATTCAAATGCATTAATAAAAAATTAATTAATATGAATACTGTTATAGGATGTATCGACTTTTTATGAATAATGAATTTTAAAAAATCACAATAATTATAATATGATATAACAAATTGATCCAAACATCACATTCAAATGCATTAATAAAAATTTAATTAATATGAATACTGTTATAAGATGTGTCGACTTTTGATGAATAATGAATTTAAAAAAATCACAATAATTGAACTATCACAGGTCGATGTTTCTAAAAAATACAAAATGAACACCGGTGCATGTCAATTACTGTACACCGGTGTGTTTGTATGCTGCAGTGCACCAATGCATTTCTACGACCCGTGGGCACGCCACAAATACCAAAACCAATTAAAAATCTCGGTGCATTTGTGCGATACTGTGCACTAGTGCGTTTATGTGAAACTATGCACCAGTGCATTTGTACGACCTATGGGCACTGCACAAATATCAATACCAATTATAAGTCTCGGTGCGTTTCTCTGATATGGCGCACTGGTGCATTTTTATAAGTCTATGTATCGGTGCGTTGAGACGACCTATGTGTACCGCACAAATCCCAAGACCAATTAGAACGACCCCATGCATTGTATCACCAACATTGAGCTCAGTGCGGTTTTATACCTTAACGGCCTGGTGCATGCACCTTTGACTGCCCCAGGCCACCTTATAGATGAAACAAACCGGTGCGTTGAAACCTTAGTAGCGCACCAATGAAAAAAGCATCCGTGATAACCTCCAGTCATCCAGTTTTTTTAGTTGTGTTGAATTTCCATTAAAAGCTCTGCCAAAACCTCCGTAACCATAAACGGATGTTGTAGAAAATGTCTTTTTGACAATTTTGGCCAATTTTATAACTCTGAAAACCTCCTTTATAACCTCCGCTAGAGGGTATTTTCCTTGTAGTGAGTTATTATTTTTGTTGTTGTGGCTGTTTATCATTCTGATTTTCAAACATCTTTAATTTTTCTATGATATCATCAAGCACTGTGTATTCTTTTATTTTTCTTTTCTTATTTCTTTCCCTACATTTGATCCTTATACAAGACCTTTCATTAAATATGACATCTCTGCTCCTAATGATTTTTTGATTTTGATAATCATATAAGAGATAACCAAAATCATTAACACCATATATAGTAAATGTACATTTCTTTGATTTTTCCTCAATATTTGTTCTATTTAATTTATTAATGTGGATAAAATCTACACAACCAAAAGTATTTAAAAAATAATAGTTCACCTTTTTACCTATCCATTCCTACTCGGGAATACCGTCATCGAAGGAACTTGAAGGCCCTTTTTTTATTAGATAAAAAAATATCTATAACATCTGCCCAAGATTTGAAGGGAAATGTTGCATGAAATCTCATGCACCTTGAATGCTCCATGATTATCCTATTCATCATTTCTGACAGACCATTTTTGTGTGGTGTTCTTGGAACTTTCTTCTTTGTGTGAATTCCATGTTGTGAACTATACTTGTCAAATGCTTTGTTGTAGTATTCACCTCCATTTTATGATTTGAGACACTTCAAATTGTTTTCTATCCATTATCTACCAAAGCTTTCCATTTCTTGAAAGTATCAAATACATTAGATTTATTCTTAATATAATAAACCTAGGTTTTCTTGGTTTCATAATTGATAAACTCAACAGAATAGTGAGAGCCACTGAGAAACGATGTCGGAGGAGGTCCCCATACATATGTATGCACAAGCTTTATTTTTTCTCTCTTCTTTCCCTTCCCAACTCTGAGAAAATTGACACTCTTATTTTTTCCATAAATACAATTTTCACATAAATCTAAATCAACATGCTTCAAACCTGGTAACAAATTTCCCGAGTGAAAAATTCACATCCCTTTCTCACTCATGTGCCTGAGCCTATGAATCAACAATGTTGTATTTTTTCCTGTGGAGGTTAAAGAAATAACAAAAATTATAAATACCATTTCATAAATACAACGTACTGTCATTTTCTCCTTTTTCTATTACCAGGGTTCCTTCAGTGACCTTCCAGGTTTTGTCTGTGAATATATTTACACAAACTTCACCACCTAAATACCTTGTTGAAATTAGATTTTGATTCAAATCTGGAACATTCCTTAGCTCCTTAAATATCCATTTATTTCCATTTTATTTATTTATAAAAACCTTGACCATTTCAGTGATTTTAAAGGGTTTTTCATCACCCAAATGAACGTATCCAAAATCTCCTTAAAAATAGTCATAAAAATGTTTCCTATCAGGTGTGGCATGGAAAGAAGCCCCTGAATCTATAACCCAGACATCAATAATATTTTCTAATTAAATAATCAAAGAATCTTGTAACACAACACCTGTTACAGTCACTTCCTAGTTGTTATCATGTTGTGTGTTTTTCCCTTTCGAGATTTGCAGTCTTTATTCAAGTGTCTTTTCTTCCCACGTTTCGATCACACTATCATTGATTTGGACTTGAATCTTCCTTTTATTGATTTACTGTGATTTCCTGGGCTCTCTCCTCTTTCCATTTGTCTTCCCCTAGTCTCTGCAGTCAAAGCATTACCTGATGTCTCACCAGAGATTTTTCGTCGCATTTCCTCACTAAGCATGGCACCAACAACATCATCAAACTTTAAAGTACTAAATCCAAAGATAAAACTACTAATAAACATAACTAAGTCATTCCAAATTCCTGCAATGAGCACAAAAATAACATATCCCTAACTTCATCATAAAAATTTACCCCTACATAACTTAACTTACTGGTAATCGTGTTAAAATCATTTAAATGATCAACAACAGATCCACCTTCTTGTTATGGCAGATAAATCCTTCTTTTGGGCAAGAGTGATCTCCCTAGATTCTTAAGAGATCTAGTAATAAACAAAAAAGATAACTACTATATTTTCTTAATTCACAACTAACATGAAATATGAAATATGATGAAGCTTCTTACCTTCTCTACAAAATTCCTGTGGAAGTCCTTCCAATGATTTCAAAATAATTTTCTCGTTGCTTCATAGTGATATCTACATGAAAAGAAGAAAAAAAGGCATAAAAGCATAGTGCAGAAAAATACGAAACCCAAAATAAACAAAAATTGAAACATTGGATATATCATAATATTAAACTCATATTTAGTTATAAATCATGCAAAATATCAAGGAATTTTGAAAATAGAATTTAGAAAAGCGCAATTAGGAAATAAATAGTTGTTTGTATTAATTTCAGAACAAGAAGAAGCAATACGACCTTGCCTTGATGATGTAATCATCCTCCCAAAAGTATCCAATCCTCCCCTTAAGTGACAAGCCTTCCAACCCTATTCCAAAAACAAAATTTTACATTAAGAAGTCCTGCTAATACCTCTAGTCTATATTGAAATTTATAGGCCAAGAGGAGGAGGTTTGAGATCCTCTTCTCAAGTGATGAGATCCTCAAAAGGAGGGATTAGGGTTCCAAAAAGAGAGGGAGTTTTCTCCATGAAAAAATGGATAAGGCATAAGTAGGTATAAGCTCGAAACTTTTAGTTGGGAAATATTCCTCCAACAAGGCTTCTAGAAATTACATCTTATTTTTACTCACATTAATCCATTTGCATAGTTTTCAGTGGAATATAGAGTGAAAATTTGTGTATGCATCAATGGTAGAAACTGTCAATGCATATATACTGGATAGGAAACCACACAAGTGCCTAAAAGTAGGTTTCTTAAGCAATATAATCCAATATTCTTGTTTTCTTTGCGATTGTTTTGCTTCAAACATTGCAGGGGAATGATTGGGACCTTTTCATACGATAGAAATAGATCTAGATTGGTGGTCATTTGGATAATGGTGAAAAAATTACATGTAACACTTCTAACATATTCATATTAAATAGAAAATTCATAAGAAATACCTTATTTGAGGCCGAGGGTTTCTTCATATAGTTTGGCCAATGCCGTCATTAATTTTTTTTTGGTGTTTCCTTTGAAATGTTGAATGTCGCCGACACTGACAAACATAGCCGTATTGTTCCTAGTTCCTTTCTGTGGAGAATATCCCACTATTACTTTGTCATACTTGTTGGCTCATTTGATTATCCTCTCAATGGTAGATACAAATATTTTTGATACAAATAATGTTGGCTCCCTGTAATTTGCAAGATTGGAAAGAACAATTAGCAGGGAACCACATCAAACCACTTTGGAGTCTAAGGACCTAGCCTTCATGGGCTCAGAGAGGGCCCTCTCTGTGTTTATGATTAATTGATCTATCTTTATGATTATGTTTTCTGATTTTAGGCTAGTTATGAAGTTTTGGGGTTTTTTTGTTTTTATTGATTGATTGATTGATTGTAGGTTGGATAGATAGAATGTGGGAATCTTAATCCATTGGGCTATGGAGTCATAAGAGGTTTAAATTGCACATCAATTCTTCAAGGTTTTCATAGGGCACACTAAATTTATCAAATGGATCTCCTTAGGTAAGATGAATATGAAATGATAGCAACTTTGTGAATTTAGTAAAACTAAGGGGAAATTAAGAATCCTTTAACTATAGTTCAACAATAAAAGTGTTTAATATAAATAGTTTAGGAGAAACTAAAGAGCATAACACCTCTGAATTATTTAGTTAAAATTTGCTAAGAAAACCTTAAGGCAAAAATCCAGTAATACTAAAGAGTAGTTAAGAATTCTTTAGGAATACTTTCAGAGAGAGAAAACATGTAAGACAACAGTTCAGTGAAATTAAAGAGCAGAACACCTCTGGATTCCTTAATTAAAATTCAAGGAAGGTATTTAAGATAAATAGTGTAGGAGAAACTAAAGAGAAAAACACCTCTGAATTCTTTAGTTAAACTTCACTAAGAAAACTTAAAAACAACATCTAGGTAAAGATAAAGAGCAGAACACCTCTGAATTCTTTAGCTATACCTTGCTAAGAAAACCTCAAGATAAAAGCTAGGTAAAGCTAAAGAGCAGAACACCTCTGAATTATTTAGCTATACTTTGTAGAGGAAAACATAAAGATAATAGTAACAAACAGAGTTAAGGTGCCCAAACAACATATCTCAATCTAAAATTTTTGTTCTATTATCAGAGAAATTGATGTACAATATGGAACAAAAAGAAGAAAACATTAACAAAAGAGGGATAAAATCACCATTAAAATAGCTCAAGAATCTTGTGAATGTGATTGTATTAATGATGTCCAACTCAAAGACAGTTACAATGCACCAATGCAATAATCCTTGCAACTCAGAGTCTAATCGAAATCCAGCTTAGCAACCAACCAAACAACAATAATAATGAATAATACATGCAATATTTAACTGCAGATGAGGAGGTTCCCCTAATATAGGGTGATAGATTTTAATTTACTACAGAGTAAATGATGTTTGAAAATTGAGACCATGCAAGGTCCAATGCAAAAATATCTCTGATTGACCTACTGTAGTAATAAATTTCTAATTTGCTGCTGAGCTAACTTTAAAATATCTTTGAATTATTTTCCTTAAAACATTAACTTTACAATAAATTCTAAGTGGCTGCTAAAATATCTCTGACTGAAACATTAACTAAGGTAGCTTGTACTAAATCAAAATTTGGCTGTAGGTGGCCAATGTGATTTGTCTTTAAACCTTGATTAGTGTCTTTTCCTTAATTATGTTTTCTTTTACTTCCTTTGTTGTCACTTTTATCTCTTCTTTACCTTACTGCTTTATCTAATTTCTCTTTTACCTTCGATCCTTTGAGTATTTTATCTTTGATCTTTAACTCTATCTTGTATCATTTAACTTGTGACTGCTTTGTTGTATTTCTTTTACCTATCACTGTCACAGTAAACCCTCCTATTCCTTAATTCCGCTTTTTGAAGACACTTCACGATATGATCCTGATTGATCATGATCTATTGCTTCTTCTGATTGTTCTTGCATTCCTAATCCTCTGATAAAAAAGGTTTCTATATCGTCACCCAAAGAGCCCTGTTTAAACAATTTTTTTGAATTTAAGAATGCAAATTATGCATTTCCTGACACGTATATCACCTACAAAACTCAAAAAAATTCGTTAATTTTAAAACATGGGGTCTTTGCAGGGAAGCGATATGACTTGGAGGTAGCAGGGAAAATTGTGGACAGAGTCCTGGTATTGGAGGCTTTCTTATTTATTGCTTTTAGAAATGGCCCTTTGGGTCCTTTAGGAATGTTACAGGGGTTCATCGTAGAGGTTCAGGGCTTATCGCGATAGGACACGACTTCAAAATATTCAAATGGGTCAGCGGTTTCATATTATGGCGCGGGAGCGGTTTTGTGGTTTTCGCACGGTCAATAGGCGGTTAAGTGGTATCGGATGGAGGGATGCGATAAGACATTGGGATGATGTGTGGTAGAAGGGAGGGGTGTGAAAACTACCTATTTCACAAGCCCTCCAAGGTTTTAAACTTCGGGCTTTTGGGTTTATAATAGGGCGCGCTAGCCGTTGGATCAGGAGGCTGAGATCGAACAGTGGTTAGGTTTAAGTGAATCGGCGGGCTTAAATAAGATGTGGGGCCCAAGATTTTAAATGGAACATAGGGTTAATATATAACATGGGGCCCGGGGAAAAATATTAAAGAAAAGGTGCTTAATATAAGGTGGGGCCAGGGTCACATGATAGCGGAGGGCAAAGGTGTAAAAGTGGGGGGTTTAAACATATAAAAGGTCAGGTGTTTAAATAAACAAGTTTTATTTAAAATGAGTGGGTCCTAGGATATTTTATTTCAAAACAATGTAAAAAAAGGTTTTTAAATTGTTTTGGATGAAAGAAGGAGAAAAATTGTAGGGAAAGGTTTTTAGCATAGGAGTAGAGATTTAGGTAGGGAAAAGGGGTTATATAGATTGGGAAAAAATGATAAAATGAGGGGATTGAGGTCAAACATGGGATGTGAGAGCATGAGAGAAAAATATAAAAGGTAAAATGAGAGATAATGAATAGGTTAAATGGGAAATAATGAAGGCAGTGAGATTTCTGAAAATAAATGATAATCGGGTAATATTATTTTCAACGGACTGTAAAAAATACACAGTCATCTAGTGATACTGTAGAATATAGGAGAATAACATATAATATTCTATCTGCATCTTCCATAGCTGGTAATTTTGGCCATTAAATTTCTCGACTCTAAACCTACCATTTTCCGCCATTTCTCCCACTCAAACTAGGAACCCTTCTTTCCTGCGATTTTATCAGCCAAATAGACCTTTGGATCTAATACCAATTGTTATAAATTAATTAAAGGAGCACCGAAATGCATAAAATATTGCGGAAACAAAAATACATTAACTCCTAGAACAATAGAGACACAGATATATGTGGTTCAACCAATTTGGGCTATGTCCATCGAGAAACAACCAACCCTTCCTTTTATATTATCCGACAAAATGAAGATATACAACCTACAAATGATCCGTTGTAATTTCCTCTTCACTTTCACACAATCTCCTTTCTCTTTCTTATTTAGAACAATCATACACATCTGTAATACAATTCACTCATATAAATCGACGGGTTTCCTTCTAGGGAAAATCCCTAAATTAAACATAAAAGCCATAAATTAAACATAACTTCTACCATCATATCATCTGCCTAATGAATGATCCAGATTCACTACGAAATTACAATATTTTACAAGGGAAATTTTCATCTGTTTTTACCTTCGGGGGCATTACCCCCAAATCCTTGTCCGCAGTGGCGGGATCCAAACATGCAGCTGCACCCACTGAATTTCTTAGGCTGAAACAAGACCTCTGAATCAGGAAGATAATTAGGCTCCACATCCAACATTTAAAAATTATTTTTTGTACTTGGGGAGTGATTGTAAACTGGAATTTTGATGTGTATTTCTCATTTTTTTCTCTTGTCTAAGTCTTATTGTTTATTTTTTATGTGTTTTACTTGATTTTGTGTCTTAAATCATGGTGTTCCCCCCTTGTTTATCTTTCAACCTTTTACAAATTTTGGTTGCAAAAGTTAGCCCATTAAGGCTAGGAGAGAACATGGTGCACTCTTAAGCCTTATTCAGTACCCCTTCCTTGTTCCGAAGTGTGCCCCAAGCCCTTCAAGAGTGCATAGTTCACTCCTAATAAACATTCCCCCTTCCTTGTTCTAAACCGTGACCTTAAAGAAATCCTTTCTCCTTGTTGAGCACATGGCGCACCATCAAAGCAACATAATCATCCCTTCATCCTTCAAACGTATGCCTTGCACCCTTATTGTCTCCCTTGAGCACATAAACTACTTGGGAAGGCCAAAGCCTAACCCCTTCAGCCTTCAACCTTGCTCCATGCACCCTCCTGGCTTTTCTTGAGCGCACAACGCACTTGGGAAGGCCTAAGCTTCATCCCTCCAGCCTTTGGAAGTTCACCCTACACCCTCCTTGGTTCCCTTAAGTGCATAGTTCACTCTAGAAGACTTAGTGGCCTTCCTTCACCCTTTGCCATTCACTTTCCCTTGAGATTTGTATCTCCATTTGAGCACACAAGTGCATCCCAAAGCCTTAGAGAAATTATTATTACATCCTTGGACGTGAAAATTGTGCCTAGAAGCCTCCTTGTTCTTCTTGAGCACACTAATAAGTCACAAAGAGAAAATTTGCATGAGACATGTTAGAATAGGATTTTTTTAGACTGATGTTTGCTTTCCATGAGTGATTTGAGTTGTAGGCATTTCATACAACAAGTAAAAGATGCATTAAGAGATCATGAAAAGAAGGTAGTCAAAGGAAGCATTCAAGAACGAAGAATACATGATGCGACAAAATAGAAAACATTGAAATCCTGATGATTGAAGTAGACCAGAAGACTCCATATGATCAAAGACCCCTTAGAGGGTGAAAAAATAAACACCATGGATGTTTCATTCAAGATCAAAGATACAAGTGGCAACATTGTCACTTATCAAGAGAGTCCATGTCATCTGTCACTATGAGTCCAAATCATCAATGTTAGTGACTTGTCATGTTCTCACCATATGATGATGTGGAAATCATTATGTAATTATGTAATTATTGTAAAGAAAAATATTTAGAAGCCCAAGAGTCATGTATGGACAAAAGAGCCATATGAAGAAGTCCAAAAGGCATGTAATTCCAAAAGTAATTTATAAGTCTAAGAGTTATATAGAAGTCCAAAGGTCATAGAAGTTGAAAAGTCATATGAGAAACTCAAGAGTCATGGGGATGTGAAAGGTCATGCCTCAAGTTATAAAAGGAGACTCATTACAATAGATATAGTACTTTTTATATATATAGTACTTTTTGGGAGAAAGTGGTGGCTCTAATACTCCAATATTGAGCTAGTGATGTTAATTGTACTAATGTATTTTGGAAATTTTTCTTAATACTTGAAGCCATTTGGCCAAGACATTTTCATGCATGGATCATGGATGTTTGGGACTATTCTTCTAATGTCTACGATTTATGTTGGCTTTCATATGTACTAAAGCAATTGAACTACTTTAGTGACTTTGGTGCTTAACTTGTTGAATATGTGATGTGATTATTTAACGATCATAGCATCTATGTGAACTATTTCGCTTGATTTATAAAGATTCTTCCTTGTTTATATGTGTGTGTATATATTAGATTGGTATTATTACTTATATTTTAGAGGCTCACTTTTATTCCTTGTAGCAAAAGAACCTCGATAAATTTATCATTGAACACTCCCTTTCTCATTCAAAATCACATGCACACTCTTCTTTCATGATAATTGCTTAATCCAAGGCAACTATTTAAGTAAATAGCATTTCGGCCATATTTCCTGATGGGACTCCTACACAAAACGTGTGAGGTCTAATTGAGACCTCATATCGGGGAGATCCCCTTTATGTTGGCGGGTTCCAACAATGTCAACAATAAAAAGGTGGATGTTGTTGGAAATATTTTTTTCATTGATGTCAAAAATAGGGGGAGACTATGTTTAGTCAATTTGATGTCTCAAATTGCTATCATAAATTATTGATCGAGGTTAGTAATTTAATGAAGTGCGGTGCACTATATATGCTTAGATAACCATGTTTTCTTACTTCGTTGTGTATGTTTTATATTGTTTTGTGGTTTTTTTATCTTATGCCTAAAATTATAAGAATTGAAATTGGTCTGAGAAATGAAATCTATGCTTCTAGATGAAATATTTAAATGCTAGTGAACAACCAAATCTAAATGAATTTAAATGATGAAAACTAATTCTTAAATAAGGAAGAAAAGGAAATGTTGTTTTTAAAGGAATTACAAATTGATTTTAATGAAATGAATGAAATATGAAATCTAAAAGAAGGAAGAAAATGAAATTTTCATTAACTAATCTAAATTGCATAAAATAAATGAAACTTTGAATGATGTTAGACTTGTCTAGGCCGGAAAAACATCTATGAAAAATATCTAACTAGTTTGAAACATAGCACTATTCTAAATCTAATTGCATTAAAATGACAAAGATGAAATAATTTTCTATCTTATCCATTGAAAGCTTCAATTCTATGAAAACAGAGCATTTGATCTAATTAAAATACAATTCTAATCTAACTCTGTCCTAGTTTTAAATCTAAGAATGTTTGAAAGATAAAATTAATCTAATTCTGTTCCATGGATTGAAAGCATAAATTCTATTGCTAAGAATTTAAATGACGGTGCTGATTGAAATCAAAAGTATGTACAAAGCATGTTTAAGGAAAACTACAACTGTTGGATGATCGAATGCCCAAATATGATCCAATTGGAAAATGACAGAGTCACTTTCTTGAGATGACTTAGCGAGTATAATATTACATAACTAATTGGAAACTAATTGCAGAAAGCATTCACGAAACTAATCTATAAAACAGTAAGAAAATTAAAATATGAATTGATAGGAATCTAACTATAAAAATAATGTGAATTTAACTATGAATTGGCAAGAGAATGAACTATGAACCAACAAGAAATTAAATGACAGAAATCAAACTACAAAAAATTAAAAACCTCCTTTCTGTGTAGGGGCCCTCTGCAACAAAATGAGTCGAAAATATAATAGAATATGTGTGCATTAAAAGAACTGGAACTTCCCTTCTTATTAGCAAAACAGAGTTTCAAAATCATGAACCGAATTATCACAAAAAATAAGATTGTTTCCTGGTTTCAAAAGATTGGTATTCATACAAGTTTTGGATTTAACTGTTTGAGGCATTTCTGCCTATAGATAACAAATATAACTGAAATAAAAAGTCTGGATAGAAGAAAATTATTTAATGGCTATCTCTCGATTTGCTACGTCAGAGAAAATTGAGAGTATTTCGTCCACAGATCATGTTCTTTGACCGATCTTGACCGCAAACGTAGGCATGATTCCTATTGAATTCGAATAGGTGGATGGGATACGATCCATGTGTGGAATAGTCCAGAGATACCCATATGACCTGCTTCCTTATTTTCTTCTCAAAACATGTCAAACCATAAAAGTGGCCGCAAAAATAACAATTAGCTGCAGAATTGCACACATTATGTAGCTAATTACATAAATTCATCTAAATAATAAGAAACATCATAATATAAAGTAGAGATCATTTAAATGCCTTCTTTGATGTGGAATATTTCAATTATCATTGATTGGAGTCATGAGTTTGTGAAAAGGGAGGAAGAAATGATGAAAAAGGGTATCAAAATAAGAACAATTTTGAGGTTCAACAGACTGCATATTTCCAAGACAAATATTGGGAAATGAAAATTATTGGAAATATTTCTTTGGGGCTTTTTATGCCTAGTTTAGATATCATTTATTTGATGGTATTTTTACTCAAACTTCCCATATGAAGTTGGAGTGTAGTATATATGATTTGAAATCCCATTTTTATACCTTTCCAATGGTATATGGCACTCCCTCTAAATCCATTTAAATGAGGAGATATGAAGTATTTCAACAAGATGACCCAACAAAATTACAAGGAGGCTTGCCCAACCAGTTTTACAAGTTGGACCCCTAAGTGAACATAGAAACACTATAAATAAAATATAAACAAGTTCATATGATGTGGAACCAAGAAAATATATATGAGGTGTGCAAGAAGAGTTGAGGAATATTCTTGGGGTGATTTGTGGAGTTTAAAGGTGGAAGAAAAAATGTGATTTATGGGGTGAATGAGTGATCTTGGAATTTTTTCTATAACTTTTCTTTTGGCATGTTACGATAAAAATTAGTGGATAAATATATAAGATCATCATGTACACATGGTTTACATTTCATACCTTGGTTCTCTATAAATTTGGAGATATTCTCTAAGGAAGTTAGGCTTCTTGAATGCTCTAGTAATTTTCTTCAAACATGCCATATTGGTTTTTTTTTCTATAGATTTTCTTTTGGGATGTTTCATAACATGAAACTTGGAGGATACATATATAATATATACATGTACCTAGGACTAAAATTATAGATCATGGTTCGTTATAATTTTGGAGATATGCTTTAATAATTTTATATTTCTTGAATGCTCTTGAAATCTACTTCAAATGGGTCAACTTCATATTTTTTCTATAACTTTATTTATTTGATGTTATAAAATATGAAATGTATAGGAGATAGAGAATAGATCTCAAGGTACCCATGGTAGAAATTTGAGACCGTTTGTTGGTATAATTTAAAATATATGTTCTAAGGAAGTTGGTGTTTCTTAATGCTCCTGAAACATACTTCAAACATGGAATGTTGGTATTATGTTATAACTTTATCCCTATGATATCTTAGAAAATAAAATATGGAAGAAAAATAAAAGAGATATCAAGGTACCTTTGGTATAAATTTTGGAAATTTTTTTCTATAATATTAGGGATATGATCTGAGGAAGTTAGTGTTCTTAAATGTTCCTAAATCATGTTTCCAACATGTCATCTTGGAAAAATTTCCATAAATTTCTTTATGAGATGTTTCATACTATAATATATGGAGGAGAAAAATAAGGGATATCTCGGTAGTTTTACTAGAAATTCTAAAACCAAATTTGCGAAATTGGATACATGACATGTTGTGAAAATTCATTCTTGGGAAGAAGCTAAAAGAAACGAGTTTTGGGAGAATTATACCTAGTGAAGGAAGAAGAAGCAAGTAGAATTGGTTAATATAGAAGCAATAAGTAGTCTTGGTGAAGGAAAAAGTAACAATCAAGCTTGGTGAAAGTAAAAGAAACTAATAGAATATATGAAGAGGTAAGTAGACTCAATGAAGTAGGTTGATGTCTACAAATATTTGCAATAGTGGGGATTGGTGTCTTTTGTAGGTTAGTGCCTATAAATATTGTAGCATAGAGGATTGGTGTGTCATGTAGGTTGTTTCCTAAATATATTGTAGCATAGGGGATTGATGTCTCTTATAGGTTGGTGCCTCCAAAGCAACATAGGGGAGTGGCATCTCTTGTAGGTTGGTGCCTACAAAGAAGCAAAGGTGATTGTTGTCTCTTGTAGTTTGGTGCTTGCAAAGTAGCACAAGGGACTAGTGTCTCCTATAGGTTCTTACAACAAAATAATAGATTGGATTGATGTCTCCGGTAAGTTGGTGCCTAAAATATATTTCATACAAATACGTTTTGTGGTTTTCTCCTATAAGGGTTTTCATGTATATATCGTGTAGTTGTTAAGTTTATGAGTTTGATGTTTTATGATGTTCAAATGCCTAGGAAAGTAAAAGCTGCCATTATATTAATTCATCCACCAGTCAGTCTCAGTATAATTGTGAACTCAAAAAATGTTCAAAGTAATGATGAAATACAATCATGTCTTACATATGTAGAAACTCATCAAAAATGAACATAGAAGTCAAGTTTTGGATCTCTTCCAAAGAATTATGTTAGCCTTGAATTACCTTTCATCGAGAATAACCAAAAAAAGAAAAAAATGATGGCCCTTCTCTTAGGAAAGTTCAAGAGACCCAAAATAATAGTATTTCTATATCAGAACCTCCAAAGTGAATAAATTTGGGTACTATTTGTACCATTGGAAAATCAAGTAATATACCCTTCTCTTTAAAGAATTTTAGGACATTTTCACATGGACTTATGATGATATTAAGGAATATGAAAAATCCATCTGTTAACATACTATATCACTCAAAGAATGTTCAAAACCTTTAAGGAAAAGAATTAAGAATGATCAATCCAAATTTGAAACCCCTTGTAAGGTTGGAACTTGAAAAGTTGAGAAAGGATGTGATAATATTATAAATTAAGCATTCATAATAGATATCCTTTATAGTGGTGGTTAGAAAGAAAATTGGTGAGATTTAGATTTTTGTAGATTTTCAAATAATCGAAAATATTCCAAATATAATTACCCATTCCTAACATGGATATGTTATTTGAAAAAAGTGACTATTTCTACATTTATTTCGATGTTAGATGGATTTTTAAGATACATTTAGGTGCTTATTGCTCAAGAAAATAAAAACAATTTTTTTTTTTCACACCATGGTGAACATTTGCTTTTGTTTTGTCTTTTGGATAGAAAATTTTGACGCGACATGTCAAAGGGATATGGACGATGTTTTCACTGATATGATTGGATAATATATGACAAGTTATCAATTTGATCTACTTTTCCACTTAAATTTTCAGAGAACATTAGTTAAAATATATTAGGCAAGTTTTTCAATAGTTTAGAATGTATGACATATCTCTTACTCGTAAGAAATGATTGTCTGCAATATCGAAAGGAAAATTGCTAGGTCATATTGTGAGTAAGGAAGTTATATGTATTGATCAGGGAGAATTAAATTAACAAATGACTTGAAGAAACCTACATCTCATAAAGGAGTATAATATTTCTTTGTAAAGATAAATTTGTTTGAATATTTTTCCTTGATTATGCTTTGTTTGTAAATAAAATTAATGAATTATTTAAAAAAGAGCAGACATTTGAATGGACTCCTAAAACTAAAATTAATTTTGCAAATATCGAGAAATCAATTACTATTTCCCTTATTTTGGTCATTCTTGATTTTAATAGGAATTTCGTACTTTTTTCATTTTCTTTAGAAAAACTATTATTGCCATACTTACTCGAAAGAGTTAAAAGGGGAAGACTTTCTTATTTATTTAATGAGAAAAAATTTACACAATCTCCCTTATTTTAATTAGTCTTGATTTTGATATAAATTTCATATTTTATTCATTTTCTTTAGAAGGAACTATTGTTTTTGTACTTAATCAAAAGAATAAAAAGAGGGAAGAATTTCCTATTTATTTAATGAGAAAAAATTTACATGATTACCAACCAATATAGATCCATCTTATACTAATTTAATATGCACTTAGAGAGATCAAATATTTTGAGGTGCAAACCACTTTTATAGTGCAACAAAAATGCTTGCATATCTAGAGACTTGATCCCTATTGGTTCTTAGTGCTTGATAGATCCATGGTTACTATGGATACTCTCTCTCTCTCTCTCTCTCTCTCTCTCTCTCTATATATATATATATATATATATATATATATAATGAAAAATATTTTGTATTTTAAGTTATATTTTTGGGCACTTGGATTATGTAATATACACAACTTAAACTTGCAATTCCAATAAATATTTGTTGGATTTTAGAAAAAAATTGACCAAAAAGATATATGCTAAAATGAAAAGTAGTGATATTATTAGAAATATTTTAACCATAAAGTTTTTTTTTTCTTTATATAATATATAAATAGATATTCCCTGATCAGTATGTCCATTAAAATAACAAGTGATGGAGATGGTCATGCAGCCGATACAGAGAAACCTCCAAATGGTATTGAAGGCAGGCATGACACATGGTAATGGCAAGTGGGACAACCTCCCCAAGTAGCATGGGTGGGCCGGAAGCCTCGAGAAAGTGGCGAGATTTTATTATTTTAAGTTGTATTTTTGAATGTATAAATGGATTTAATGCCTTAAACTTTTCCTTGGGCACTTGGATTGTGTAATATACAAAAATTAAGCATGCAATTCCAACAAATCTTTGCTCGATTTTAGAAAAATTTGACCAAAAAGGTATATGCTAAAATGAAAAATAGTAATATTATATGAAATATTTTAACCATAAGAAAATTATATTTTCAATTGATTTATATAATATATAAAGATATATCCCTAATGGGGGTGTGCACTGAAATATGAAGCGATGGATATTGTCGTGAAGCCGATATGGAGCAACCTCTAGTTGGTACTAAAGGCATACATGACATATGGTAATCGCAAATGGGACGGCCACCCTAAGTGGCATGGGTGGGATGAAAGCCTCAAGAAGGTGGCGAGGTTTTATCGAAACCATAGATATAGTGTCTTCACCTATTTGTGGATGTTGGTTATGGGAGTGGGGAGCATAGGGATTGATGTAATAGAATGTGCGCAAGTAGTCTCCCTGTGCATTCTCGCTAGTGTTGGCCCAAAAAGAGTGTAGTGTCTAGTTTTAGAAGGTAAGTTTTAGGCTAGAATTAGAATGGTTTGGGATCCAAGGGATAGGGGAAAAAAATTTGTTTCAATGACTATCATCATTGATTTGTACATATAGATTTCAAACCGTGCAAAATAATGGAGTCATTTAAACGGAAGGGCACTATTCCAACTACCTGCTGGGAATTACTGTTGTGTAATTGGGAAAACATATTAAAAATTCCACTTTATTTCAATTACCGAAAAGGACAGTGATCCCACTACAAAAACACGTGGCATTTACATAAATATTTGTGAAAAGTGAAAATTGGCCAAACCAGAAACACATGGCATTTAGATAAAAAAAAAGATTTACTTGCAATTTACGAAATATTACGAAGAAATAATGGACAATTTGGATATACAAGCAAACTTGAGCCCAAAAAACAAGAAGAGACAGAGCCAGAAATCACCGAAGCGACTCAGGTTTGATCCTTCGGATTTCTACATATAGATGAATTTGCTTTCTCTGACATGTCTTGGGTTTCTATTGATGTTCTTCACTGTATTTCCTTTTCTTATTTTTAGGCCATATTCACTCTGCATAGTCAAATCCCATCGAATTGTTGTTATCACTCGGATTGAACCTCAGGCTCAAGAAGACAATTCCAAGGCAACAAAAAACCACACTTAGCCAAGTAGCTAGCCCTACTAGGTTAGAAGAGGGCTCTCTCCGTAAGGATCACAACCAATATGGATGAGTAAAGAAGATATTAGGCTAGGTATAATAGCTCAGGGTTTTGATTTTGATTGTATAGGGTTTTGCTGGATCAGAAGGAGTCAGACAGTCAGGGCAAGGAACATTAGGTCAAAATTTGTAGGGTGTCCTATAGGGCAAGATAGGCATAGTGATTTAGCACTTTAGGATTTCAATGGGTGGGATGATCAAGATAGGTGAGGAGCTATAAATATCATGGTGGAATCATGGGTTCTTTCTAAACTAGAGAAATTATAAACTGTGAATGTTTACCCAAAACAGAGTATAACAATTATGGATTCTGTTCATATAACTTGAAAACATTCACTTAATAGAAATGAAATGATGGATGAAATAAACAAAACATTCTAACATTTGAGCACAAAAATAAGAAACTGAAACTAAACAACATATCACATGGATCCCATAAAAATAGCTGCAAATTTGATTAATATTCCTACTCAGAAACTAATACAAAGTATGTCTCTTCAAAAGCCAAACATCCAACTGAGTCCACCCCTTACAAATGAGAAAGAAGAAGAATATATAGACCTCAAAACAAATCTCCCTAGCCTCAGGGAGTCGAATCCATGAGATGAGGATCAGTTTCCACCAAATGCTGAATAAGAGTCTGAAGACTAGGAAGACCCAACAACTTGCCTCTAAAAGAGAGGAAACTGATTCATTTGACCTCAATTGATGACTTACATAATGTATCTACCTTAGATAAAAGTAAAAAAACGAATTTTGCATTCATATTGAACATTTACATCAGTAAAATTACATTTCCCAAAGTGAAAAGTCAAACTGGAGAAGATTTACTGAGGATTGTAAAAAATTACAATTTTCTGGCAAACGCGCCGGGCCCAAGCAGGAAAAATAGCCTGTTTTGAAAGCTTTTTTTGAGTGCCTTCCCGGTGTCCAAATAAGCTCCATGATAGCTCATTGGAAATATCTATGAGTCTAGGTTCTAGATCTATCTTTATGTTTCAAAATGGTTTTGATTTTCCCTATAAAAAATCCAATCTCCCAAGACTGGTAAACATGCAGCGATCAGGTCAAAAAGGAGGCAGAAACATGATTTTTAGGTGGTTTTTTGCATGTTTGAGAGACAATTCTCCTCCAAATATTCTCAAACTTGCTAGGGTTAATGTCCTCATCATTATAAACCTGCTGGTGGTGGCCATTTGGAATTTGGAGGTCCCAAAAAAGAGCGCAACGTCCAGGTCGTTATGCCTTTGGCAAAATTTCTATGTTGAAAATTGAAAAAAATTACTGAAATGAACATAAGTGCAAAACGTTGGACATTGGGTTCAATGCTGTTAGAAAATTAAATGTTACAGAGCAATGCAACACATAAAATATGCGGAAAACAAAAGCACACAAAAAACATAAAACTAGAGAGACACAGATATACATGGTTCACCCAGTTTGGGCTACGTCCACCCCGAACAGCCAGTCCTTCCTTTCTATTATCCAGGAAAATGAAGAGACACAACCTACAATAGATCTGCTATAATATCCAATGTTCTCTCCCATAGTCTCCCTATCTGTTTCTCGCTCTGATAATACACATACAATACACAACCGCAATACAATGCCCTCATATAAGCGAGGGGTTGCCTTCTAGGGAAAAAAACCCTAAACTAAACATATCTTCTATTGTCAGACCATCTGCCTAATGAATGACCCAGATTGACTATGAATTACTATACTTTTACAAGGAAATTTTACATCTGTTTTTAGCTTCGGGGGTGCTACCCCTAAAACCCCCTACCAGGGGGGGCTCCATAAAGTCGCAACTACCCCCCCTGGACAAGCGTTTAATTACAGGTGGCATTGCCGCTCCATTAAGGTACAGGGGTCCAACACTGTGATAAAAAATAAATAATATAATCAGGCTCCACACCTAACAAACGCTCCCCATGTTTTTCACGACATGGACTAACCGCCTCTCGTGGATCCTAACTCTGGCGATTGTAGCGAATACTAACACCTGCAAGTTTTGGTTTAAGGGAAATCGTGATTCCAACAAGTGGTATCAGAGCAACAGGTCTCGAGTTCGAAACTCACCCGACTCGCGTTGGGGGGGATATTGTTGGAAATTGGGTTCAAAGCTCCCCATGTGTTTCACGACATGGACTAACCGCCTCTCATGGATCCTAACTCTGGCGATTGTAGCAGAGTCTAATGCATGCGGGTTTTGGTCTAATGACAATCGTGATTCCAATACAAAAATGTGCCAAAATTATGAGGTTACTTGCTCATTAAGTGCTTGAGACATGGAGTGACACCTCAGAAAGTATATCCAACTTTTCTTTCTCTCCATTCTTGGTTAAAGTTTAAATTTTTGTATGGGCTCATTTGAGCTTGGCCTTTGCAATTTTTTTCCTCATGGCATAGTTCTTTGCCATTTTCCTTAGAATGTCTTATCCTTTTGAGCCTTGGCCAAGAGCTGCTCCAAGTGTTGGTTGACCCTCTCAAGCCATGCTTCTTTTCCTTTAAGAACTACATTGGTGATTTTGTCCTCATCTTCATCACCTAGTTCAATCAACTGAAATTCATCCTTTGTCTCATGTTTTCCCTCCTCATCATTAATGTTTGGCTCCATTACCCTTTCCTTACCTTTGTATACCTGTTGTGTTGATGAAGAAGGCATGGACCCTTTCACTCCAAGTGAAGCAAACACATGCCTATAACGTTTCTGGTAAGTTTTGGGAAAAGGCTCAATCCTCAACTGATCTAGCCCATGCTACCTCAATATCTTCCTCATTGATTGATGACTTTGAATCATGTTGTGATGATGATGTAGGGTTATAGAAGGGTGAAGAAAAAGGATCAATATGAGGTGAATGAGGTGACTGAAGGTGACTTGGTAATTATGTGTGAACAGTGGGCTGAGATGGAGGAATTGATGTGGTAGGATCAGATGATGAAGGGGTGTTCAGGTCATGCTGACTAGGTGGGGTAGTAAAAATCTCATTTGATATGAAGGAATCCCATGGAATTTTATTTTTCTCAAGTTGATTCATGACTATCATTTTGATGAGGGAGTGGTGGAATTTTCTCTTCTTCGGCGATATTGAATTTGAAATGTGAAACCCTAGGGTGAATGGAATGAGATGGAGGGAATGTAAGGTGTAACTAAATGCTTTGTGAAATGGAGGGAATGAGAATGGCAATGGGAACCTAGGTTTGTGTAAACCATAGGATTTAGTGGTATTAGGAATGGTATGTGCTTTAGGGAATATGGGTATGGGAAACATGCATGAAAATGAGAAGGGAATTTTATTTTTAAAATGATAGCTAGGGATTCTTTTTAGAAAAAACTTCTAATTCCTTATAAAAAACAAAATATATCAGAGGAGGAATCTTGGAGTTCACTCAATGACTAAGAGAGCCTTGTATAAAATATATGCCAAGATCTATAACTTGTTGATGAAGTTTGAGGCTATGAAGTGTTTTTTCTACCTTGCTGAGAAAACGCGCAGCATCCT
The DNA here is from genome assembly GCA_034641835.2 of Pinus albicaulis. NCBI lineage: Eukaryota > Viridiplantae > Streptophyta > Pinopsida > Pinales > Pinaceae > Pinus > Pinus albicaulis. The sequence goes on along the minus strand of CM076584.1, from coordinate 1,644,292,388 downwards.
GTTGAACGCATAATGTCCTTTCCAAACCTGCAGTGAACTCTCCAAACACGCAGCGTCCTTGCAACACATTTTTGCATACCACATTGGGAGGCCTTCCCAATGTCAAAATTGGGCCTAGGATAGCTCATTTGAAATATTATCCTATCTATTTTTCAAATATACCTTTGTTTTTCTGTATGAAGTTGAGTTTCCTTGTCAAAAATTGATTTTCCCAAGACTAGTCAAAAAGTGCTGAATGAAGGTGCAAAAATGCAGAGTGCTGCTGCAGGCAATGTTTGGAGGCCTTCCTCAACTCCAAAGTGAGCTCATGATAGCTCATTGGAAATATCTATTTGTCTAGTTATCATTTGACTCATCAAGAAAGTAATTTTGACACTCCAACTAGTAGAAAATTTTATTTTCCCAAGGTCACTCCAGAAATATAGTAAAGCTCTTGTAGCACCTGTATTTTTTTACATTTCTATAAAACCATGACACATGTGTAAAAAATTAAGGAGGTTTTTCTTCTTGGAATTATGATGGACAAAAACCTCTCTCATGTTTTTCAAATTCATCTCTATTTGGTCAGAACATAGTTTAAAGAAAATTGGCCCTATGAGTGACAAATGGCTTGACTCTTGGAAAGATTTCTTGGAAAATGATGGAGACATGATGTTTATGAGTTTGAAATGAAATCATACTTACTGATATGACCTACATTATGAATTCTCTGCTCATATGTCTCTGATTCCATAGCAAACCCTAGCTCAGTGAGAGAGGAAATTTAGGGTTTAGTGCTTGTGGAAAATGATGACTTAGGCACCCTTGGAAAAAGACAACTCCCTTTGACATTTGATCAATTGCTGAAGTAGAGACTTTTTGGATTTTACACTTGATGTATTGGCATGTGGAACTCTGAGTTTGAATCCTTGGGAGAATAAGTACTTATTACATTTGAATTGACATAAAATTATATGGATAAAAATAAAATTACATCTTGGAATGAAACTCACACTTGAAATCAAATTACAACTTTGGAAACCATCTTGGAGATCATATTTACATGGTAAAGAAAAATTATTTGGATTACTCTCACACCTTTTGCCACCCTTTATTGAAAATGAGACAATGCAATTATTTAACCTAATGAAACCTTAGTGACCTAATGAGAAATGAAAGAAACTGACTCAATGAGTAACTTTGACTAAAAGTGGAATGAGAGAAGACTTGTGTTCAACATGATGAAGACATGGAAGAGGGTCAGTAGGCATATGCTTGTGAAGGAAAATGGGACACTTGACAAGGACAACCACTAGTGGAACAACTTTATATCATGACCTAATGGAATGATTGAAATTTCTTTAGAGTGGGACACCTAAGATGCACATGCAAAATGCGTTTTGATCCCTGGTGGAAGTATGAAATACTGACACTAACATTGGCTTTAGCTGGGGATGGTAGCTCCTTGGAGGTTCCAAGAACACCATAGACCAAGTGCCTATTCATTGGGAATGGAGTCAAAAGCTAAGGATTAACTGAATACTGAAAACTTGACTCAATGAGCTGACTCAAGACTGAATCAGACTAAAACACAACTGACAAACTAAAAAAGATGCTCAGAATTGAGCTTATTCAACAAAACCTACTCTAATTGATCCTTTCATCACCTAATCAAGTGAAATGGAATAGCCATTGTAACCATGTAAGCACTCTAGCTATTGTTTGAATTTTCTGCAAGTGCTTGCTTATGAACAAGAAGAAAGAACTGCTGAAAGGAAACTCCCATGAAAACTTGTCAACAGATTGAATCTTGATGAAATTGAAAAGCATGAGCCCACCGGATGACCTCAATAATGCCGCAAAAGGATATTCATAGGAATACATATTAATTTTCAACCCATCTAATACATTACTGCTCTGCTCTAGGTAGTCTTTGTACCTTGGTTTTAAAATTTTCCTAACATCTGTGCTTTCTTTCTTTGATGACTGCAGCAAGTTGACAAAAGGATCCTAAAACTCGTGAATGACTAATTTTTCTTGATGATCAACAAAAAAAAAAGAATTTTATTCATTAATCTCCTTATATGATTGCAAATATTGGTATGAGCTTCGTAATGAAATACTTGCTGAAAAATACAATGAAGTCAGTTGTCGGATCAAGTTTATTTCATAACTATTTTCAGGCTCAAAGTTAGCTAATGGAGAAGGAATTTTACTACAGATATCATTTAACACATCAGCTATTGGGTCATGAAGAAATTGAAAAGACTGCTGAAATGTATCCATCGGTTTGAATGAGACTGCATGGCACTCTACAGGCTACTCATCCTTTTCTTTAGAGATATTATGAAATTTTTGCTTTAAAAATTGAAATGATTCAAAGCATAGTGGTACAGAATCATCTTGCATCATTTGATCGTTTTTTTCAACTTCCAAGCCTTCATCTACAACCTGACATTCAATGGCTTTCAGCGACTACAAATCTGGAGCTAAAGAGGATTCTATGTCGAAAATGATTTCCTCAACCAATTTAGGAGAATGTTAAACATTTATAGTTTTGACCACTTGCTTATCTGCTTGCTTATAGTTTTCTCTTATTTTTGTAAATGAGGAGAAACACAAGGGTAGGGAGCTCTGATAAAATTTTTTATTATCCTCCTTATTGTCAAGATCAAAACTCAATGAGTGATAATTTCTGATCACATGAAAGTTATCTCTGACGAACTGAAATGAAGTAAAACAAAGAGGCAAATATCTTTCACTTACTTCCAAATTTTCTAGAATTTTCTCATCATTTTCATAGCTGATATGCATCAACTGATCACTTTTTTTGAGCTGCTGAAACTGAACTTCCTCCCACAAACCAACAATTGATCAACATTAGTTTCTATTTGGAGAACATAATCATCATCATACTAATCAAACTTTGGCAAATCATGAATATAAGTAATGTCACCAATCATACACATTAGATTATCAAATTTTTTCTCCTCGGATTGATCTACAAATCCATTTTTTGATCTATGGTAGCTCAGATTAGCAAGAAATTGTTTAGGGTTTGCAATCTCTTATTTTTCTAGGATAAGTGAATCACAATGATATTGAACAGAAAATACATCTCTCATGGTGATCCTTTGCATGATTTCCTCTATTTTACTCACCAAAATGTCGAGCTTTACCTCTGAATATGTCAGGTGCTTTGCAATTTTCTTCTTCTCTTCTTCCTTTAGCTTTGCCCTTCTGATCAACAGATTAGCCTCTACATCTACTGCACTATTCTACATCTCTTCAACTACTGCAAGGTTTCTTTCTCTCAGCTGAAACTCCATTTCCGAATCAAAGGCATTCGGGTAATGTAAGAGAGATGAGCTAGGAGGAGGTATTATATCACCAGGTATTGAATAAGAGACTTGATTGAATCTGGTAGAAAATTGTTGTACTGTCTCCCCTAGTTGTCTTTTTAGCTGGAAATACTCTTTTAGAATTAGGAAAGGGTTTTGTTTGACCACCCACCTATTGAGGAAAACTTTGACGAATTGTGGGAAATCTGAGATGCTCGCGGTAGGAAAGTTTTTGAACCAACTCTTGACTTTTCCTTGCAATGAAAGAGAAAATAGCCTGCTACTGACATCCTCTTTGTCAAATTCAAAAAGGTCTAGGAAAGTCTCAAAATTTTGCATATGTCTCTCAGCAGTCATGTTGTCATATTCACCATCAAACCTCGGCAGATATAGATAATGATTTTCAGGTAAAGCATGGAGTATAGGAGGTAAGATGAGTGGTTTGTATCGATCTGGAATTTTACAAGGTGTAGGAATATGTACATAAGTTGTAGGATCAATCTTGATCTCTTTAGGCTCATCAATTTGAAGATGTTCATCATAAGATTCAAAAAAAGGATGTGGACCAAGATCAAAGGAAAACTCGGTATTTACACTTTTTGAATAGGTAGAATCAAGATTTTGATCATCTTTATCATACAAAAAACTCTAGAAAACTTTCAGGATAGTTTCAGGAAAAGAAAAGAATTAATTTACAAGAAATCATATTAGATCTTGAATACAATTCCACTTTGAATACCTGACCTTTGTGTAAGATCCTTCCATTTTCATGCTGGCAAGGTCAATCCTCCAGTGGAGTCTTTACATCACGTTGGAGTCGCCAGGTGAAGAGTTCATCCTTCATATGCATATGATTATTGTCCACCATCAGCAATCAGATCTAAACTTTGTCATTCTTTCCTAGGGAAGATATGATCTTTCGCTTCCCTAGTATGGTCACCAAAATGTTATCACTCGGATTGAGCCTCAAATTGAAGAAGGCAATTCAGAGGTAACCAAAAACCACACTTAGCCAAGTAGCTAGCCCTACTAGGCAAGGAGAGGGCTCTCTCCGTAAGGATCACAACCAAGATAGATGAGCAAAGAAGATATTAGGCTAGGTATAGTAGCTCAGGGTTTTGATTTTGATTGTATAGGGTTTTCCTGGATCAGAATGAGTCAGACAATCAGGGCAAGGAATATTAGGTCAAAATTTGCAGGGTGTTCTATGGGGCAAGGTAGGCATAGTGATTTATCACTTTAGGATTTTAATGGGTGGGATGATCAAGATAGGTGAGGATCTAGAAAGAGCATGGTGGAATCATGGGTTCTTTCTAAACTGGAGAAATTATAGACTGTGAATATTTACCCAAAACAGAGCATAACAATCATGGATTTTGTTCATCTAACTTGAAAACATTCACTTAATAGAAATGAAATGATGGATGAAATAAAAAAAAAATTCTAACATCTGAGCACAAAAATGAGAAACTGAAACTACACACCATACCACAGGGATCCCATAAAAATAGCTGCAAATTTGATTAATATTCCTGCTCAGAAACTGATACAAAGTGTGTCTCTTCAAAATCCAAACATCCAACTGAGACCAACCCTTACAAATGAGAAAGAATAAGAAGATATAGACCTCAAAACCACTCTCCCTAGCCTCAAGGAGTCGAAACCATGAGATGAGGATTAGTTTCCACCAAATGCTAAACAAGAATCTGAATGCTAGGAAGACCCAACAACTTGCCTCTAAAAGAGAGGAAACTGATTCATTTGACCTCAACTAATGACCTACCTAATGTGTATACCTTAGGTAAAAGTAAAAACATGAATTTTACATTCATCTTGAACATTTACATCAATAAAATTACATTTCCCAAAGTGAAAATTAAAACTGGAGAATATTTGCTGAAGATTGTAAAAATTTGCAATTTTCTGGCAAATGCGCAGCGTCCAAGCAGGAAAAGTATCCTGTTTTGAAAGCTGGTTTTGAGTGACTTACCGGTGTCCAAATCAGCTCCATGATAGCTCATTGGAAATATCTCTGTGTCTTGTTTCTAGAAATATCTTCATTTTTAAAAATGGTTTTGTTTTTCCTTGTCAAAAAGCCAATCTCCCAGGGCTGGTAAACGCGCAACAACCAGGTCAAAAAGGAGGCAGAAACATGATTTTTAGGTGGTTTTTTGCATGTTTGACGGACTAGTTCTCCTCAAACTATTATAAAAATTGCTAGGGTTGATTTCCTCATCATTATAAACCTGATGGTGGTGGCCATTTATAATTTGGAGGTTAAAAAGAGTGTAGCATCCTGGTCGTTGCGCCTTTGGCAAAATTTCTGTGTTGAAAATTGCAAAAAATTACTGAAATGAAAATAAGTGCAAAAATGTGCCAAAATTATGAGGGTACTTTCTCATTAAGTGCTTGAGGCATGGAGTGACACCTTAGCAAGTATATCAAACTTTTCTTTCTCTCCATTCTTGGTCAAAGTTTGAAGTTTTTCATGGGCTCATTTGAGCTTGGCCTTTGCAATTTTGTTCCTCATGGCGTAGTGCTTTGACATTTTCCTCTGAATGTAATTATCCTTTTGAGCCTTGGCCAAGAGCTGCTACTAGTGTTGGTTGACCCTCTCAAGTCATGCTTCTTTTCCTTCAAGAACTACATTGGTGATTTTGTCCTCATCTTCCTCACCTCGTTCAATCAACTGAAATTCATGCTTTGTCTCATGTTTTCCCTCCTCATCATCAATGCTTGGCTCCATTACCCTTTACATATCTTTGTATACCTGTTGTGTTGATGAAGAAGGCATGGCCCCTTTAACTCCAAGTGAAGCAAACACATGCCTATATCCTTTCTGGTAAGTTTTGGGAAAAGGCTCAATCCTCAACCAATCTAGCCCATGCTGCCTCAATATCTTCCTCACTGATTGATGACTCTGAATCATGTTGTGATGATGATGTAGGGTTATATAAGGGTGAAGAAAAAGGATAAATATGAGGTGAATGAGCTGATTGAAGGTGACTTGGTAATTATGTGTGAAAAATGGGCTGAGATGGAGGAATTGATGTGGGAGGATGAGATGATGAAGGGGTGTTCAGGTCATGTTGACTAGATGGGGTAGTAAACATCTCATTTGATATGAAGGAATCCCATGTAATTTTCCTTTGCTTAAGCTGATGCATGGATATAATTTTGATGAGGGAGTGGTGGAATGTTCTCTTCTTTAGCCATATTGAATTTGAAATGTGAACCCCTAGGGTGAATGGAATGTGATGGAGGGAATGTAAGGTGTAAGGAAATGCTTTGTGAAATGGAGGGAATGAGAATGGAAATGGGAACCTAGGTTTGTGTAAACCCTAGGATTTAGTGGTATTAAGAATGGTATGTGCTTTAGGGAATATGGGTATGGGAAATATGCATGAAAATGAGAAGGGAATTTTAGTTTTCAAATGAGAACTAGGGCTTCTTTTTAGAAAACACTTCTAATTCCTTATAAAACAAAAAATATATCAGAGGAGGCGTCTTAGGGTTCACTCATTGACCAAGAGAGCCTTGTAGAAAATCTATGCCAAGATGTGGAACTTGCTGATGAATTTTGAGGCTGTGAAGTGTTTTTTCTACCTTTCTGAGCAAACGCGCAACATCCTGCTAAACGCGGAGCGTCCTTTCCAAAGGCGCAATGACCTCTCCAAACGCACAGCGTCCCTGAAACACCTTTTTGCAGGCCACATTTAGAGGCCTTCCCGGTGTCCAAATTAGGCCAAGGATAGCTCGTTGGAAATATTATCCTGTATATTTTCCAAATATGCCTTTGGTTTTCAGTTTGAAGTTTATTTTCCTTGTAAAAAATTGATTTTCCCAAGACTGATAAAAAATTGTTGAATGTAGGTGCAGAAATGCAGAGTGCCAGTGCATGCAACTTTTGGAGGCGTTCCTCAACTCAAAATTGAGATCATGATAGCTCATTGGAAATATAGCTCTATTTAGGTATCATTTGATTCATCAAGAAAGTAATTTGGACACTCAAACTAGTAGAAAATTTGATTTTCCCAAGGTCACTACAAAAATGCAACAAACCTCTTGTAGCACCTGTATCTTTGAAATTTCTATAAAAAAATGACACCTGTGTAAAAAATGAAGGAGGCTTTTCTTCTTGGACATATGATGGAAAAAAACCTCTCTCACATTTGTCAAATTCATCTCTGTTTTGGTCGAAAACATAGTTTAAAGTAAAAATGGCCCTATGAGTGGCAAATGGCTTGACTCTTAGAATGATTTCCTGGAAAATGATGGAGACATGATGTGTATGAGTTTGAAATGGCCTCATACTTACTTATATGACCTACCTTATGCCTTCTTTTCTCATATGTATTTGATTCCATAGAAAACCCTAGCTCAGTGAGAGAGGAAATTTAGGGTTTAGTGCTTGTGGAAAATGATGACTTAGGCACCCTTGGAAAAAGACAAATGCCTTTGACATTTGATCAATTGCTGAAGTAGACACTTTTTATATCTGAAACTTGATGTGTTGGAATGTGTAACTCTGAGTTGGTAGCCTTGGGAGACTGAGTACTTATTACATTTGAACTAACATAAAATTACATGGATAAAAATAAAACTACATCTTGGAATGAAACTCACACTTGAAATCAAATTACAACTTTGGAAACCATCTTGGAGATCATATTTACATGGTAAAGATACATTATTGGGATCACTCTCACACCTTTTTCTTCCCTTTATTGAAAATGAGACAATGCAATGATTTGACCTAATGAGAAACGAAAGAAACTGACTCAATGAGTAACTTTGACTAAAAGTGGAATGAGAGCAGACTTGTTTTTAGCATGATGAAGACATGGAAGAGGGTTAGGAGGCATATAATTGTGAAGGAAAATGAGACACTTGACAAGGACAACCACCTATGGAACAATTTTGTATCATGACCTAATGGAATGATTGAATATTATTTAGAGTGGGACACCTAAGATGCACATGCAAAATGTGTTTTGATCCCTCGTTTAAGTATGAAAATACTGACACTAACACCTGCAGCTAGTGTGGAGTTTTTGTTAATCTAAAACGAAGTGTGAGAGTTTGACGATGTCGGGGATGGAGTGCTAAGGAGTCATGGTCTTGTTGTGCCTCGTTGATTGTTATTTTGGGGTGAATTTCCTGGAGGAGACCCATATTTGGGCGGTGATGTTTGTTTATGTGTTGTGTGTTTGTGAAGCTAGTGTGGCCCCTCCTTTGGAGAGGGTTCAAGGCTTGAGAGGGTTAGAACCAACGAGATAGAATCAACTCGTCGTCATGTTGAGGAATAGGGGAAAGGCTTGGCAAGGAGCCAAGCACTGTGAGCAGCTTGGGGATCAAGAAATGCGACCGTAGGAATGAGATGAGGAGGGAAGAATGATGGATGGGGAGGTAGCCCAAGGGCTAGCCCCATCGCTTAGAAATGTGGTCCAACCCCGGACGTTGCAATCAATTTCTGAACAAATATGTGACATCCATGCAAGCTTGGACATCCTATAGTAACAAATGTATGATGATAAGAATGAGGCAATTTATTATATAAATTATTTGCAATTTTTTCAAGGGGAAATAATGGACCACCTAGCTTTAGTTTTCTGTAACCAACATAAGTTTGAAAAATTCCTGGATGAAATCAAAGCCCTGCTAGCTCACATTTATTTCATGTCCATGAGGGGCACGGTCTGCCTGCGACTCCTTGAGATGCTCATATGTAGAATCCTCCAATGTAGTATGGTTTTTGTTGGTAGTTTTTATGTTTTGTTTTTTTGTAAAAATTGTATCTTTGTTTCTAAATGTTACACTGCTCTCTCACCAAAAAAATCTGGTCGGAGTGAGGTTAGGAGATCAAAGAAAACTCTGCTCAGTTGTAATAAATTTTAAACGAAGTAATAGAAGCACCTCTCTCTCTCTCTCTCTCTCTCTCTCTATATATATATATATATATATATATATATGAATGACATTGAAATCCTTTACATGAGGAGTGGGATATTTTATTTATGAACCGCATTGTATGCAGTAAAATAATTTTATGTTATTAATATATTTTTAAATACATGTTAATTTTATTTAACCATGCATATTGAAATTTTGTATTTATGACCTGCATTGAATTTTATTATTATTATTAATATTTTAAATGCAACATATTAATTTTATATTAAAAATTTGAATGAATTATACATCTCCCATCAAGAAGTAATTGATTTTTTTTTTACTTTCAATTAATTCTTCTTTTTTCATTGAAATATTTTATTATGGTCACACATTATATATGTAGTCTCTCTCTCTCTCTCTCTCTCTCTCTCTCTCTCTCTCTCTCTATATATATATATATAATCTACTTAAATTTTTTATTGAAATAATTAAAAAAATAGAATTATACATTTTTAACACTAAAAAGAGAAAATACAATATTTTAATTTTAATTTTTCATTACTTTATCTCTTTTTACATATGGATATGGAAATATTTTATTTATGTATGAGAGTGATAGTAAATGAGTTTTACATCTCCTTCATACTTGGTTGTAATATCAATAACCAAACATAGTGAGATCATTAAAATTAACTAAACATGTATATTCATTATTATTATTATTATTATTATTTATAGTCGACTTGATATTTTTATTTAGATAATATTCAATTTTTAATTTGAAAAGAGTCGAGGTTGACCATGGATAAAATAACATATCACCCTCATACTAATTTGTAGAATGTGCTTCTCAGCACAATTAAGATATTCTAGTGGGGACACGAGGGTGGCGAATTAAACTTAAATTTAGAACTTGAATCAACACACCTTATAATTATTTTTTTTATTTCTTAGTAAAAATTATTCAAGTCCACCCTTTTCACAATTCCACTTAACCCCATATGATCATGGGTCCAAAACTGAGGCCTTCACTTCACACGTTAATATGTATCAAACTTAGGGTTTTTCCCTCATTTTAAATTTTCGTCGCAAGGGTTTTTTTGGAGAGGAAATTGGTTAAGGGCTTTGACCCTGCCACCACCTGCAACCCTGCCAAACCTTTGAGATTATGGATTGGGTTTTCGACCCTGCTATGGTTGCCAACAAATTTATTCAGTCATCAACTGTGTGCATTAACACTAGGGTTTTTGTTTCCATCTATTTTTCCTTTTCGTTTCTCGTCGCTTGACTGCAAAAATATTTTTGTGGTCATGATATTATTTACTGTGCAACCAACAGATATTGGCTTCGTCTCCAGGGTAGCTCGACCTTTGTATCACAAGGTAAGTTTTCATTCTAATTTATGTTAATGACTTTCATCGTTACCTTTCTAATCTTCTAGTGCCTTGGTTAACAGGTGTCTTCTTCTGTGGGTTGCAGAAATGGTTCTTCCCTTTGCATTCACATTGTCTCTCTACTAGTCCTCGTCACTTTAGGTAAGCTGTTTTCATAAGGCTCGTTCCTAGTTCTTCTTTCGTCTTTTTTTGTCTTGTTCACATGCTGCCCTTTGAATTTTTGTGTGTTTGCTTGTGGTTGGAGGTGTTAACTTGATGTTGTCTGCTGCTGCCGTCGGGGTCCAGAACCTCCCTTGTGTAACAGGGTAGGACCCTTCCTGTATGCGCCCATATTTTGTCTTTAATTAGCTAGGAATTCACAAACCCTCAAAGGGGTTTCAAAATTTTGTGATTGTCGTGGAATGTAATCTCCAACTTCTTATTTACTGTCTACTTTGTAAATGTTGATTGGTATCGTTGCCGTGTTGTGGATACGCTTCAGTTTTTTTAGTGGGGTATAAACCCTAGCTGTTGTATAATTTTTTGAAAACCTTACTGGTTCAATCTTTGCTACGGTCTTTAATTTACGCAAGCTATTTCGGTATTTATATTCGGTTGTGAGTTTTGTTTGAAGACTCTTGAAATATAAGCTTATTTGATTATGAATTTCATTGGAAGACTTGTGAAATAAAAAAAATGAATAAAATAAAATAAAATAAAATGTGTTATCAATGCCTTTTATATATACCCATATTTCTTTGTTTCCAACGTACTCCTTTGTCCTTCTTAAATGTTTCTGGGTTCTGCAATTCCTTTTATTTGACATAAGGAAGCTCTCAACACATTTCAATATGTAGCTTAACTTAAAATGTAGAAAAAATAACAGTTATTTGAATGAGAAAATTTGATAATATTTCCTTTATGTTCACACACACAGATTCACTTTCCTAATACACTTCTTCTCTCTACATATGGCAAACCCTCTTTTGGTGGGTTTTGGGTTGTTTTATACCTTTCCTAAATCCCCCACGTAATTGAGAAACTGCCATTCAGTTTCCAACTGCTTATTAAAAATAATTCTTGCTCCTAAAATAATTTACCCTAACTGTTATTTTAATTTTAAAGTTACAAAAGCTGTGTTAACCTACTTTTGACTTAAATAAAAAAATAAAAATAAAAGAATAAAAAAATAAAAAACTAAATAAAAATTCAATTTCTTCCCTGCAGAAAGTTGCCAGCTCTGGCTGTGGCTCTTCAATTGGATGCTCCTCCATCAGGCTCACGGGGTAAATTGAACTCATGGCTCCTGTCCATAAGCTCATCAATAGAGTACCCGACACTTTGAATATGTGGAGTTTCCAACCAATAACAATCCTCAATAGGGTAGTTATTCCACTTTACCAGATACTGCAAGTATTCTTTTTTTCATGTCTTCCTAGATACCTGCATATCCAAAACCTGTTCAATCTCCAAAGGCTATTCCAAAGGCATCTTCTTAATCCAAGGTTCCTCCTCATCCTGGGCATCCTGTGTTTGTCTTTCCGAATTGTCTTGCTCATCAACATCAACGTATGGGTACAGATCTGCCACATTAAAAATGGGCAAGATTCCTACACCCAGAGGTAACTGTAACTCATAAGCATTTGCATAAAAATTTCAAAGGATTCTGCAAGGCCCAATTTTTTTCATCTTCATTTTGTTGTACTCCCCTTTAAGAAACCTCTCTTTGTGTAAGTGCGCTACTACCAAGTATCCTACCTCGAACTGTACCTCCTGTCTTTTCAGATATGCTTTTTGTTTGTATTTTTGGCTGCTCTCTTGCAGTTTCTGTTTGAATTGCTCATGTAGATCGCTGATTGCATTTGCGAAATCTTCCCCATCAACACTACTGCACTCCAACTGTCCCAAATCTTGCAATTCAAATATTCTGCGTGGGTGCATTCTGTTATCACACATAAATTTTTAATTTTTTTATGGATATGGTCACTCATTTAGGTTTCATGTTGTGTTATGTTGGGTCATTCATTTGATGAAGAATTTATAAAATCATGTTTATCCTAAGTCTAAAACCCACCATGAGTCATGTCATGTCAGTCATATACACTCCATGTCATTTTGTTTTCACGCCCATGCATTCAAATTAAAAAAATGAGCCACTTGTCAATTTTTCACAGTTTCATAGCGAATACAATGGAAAAACAACATATTTCGCTACGAAACTACCTGATTATTCCGTAGTAAATCTACCAAAATAAAATCGATGACTTGTCATTTGCTATTAGTTTTTAGGAAAGGTGATATCACCTAGTAAGTTATGACAACTATTCAAATGTGAAATCATAAGTGCTTGTCATCATTCCACCTTCATCACTCCATTTGTCATTTTCCCTCTCATATTCAAATTTAATATTTTTAAACAAATCACCCAAGATCCTCTCTGTCATTAAACCTTCAACCTTTTCATGTAAATAATCTTAGTGTCATCCTTGAAAATTTTAGCTTTGTGGCAAGCAACTTGCTATCCAATTTGATTTTTACAGGTGTCACATTTTTAAGAAGGTAGCTTGGTTATAAAGAGAGATGGCCATGAATAAGAAAGTGTAAAAAGGAGGCTCTGTGGTTATATAGGAGCTCATGGAACTTAAGATATTCATGTAGGAACCTAGCATTGCTGAAGCATTCAATAATTCTGGTTGCATGAATTTCTGCTGGAGCTACAATGGAATTTGCTTTGTCTTTGGACTGTGTGAGCACTAAATTTAAAGAGAAGATTATGGATGAAAAAAGATAAATTTGGAAATAATGAGAGAGGTTCTTTTCAAGAAATGAACAATTAAAAATAACCTCTTTCACTTTTATCATAGGTACCACCACTTTGGATATTCAAAGATGTATTTGGGACCTATTTTCAGAATCCAGAATTTTCCTGTTTTATACATGTTTTTCTAATGCAAATTCTGGACAACTGGAGATGGTTTTAAAAAACCCAAGAGATATTTTTCTTCAGAACATTTTGATTTACAAAAACCTCCTCCCGTTTTGAAACAAATATCAAGGATAGGGAGATAGGAGCTCATCTCTGAACCCTATTGTTTCAGAAAAAACAGAGTCATTGTATTGGTAAATTAACTTGCTAAAGGTGAAAATGATGCATTTTGAAGAGGGTAAGAGGAATTTTAAATCAAGTTTGCCTTATAATCTTTCATCATATCAATTTTTAGACCTACAAGTGAAATTTTGATGAAAAAGGGATAATTTTGAATTTTCTCCATAATCAGGCAGTTTTGTACCGAGTTCCAGGCTTGAAGGCCAAAAAATGTTACGAAATTTCTGAAGAATGATTTTTGTCTTTAAATTCAGTTTTATGGAGAAATAAGAAGGTATTTTGATGGTATTTAGCTATTTTTACCTAAAAAATAATTTTTCACCAGCAAAGGTGGCAGAAGAGAAGGTTAATGGGTAGAAATGAGCACGCTACGAAATTTCGCTACGAAACTGCCTAAAGAATACTTTTGCAGCAAGGTATTTTTAAAGGTTTTTTGAAGGTTTGAAAGACATATCGAAGACCAATCAGCCACCTGGAGGTATCCAAATAGATAGTGGGCCATCTTAGCAAACATTCGTCACTTGGCATGTGTGTCATTCACACAAATCATCATGAAGACAAAATTCTTGTTAATGTTAATCATTTACTAGAAAATAGGACAACTGTTGCTAAATTATTGGGGGAGTACATTCATGTCTTAGTCATGGAGAATGCCATTCAAGCGTCTCATCTCTATCTATTTAATTGTCCCACTATTGCAGATAAGTGAGTGTAATAAACGAAAGGTAGAGTCCTATTAGGTTTGAGAGTCTTAAGTAATTATGTGTCTTTTTAGGTCCAAGAATGTAGTTTATGGTTAAGATAGGTGTCAAATTTGATGGTTCGATGGTCTAGCCAGCTGGTCAGATCCTATGTAATGGGAAAAAGCCTATTAATAGGAAGAACTACGAATGACAAAAGGGTTGGAACATGGTTACTTGACACTACCACTGTTGTAATATTTTGATAATCAGAAATATATAGTTGCAACATGCCTATTTCAGACATGAGATTCTTCTCTGTATTCTTATGTAAGTTTGTTATATCAGTCTTTTACTTTCTCTCTAGTGTTCTAGTTGTATAATCACTTGGAATTCATGATTACATGCTCCAACTTCCTGTATACACCTAGTCCGATGTTGTGTCATGTTTTATTAGTTTTCTTATGTATAATCACTTGGAATTAGTGGTGACATGCTCCAACTTCCTATATGCATATAGCTTGCCTTTTTGTCGTTCATGTGTGGTTTAATAAGAATACAATTGCCTCAGCTTCCATGAGATAAGTAGACTTGTGACTTAGTTTTCATATTGACTTCATAAGCCCAATGGTAGTAAACCCTTTACATATTTCACCTACAAAAAAAACACATTCAATCCAATTCAGAGTTAGCCATCTGCTTTCAAGATTACTCATTGAATATCCTTTATCCTTTTGAGAGAAGCCTCTCAGACTAGAAAGGCTAATTTCCAGTTATAAGTTGGTTTGAAACAATTACTCCAAGTTGACCATTGAATAAGCCCAATAGGAACTCAATTTGGCTGTTGTCTTGTAGTTTTTGTTTGACCTGTTCATGTAGATCGTTGATTGCATTTGCGAAATCTTCCCCATCAGCACTCCTGCACTCCAATTGTCCCAAATCCTGCAATTCAAATATTACGCATGGGTGCATTCAATATAGGATATGAAAAGGGCTTCTTCCATTTCTTCTGTTGGGCGAGTCAATGTAGGAAAACTCCGCCTGTGCAAGTACATGATCCCACTGCTTGGAATTTTCACCAACCAGAATCCTTAGCAGATTTCCCAGACTCTCGTTTACAACTTCAATTTTCCCATCTAACTGTGGGTGATAAGATGAACTGAATTTTAGTTTTGGGTCTAACTTCTTCCACAATATTCGCCGGAAATGGCCTGTGAACTTCACATCCTTGTCCGAGATGATGGATTTCGGAAACCCATGTAATCTGACTATCTCTTAAAAGGAAAAGTGTGCTACATTCTTGGCATCATTTCTCTTCCTGCACAGAATGAAATGCACCATCTTCGTGAAACGATCCACCACCACCATGATGGAATCGTAACCCTGCTATGTCCTAGGTAGACCTAAGACAAATTCTAGACTGACTGAGTCCCAAGGTCTGCTTGGAATGGGTAAAGGTGTATACAACCCTGCATTCTGGCTGCGTCCCTTTGCATGTTGACAAATATTGCACCTGGTGACAAACATCTGCACATCTCTTCTCATTCTTGGTGAAAAATAGAAGTGTCTCAGCTAATCCAAAGTCTTATCTATGCCAAAGTGTCTAGTCAAACCTCCATTGTGCTTTTCCTGAATCAGGTTATCTTGCATGAAACACTCCGGAACACACAATTGTCCTCCCTTGAACAAAAACCCCTCCTGCATGTTATAGTCCAACCATGGGCTATTGTCTCTCAACAATGGATTTTGGAAAGCTTCATAAGCTTCCTTAAAGTATGCATTCATCTCATACAAGTCCTTAAGATGCTCAAATCCCAACACTTGTACTATGCTTTCCTACAATAATAAACTTCTCCTGCTTAACGCATCTGCCACCTTGTTGGCCTTACCGCTAATATGCTTTAAAACAAATGTAAATCTCTGTAAGTACTCCACCCATTTCACATGCTTATGGTTCATCTTGTGCTGCTAAATAATATACTGCAATGTAGAATTGTATGAAAATAAGACTAATTCATTAGCCAACAAATAATGTCTCCAATGATTCAACTCTTGGACGACTGCATAAAAATTCTTTTCATATGATGTATAATTTTTCTTTCTCTCATTTAAATTTTCGTTGAAGTATGCTACTGGATTATCTTCTTGGCTGAGAACTGCACCAATGGTTGTCCCACTGGCATCACAATGAACTTGGAAAAGTTTGTTGAAGTCTGGCAGTTTTAGGACTGGTTTTTCAGTGATCTTTTTCTTCAAAAGCTGAAAAATCCTTTCAGCCGATTTTTTCCAATGAAAAGGCTATTTTTCCTTCTTAATGGTATCTACCATAGATGCACAAATACCACTGAAATTATTAATAAAATTCTGATAAAAACTTGTGAGTCCATGAAAGCTTTGTACCTCAAACAAGATTTTGGGAGATGACTAGCTTACTATGGTTTCAATATTCTCTGGGTCCATCTTCAATTCATTTTTAGAGATTAAAAATCCTAAATAAATCAATTATTTGTTGAAGAAATAATTTTTTTAAAGATTTATCAACAATTTATTTTGCTGCAGTTTTTCCAGCACATACCTAACATGCTGAAAATGTTCCTCCTTGGTCTTGCTGAAAATGAGTATATCATCCAGATATACAATTATGAATTATGAAGTAACATCTCATTCATCAATCGCATAAACATGCTAGGAGCATTTCTCAGTCCAAATGGCATGACCAACCATTCATACAAGCCTTCATTGGTCTTGAATGCCATCTTCCACTCATCACCTTCTCTAATCTGAATCCGGGGATAGCTGCTTTTCAGATATATTTCTGAAAAGTAAGTTGCTCCACTCAGATAATCCATCATATCATCCATTCGAGGTAAAGGAAACCTATACTTGATGGTGATATTATTTATCACCCTAGAATTGGTGCACATCTTCCATTCACCTCCTTTCTTGGGAGCTAAAATACTTAGAACAACACAAGGGCTCAAACTCTCCCGAATCAACCCTTTGTCCAACAACTCTTGTACTTGTTTTTTGATCTCCTCATTATTCTTTGGACTCATCCTGTAAGCAAATTTATTCAGCAAACTAGCTCCTAGTATGAAATCAATATGGTGACTAATGCTCTGCTTTGGTGGTAACTTATCTAATAGGTCATCTATCACTATGTCACTGAATTCCTGTAACATGTCATGTATCTCCATAGGCAAATCGGTAATTTCAGTATGCAGTAATACTACCCTTGGTCTTCGTACAACCACATAGTTTACTTCATTTTTCTTAGCCCATCGCAGAAACTCCTTTCTACCTACCAATAGTGTTTTAGTTCCGCTGGTTTCTATAGCATTTTCCTCCTTCATGGGAACAAGCGTGTACTTTATCCCATCCTTCAAAAACTTGTAACAATTATTCTCCCCTTCATGGAAAAATTTCCTATCATATTTCCATGGTCTGCTCAGCAGAATATGGCACACATCCTTAGGCATAACATCGCAAGTCACCCTGTCCTTGTATTTGCCAATATGAAACTCCACCTCACACTGCTCATTAACTAGTAGTTGGTTCCCCTTTTGTAGCCAAGACACCTTGTATGGAATCGGGTGCTTCAACTTCTTCAAGATCAATTTTTCACAATCTCATTGGCTATGAGGTTATCAGTACTCCCGTTGTTTATAATTAGTTTGCAACATTTCCCATGCGACTTGCATACCATCCAGAATAATTATTTTCGGTGCGTTATGTTGGTCACTTCCTTAGCTGGTTTCAGTAAAAGCTTGTCCAACACTAAGGCCTCACCTGTTTCAGGCACATTCTCCACCTCCTATGGCAGTGCCTCTGCTATGTCGAGTTGAGTGACATATGCTCCCCGCTATCTAGCTTACTGACCTTCAGGACATTCAAAAGACCTGTGTCCCCACTTATAACACTTGTAACAATGGTAGGCATTTCCTTTGCCTTTGCCATTACCTCTTCCACGATAGTTTGAAATTCCGCCTCTGGTGCTACCTTCTCTCTCAATCTGTCCCAAAGTCTTTGAACTACTACCTTCTTCACCACTGTTGGCAGTTTTAACTCTGCCAAAGGACTGTCCCCTTCCTCTGTCCGAACCATGTCCTCTCTTTGCATTTTTCTTCTTGGTAATCTTCTCTTCCGCCTTCAAAGAAAATTGATATGCCTCCTCTATAGTTTTAGGGGAAATAATATTGATTTCATTCCATCCGTAGACCATTCAAAAATATTTATTTCTTCTAAGGGGTATCTTCAACATACCCAACCCTCAAATTCACCTTATAGAACTCTTCTGTGTACTCCTTTACAGTCATCATTCTCTGCCTAAGATTCTGCACTTGTGTGTAAAGAGAAATTTGTTAATATTTAGGCAGAAACTTGCTTTTAATCTTCGAAATCATCCTGTCCCATCTCTTGATCAAGGGCTTGTTCAGTCTCCTCCTTTCTACCTGCGCACTATCCCACCACAGTGTTTTGTGTCCTTTCAACTTGGTGACAACAAACCTGATTTTCCTATCCTCAATAACTTCCTCATACTTGAAGTATTTGTCTAACTCACTTATCCAATCCAAAAATGGTTCTGTGGACAAACTGCCATCATAATTAGAGAGTTATGGTCTTGGCTTGCTGCTAGCCATCAAAACTGATTTCAAAAATTTGATCTCTAGTGTCTCTTCCTCTGACCCATCTGCCAGTGCCATTGTTTCACCCTCACTCTCATCTCCACCTTCAGGATCCCTACGCCTTCCTGCTTCCACTACTGCCAAACGTGTTGATAGAATTCTAATTTCCTCTTGCAATCCTTCATCTACTTCTCCCCTTGCAGCTCTTCCGTAACCTCTTCTTCCTACTTCCATTTCCTCATAGGAAGAAAAACTTGCTATGATACCACAATTGGTGGGGACACAAGGGTGGTGAATTAAACTTAAATTTAGAACTGTAATCAACACACCTTATAACAAAATTTTTATTGCATAGTAAAAATGGTTCAAGTCTGCCCTTTTCACAATTTCCCTTAACCCCATATGATCATGGGTCCAGAGCCGAGGTCTTAACTTCACACATTTAAATGTATCGAACTTAGGGCTTGTCCATCATTTTAGATTTTCGCCGCAAGGGTTTTGTTGGAGAGGAAACTGGTTAAGGGCTTCAACCCTACCATTGCTTGCAACCCTGCACAAACTTTGAGATTACGAATTGGGTTTGCGACCATTCTATGGTCACCAGCAAATCGATTCAGTCATCAACTGTGTGCATTGACCTGCTTGGTAACGCTAGGGTTTTTGTTTCTGTCTATTTTTCCTTTTTGTTTCTCGTCGGTTGTCTGCAAAACTCTTTTCGTGGTATTTATATTATTCACTGTGCAACCAATAGGTTTTGGCTTCGTCTTCGGGGCGGCTCAACCTCTGTATCACAAGGTAAGTTTCCGTTCTAATTTTTGTTCATGTCTTTCATCGTTACCTTTCTAATCTTCTGGCGCCTTGGTTAGCAGGTGTCATATTTTGTGGGCTGTGGAAATGGTTCTTCCCTTTGCAGTCACACTGTCTCTCTGCTGGTCCTCGTCACTTTAGGTAAGTCGTTTTCATAAGGCTCGTTCTCAGTTCTTCTTTCGTATTTTCCTGAATTGTTCACATGCTTCCCTCTGAATTTCTGTGTGTTTGATTTATGGTTGTAGGTGTTAAATTGATGTTGTCTGCTGCTGCCGTCACGGTCCAAAACCTCCCTTGTGTAACAGGGTAGGACCCCTCCTATATGTGCCCGTATTTTGTCTTTAATTAGCTAGGAATTCACAAACCCTCAAAGGGGTTTCAAAATTTTGTGATTTTCGTGGAATGTAATCTCCAGCTTCTTCTTTACAGTCTACTCTGTAACTATTGATTGGTATCATTTCCATGTTGTGGATACGTTTCAGTTTTTGAGCACGGTATAAACACTAGCTGGTGTATAATTTTTTGAAATCCTGACTGGTTCAATCTTCATTATGGTCTTTAATTTACGCAAGCTATTTCAATATTTCTATTCGGTTGTGAATTTTTTTTGCAGAATCTTGAAATTTAAGCTTGTTTTATTATGAATTTCGTTGGTAGAATTTTGAAAAAAAATGAATAAACATAAATAAAATCTATTATCAATGCCTTTTAGATATAGCTGTATTTCTTTGTTTCCAGCGTACGGCTTTGTCCTTCTTGAATGTTTCTGGGTTCTGCAATTCCTTTTATTTGACACAAGGAAGCTCTCGGCACATTTCAATATGCACCTTAACTTAAAATGTAGAAAAAATAACAGTTATTTGAATGAGAAAATTTGATAATATTTCCTTTTTGTTCACACACATAGATTCACTTTCCTAATACACTTCTTCTCTCTACGGATGTAAGACCCTCTTTTGGTGGGTTTTGGGTAGGTTTATACCTTTCTCGAATCCCCCATGTAATTGAGAAACTACCATTCAGTTTCCAACTGTTTATTAAAACTAATTCTTGCTCCTTAACTAATTTACCCTAACTTTTATTTTAATTTGCAAGTTACAACAACTATGTTAACCTACTTTTGCTTTAAGAAAATAAATAAAAACTCACTTTCTTCCTAGTAGAAAGTAGCCAGCTTCGGCTGTGGCTCTTGAGTTGGATGCTGCTGCATCATATTCTACCATAGAAAAAAAAAATCTTTTTCTTTAGTCAAGGTTATTTCTCATTTTAGAACTTATATTTTCTCAATGCATGTTATTTCTAATGTACCACATTTATATGTGAAGATGATACTCAATCAAAAATTTAGGGAATAAAGATGGGAAAATTGATCATAAAGCTTAAAGAATATGATATTGAAATTAAACCCCTAAAGACTATTTTTTTAACAATAATAGGATAATTTATATTATCAAATTTTGTGTGAAATCATAGAAGTAGTATATCCAATTCTTTAGGTAGAAATTTTTGAAAAAAAAATCTAAAGCTAATATAATTTTAGGAGACCTTCTATACCAATATCTTATTACAAAATTCCAAAATTTCTCGAAGGGATACTATTTCTAGAAAACGACAAGGATTTGAAAATATTTTGTTGGCATGAAAAAATTGCAAACAAATAACATTACTACTCATCTAAAATGATTAAGTTTTGCATTGATGCTACATGTTCACGTTGGGAAATCTAGCTAGTGTAGGATACGTTGAGTTGGTAGAAGAAAATGGAGACATGATGTCTCGATGTCCTTCTTATTCAACTGAATAGACATTTTGTAGTTGATGTTGAAGCTCTTTAATTTCTTTTATGAGTTCCTAGATATAATGGCATTGAGTAGAAAAAAATCCCATTCATCATTCAACTTGTGCAGATAACATGTCAGCTATCCTACCAAGAAGGGAAATCTACATTTGCTCATTTGGTGTCACAATGTCTATTTGTTTTTTTGAATTTCTCCCCTATACTTGCGTACCATCCATTCCCGTGATGAGAATCATATTCTCTATAATTGTTTGATTCACAATTTGAATTCCAATTCGTCCATTCTCATTTACAAGTCTTGTTAACCTGTTAGATTTTATACCCTTTGTAGGTGCAATTGAATTCCTTTCACACTCAAGAGTGGAAATTTGTTATTTCTATGTCTTTAGATATGGAAACTTACCAAGAAAATTTTGTCTTGGTATAATAACTACTCATAAAGTGTAATCGTGGAAGAATTATAAAGTTTATGGGATTATCAATCCACACACAGAGTGTTGCATCTTTGGATTGATTTTCTTTTCACCCACATTCCATTTGTATGAGGGGACTTATTCTAAATAATTTCCTACCTAATTTTCACCATATCTCTCACATGAGTTTCATGCATTACTTTGTCGATTTTTCCATTAATGACTCATGGGTGGCATCCTTCTACCTCGCTCTAGCTTCTTATCACTTGGAGGATTTAAAATTATACCTCAAATACAAATTGTTCCATTATGACTTATATGTCCCTCCAATTCTTCCATGTGTTATTTTCTTCCCAAGTTTCAAACATGCATACCTTGTTATGGATTTAAATTATTTCCAAACTTCATTACTATGGATTAGGGGATCGATGTTTCCCTCATGATTCTGTTGACTTTCATTGTGATAGAGACTATGCTATTTCTTGGTCATTCAGATTATCTTCCATGGTTTTAAATTCCTTGAGCAAATGTTTGTCTTGGTTTTCAAGAAAGTAGGATAAATTTACCATGATTTTATTGTAAAGAGAGTTTAGCTTTGAGTTGGGGGGTTAGTTCCAAGTACAAAGTGTCTGATTGTATTTCTAGAGTTCTAAACTATGATAAAAGAGTTGATGGAATGTATTTGGCTAAATTGGTTCCTTGAATAATGACATACATTTTAGCATGGTTTTTGGTATGTTTTCCCATATTCCATGAATAGTATAGTTTTATCTATCCTTCAAAACCATAGAGGACCCTACCCCCCACCCATAAAGGATATTAAAGGAAAATTATTATGCAAGTTAATTATTGGTATTAAAGTTGTGAGTGTGAGTACCTCTCACAAAGATGGTTCTATTGCACAATATTTGTTTATATGAAAATTTGAATGTTATAAGACATTTCATTTTAATTTAAATCACGACAATTTCCTATTGGAATGTTTTCAAAAGAATGAAAATCTATCAAGATTAAGACCAATCAACAAGTAATAGTCTCTAGACCGTTATTTGAAAGAAATTTTAATGGAATTATGTTGAGATATTTAGATTGTTTAAAAGAGATATAAGAATGGCATGATGGAGTCTGTGGGGGACACCTTTCACCCACAATAATTTCCCATAGAATTATCATATTTGGTTTTTAAATAAAAAATCATTTATAAATATGCATATGAAATGATTAGAGAAGTGTTTCTTGTAAAAACAATTCTAGAAAAGTGATGTTATGCATTTGAAATATATTTTAGTTGGAGGGGAAGTTTGATGAAATGGATATGTGTGTTAGGGTTTTGTTGTTTTTCAATAACCCTAATGAAATAACCCTTGCTAATATCTCACACTATGCAACCATGTACATCTCTTAATCCTTCACAACATGGCATCTTCAACCTTGCAATAATTAGCTAATATGTCATATCATAATATGAAATCATCATAAAAACTCAATAATTAAATAAAATAATTTATATATACTCTAAAACCTAGATAATTGTGGCTATATGATCCTATTATTAAGTTTGTGTGTGCATTAAGAGTGCATGAGTCTTATACAATTCAAATATGTAAAAATATATATATTGCAATGGTTAAATAATTCCTTATCAAATTTTTTTATGTAATAAAGAGACATGTACATTAACTATGTAATGAAAATTAGTTCAATTTTATCCATAGCTCTCATATACACCACACCTTACACAACAAATATACACCGCAACATAGTGTAGACCTTCGCAACATGAGGGTTATACACCATGGTGTAAAACATCACAACATGAGGGTTTAGTTGACATTATTTATATTTCTCATAAAACAAGATTTATAGAAAAGTAAGATTTATAGAAAAGAAAAATGACAAGGGAGGAAATATATTATTGCGTCACTTGAGAATACACTCCATGGAATCCAAATTTGAGATTGTCAAAATTAGAATGATCCAACATATCAACTCTAGAAAAGTTATCTTATGCATCTATCCAAAGTCGACCACCAATTTATTTTCCAACCTATACTCATTCATAGGGCCGGATTCCAGTTTCCATGATCTCATCTTGGAAGCCACTTTGTAACATGGTGGCCCTTACGATATGAAAAATGAAGCGGTAGTTTGACAAGAATTACACTACTCATTGTCAGTTTGACAAGAATTACACTCTACTGATCGTCATTTAAAAAATTACACTTTTTTAGTGTTTGAATTTAGTAGAAAAATTTTAAGGTGAAATTTTGATGTGTTATTTATGTTGATTTTTTAATTGTATATAGATTTTGCATTGAAAATTTTTAAGGCAGGCATTTTAATTATACAAAGTTATTCATAAAATTTGTAATTTCAATAAATTTCCATCAAATTTTAAAAAAATTAAAACAATAAAAAAAACTTCCAAAAAAATAGCAATAAAGAACACTAAAAACAACTGGCACTTCTATTTCTACCACTAGGCTGAATAGGGTGGGCGGTCGGTTCGCTCAAGATTCAACGTAGGGTTCTGGTTAGCCGCCTTTTTCTCTTTCTCCTCATTGCTTTCGCCACTATAAATTCACATCAACCCGTCGGAAATCACTATGGATGATTCCCTCTGGTTCTCTAATCTGTAGCCACTTCCCCCTGTCGATCCGCACAATTTTGTGTTTGCAAGCCGTCTCTGAAATGGAGAATCTCGGGAGCTCTGGAGGAGGGTGGTGGATGTATGTCCTTCCTCTCTTCACAAAAGATGGCCGCGGTTACATTTTGCACTCTGACGATGACGATGTTTCTGCATGGCGTCAGTGGCCTCTGCATGTTGCACTGCTTATTGCTGCTGTTTGTGCTCTTCTGTTCTCCTGGCTGACCCCGGGAGGCTATGCATGGGCTGGAAGAAACAAGAAAGGCTATATTGCTGCAGTTCCTGGCCCCAAGGGATGGCCGATTATCGGAAGTCTTATGGATTTGAGCGTCGGTCTTGCTCACCGTAAGCTCGAATATCTGGCTCGTCTTCACGGTGCCAAGAAGCTCATGGCCTTCAGCTTGGGCTCCACGCCCGCCGTTATTACATCGGATCCTGAAGTGGCCCGAGAGCTGCTCAACTCCCCTCATTTCGCCAACAGACCGCTCAAGCAATCTGCACAACAGTTGTTGTTTGGGCGGGCCATTGGCTTCGCACCCAATGGGGATTACTGGAGGCTGCTGAGGAGAATTTCTTCTACGCATCTTTTTTCTCCCCGCAGAATTGCTGCCCACGAGCCTGATCGCCAGGCTGATGCTCTGGGAATGCTTGTCGATATCCGAAAGGAATGTGAGTGTAAGGGTGTTGTAAGGGTTCGACCACACTTGCAAGGGGCTGCGCTAAACAATATCATGGGCAGCGTTTTTGGAAGGAGGTTCGATATGTCATGTAGTTGTGAAGAAATGAAGAAGCTGCGGGAGATGGTGGATGAGGGTTTCCAGCTGTTGGGAGCTTTCAACTGGGCGGATCATCTACCATGGCTGCGACCGCTGGACCCTCTTCGAATCCATGCTCGTTGCGCCCGCCTGGTGCCGCGTGTGAGAGATTTCGTTAGAAATATCATCGAAGAGCATCGACGTGCAGAGCGGAACAGCGAAACCGGTGATCAATCTGAATCTGATTTTGTTGACGTTCTGCTGTCGTTGCAGGGTGAAGATAAGTTGGATGAAGAGGACATGGTTGCTGTTCTCTGGGTCTGTATTTTCACATTCTGATTATTGTATTTTTCTTCATGTAACAGAAATTTATGAATGAAGTTGTTTGCTTTTGGGAGGGTTCTTAACTATGTTTGGGGGTTTGTGTATGCAGGAGATGATTTTTCGTGGCACAGACACAACGGCTCTGTTGACAGAGTGGATCATGGCAGAAGTGGTGCTGAATCCGGATGTCCAGAAGAAAGCTCAGGCAGAGTTGGAGGCAGTAGTGGGGCGAGAGCGCAGCGTGAGGGATTCAGATATCCCTAAGCTGCCCTACGTCCAGGCTGTGGTAAAGGAGGCGCTGCGAATGCATCCACCTGGACCGCTCCTATCATGGGCGCGTCTCTCAACTGCAGATGTCAACATCAACATAGCCGAAGGAATGTGTGTTCCGGCGGGCACGACTGCGATGGTGAATATGTGGTCGATTACTCACGACCCCAGCATTTGGGAATCGCCTCATGAGTTCCGTCCTGAGAGGTTTGTGGCGTCGGAGGGCGGGGAAGACGTGGATGTAAGAGGCAGCGATTTGAGGCTTGCGCCATTTGGTGCTGGTCGCCGAGTCTGCCCAGGAAAAGCTTTGGGCCTGGCCACTGTCAATCTCTGGGTGGCTAAGTTGCTCCATCATTTTCAATGGCTTCCACATGCTGAACATCCTGTCGATCTCTCTGAGGTTCTCAAGCTGTCATGCGAAATGGCTGATCCTCTTCATTCTGTTCTCGTGCCTGTCACTAAATCTTCTGTCTAGCAAATGGCCACTCGTATTCTAGTTTTTGATAGTATTAGTAGGCATTTGGCACTTGAGAGTGCCGCTCAGTTTTTGTCTCTGCCATTATGTATTTCGATTAAAGTGTTAGATTTTGTGACCCATCGTCATATGGGATTCTGTTACTTTGTTTGGTGACTGTGACCGATAGAACGATGGTCGTTTTGGGTTTGCATCAGCGTGAGCTCTGAATATGCTTCACATAAAACTTCGGTTCATCAATGTGAGCAATTTTGTGGCAATTAAATTGACTTATCACCGGCAGAATGCTGTTTCTATTGGTTTATCCTGTGGTTAAAGCCATCGGCAAATTTTCTTAATAAAACTTACAGGAACTACATTACAGGGCCCGTTATAAAATTGACAGGCAAATCTACTACATGTTGAGAATAATGCTTAAAGATTTCCTTGTAATTGTTGATATTAGCCAGTAGATTTTATGATTTTCTGTTATTAAAAATTAGTGTAGCAAATTATTAGGAAGTGCTCAGAATCATTGGCAGTGGTCAAAATGAATAATTAGTAGTTGATAAATCATAAAATTAGTAATAGGTTTATTATATAAGAATGTATAAACATACATGATTCAATGTGAGATTTACAAGTTGAGCAGTGATCTCATCTGTGTGTTTTTTTAATTGTCTTTTATTGTTTTTTATAAGTCATAACTATTTTGGTTTATTAGTTGGCTTAAAGAGGAGTGGCCATTTCAGATTCTACAATTGGTATCAGAGCTAGTAAAATTGTTTTGGGTTGAATTTTTATTGTTGGAATTTTGCCAAAGTTAAAATGTCGAATTCTAACATCTCTGTTTCAGAATTTGATGAAAACGATTATGATTATTGGTGCATTAAGATGCTAACATTTTTTATTGGAAAAGATTTGTGGGAGATTGTTGAATTAGGTTATGATGAGCCAAATGATTGGAATGCCCTTACAACCAATGAAAAAACAGCAAGAAAGGAAGCAAGGAAGAAGAATGCTCAAGCTTTGTTTCACATTCAGATAGCTCTTGATAAGAGCTTATTTCCATGAATATTAGGAGCAAAAACTGCCAAAGATGCCTGGAAGACTCTACAAGAAGCTTACCAAGGTAGTGATCAAGTTAATATGGTCAAGCTTCAGACATTGAAGAGAGAATTCGAGGATCTGAAGATGCAAGAAATTGAAAGTATAATTGACTACTGTGTGAGAGTCAAATATGTGGTCAATAAAATGGCTACACTTGGGGCAATGGTAAGTAATGAAGTTTTAATAAAAAGGGTGTTGAGATCTTTAACACCTAGATGGAATAACGTTGCCATAATATTAGAAGAAAGCAAGGATTTGACACAATTAAAGTTTGATCAATTGGTTGGATCTCTCATGTCTCATGAAGAAAGATTGAAAGACACTCTTGAAGTTGTAGAGAAAGCCTTTTCCTCTAAATTGCAAATTACACAGAATGAAGATGCAAACAGCAGTAGTGCCAAAACCAATCAAGATCGAGGTAAATGGCAAAGCCAAATTTTTTCTAGAGGTAGAGTGAGAGGTGGCTTAAGAGGAAGAGGTACTTCTAGAGGAAGAGGTAGAGGTAGATTTGATAAGAGAAATGTTCAATGTTACTATTGTAACAAGTATGGCCACTTTGAAAGAGAATGTAGATTGAAAGAAGGTAAAAATGCTAACTATGCTCAAGAAAGTAATGAGTATCCTCCATATCACTTATTTTTATCGTATGCCAAAGCTAAAAATACTAGTAAAGATGTTTGGTACATAGATTTTGGATGCTCTAACCATATGACAGGGAATGAGAAATTGTTTTTAACCAAGAATGGAAGTTTTAAATCCAAGGTCATGCTTGGTAATGATAAATCTTTGGAGGTTGCTACCAAAGGAGCTATGGATATCCAAACAAAAGAAGGTATAAAGAGTATTCATGATATTTATTATACTCCACAATTGAAGCATAATTTGTTAAGTGTTGGGCAGCTATGTGAGAAAAATTATAAAGTAGTATTTGAAAATAAGACATGTACTATCTATTGTTGTGAAACCAACTCCAAAAAGAGAAGAAAAGAGATATCAACGCCTTAGAAATAAGCCACTTCGAGGGGCAACCTCCAATACATTACATGAATGAACAATTCTTGGATGATTCAAATTAAAAAACCTCCTTTCTATATATAGGAGTCCATGGGGCCACAATGTAATCCTAGCTGACCTAACAATAATAATTTAAGGGCACAATAATAACAGTATGGGGGTTACAAGGGTACAATAATAACAATAAGGGGGTTACACTAACAACAATAAGGGACTATACTAGTAATATAGGGACCTAACATGCCCCTCTCCTTCAAAAAAGTGTTGTCCTCAATGTTTGATTAGCTTTGGGTGCTTCTGTATAAAATTCTCATCCTCCCATGTAGAATCTTCAGTGGGTAAGTTCTTCCACTTGATGAGATACTCTGAAATTGATCGATTCCGTAGCTGTCGAGTTCTTGTTTTCGTGACTGCTTAAGGTTCCAATATGATTTTTCCTTCCTCATCAAGTTCTGGTAATATTGTTTGAACTGGAATATTTTCACCTATAACCTTCTTTAAGTATGAAACATGGAAAATTGGATGCATTCGTGAAGAAGCAGGAAGCTCCAATTTGTATGCCATAGTACCAATCTTTTGCAACACCTTGTAAGGACCATAGTACTTTGGCGATAATTTATTATCCTTCTTAGCTTGCTTGAGGGACATTTGCTTGTATGGTTGTAGCCGTAAAAATACCCAATCTCCTACATCAAAACTTCTCTCGCTACGATGTTGATCTGCCTGTTGTTTCATTCGATTTTGTGCCAAATTCGGGTTATCCTTTAAGAGTTGGAGAACTTCTTGCTGATGCTCGATGTGATCTTCCACTGCTTGAACCTTCGAATTTTCCCTTAAAGATGATGTGATCGATGGTGGATGATATCCATAAAGTGCCATAAATGGGGTCATTTTTGCTGCAGTATGGAAGGAAGTGTTATACTACCATTCAGCAAGAGGTAACCACTTGACCCATTGTGTTTGTTTATCAGATACAAAACAACGAAGATATCCTTCCAAACATTTATTTACTATCTCGGTTTGACCATCAGATTGAGGATGATAAGATGAGCTATGAGCTAATTGAGTACCCAAACAAGAAAATAACTCCGTCCAAAAATTTCCAGTAAAAATGGGATCTCTGTCGCTCACAATAACCCTTGGGTTTCCATGTAACTTTTGAATTGTGTCCATAAATGTAGTAGCAAATGTACTTGCTTTAAATGGATGAGATAATGCACAAAAGTGTGCATACTTGGTAAGTCTATTAACTACCACCATGATGACACTCTTTCCTTCGGACTTAGGTAAACCTGTGATAAAATCCATTGAAATCTCCTCCCAACATTGACTTGGAATGGATAAAGGTTGTAGAAGTCCTGGGGTCTTAATTGTTTCCACTTTATTCTGCTGGCAAACCAAACATTCCGCCACAAACTTTCGAATATCAGATTTAAAGCCATCCCAAAAAAATTCTTTCTTCACCCTGTGGTAAGTTTTTAAAAATCCTGAGTGTCCTCCTAAAGGAGAAGTGTGCAATTCCAGAAGAATCTTTTGTTTTAGTTGGGAATTCTTAAAAAGATATAAGCGATCTTTGTACCATAAGGAATCATTTTTCCAACTAAATGTATCAGATATACTAGGATCTTGCTGCAACTTTTGAATGAGTGTCCACACGTCTTCGTCCTTCTTCCATTCATCTCTTGCTTTGGTTATCCAATCTAGTTGGATAATAGAAATGACACAAAGCAATGCTTCCACCTCTTCATTCTTTCTTAAGAGTGCATCTGCAACAACATTTAGCTTCCATTTTTTGTATATTATTTCAAATTCATAACCCAACATCTTTGTGACCCATTTTTGCTGCTCTTCTGAAGATAGTCTTTGTTCCAAAAAGAGTTTAAGACTATCATGATCAGTTTTTACCTTGAAGTGTCTTCCCATTAGGTAAGTTCCCCATTTCTTTAGTGCATGAAGGCTAACATTTCCTTATCATAAATAGGTTTCTGTAAATACTTTCCTTTGATTGGACGACTTTCAAAAGCAACGGGTCTTCCTTCTTGCATAAAAACAACATCAATTCCATTTCCTGAGGCATCACATTCCATAATAAAAGTTTTTGTGAAGTCTGGTGTAGCTAAGGCTGGTGCTAGGCACATTGCCTCTTTAAGATGTTAAAAGGTCTTAGTTGCTTCAAGAGTCCATGAAAATGCATATTTCTTCAATAATGTTGTTAGAGGTGCTGCTATTCTCCCATAATTCTTAACAAAATTTCGATAATACCCTGTTAACCCGAGAAATCCTCGCAACTGCTTTATGGTTGTGGGAAATTTCCATTCCTTAATGGCTTTAATTTTGTTAGGGTCTACCTTAACACCATCGTGAGATACAATATGACCCAGATATTCCACCTCTTGTACTCCAAAGAAACATTTGGATGTTTTTGCATATAATTGTTTCTCCTGCAATAGTTTGAGCACCCTATCAACATGTTGAACATGATCCTTACAAGACCTGTTGTAGACTAGTATATCATCAAAAAATACTAGCACAAATTTTCTAAAGAAGGGTTTGAAAATGGAATTTATCAACCCTTGAAATGTAGAAGGTGCATTGGTAAGGCCAAAAGGCATGACCAAAAATTCATAATGACCCTCATGAGTTCGAAATGTTGTTTTTGGAATATCTTCAATCTTCATTCTAATTTGATGATATCCTGAACGAAGATCCAACTTGGTAAAATAAATTGCTCCATGTAATTCATCCAATAATTCATCAATCACAGGAATGGGAAATTTGTCTTTAATGGTGAGCTTATTGAGCTTCCTATAATCCGGACACATTCGCCATGATCCATCCTTCTTGTGTACCAACACTACAGGAGCAGAGAAAGAACTTTGACTGGGTTGAATTATACCCGCCTCTAACATTTCTGCAATCATACTTTCAATTTCGCTCTTTTGGAAGTAAGGATATCTATAAGGCCTGATGTTTGGAGGAACACTTCCTGGAATCAAATGAATAGCACGATCATGATCACGAATAGGTGGGAGTCCTTTGGGAGTTTCAAACACCTTGGAATGATTGTCCAAGACTTGTTGGAGATCTGCAGAAATAGATGATTTTGATGTTGGAACTTCCAGTGAGCATAATTGTGCAATTACGCCTCGTTGTTCTTTCTTTAGAAGCTTTGTCATGACATTAGAGCTTATTATCCTTCCTGGCTTCCCCGCAATACCCCGTAATTCGACTTCCTTTCCTTCTGAAAAAAATTTCAAGAAAAGTTATTGAAAATTAAAAGCTACCGTCCCCAAAGATTGTAACCATTGTACTCCTAGTACAACATCAGCACCTCCCATAGGAATGGCAAGCATTGGACTAATAAATACATATTCCCCCATGGTTAGCTTGATATTATGGCATTTTCCAGAGCAATTTATAGTTCCTCCATTTGCAACCATCACTTGACATTCTGGTGTTGGGTATAGGAAACAATTCAATTCCTTGGCTACCTTACAATGAATAAAATTATGGGTGCTACCTGAATCAATCAACACTATTACCTTTTTCTTCTTGATATGTCCTTCTATCTTGAGAGTTTTAGGAGTGGTAATTCCTGCCAATGCATTACACGATATGGTCAGACTCATTTCTTCCTCTTCTTGGGTTGGTTCCTAGTGTATATCCTCTTCTTGTTCATTTTCTTCTTCCTCTTCACAATCTATGTAAAATAATTTCTTCTCAGCACACTTATGACCTTTAGTGTATTTTCTATCACAACTGTAGCAAAGCCATTTTTCTCTTTTTTCTTCCAATTGTTGTGGTGTCAACCTTGTAGGTTGTGGAAATCTAGAAGTAGCAACACTTCCCTGTTTATAGAAGTGAGTGGTAGGCTTCCTTGTTGCCATAGTTTTACATTCAATTTTTCTTGCCAACCTGAATGCTTTCTCAAATGAATCAGGTTCCAAAACGCGAACTTCATGTTGGATGTTATCCTTTAAAGTACGTATGAAGAGATCAATCTTGTGTTCCTCTGGAATATCAATTACCCTTATATTCAATTTTTGGAAGTCCTCAATGTGCTCCCCCATTAAACCCTTTTGTTTGAGATTTATCAATTGGCTAAAGAAGGTGTCGCTCTTTGTATCCTCATAATGTGCTATCATTTTCTCCATAAAAATTGACCAAGTGACAATTTTTTTATGGGAGCAAAGCCATCGATACCATATAAATGTATTTTGCTCTAAACGTATAGTTGCAATGCGTACCTTTTGTGTGTTTTGCACATTATGGAGATCAAAATATTGCTCCATCTGTAGTATCCATGTTACAGGATCCTTTCCATCAAACTTCCTCATATCCATTTTTGGAATATGGTGGTTCTTCCCACCAACATTAGATTTTATGAAATCACGATTAACATTTATTTTGTTCTCATCACGAGTTTCCTCTACTATCTTTTCACCATTAGGAAACATTTCTTGTATCAACTTTGTAAAACCTTCCATGTCTGCTTTTAGATCATTCTTCATGTTTTCCATTTTCTCATCGATCTTAGCTTCCATGTCATCCATCTTAGATTCCATGCCAGCTTCCATGACATCTATCTTAGATTCCATGTCATTCTTCAAACCATCCATCTTAGATTCCACGCCATCCATCTTAGATTCCACGCCATCTATCTTAGATTCCATGCCATTCTTCAAACCATCTATCTTAGATTCCATGCCTTTCTTCAAACCATCCATCTTAGTTTCCACGCCTTTCTTCAAAACTTCCATGTCATTTTTTATTGCTCTTTGCGAGAGCGAAATTTGTTGCACTTGCTCCTGTAATTTTGATATGTCATGTTGCCATTCTTCGTCTTCATGAGTCATAGTAGAGCTAAAAGGAAGAATCGCACTGTGGTTGAAATGGCAAGTTGCATGCTACAAACTAAGGGATTGAGCAATTCTTATTGGGGAGATGAAGTTGCTACAGCAGTGTACATCCTCAATCGTAGCCCCACAAGTGCACTAGATAAGATAACTCCTTATGAAGCTTGGTATGGAAAAAAGCCTAATGTTAATCATTTCAAAGTTTTTGGTTGTTTGACTTATGTGCATGTACCTGATCAAAATAGGAAAAAGTTAGATGCAAAGAGTGAGTTATGCATTTTCATTGGGTATAGTGAGACAAGTAAGGTTTATAAATTGTATAATCCCCTCACTAACAAGCTTATTGTATCAAGAGATGTAATTTTTGATGAAGGGGGAGTTTATGGTCATCAAAAAGGCCATGTTGAGAAGACAAAATCTGTTTTGAATGATGATATAATCGATGATATTGAGCAGCCAACTAATGCTTCTGTATCTAGTGGTTTAACTCCACCAGGCAACCCTTCTTCAATTTCTTCAACATCAAGTTCAAGTCCAACTCCTTCTCCAAGTTCTACAAGGAAGGTAAGGAGATTGAGTGATATATCTCAGAGGACTGCAAATGAAGCACATGAAGAAAACCCAATAGGTGAGAAAGTGAATTTTGCTTTATTAGCCAAGACTGATTTTGAACCATAATGTTTTGAAGAAGCATGTACTAATGAGGTTTGGGTGCAAGCTATGAAAGAAGAGATGGATTCCATTCATAGGAATGAAACTTGGGAATTGAAAAAGCTTCCGCATGACAAGAAAAAGATTGGCACCAAATGAGTCTACAAGACCAAATTTAACAGTGATGGGAGTGTTGAAAGACACAAGGCAAGATTAGTTGCCAAAGGATTCACACAAAAGTATGGAATTTATTATGAAAAGACATTTGCACCAAGCAAGAAAGGAGACCATTAGAATGCTAATTTCATTAGCAGCTCAGAAAAGGTGGAGCATACATCATATGGACATGAAAAGTGCCTTCTTGAATGGGTACTTAGAAGAGGAAGTATATGTGGAGCAGCCACAAGGTTTTGAAGTGGGAGGAAAAGAGAATAATGTCTACAAGTTGAAGAAGGCTTTGTATGGTCTCAAGCAAGCACCAAGAGCGTGGTATGCTAGGATTGATGGATGCTTTCAGGAAAAAGGCTTCCAGAGAAGTAGGAATGATCCTACCCTTTACTACAAACAAGAAGGTATTTATATTTTGATCTTAAGTTTGTATGTTGATGATCTATTGTATATGGGTAGTAGTTCCAAAATGAATCATGAGTTCAAAGTTGCTATGATGAATGAATTTGAGATGAAAGATATAGATATCATGAAATATTTTCTAGGAATAGAGGTTTATCAAATTAAGGATGAAATTTTCATTTTCCAGACAAAATATGCACATAATAATTTGAAGAAATTTGATATGCTTGATTGTAATGGATTCCCTACTCCAAGTGCTCATATAGTTGTATTATGTAGAGATGATGGTGTTGATTTAGTTGATGAGACAACTTACAAAAGTATTGTGGGGAGCTTGATGTTTCTAACCCACACAAGACCTGATATTGCATTTTCAGTTTCACTTGCTTCAAGGTATATGACAAATCCATCTGAAATACATATGAAGGTAGCCAAGAGAATTTTAAGGTATGTGAAAGACACTCTAAATTTTGGTATTCATTACTACTTTGCTGAAAATTTCAATCTTGTTGGATTTAGTGATTCAGATTGGGGAGGTAGTGTGGATGACCGTAAGCACACATTTGGAAATTGTTTCTCTTCTGGTTCTGGTTTGATTACTTGGAGCTCAAGAAAACAAAGCATTGTTGCCCTCTCATCCACATAAGCGGAGTATGTTGCAATTACTTCAACAGGTACACAAGCTCTTTGGCTCAAATTTTTTTTGGAAGAAATTGGGGAGAAGCAAATTCAACCTACAGTCATTTATTGTGATAATGTAAGTGCCATCAAGTTAGCAAAGAATCTAGTTCATCATAGCAGGACAAAGCATTTTGACATGAAATATCACTTCATTCGGGATTTGGTGCAGAAGAATGATGTTGAATTAAAGTACATAGATACTAAGCATCAGCTAGCAGATATCTTCACTAAAGCAGTTGCAAAAGATCAGTTTTTGACACTAAGAGATAAGCTAGTAAACCCTCATTAAGCATTAAGAGAGAGTGTTGAGAATAATGCTTAAAGATTTCCATGTAATTGCTGACATTAGCCAGCAGATTTTATAATTCTCTGTTATTAAAAATTAGTGTAGCAAATATTAGGATGGCCAGTGCTCAGAATCATTGGCAGTGGTCAGAATGAATAATTAGTAGTTGATAAATCATAGAATTAGTAATAGGTTTATTATATAAGAATGTATAAACATACATGATTCAATGTGAGATTTACAAGTTGAGCAGTGATCTCATGTGTGTGTTTTTTTTAATTGTATTTCATTTGTTTTTATATGTCATAACTATTCTGGTTTATTAGTTGGCTTAAAGAGCAGTGGCCATTTCAGATTCTACACTACATTCATATCAAGCGATTTTTTTGCTCTTTGTTGGGCTTTCATACAATTTCAGTGGTTCTGAACAAAATTATAAACAACTATTTAAGAAAAAAAAAAGTGTGAGTGTGATATTCATATTTGTTATATGAATACCTGATTTTATAATTTTTTTTCTTTTGATTACGATTTGAGTAAAAATGAGCATTTGAGTGGGGGCTGGAATCGCATTTGACTTTGACCACACCAACTTTTTAACATGGTTAGATTTTTTTTTGCTTTTTAATAAATTAGCACTGATAAAGAGATAAGGGGATCACATCTAGCCTCTGCCACACCAACCTTTAACCTAAACTTTTCATCACTAGTATCTTAACAAAATAAAATATCTTAACAGCACAGTCTTCACAGTTAAACCAAACCAGCTTTGGCTTGTCTTTATAGAAATTTAAATAAACAAAAATATATAATAAATATGGACATTGTTTTTACGATATGAGTATTATTATTTATAAATTTCAAGATATAACTCTGTAAAGAGCTTATTAACCACCTTTGTAATTTCATGTCTTCCAAAAGCACTTACATCACTAGATTCCTAGTGGTCTCACCCTGATTATCCAATCTTAATTATAAATTTCATTGGCCATCATTTTTACATATAATAACGAGATTTGGATTACAAATCTAAATTGTTAACAATTACACATGATAAAATTCAATGGAAAAATTATATCCAGAAAACCTATCGAATACTCCGAATGACTTATAAGACATGACAGACACGTCTAAATGTTTTCCTTTTCGCACCCTGCTATAATGAATGTTTCATTAATGCATATCTGATTGCGCATGCATAAACCAGCATGGTGTGGGATTCATTGAACTTAAATAAATTCATTGAATTTAATTGGATTTGTTAAATTTAATTGTAAATTTTAGGAATATTTTAAAATTCGAATAGTACTTTTAAAATATTTTGAGAAGTTTTTCTTTCCGCACCATGTTATAATGAATGGTTTATTAATGCGTATCTGAGTGTGCATGCATAAACCAGAATTGCTTTTAGTAATCTGTGTTTGTTGAAATTAAGGTTGAATTTAACTTGTAAATTTCAAAAATATTTCAGAATCAAAAGGCGTCACTTTCTCTTATTCTAAAAATATTCTTAATGCGCAACAAAGTTTAGGGTCCGTACCAGCTTTCCTGAACCCTGAAAGGGATATTTATTCCCATTGCCTCCAGCTCAATCTTTCACTTTCAAAGTTTGGGTAAAAGAATGTTCCAGAATGGTCCTCATGGAATAATGGTAACTCGATTTTGATGTCAAAACTGTAATTGATAACCTTGTACAGCTCACTTACATGTCACTGTAAGCTCTAAGCACTGCGATAAATGTAGCGGCACTCTGCGATATATTTATAAATGCAGTTAGAGTAGTGAGAGGTTGGCGGATTTCCAGGTATTCTAAATCCAATTGTCTCTGCAGTTTGTGGTGAAATTTAATATTTTGCAACAGAGTGCTTAATGCTTGTCTTCGCATAGTTTCCATATATGTTGGTGAAATATGTGCTCTGGAGCAGGCCTGGAATTTGGGACGTCTCATAGTACGTAGATTCATTTAACTATAAAATGAAGTAAGCTACCCATTAACAAATTTTAATGAGCGTTCATATTAATATGAAATAGACTAAGACGTATATTCGTTTAACTAGAAAATGAAGTAAGCTACCCATTAACAAATTTTAATGAGCTTTCATATTAATATGAAATAGACTAAGGTGGAAAGGACTTTGCAATATTTTGTAAGATGGTACATTATTTAGAAGTTTGTCATAATCACTAGTGAAATGAATTACATAGTTTAAGAGGGCTTAAGTGTGTAATTTTTTCCCACAATCAAATCCACTTAGCTTGCTATTTCATTTGCAAAACTTCGGCAAATATTGTGCCTCATGAACCATTCAAGTATAACTCCTTTAAAAGTTTCAAGTAGTGAGTTTAAAATTTTCTGCTTGTAATTGAAATTTCTAATCATGGTTGAACTTTTAGCAACTTCTTTAGTTAAATATGATAGATGAGTTTTGAATTTTGGATTTTTAATGAGTTCATCATCGGATAAGCATTTAGCTGATGATTTTTTAAGAGTTTTGAATGTTTGTAGTTTTAGGTTTTTAATGAGTTGATCACCTAATGAGTATCAATAGTTTAGATGTTTGTAGTTTTAGATTTTTAATGAGTTGAATACTTGATAAGCATCTCGCCGATTGTTGGAAATTTGAGATGAACAAACAAAGGGATGTGTTTCCCTCACAACACAGAGAATGCAATATGTGCGGAAATAAAGATCACACACAGACAGAGAAAGAACACACTAGAGAGGAATTTTTAATTTATTCAACTCTTCTCTATTCATTCAACTCTAATATATATATATATATATATATATATATATATATATATATATATGAAATTACATTCCTTTAATACAAAAATGGTGGAATCCTGAAACTTAATGCTAAATCAATGTTGATCGGACTGTTAACAACCAAAATGTCCTTTTGCCCGTTCTGTTGTTTTCTACACAAAACATCGTACAAAAACATAAACTGTCGAACTTGAAATATTATGGGTTCCACCTGCGAAACCACATCGCGTCCATGCCTCCATCACAAATTTCATTTCAACGATCTTAACTTTTAATGTTGTGCGATATGGGAAAACCTTAAACCCTTGCGATTATGATGTCCGATGGCACTTATTGCATCACAACTTAAATTGTTTACTTTGCAGGCGCTATCCTCCCGAGCTTGTGGGAAATTATGTACGCTATCCTCCTAAGCTTGCCACATGTGATTGCGATCACATCGGAACATAAATAACATAACTTGCGGGCAACTAAAAGGTAAGTCTTAAAATATGCGAAGTGCAAACTTGCAGGCATCAGAAAAAGTAAAACATAAAACATGCGAAGTGCGGGCTGCGGGCGTGCTAAAAGGTAAAATGGAAAATTATGCGAAATGCAGAATTTAAGTTTTGCGATGTGCGATGACGATGTCGCATTGCAACATCACAAGGTTTGGTGCGGGGGTCTAAAAAGTAAATGTTAAATGTTGTGAAGTGTGGTATGCAGGCAGTTAAGCAGCGAGATGTGCAAAGTGGCAAAATGTAAGAAATAAACAGAAATGCAAAGGTTTGTGGGTAGCCTTGGAAATATGGTAAGGTATAGTGGGTCCCACCGATATCTCATCGGCGGAAACATAACTTTCGACAAAAGGCTTAAGAGTTAAACCTTAAATCTTGTGGGCTGCGAACTGCGGGCAACGATAAGTCAATGGCGGGAAATAGAATTAAACGCAGAATGTGGCCGAGGTACTTTGCTCTTTAATTTTATGTAAAGAAACACATGCACATTTGGATCTGTGCTTTGTCCTTCTTGCAACAAAAAAATCAATGAAGTGTGAGCTGCTGCCACTTTATTCATGGCGGTGGTTGGGAGTATTTCCAACACTCCCCCTTAATCAAAACTGTCGCCATTGATCATTCCCAGAAAATTTCTGAGATAAAAAAAACTTTTATGTCCCAATGGCTTTGTGAGGATATCAACAAACTGTTCCTGTGACCTGCAATGCTGCAACATAATTTCGCCATTGTTAACTAATTCCCTTATAAAATGGCATTTGGCATCAATATGCTTTGTTCTCTTGTGGAAAACAGAATTATTTGATAATGCAATTGCTGAGATGTTATCACAGAAAATTGTGGTTCCTTTGTATTGTTCTTGACATAAATCCCTTAGCATCCTTCTCATCCAAACTTCTTGACATGCTGTTGTTATTGTTGCTATGTATTCAACTTTGTTGAGATTCAATAAGATGATGATCCTAGTGAAAATTAAGCATCTACATTAGGTGGGGCCCGTAGGCTTTTTTTAGGTGGTATGTCTATTTTTAGAATTTGGATCAAAGGCTATTTTTAGCAGTAATCTATTTATAGATGGTTGAGAAAATTATATGGATGGATGGGCGTCTATTTTTGGAATGCATGTGCAAAGTTGTTTTGTGGAATGCATGTCTAAAAATAGAATGCATGTCGATTATTGTTAGCCCTTAACAATAATTAGAAAATAAATAATAATCTATTCTCTTGAAGCACTTGATTTCAGTTAACTGATGTGGCAAACCAGTTAACTGAAGGAATTTCGAGTTCAAGGGTTGGTTGGTGGGACATGCTAGTGGACTTCGTTGTAAGTGAGTGATAAAAAAATGTAACAGAGTTGGATGTGTAGTTATGTGAGTTGTAAAGTAGTTTAACTCGGTTAAGTGAGTTAAACTCAGTTGTGCTAGTTGTAACTAAAGATACACTAGTGAGAGATCAGTGAATAAAATATTAA
Source organism: Pinus albicaulis (assembly GCA_034641835.2). NCBI lineage: Eukaryota > Viridiplantae > Streptophyta > Pinopsida > Pinales > Pinaceae > Pinus > Pinus albicaulis. The sequence continues at coordinate 1,644,252,018 of CM076584.1, read as the reverse complement.
ATTAATTCACATGGAGTGATCTCACATGAAATTGAAGATTTACTACTGTTAGCTACATGCATGTCAGATATAGTGGAGACCCAGTTGAGAGATAGGTAAAATGGACAGTTTGAGTATCAATTGTGACTATAGTGGATGCACAAGTGAAACCAAACAAATTGGAGATTCCAATGAGGATTTTGTAGTCAAGGCAAGGCAAGATCAAATTCATTCAGGGATTGTGATCAATAGGGATTGTGCAGTGGAGGCAGGTTGTCAGGAGGTAGTAAATTGGTGCATGTTTATGCCAATTTTTGTATGACAGTGTTTGACGATTGTATATTGTACTGAGAGCTCTTGGATTAGAGTTTTGTATGAGATAGTTTCATGATCCATGATATATACATAATATATTATAGTGGGGTTTTTAGCTTTATGCTTTCCCGGTAAAAAAAATTGTGTTATGTGTGAGTGATCTTTCTTCATGTGTTTACAATTGGTGATTAAATTTCCACAAATATTTAAATAGAAGGATTATATATTTAACAGTGGCATATAATTATTAGATCAGGAGAATCCGAAAATACATAATTGTATTAAAATCTCTACATGGTATCGGAGCAAAGAAGATTGCAATATTGAAGCAGTAGTTGAGTTTATTGGTGGAAATAATTCGAATTTGCTCTAATAATTTCTTGGTGCGACAGTTGAGTAAACATTGAAATGGCTTTCAATGGTTTGCGGTTAGAGTATGCACTTGAGGGAAGCTTGAACTACATTGCATGGAAGGATAGGATGGAGGTGGTGCCTGAAGATAATGTCTTGAAGGAATTCATTGACAGTGATGTTCCTAAGCCCACTTCAACGGATGTTGCATTACTTGACGCTTAGCAAAAGAAAGTAGCGAAGACAAGAAGGATTCTGTTGGAAGGTGTGAGAGACCATATTGTCTCAAGCCTTCATGGGAAATCCACTCCATTTGCAATGTGGAAGGTTTTGAAAAATCTTTTCCAAAGCAGCAACGACCATAGGAAATTGGCGCTGAAGGATAAACTCAAAAAGATCAAAATGGAAAAGGGCGACAACATTCCTAAGTATCTCACAAAGTTTTTCCAATGTTAAGATGAACTGGGAAGTGTGGGAATCATGGTTGCTGATGATGATTTGGTGAGTTTGACTCTCTTGGGACTTCCTAAGAGTTGGCACAGTTATCAAGACTCTGTCAACGGACGAGAAAAACTGCAGGATTGGGAACGACTATGGTCGGATCTAGTGCAGGAGGAGTTCGGGCGAAACACTAGAGATGGCTCTTTATCAATTTAAGCATGATGATGAAGAGGATTGTGCTTTGGATGCCAAAGTAAGGAAAGGGAAGGGGAAGAAATTCCATTCAAAATTTGAGGCTAAAGGCAAGAAGCTGGATTTGTCCAAGGTGAAGTGTTTTCACTGTCATGAACATGGGCATCTCGCCATTAACTATCCACAAAAAAAGAAGAACAAGAAGGCTGCTGGAGTTACAGCTTTTGAGGCCCTTGCCTCTCAATTTGAACTTGATTTCTCTTTGATCACATGCTTGGTTTCAAGTGCAATGGGATAGGTGTGGTATCTTGATAGTGGTGCTTCCTTCCACATGACGGGAGATAAGGAGATTTTCAGTGACTTGGAGGAGAAAGATCTCCAAATGCATATAGAGATGAGTGACGATGGATGATATAGTGCGACCAAAATTGGTACCATTACCTTTGAGATGGAGTCAGGAAAACCATTTCTATTGAAAGATGTTATGCATGTTCCAAGTCTGAAGAAAAATTTGGTCTCAGTCGTGATGTTGGAGGAAAGAGGTTATGACATTGTTTTCAGCGATGGAAAATATTTCCTGCGATATAAAACAATGGGTCAAACCAAGAGAATAGGGATTCGAGTTAAGAATCTCTACAAGCTGGAGGTAGATGGTTGTGCTGTAATGGTGGGCAAAGAAGAAGAAGTGGTGAGCCTGGATGAGGGTGAATTATGGCACAGGTAATTGGGTCATCTTCACCATGGCGCCCTGAAGATTTTGAAGTATATTTCTACTGGACTTCCCAAGGGTACACTTGGGCAGGTAGATCAGTGCAAGGTACGTACTATGGGTAAGTTTGTGAAGACCACCTTTCATGAAAAGGAGAATCATGCTTCGGTGATCCTGGAGAGAGTTCACACAAACGTATGTGGGCCATTCTCGGTTGGTTCAATAGAAAAAAACATATATTATGTTATTTTTGTTGATGAATATTCACGTATATGCTGGATCTTCTTCATGCAGAAGAAGGATCAAACATTCTCAAAGTTCTGTGAGTTTAAAGCATTGGTGGAGAAAGAGTCGGGGAAGTAAGTGAAGGCTTTGCAGAGTGATAATGGTGGTGAATATATCTCGAACGAATTCAAATAATTTTGTAGCAAAGAAGGAATTTGAAGAGAACTCATAGTGCCTCATAACCCACAACAAAATGGGGCCGTGGAGAGGAAGAACAAAATGATCGTGGGTGCTACACGAGCTATGCTACATGATCAGGGCCTACCAATGCACTTGTGGGAAGAAGCATGATACCCTGTGGTTTAGGTGCACAACCATTGTGCTCATAGAGTACTTGGCATGAGTACACATGAAGAAGCTTTTACTTGTAAGAAATCAGATGTTTCTCACTTTAAGATTTTTGGCTCATCTGTTTATGTGCATGTGACCAAGAACGCCAGGAAGAATTTGGAGCCCACTGCTGAAGTTTGGATATTTGTGGGGTACAAAAAAACACCCCATAATTATTGTGTGTATTTTCCAAACAGTCAAATGACAATGGTGCGACGAGATATAAAATTAAATGAGGAGAAAGCCATGAAGTTGTCACTTGAGAGGGAGCTAGACTTACATGTAGAGGAGAAACTTTTGGTTCCCAAAGATGAGTTTGTAGATGTGGATCAGCCATAGGAGGAGGTTCATGAAGTGGAAGATTCCACTCACGTGGAGCCAAACATCAGAACTGGTAGAGGGCGTACCATAGAAGCTGAGAGGCTGAAGCTTGATGCGGCATAGAATGTAGGAGTCCCTACTTCACAACGCAGACAGAGACAGTCTCCTGACTGATTCACTAGATACATGGCTCTCATGAGAAAATGTATTATGATTGAGCCATATTCCTTTCATGAAGCAGTGCAGGAGCCCACATGGGTAGATGCAATGGTGGAGGAGTATGACTCCATTGTCAGAAACAGTGCTTGGGAAATTATTCCAAGGCCGGTTGATAAATCAGTGGTAGGTTCAAGATTGATATACAAGGTAAAGCAAGCTGCTGATGGGAGTGTTGAGAATTATAAGGCAATATTTGTGGCCCGAGGCTTCTCACAGATCAAGGGGATTGATTATGAAGAAACCTTTGCACCTGTTGCATGGTATTCTTCCATAAGTACCATCCCTGCTCTCTCAGTGCAGATGGGTTGGCACATTCATCAGATGGATGTGAAGACTGTGTTCCTTAATGGTCTCATTGAGGAAGAAGTGTACATTGAGAAGCCTAAAGGATTTGAGATCTTCATCAGCGAGTCGCATGTGTGCAGACTCAAAAGAGAGTTGTATGGGCTAAAACAAACACCCTGTGCTTGGTACACTCAGATCGACACCTATTTCACTGGACTTGGCTTCACCAAGAGTGAGGCTGATGCAAACCTATACTAGATTGTGGTGGAGGGTAAGATTTTAATCATTGTTCTTTTTGTTGATGATTTAATACTTACTGATGATGAGTAGCTGATATACTCATGCAAGGAGGACCTTGCAAAGGAGTTCGAGATGAATGATATGAGCCTCCTTCACTATTTCCTTGGATTGGAAATATGGCATCGAGAAGGTGAACTGTTTGTGTCTCAAGGCAAGCGTTGACTGATAAAAGGTGCCTTTTAAACTCATAATTACCTTCACATTAATTATTGATCCAGGCAAGTCCTTATATTTCAAGAGTGTACATAGTATGTGGCTACTATTTAAATCAGAGAGTAATGTTTCATAGATTGTAGTATAGATCTTTTAATACAAGAGTAAGCGGATGCAGCAAGTAAATTCTAATTGCAATTAAAAGAAAACTCAATCCTCTAATGAAATCAAATCCTACAGCAATTCAAGTAACAACAATATGTGATTCAAGTAACAACAATATCAGTTGAGAGTACAGTAGTGATAACTCTTCTCTTCGAAACTGATTGAATCTAAATCAAATGCATTCTTTAGTAAAACAAAAATGGTATCAATCTGAGAGCCTAACAGCAGTAGTTAATACTCGTTACTGTTGATCTCATTGAGCAGAATAATTATCTAAGAAACTCAATCTGAAAGAGGAAGTAAACTAAATAAATAAAAATACTGTAAATTATATAAAACAGAACTATTTGGTTAACACAAGAAAAGAATGAGCAGCAAAGGAAATAGAATCACAGAAAGCGATAATACTATCAAACCATCACACTTGCGATAATCGAAAATGTATGACACAGATGAAGCAGTGAATTCCACTGGAAGCCGGGCCCTTAGCCGCCAGCATACACTGCTGGTTACTTCAGATCACGAGAAGGAATAGCAACTTCACTTATGTAAATTTAATCATCAAGCTGAAAGAGCATTGCAATATATTCGTGTTATTCGCTACGACGAGAATCTGTAATTAAGAATTACAATTTCAATAATAACAGCCAATCCCTCTTCTGTTTACAATCGTCGCCTTTTATAATAAGAAAGGGGTAAAAAGACAAATGGTAAAATCAATCCCTTAGGATCTCTCGATCCTGAGGGATTCACGCAGTTTTCTAACTTCAGACATCCTTTCCCTTCTCACGTTGATCCTTCTGATTTCCTTTGGCCTTATCCGCAACCACCGCGCTCCTTCCTTAGCTGTTTGCTTTTTTCACTATTCCTTAGTTAGGGAACAACAATTGTCTTTTTTTGTATTTTCCTACATAAAGAAGGATAATAATTAGCCAAGTCGTAACTGCAGATAATTCCTTCATTCTTACCATAATTCTTTAATATATTAACACATTAAGATATAGAAAGGATAAGAATAAAGGAAAAGGATGATGAGATAAATAGCAAATGCATACCTTTTCCACGACTCAACATACTTCCCTGCTTACCCTATTTCATGTCCTCATGAAAAGCAAGTAATTTGTATTCAGAGCTGTTAAGGAATAAGCTGGAGAAGGAATGTCGTAAAGTGGTCTAAAGCCATGGTTCTTGGCCAAGAGCTCAAAGATGGGCCCTATTTGTCCTTCAGGCAATTCATATATAGCTTTATAACCTTCGGTAGGATACCAAATGATAGGGCTACAGAACCGACAACCTAGCCAATAAGGACATTCTCTTAAGATGAGGTTGTTGTAAGTGACAAAACGTTCTGCAGCCGGCTTAAAATTTTTATGATTAAATGGCTCTCTATCTTGTACATTACTAGTGGAAACTGTCCACCTGAGCTTGGCTGCAGCTAAGGAGATTTCCTGAATAGAGAGGAAGTATTCTACTCCATTTTGTACAATCTCTTTCTGAATAGGCCCCAAAACTTTAATTACTCCTTCCCTTTTCATCAGACTTTTGTGATTGGCCAGCATCTGCAAAGGGTGTTTGGGTTCACCTCTGACCCACATATCCAGTCCATGCTCTTGTCTTTGGAACGCGTTATGAGCCTTGAACCATTTCAGTTGATTAACAACAAATGAGATAAAAGATTGAAATTGCACATCCCCCATAAAGGGGTTGGGGTTCTTTTCCACTTCTTTCTCTAATACAAAATTATGTAGGTAGAATTCACAAAGAAATCTTTGAACTTTTACCCCATGTTGTTTACAACAGTTTATAAAATCCTCAAATTTTTTAACTCTATCGGTTTTCCAGCTCTGACAACTTTTATTTTCAACTATAAGTACCTTTATATCAAAAATAGGGCATAATTATTATCAGGAGATCTGCATGCCAATACATCAGTGTACAATGAGCAGATAGTATTCGTTTGACTCCTGACCTTTTCTAATTTGAGCTTCATTTTCTCAATCCTCTCTTTTGCCTTTCGGTATTTATCGAAGGTCTCGCTTTTTGAGGTGTTCATGTCCCAAAGTTTCCTCTGTACTTCTTGGTATTTTTGCTGGGAGACAGTTTCTAGTTCAAGTCATTCTATGGCAAGCCGAGCCCGTGCTAAATCTCTTTGAAGATTCGATATACTAGGGTCATTGCTTGTCATAACATCTTGAGCTTGAATGGTTGTCTGCGTATCCCTACTATAAGAAGAGATGCCTATTGTCTGAGCTCCTTTATTATGGGAGGTCCAAGCCTCTGTCTGGGTAGCCGTGCTGGAGGAGGGTACCATCTCCGTTTGAATAGCTAAGTCATAAGATGGTACAACCTCTGTTTGGGTGGCTACTTCTGCAAGAATTGCATGTTGTTCCTTAACAGGTTGAGTAAGTATGGGCTCCGTTTGAGTCCCTATAGTTCTTCTTTCATCTACTTCCATTTGAACCGCTGCATTTATTGTTTCTGGGGTTTTATCTGGGACTTTTCCTGCTAATAACCCTCTTATTTTTCGCTTGAGCCTTTTTACTATTTTCCACATCTTCTGTTGTTCCTTCCTAAGACTTTTGATTTTGGAACTATACTTTTTAGGGGGAGCAACTGTTCTATTGATCGTTTCTGCTCCTAACGAGCCCGGTTTCTCGTCTTGACTCTACTCTAAAAGAACTATGTCCCCAGATTGGTAGTCGTCATCTTAGGCTGTTTCCATTTCTTCTGTTTGGTCTATATTTTCCATATTTAGGCCTACCTGGCTGGGTTCTCCCGGAGGCATATCACCAGGTTGGTTCACCTCTTCTTGAGTGGCTTCTATCCTTGTTTCTACTTCACAACTCACATTTTCTGGTATGCTTCTATCGTGGCCAGATTTCTCTACAGATTGGGTTTCCCCAATGTTAAAATTTAGTGAGCTTTCGGGTTGTATGATTTCAGCCATATTGGCCAAGATCTGGGCCAATTTGATATCATGTAATAAATCTCTTGGGGGACTTGTATTTTGCGTTGAGGGGGGTTCTGATTCATTTCTTTCCTCATCACTCAGGTGCTCTGTTTCCTCTTCATGTTTTGACTCCGGGTCATCCCGTCCTTCCAACTGTGAATACTGCTCATTTTTTGGACTAGATAATTCTATGGGCTGGCTGCTACTACCCTGGGGATTTTCAGCTGCTCCCAAGTTTGTCCTCAATCTGGTGGAATGTCTACTCTTTTGGGGAATGTTTGCTGTATGGGTAGTCCTCTTCCTTTTCAGAACAGGGTTAGGCGCAAGCAAAGCTAAACCCCCTTCTATGGAAAATATTAATTCTTCCCAACTTGTTTGCTGCTGGGTGAGGTTATAGCTAACTATCAACCTAATTAAACAATGGTGGCTTACGACGTTTTCTATGTGTCGGGATTTTTTTTATCCTTTCAAAAGAATCATACAGTAGGAAATTCAAATATGCAGGTAGATTCACAAAACATTTTTGTTTCAAGATTGCTAAAAGTTTAAGTTGATGTGGCCTTACCACGTCTTTTCGCCCGTCACATGTAATGAAATTCTGGACGACTTTGGCTAGTTCTCCCCACGGTTCTCCAAGGGACGATGGTTGAAATCCTTTTCCTTTGATGATCAGCTCCTGTCCTTCATCCTTAAAGGCTTCAATGGCATCAGACAGCTTAAATAATTTATTAGTCCATACGGGTCCTTCAGCTGGTAACCCGAAAACTTCTGCAATCACAACATCTGATACTGTGATTTTTCTGCCCCTTACCATAGATTGGCCGTTCTGTAAATTTCGTTGGGTTGCTGAAATCGTGTGAAGTATGCTATCCACCCAGCTTGGGCTAGAATTCCTCTGGCGGCATCAGAAACATCCAGTATAAATAGCTCCCTGCGCACTGTTCTTCCTCCCACATTGCCTGAATTCTACAAACTATTAATTAGCAAAAATAACATAGCAATAGACAGAGCCAGTGATGGAACAAAAATTTGTTATAATAGTTATATCGGATGATACTTTACAACATAAATACTGTTATCTAAGACTTTCTATTATGGAATTTCATATTGTCCTGCATAATCAAATAAAGGGTTGGCACACATGCATAAGTACTTCGGGAGTTGCTCCTCGCCCCCCTTTTTAAATGATAGGTCACCTTCGACTGAATAAATGAAGGAAAATCATGCTGGCAGCGAAGTATAGGGATGATGAAGGTGGTAAGGTACACCTATTTATGAAAGGATCGCAAAAGATATCAGAGTGCTGAAATCAATGCATATACGAGAATTATCAATTAGTGAGGAGATGCCATGAGGTGATTTTGAAAAAGGAAAAAGGACATCTGACGCAAAAAATGATACTTTACCATCATCATTCCACTTAAAGCTATTATGATTTATTTTTTTTAAAATATATCCATGCATAAAGGTTCAAAATAAACTAGGAACATAATCGCTTTGTAATAAAGATAAAAAATAACAAAAGGGACTTATAATACTATTGATGTTGGAAATATGACTTCAATACTATCAGCAGAGCTTTTGTTGCCTGCAGGCATCTATAGCCTCAACAGAGTTTCTTTCTAACCCTTTGGAACCATGGACCTTTATGTATAATAGGGGAAGTGTATTATGATATCAGAGTAGAGACCAATGTGCTGGCTTGGTAACCAGATGAACACATTTCCATTCACTAGGAAGGAGCGAAAGGTGGGCAGGCCGACTTGTAATGAGACCTCCTGTTCCAAGGACTTTTATTTCTTGATTCATCCATTGGATCATATCCTTGGTGTGGTGGCCATAGTGGGAATGCCACTTCACTGCTTCCTTATGATCATGGTAGGCTGGCTCGTGATGAGACCCCCTATCCTCCATATGTAAAAATCATATAATTGTTAGCATATATATATATATATATATATATATATATATATATATATATTAGCACTTCCTATTTATAAATAGAGGGAGGCTCAAAACTCCTTAGGAGCAGGAAGGGTGGAAGAAGTCTAAACATATCAATAGAAGAGAGTATGCCCTTAACCTTATTTGATGATAATGAAAAGAGAGAGTTATAGGGTTTAGGGGAGAACTAGCATGGTACAAATAATCAATCAATTTGATTTATAATGTAAAGGAGGATAGTGAAGTGATATAAATGGTTGTGTCCTTTATTTTTCGATCAATACCAAGAAATCTTGTTTAAAGATGATAATGTTCAATATTTGCTTGTTCCAGTAAACTTCAGATTTGTATCCTTTCATATATATTTGTACCCTTGTGCCTTATAGAAGATCATAAAAAGTGGGAAAAGGAAAGAAAGGTGTTCTCACACAAGTATTCACAAGGTGCTAAAACAACAAAATAAAACCTCACAAAAAAAGTGTTGTTCCTTATAGGGAAAAGCAAGGAAAAACACACAAAAAAGGTGTTGTTCCTTAGAGGGAACAACAGCTGTTCCCTATTGGGAACAACAAAGAAAATGCATATGAAAATTTCTATTCCTTAGAGGGAAAAACAAGACAAATTACACACCAAAACTACTGTTCCTTAGAGGGAACAACAGAAAGAAGAAAAATATTGCACATGGAATTGTTGTTCCTAAGAGGGAACAATGACTGTTCCTTAAAGGGGAGAGCAACTGTTCCTTAGAGGGAACAACAAGAAAATTTGCACACAAAATTGTTGTTCCTTAGAGGGAACAGTGGCTGTTCCTTAGGGGGAACGACAACTATTCCTTAAAGGGGACATCAAAAAGAAAATTCATACGAACGTTGCTATTCCTTAGAGGGAACAACAACTGTTCCTTCAGAGGGAATAGCAGCAATTATTTAGAGGGAGAAAAAACTGTTCCTTAAAGGGAATAGCAAGAAGAAACTTCACATGAACTTTTGCTGTTCCTTAGAGGGAACAATAGCTATTCCTGAGAGGGAACAACAAAGGAAAAATAGAAAAACAAGTTATATACAATTTATACAAGCAAATTCAATCAAACAGAAAGTAAAAATTATGTACAATTTTCAAAAAAACAAATAAATTCTTCACTGGACCAATGCTGTGGGCGGGTTTCCCTCCTTAGCAAGAATTTTCATAGTGGAATCTTCCCGTAGCTGATGCCAAAAGGACTCCCTAGTAAGTGGTTTGTGATAGAGGCATACTTGATGTCCATTCACTTTAAAATGGTAGCTAGACCCATCAATGGTGGCTAATGTGAGGGTGCCATTATCATGCACCTCTTGTATCTCATAGCGGCCTAACCATTTGGTCTAGAGTTTTCTTGGGAAATCCTGGAACCTAGAATCATACAGAAGTGCCCAATCACCTTCGTGGAATGTCTTCTTCTTGATGAGGGCATCATGCCATTTCACTCTTTGTTGTTGGATCAATGCAGTGTGCTGAAGAGCTGATAGGTGGATTTCATCCAATTCATTAATTTGATGTAGCCTGTTAATCTGTGCTTCATTCAGATCCAAGCCTACTTCTTGGGCTATCCTCAATGTCTGAATTTCAAATTCTATTGAGAAGATATGATATTTTCCAAACACTAGATGATATGGGAAATATCCCATGGTATTTCTCCCTGTCGTGCGGTATGCCCACAGGGCTTCTGGAAATTGGGTAGCCCAATCATGTCTATGTGATGCGATTGCTTTTGTGAGTATTGCCTCGATTACTTTATTGGTTCTTTCTACCTAGCCATTTTCCTGTGGGTGGTATGCAGTTGTGATTCTGTGCAAGATATGGTGATTTTTTAATGTCGCAGCAATCTTATGGCCTATAAATTTTGGCCCTCCATCTGTGATTATTTCTCTAGGCAAGCCATATGGCACGAAGAATTGGAAAAGAAAGTGAATTACCGAGTCCTTCGTTGCCCTTGGTAATGCTTCTTCCTCCACCCATTTAGTCACATACTTTGTTGCAACTAATATATATGTATTTTGATTAGATAATGGGTTTATTGGACCGATGAAATCTAACGCCCATCACTCAAAAGGTTCGATGACTAACTGCGGATGCAAGGGCATCTCATCAAACTGCCCAGGGCATCCCATTCTTTGGCAATTATCACATGCCTGGACAAACTTCTTGGTGTATTTAAAAATGGTGGGCCAATAATAGCCCATCTGTAAGACTTTGTGACCAGTCCCGCGGTCTGCAAAATGTCCGCCGCAAAGCCCATCGTGGCAAGCTTTTAGGATGTCAAAGATTTCGTCTTCCCTGACACATATTTGAATGTGCATATCAGCCCCTGCATGAAATAAATAACCTCCGATCCAGGAGAATCGCGTGTTACGCTGTACTATTTGTTTCCTTTCATTAGGCATTAGGTGTTTGGGTAAATTTCCCACTGCTAAGTAGTTTGCGACATCTGCGTACCATGGTGTTTTCACAGTTACAACAAATAAATGTTCATCAGGGAACTGGTCTTCTACTGCTGCCGAGTCATCTGTATTTGGTATACGTGAAAGGAAGTCTGCTAATGGATTTTCCTTTCCTGGTCGATCTTTGATTGTTATGTTGAATTCCTGCAAAAGAATCAACCATCTTGTCACTCTTCCATTTGTAACAGGTTTATTAACTAGATATTTAATAGAAGAGTGATCTGTATACAAAACCACAGGGTATCCTGTTATATAATGTCTGAATTTATTAATAGCACAGATTACAGCTAGAAATTCCTTTTCGGTCACAGTGTAGTTCAATTTAGCAGGAGATAGATTTTTGCTAATGTAGTATATCGCATATGGCTTCTTATCTTCCTCCTGGCCGAGAACTGCTCCAATAGCCGTATCAGATGCGTCGGATGAGATTTGAAATGGAAAATCCCAGTTTGGGCCCCTTAATACTGGGGCTGTTGATACAAGCCATTTTAAATCTTCAAAAGCACTGTCACATTTGTTCGTCCAAATGAAATCAATATTTCATGTTAATGCATACAAGGGTGCAACAATTTGAGAGAAATTATTTATAAATCTCCTATAATATCTAGAAAATCCCAAGAAACTACGTACCTCAGTTTGTGTGGAAGGGGTAGGTATTAAAATAATTATTTGAATTTTTGTTGGATCTACCTGGATTCCAGCTGCTGAAATATAGTGGCCTAGGATGAGGCCCTCAGTCATCATCATGTGGCATTTTTCATGGCTTAAACAAAGCCTGGTAGCAATGCAGCATTGCAGAACTTTCTCTAGCGTTTGTAATGATGGCTCGAAGTCATCTCTGTAAGGTGTAAAGTCATCCATGTACACCTCGAGCCTTTCATTTATCAGATCTGAAAAATTGCTGAGTATATCCCTCTAGAATGTAGCAGGTACATTGCACAGTCAAAAAGGTAAGACCATGTAAGCAAATTTTCCCCATGGGCAGGTAAAGGTAGTTTTATCCTGGTCTTTAGGGGCAATTTGAATTTGGTTGTAGCCGCTGAAACCGTCTAGGAAAGAAAATAATTTTTTTCCTGCCAATGTGTCCAAGACCTGGTCAATGAACAAAAGGGGAAAATGATCTTTTTGGGTTGCTTTATTAAGCTCTCTATAGTAAACACATATACACCACTTTCCATTCTTTTTAGGCACTACTACTAATGGGGAGACCCATTTGCTATTGGATATAGGATAGATGAAATTCACATCTAGCAGTTTTTGTAGTTCATCTTTCACAATATCTTTAAGATGAGGGTTTAACCTCTGTTGAGGTTGTATAATGGGCCTCGCATCCTTCTCTATATAGATGTGGTGCATGCATAGCTGGGGATCAATCCTTTTCATGTTCAGGTAGTCCTAAGCGAAGGCTTCTTTATATTTTCTCAGAAGTTGAACAAGCCTCTGCTCCTGGTCCTTAGTTAGGCTTTTATTGATATTTAAGGTTTTCCCTGGCTCAATTTCAATGTTTTTGCTATTATAAACAGAAGTTGTTGGGATTGATTGGTCGCTAATATCTTTTAAGGGATCCTCTTCGATTTCCTTATCCAGGGCTGCTTCGATCATGTGACATTTTGGATGGGATACGACATCTGTTTGGTTAATATAAGTGTTAATGATGTCATCTTCTGTTTGAACCTTGAATTCGAGAGCATCTTCTATAGTTAATGGTGATATAATATTTTTAGTTAGATATGATACAGGTTGTTTTCTCGTTTTTATTATTGTTAGACTTGGCTGAGATGGAGGATATAAGGCTAAATTCTTCACATCTCTTCCTCTTTCTATAGTCATGCTGCCTATACGAAAACTTATGTAAGCATCTGCGGTTGCTAGCCAAGGTATTCCTAGAATTAGGGGATGTTCGCCTAGTCAGTTTCTAGGATTGATGATCAGAAAATCTACTGGGTATTCCCAAGAATCTACAGACACCATTACATCCTGTAATGTCCCCTCTGGTTTAAAAATTGATCGGTCAGCAAGTTCCAAGAGGGTCATGGTTGGGTCCAAGGATGTAATGCCAAGTTTTTGACAAGTTGTTGCTGTGAGAATATTGATTGCTGCTCCTAGGTCAACTAATGCATTGGGAAAGGAGCACCCGTTTATTTGCACCGTGACTATAGGGTTTCCTGGGTCCTCATATTTTATTGGTGTTTCTCTGCCTGATAATAAATTAGACAGAGTACCGACTACATGGACAGTTGGAGTTGTTTTTATTTTCCTCTTTGGATTTTTCATACATACTTCCTTGATAGTTTTTGCATAAATTGGAATGTCCTGAATAGCCTAGAGGAGAGGTATTTTTACACACAAATTTTTCAATTCTCCCAGAAGATCAAAATCTGGATATTCAATTGAGTGGGGTATAATTAATCTTTCTGGGAATGGTGGAGAAGAGGTAATAGTTTGATCGTGAGTTTTATGTTTAACCGGATTCTCCACTTGTGGTGCTTGTTCTACAGGTAACAGATCTTCAATTTGTATATTTTTGTCCCCCTCTGACTCTATTATCCTCCTAGACCTTAATTTCAGCTCATTACACTCCCTTAACTCAGTTTCTAGTTCGGGTCCTTCAATAATTTGCACAGATTGGATCGGTCTACTGTTGGGGTTCGGATTGGACTAGGTTGGGAGTTGTGGTCATAGGTTGGTCTGAGGGTTCTGTTGCAATTTGTAGGGTGCTGGCAGTGCAGGTTGAAATATGGGGATTGTTCCTGCTGGCTGATTTGTAGGTCATTGCCAGCTTGACTGCCAACTCTGGTTTTGTGACGTGGAGGGTGTCCATTGGGATGGATATGTGGAGGGTGGCCAAAATGGTGGGAAACAAGGGAAATTTTGCCAACTATTATTTTGGTTTGATTGGTTGGACCAAGGTAGCATAGAGAATGGTTGCTGTGACCAATTGAGAAAAGGTGGATGGTTTTCCCACATAGCTCCTGTGTGTTTTTGAGCATTATATTGTGAGGGATGAAAGGAAGAAGATGGGTCGGTTAGTGTACCTGTTTGTCGTGGTTGCCATTGGCGACACTGATTTAGTAGGTAGACTGCTTCTGTTTCTTCTTCTGCCTCTTTATAAACTGATTTTAACCCTGGGAGTGATGGGCAACTTTCTATGGCATGATCTTTAGTACATATGGCACAGGTTTGTACCATATCCAGCGGACACTCTTTGTGACTATGCTTCTTCCTGCATCTCGGGCAAAATATCACCGGGTTCTGTTCGGCTTCAGCCTGCTTCTGCTTGGCTTGCATGATGCCTAATTGTGTTGTCAAAGTTCCCAAGATATATGTTTTGAAATCCTCTAGCAGATTGCCAATTTCTGTACGAGTAATGGTTCCGCCAGAGATTTTGTTGTCTCTAGTGGTCATGTCGCATTCTGCTGGTTTCAATCTCATACTGCCTCTTGAGCACCTGATACACAATTATATAATATCAACATAATCTTCTTGATATATGTCACCTTTAGCCATAATATTTAATGTCTCTATCCATTGTTCTTTCATCCCTTTAGTCAGTGTATTTTTTAGCACATTATCAGGCAAAGGCAGATTTCCATAGGGGGATCTTTGGAGGATATATTGGAAGCGCTCTACATACTCTTCCAATGTTTCACTAGGTCTTGCTAACATTTGGAATATTTCGTCTTTCAATTCCCTAGATCTGCAATAATCCTGATATTTTTTTAGGAAAGCATTTTTCATTTGATCCCAATCATTTATTGTTCCCCCACCTAGCCCCATAAACCAACGCAAGGCTGCACCTTTTAATGTAGAGGGAAACTGCTTTAGTTTTTTGGGGTTGGTGGTATAATCATAACCCCGACATAATACCTCAAATTCAAATAGAAATGCATCTGGATCCTCTGATGTGAGCCCATGAAAGGTGGGAATATTTTGTAAAGGGATAGATTTCATAGGTGCGTTGACAGCTGTGTCAATGATGGGATACTGCAATGTGGAAGTTTGGGGTGCTTGTGGATTGTTAGCCATTTGATCAAATATATGCCAGTATCTTTCCGGGATTTCTGGATCTAGGGAGTTATCCCTAGGGTGTCCCAAAGGGGTGGAAATAATATTAACAGAACTCCCTCTATCTGGGATATTGGGTTTTCCTTGCTCAATTAATACCTGAGGGGATCTTGGTTCTTCCCCTGTTTCTCCTCCTCCTTCACGAATATTACAAGAGGTGGAAATAATCTTAACAACACTCCCTCTGTCTGGGATACTGGGTGTTCCTTGCTCAATTACTACCTGAGGGGATCTTGGTTCTTCCCCTGTTTCTCCTCCTCCTTCACGAATATTACAATAATTCCCTTCTAATGAGGAAATTGGGCACAAATTTTCAATTTCTTGAAAACTTTGCTCAGTTCCTACATTTTTGCTGTGGACCTCAGCATAGGCTACAGATGGTGAGCCTGTGGCTTGAAGGGAGATAGTAGGTTGTCTAGAAGCAACGTTTCGAGGACCTATTGATGGCTGAGATTTAGCTTTCTTTAAGATTTCGTCTATGAAAGTTGATCATCCAAGGGTCACCGGTCCCTTAGATTTTTCAGGTTTGGGCAGTGGAATTGGATTGATTTATGGTATTTTCTTCTTAGTCATTCATACAAACAATTCAAATGTTTACCTCTACCCTAAATTTCTAACAACTCTACTAGAAAGCAGGCCGGGGAGCAGACATTTTACATGCTCCGTACGCAGGCATTTTACATGCTCCGTACACAGGTTCTTACCTTCCATTTTTAATACCCAGTTCTCTCTCAATAAGAAATTATCAGATATACATCACTCTTTGTAAATGGCTTACACTCTCCCCGGCAACGACGCAAAAATGTTGACT
The DNA here is from genome assembly GCA_034641835.2 of Pinus albicaulis. NCBI lineage: Eukaryota > Viridiplantae > Streptophyta > Pinopsida > Pinales > Pinaceae > Pinus > Pinus albicaulis. The sequence goes on along the minus strand of CM076584.1, from coordinate 1,644,235,726 downwards.
GATAAAAGGTGCCTTTTAAACTCCTAATTACCTTCACATTAATTATCGATCTGGGCAAGTCCTTCTATTTCAAGAGTCTACACACACTAGAGAATTTGGCAGAAATTCCGACGGCCAATTCGTCGCTATTCCGACACATAGTCGTCGCAAGAGCGAAAGTTCGGGGGTGGACAAACCGTGGTTTGTCATGCCGTCGCCGTTCTGACGCAAGTAAAAAGTGTCGCACTATCGACACTTCTTCCGTCGTTCTGAACAAGCGTCACTCTTCCGATGTCTCACAAACCGTCGCGCCTCCGACGTTTGTAAACTGTCGCACTTCCGGTGAAATGTGGTTCGACGTTTGGAACGTCGCTCTTCCGACACTTATAAACCATCGCAATTTCGACCCAACGTAGTCCGACGTTTTTGACGTCACTCTTCCGACGCTCATAAACCGTCGCAGTTCCGACTAAACGTGGTCCGACGTTTTGGCGTCGCTCTTCCGACGCTTGTAAACTGTCGCAATTCCGACTAAACGTGGTACGACGTTTTGGACGTCACTCTTTCGACGTTTGGAATGTCGCTCTTCCGACGTTTTCATACTGTCTCTCTTCCGACGTTTCTGGGTTGTCGCAGTTCCGACGTCTACAAGGCGTCGGTAGACCGACGGAGGGTTCAATTTTAAAAAAAAAATTTAAAATTTTAAAAGACGAGAAACGCTGTTTTGAAGATATTATATGAAGTAAAACAGTTCATGAAAGTGAAATAGCAGTATGTAGAATAGTAAAGCAACAGATAGAGTACCGACGTCCATTGTTCCAAATACAAATTAAAGTACCCAAAACCCTACAACAATGAAGTAAAACAGTCCATGAAAGTGAAATAGCAGTATGTAGAATAGTAAAGCAACAGATAGAGTACCGACATCCATTGTTCCAAATACAAATTAAAGTACCCAAACCCCTACAACAGTGAAGTAAAACAGTCCATGAAAGTGAAATAGCAGTATGTAGAATAGTAAAGCAACAGATAGAGTACCGACGTCCATTGTTCCAAATACAAATTAAAGTACCCAAAACCCTACAACAGTGAAGTAAAACAGCCCATGAAAGTGAAATAGCAGTATGTAGAATAGTAAAGCAACAGATAGAGTACCGACGTCCATTGTTCCAAATACAAATTAAAGTACCCAAAATCCTTGAACAGAGAAAAATGCTAATCATGTGAGGAGTGCGATATGTCCAAAATATAAAAAGACCATCAGACCATATCAATAAACCAGCAACATAGACCAGCATCGCTAGTTTTGAAGGCAGAGTGATAAACATTAATCATTTTTTTTTCACAAGAGAAAAAACGTTGTTTTGAATATATTATATGAAGTAAAACAGTCCATGAAATCATTACATTTTCACATCTCAAGATTGGAACCCAAATATACATCCAGAAAAGTGGAAGTCCCACCCCAGACAGTGATAGAAAAATACCCCATGTCACATACAGGGACTTGATATAAAACCCAGTAACGGTCCACATGGAGATTATCGACAAACTGAGAAAGCATCCAAATATGCCCGAGGCATCTATAAGAAAGTGAAATAGCAGTATGTAGAATAGTAAAGCAACAGATAGAGTACCGACGTCCATTGTTCCAAATACAAATTAAAGTACCCAAAATCCCGCAACAGAGAAAAACGCTAATCATGTGAGGAGTGTTATATGTCCAAAATATAAAAAGACCATCAGACCATATCAATAAACCAGCAACATAGACCAGCATCGCCAGTTTTGAAGGCAGAGTGATAAACATTAATCATTTTTTTTTTCACAAGAGAAAAAACTATGTTTTGAATATATTGTATGAAGTAAAATAGTCCATGAAGTCATTACATTTTCACATCTTAAGATTGGAACCCAAATATCCATCCAGAAAAGTGGAAGTCCCACCCCAGACAATGATAGAAAAATACCCCATGTCACATACAGCGACTTGATATAAAACCCAGTAACTGTCCACATGGAGATTATCGACAATCTGAGAAAGCATCCAAATATGCCCAAGGCATCTATAAGAAAGTGAAATAGCAGTATGTAGAATAGTAAAGCAACAGATAGAGTACGTACCGACGTCCATTGTTCCAAATACAAATTAAAGTACCCAAAATCCTTGAACAGAGAAAACGCTAATCATGTGAGGAGTGTGATATGTCCAAAATATAAAAAGACCATCAGACCATATCAATAAACCAGCAACATAGACCAGCATCGCTAGTTTTGAAGGCAGAATGATAAACATTAATCATTTTTTTTCAGAAGAGAAAAAACGCTATTTTGAATATATTATATGAAGTAAAACAGTCCATGAAGTCATTACATTTTCACATCTGAAGATTGGAACCCAAATATCCATCCAGAAAAGTGGAAGTCCCACCCCAGACAATGATAGAAAAATACCCCATGTCACATACAGGGACATGATATAAAATCCAGTAACGGTCCACATGGAGATTATCGACACTCTGAGAAAGCATTCAAATATGCCCGAGGCATCTATAAGAAAGTGAAATAGTAGTATGTAGAACAGTAAAGCAACAGATAGAGTACCGACGTCCATTGTTCCAAATACAAATTAAAGTACCTAAAATCCTTGAACAGATCAAGAAAAACGCTAATCATGTGAGAATTCAAAGTAAAGTTAATCTATTAACATTGCGAATAAAATTACACCGAAGTCAAAAACATTGCCTGGCCATACTCATGGAAAATTTGTCATCAAAAAATCAAAAAATTAAGAAGACTTCCCTCATACGGGGAAACCAGTCTTGAACGTTTAATTTACAGAATTCAAAAATATTACTTAAAGGTCCAGCAAAGTAAAATAAACTAAAAGCAGCCCAATTAACTGGGCCTGCTAAGCAAGAAAAACAAATTAACCAAACTAATCCTCCGCTGGTTCCTCCACGATTCGGCACCATCCTTCGGAAGGTCCAGGATCGCTAGGTGCTACCTCCACATGCATGCCACGACTCCCCTCCTGAAGGCCCGAATGCTGGCCGGCTTTTTCCGAGCTCAGACCCGCCGGATGGGTGCATTCTTCCTCCGTTTGGGCCTCCTCGCGGAAGACCACAGTGACTACAGCTGTGATTCGCGGGCGGTTGAGAGTGCAATCAAAGGAAAATTGCGCAGTGCGCATCGTGGGAGAAGGTGAACTAGCGGTGGGGAAGCCAGGAGCAGGGGAATCCATACGGTGGCCAGATGCTACAAGTCGACCCCGCCCACTCCTAGTATTTGGATATCGACCTAAGTAATAATCACTGGACTGGCTGGAAGTCATCTCTATTGAGGTGCTAGAGGGAGCGCGCCGGGATTGACCTCTAGTGCTCCCCCTGCGGCAACGCATCCTATGACGCACGCGAGGCATGGGTGCAATCTCAGGCGCAGTGGGCACAAGAGACGAAGAAGCAGAATTCCAATTAACAGAGGAAGACAGACAGAGACAGAATCGAGAGAAATGGAAATATGCAGCAAAGTCTAGGCAGAAGTTCCGCTGGCCACTTCTCCTTATCGTCACAGTTACCAGGCAGTGTAATCCAGCAACCGGCTTGTCTGAAAAACCATGGCTAAACGCCATTTTGTATGTCGACCCGTCTGCAATGCAATCAAAGGACGCTCATCATAATGAATCTCTGATCATTAATAATGAGAGCCGAAGGCCGGATCAAATTGGAGCGTGCGGAATCGCTCAGAGGAGTGGAGGTCCGATCTTTAACAGTGTTAAAAATTAATTAATGTAGATTTGATGTGAAAACTTAATTGAACAGCGTTAAATGTTAATGCGATTGATATGAAATTGCCATATCCATGTCCCATCACCTTAAACTCCATCGAATGCACCCGCAGCAGGGAGCAGGGCAAGTTTTTATTGAGGACACGTGGCAGAAATTGATTGGAGCGGATCTTGTTCGCCGCTCACAGCTGGAAATGGGACCAGAAAATATTAGGGCTGATTGAGAGAAATTGCCACCACAAAATTGGCCACGTCGGCAGGCTATTTTTGGAACGCGAATTTGGTTTGAATTATGGTTTATCACCGCCGTTTGAAGTCCAAATGCTCGACTTTTGAACAATTTTTCTTATAAAATTTGTGTTGGTTTTCTTATAATACACATATAAAAATCTCGCTTAATAAAGAGACAAGATTGTTGTGCTTTCGTAACCTGACCCAAGGATTGGACATGAGTTAACAAACAAAAGGATAGCGGAACCAGACTTGCACCCGTGGTCAAGCCCTGTACCAAAACCACGAGCGGAATCACAAAAGCGGGTTGCCCATATCGCACCGCTTTTGCGGAGTAGGCGGTATTTCCTATTCGCGAGCGATTCCATAGGGAATGCGACACGTGGCGAAGTGACCCCGGAAAACAACCGTTTAACCCATGCCATCGCACGTTAAAGCCCGACGTTGGAAGCCGAGCGAAATTGCCAAGAGTCGTTGATTTGGAGAAGGGCCATCGGACGGTGGTCGCACGTTGAACTTGCCCGGAGGTTAACTAAGGTGTGCGGAGGATAGCCAGGTACGATATGATTGGTTATTGATATATATAGGTGGGGCCGGAGTATAATGAAATTGTTTAATTAAACGATTGGCGGATAATTAGCATAAGTCTGGAGCGTGATTGTTGTAAGGCTGGGTGGTGAAATATAGAGCCGAAAGTTCATTACAAGTTATTTATTTAAAAAGGAAACGTGGAGTATAAATAAAAAGTGTTGAAAGTTAAAAATTGGTTATAAGGATTGGAGATAATATAAAGTCGGGAATATAAATTAAAGTCCAACCATTGTGGATAGTATTTATTTATCAAATTCTACGAATTTGATAAATAAACCCGAAGAAAGAAGAAGCCAATTAAGACTCAGGCTGGAGGAAAAGAACGGGGTACACCAAGGGAAAATGCTGACAGAGCGATTGTAGACACACCAGCTCTCCTTGGGGGTCCAATTTCAGTTTTGTTGCGTCACACGATGATCTCTCTTCTCTGGCATTTACTTGTATTGAATATCACTATTCTAGGAATAAGGAGTTATTTTCTCCAAAATAACCCTAGCCAAACATTGACAATGCATCAAGGATATCTTTCTATGCTTCATAAGTACATATGTTCTACTTCTAAATCATGTCTTGGAAGTGGTTGTTTTGCTGGAAATTATTCACCACTTGGTTTCATACCAAAGTCTTTTTCACATTTTCAGCATCCAATACATGAAAAAGATAATGGTTTAAAACAACATAAATATTTGAATTTTGCAAGAATTGTCTGGCACACTTTGAATATGAATTTTGAAGTCAAGTGCATGATGCTGTATAGGATCAAGTGTCATTTTGAATACCAAATGTTTCACAAGAAACTTCTCAACATGCTACCGTGCAGTAAGGATTAAATGACAATATTGCATCAACTATTTCCATAATAAAAGTGCACCTCGGCCATAAGACTAAACAACTACAAATGTTGTAGATCTAACAAGACCACACAATCAAATTTATTCCACAAGGCCAATATTGTATGAAAAATGAAAAGGAGTTTGCAACCAAAAATACCTTAGGCAACTAATTCAATTAGATACACCAAACCATCAGCAAAAAGGAAAACCAGCCTACTCAAAAGGCAAGCGCTTACCTCCTTTGACAAAATTTTGAGTTCCGAAACAAGGGCCTTTATTGTCTTGTCAATGCCCCTAGTAATTTGAATGGGGTTTGCACCTGCTGCAACAACCTAAACAAAAAGGTTTCATTTCAAATTATTTTCCACAAATTTAAGATCCAACCATTGTCAGTTTTGTATTTCCTAACAAGCTCATAAATTTTGACAAAAGAACCAAAATTTTTTAATACCTGATAGCAATTTTTTCACTCAAAAACTATCCTAGACTCAATAAACCCAACCCAAAACTAAAAAACCAAAACACCATAAGACCCTACAAAAATGAATAGATGATCTTAATCCAGTACCATCGACAAAAAGTTACCTTTACACCCTCACTTATTAAACCCTGTGCTGTTGAATTTTAACTTCAACTGCTGCAGCAGAAGGACGGATGCAGCAGCAACATTTTTTTTTGGAGGTTGCTTGCATGCCATCCAGAAATTTAATTCAGGATTTAAAATTCCTGCAAGTTTTTTTTGTAGACGGCCGCAGCCATATTTCTGTACAGGATTGTATTTAAACACAACAACCAGCATTAACTCAATTCACCAACCAGAAATTAAACAAACAGAAATTTACCCGATAGTTTTGTAAATTCAAAAGGAGGACACGTGGAGCATTAATATTGGATCGCATGAAATTGAAGGGAATCTGAAAACCTGAAAACCGGACCCGAATTTTTTATAGGGCACATTGGATTGAGAATTCGAGTTAAAATTAGGCAGACGTCAGCATCCCATTTTGGAACGCGAATTTGGTTTGAAATTCAATCTATTTAGACTTTGAAGTCCGACGGAAAGGGTTCTTTAATGTTTTGATAGTTTAATATATACATATGTTATATATATATCATATGCGAAATGAAAGGTGGGCCATAGAATTTAGTTTTAATTTTATTTTTTTTAAAAGAGGGTTTATTATAATATGTCTTATATGTTCCGGCATATAAAAATAAAAAGGTCGAAAAAGCTTGGTAGTTTTTTTTATAGACAGTACGTAAATTTTTTATTACATAGCAGTGTGTAAAAAGTGAAAAAATGAGTGTAACTTTTTAAGTGTGTATGCACAGCAGTGCGAAAGGGAAAAACACAGCAGAGTGTCTTAGAGACAGAGTATGTTTGTTTTGAACAGACAGTGAGTTGGTTTTATGCACTGCGTTTTGTAGCAGTCATAATTTTGTAATCCCTCTCAGTGAGGAAGTAGTGTAATAGTTTTTTTTGGAGTTATTGAAGGGAATAGAAGTTTGTTTTCAAAGTATTGAAACTCTGTCTCCTGTCAAAGAAATTTTTATTTTCTGTGTGTTAGAGGAAGGGAGATTTATGGGTGGTTCTTATGAATCAACCAACCATTCAGAACATGCTCATCAATCCAAACCATAAGTATAATGTGACAATATTCAAGCAGGCACTAAATCGGATTTCTGAAGCTATGTTAGAGAAACCCTAAACTCTCACTGAAAATAGGTGAAATGTGGCACCACTCAGAGATTGACATGTGCCAATTGGTATAAGTGGTAGACAATTGGCATGCTCAAACAACGAGGTGATGCAGGAATGACATGAGGGAGAAAATATCAGAAAAGCCCCAAATCTGGAGAACTAAAGCTCATCACTAACCTGAGATTGACAACTTTACATGATGTAACCTATGAAATCGTAAATGGAGAAATCATAGTAACAATAAAGTAACCTATGTAACAATAAATTTGGATTCATCCTGGGACTGGTAATGGGAGAAATCATAGTGAACAACAGGAAACATGCAGAGTTGCTTACAATCAAATAGATGAAAAAACACATACAAAAGACCTAGATAATAATCATGAACAAGCTTAATATTGAATTATGAACTGTAAAGGAACTTACAAAATGTGACATTACGAACCTGGTCAAGCGCACAAGCAAAAATATCCTGGACATGACCCTGGCTGACAAGTTGTATTGCTCATGATGCAAGAGGATTTGTACCTGCACTGCCAAGTCAATCAAAATCCATCATTATCTATACAATAAATACAAGTAATTGATGTAGTATTTTTTTACTCTAAGATGCATTCTTATGATAATGTTAGAACATATGTTGAAAATGTCAAAACATACCTGAATAAGCTCCTCTTCGTTTCAAGAACAATTTATCGGAGTCGCATGAACTTGGAACAAGCCTCCCACGATCTGAAAGAGTAGCAACTAAGTCAACAGTGACTTTTTTGTTGCTACACTGGATCGAGGGAGGTTTGCTCCAAGATTAAATCGCTCCAATAAATTATTCTCTACTAAACAGGCCAACCACGTGAAGGTGGAAGCTCTTATGGCCCCTCCCCCCCCTCACATCACTCTCAATTCCCCAATACCCAATCTATATTTCATTTTTTACTTTCATGAGCATAAAAAAATATTCAATAACTAATAAAAAAACAATTCAACAAAAAGTACGCAAGGAAACATTGCAATTAATGCTTGACATAAAAATAGTATGATAAATGAGTTTTTTATATAACGCAAAAAACGTTCCAAGTATGGTAACGTTTGTCTTATAATAATATAATATTTTACATTGTCAAATTTTCTTTTTCTTCTTCCTATTTTTAAAGCTCCTAATTACATCATCAATATCATCGTGCTCTGCTCCTGTTTCGTGCCTTTCAACCTGCACTGCTGACCTAGTTGCGTATTCACGATGTCTGGGCTCATCCAGTGACAGAGCATCGCCTACAAAAACAGATAATATTAAATTTTAATTGTCAGTTTTTAAATATCATTGAACTAGTTCGGTAATATTAATAAAAAAAATTGCAATGAGATTATTTACCTGGTGCACCAGTTGTCGCCGCTGACCTAGCTGCATTGTCACGATGTCTGGTCTCATCCAGTGACGGGGCATCGCCTCCAAAAACAGATAATATTAAATTTTAATTATCAGTTTTTAAATATCATTGAACTAGTTCGGTAATATTAATAAAAAAATTGCAATAAGATTATTTACCTGGTGCACCAGTTGTCGCCGTTGGGACTGTTGCCCTGTCTTCCTCTCTGGTGGTAAGATCCTCAAGGGAAACATTCTCTGTCATTTAAACAAAAAACGTTATAAGGACAAACATCAAGGTATAATTAGAAAAAAATATAAGTGGAAATTAATTACCGTCACGACCCTCACTGATAGTAGCATTGTCGGCCTGGTCCCCACTACAATGATCAGGTTGCACGAGAGGATCATCTACATCTGGCTCTAAAACTGGGTTATTTACCTCGTCGGTAGTGTTGCTCCCCTGATTTAAACAAAGTTGTTAGACATTAAATTTATGGACGAAAACAAAATTATTGAAAGGTTAATGTTTTACCTTATCAGGCATTGTAGATCTTGGGACCTGCCCCAAGCTTCTGCGACGTTCAACTACAGCTTGATAGCCAAAACGGAAAGCAGTATTTTTATCTTCCTCTGTAGTTATTGTTCCAAAGTCATCACCCTACATTATATATGATTGTGTATTTTTAATCATATCCGATAGGATTACAAAAACGTTGGAAGGCGATACAATTAATTATAAGATGTTTAGCTACTTAATTACAATTCTTGCAGCTAATTTCAAGTAGCCACCCTGGCCGAGCTTGTGATGGCCCCTTTTCTCAATCCTAGCTTTGGTTGCCTTTGAGGTGTCAGGCAACCTAGCATCAAAAGATTGAAGTCAGATATGACGTAGCACACTTTTATTTTAGACATAAAGAAAATTAAAGCTATTGAATTAAAGTTGTAATTTACCTTGCGGGTCCATTTGGCATTTTTCCTTCTTTCTTTGCCCTTTTCTCTTTTCCGTCATGGATGAGTGCTCTCCACTCACTCTCTGAAACTGCGAGAGGACGCTCATATCTAGGGTTAAATTGCAATTGCGTCCTATAGGTGTCCCTGGTATATTTCAAATATTTGCTGGCTACCTGAGCCACTGCTTTTCTGTCAAATGTGCCGACCCCAAAAAGGGCTTCTAGATAATCTAGAAGTTCTTTTTCCAGGTTGGAATTCTGGGAATTCCACCCTGTATGTATGGTTGGGCCAAAAATTACCAACGCATGGCTCTCCAGAATCCTGTAGAAATCATTGTTTCCTACACAGAATAAAACCAAAAGAAAAAGAAGATATTATCATTAATTTAAAAATAAAAATCATGATAAATATGTTTTAGATAAAGTACATGAAATAGTTAAAACATTAAAATTTACCTGGGAGTTGTACATGCTTTATAGGGACACCCTCATCGTTCACCAACAACGTGCCATTAATGGTCCCTGTGGAGCTGACACGTGTAGCTCCAGGAAACGCAATAATGTAGCTGGCCATATCCGCCTCATCATTGCCAACACGTTCAGCAGTTGGCTGGGTGTCAGCTTGGGCAGGGTGTGTTTCTTGGCTAGCACCTAAAGGAGTAGAAGGTGTACGAGAGGGTTGTCGGGCAATCTCTTGCCCTTGTGTCCCACTACCACCAACACCGGGTTCAGCAAATGCCAGAAAACGCTACATACAAAAGAACTTTTTGTTAGTTTAGTCAATGTAAAAATTAAAAATCAAACTATCATAATTCATCTCATGCAGAACAAAAAAAATATCCTTTTGACTTTTTATTATTACCTGATATCTATTTAGCTGCCTCATAAGATGTTGTATCCTCTCTTCTGTTTCAGGTGTTTGAGGCGCGTCTATCAAAGCATTAAATTCCGACCTTGCATCTCGTGCCTTTTTTTGCAACAACAACACCGGAGATAGGGATGAAGAAATCTCTTCCTCAAAGAGGGAATCATCAGGCGTACCATGGCTAGGTGTCTGCATATTTGAACAAAATTAATATTATTTCAATTATGTAAATAACTAAAATACCTGAAGATAGAGCAATGCTGGCACTTTACATGTTCTTCCGCTGGCCTCTTTCCGCGATCATCCCGTCTCGGGGTTGTTCCTGCACTGCTCTGATCAGTCCGCCACATTGCAATAAAATTATAAATGTAAAAACTTGAAAACAATATCTAACTTGAAAACACAAAATGAAAACTGAAATAATTTCTAATAAGACACCGGAAGACAGAGTTAGAGTTTCAAATATGCCTTGCATTGAATTCAGTCCTGGAAACATGTCATTACACATTAAGGAACCCAAACATTCAATCCAAAAATGATATATTTAAGTAGGCTTCTCCTATTCTGGGAAAACACCATACCTATAATGCATTCACTTGCATGTATAAAGGGAAAGGAAAACATGTTTTCATACAACGGTGACAAAGGCATCTTGGGGAAAGGTATCTTGACTTTTTATTTATGTTTTTCACCCACACCACTCTCGTGTTTTCACTAATCCCGTTTTGTCATTTTTGGATTCAAATTAAGTTAAGGCCTTAAGTATTTTTTGACCTTTCGGTGTAGTTTTTATAAGTGGCATGTATGGATTTTCCATTAATTCTGCACTTTTTTCTCTTCATGCGCATGTTTCCCTGGAAATCAAATGCATGATTTAGTCCCATACATTTAACAAGTTGTTGGATCAACTCCATTGGCAATATCATGTTTCCTATTCAATCAAAATTTATCTCAGTTAGGGTAGGTAGGAAGGTTTTCCCTTTGTATTAATAGGCACTTCTAGCTTGCATTTTTATTATATCTTTCAAATTTAGTGTCGTTTCAATTAGGGCATGAATTTTTGCAACTTTCAAGGTGAGAATGAACAAAGACAAATTTTTTGTGATGGATGACTGTATATGACTCCATGGCCAGAGGAAAAGGCACTAATCTACTTCTTCAAATATCTATAGTTCTCATTCACCTCATATGGAGATGGTCCCCGATTTTGAGCCAAATGTTGCAGCAAAAAGTTCCCCCCCTCCATAATTTGATATTCAATGGAAATTTCTTAAATTGATGATGGGGCATGATTATGGAACATTGGCACATACATATGTAATGGAATTCCAAGATCATGATATATGTTTGCATATGTTTATGGCAATGTTCCACCAAGTCCCTTGGAGGTGGGAGCGAGGGGACGAGGGAGCGCGGGAGCGGCCTATGCAAAAGCTCCCTACCAATTTTCAGGAAACGTGGGGGGACGTCGGGGTCATAAAAATTATAAAATTTAATATTTAAATGTAACTATATTTTTGCAAGGAATGTATATACAGTCATCATACACTTGCATCATGAAAGATAAATCATAAATGATAAAATTACAAATCGATGAATGATGAATCATATAATTGAAACAAATTTAAAAGTTAAAAGTTAAAACATACATCATACAATCATGCATGTAAGCTTGTAAGTTTGTAACTATATAATCATTAATGTAACTACTAACAATGTACAATGAAAATAAAGTTTAAGATATCATATGACATATTATATCAAGATTCAAAATAGAGTTTAAACTGAAGTTTACAACTCAAGTCTGAAACATAAAACTTAAACAGAAATAAGTTATGTATGAAACATAAAACATAAAACATAACATATGAATATCAAATGATATCATCATAATGATAAATGAGCATAAATGCTCAAGTTAATGCCCCACTAGTCTCTGCATCCAACTTCTGCATGAATATATCAAGATCAACCATGTCACCATCCGAATCAGAATCACTTGGATTCTCAAATATGCTAAGTGGCACATCAAATTTTAACACGAAACCATAAAATAAAAGGGGCGGTGAGGGGACGTGAGGGGGCGTGAGGGAAACATCCCCTAGAAGTCCCCAAGACCCCGGAGTGCGAGGGGGCGAGGAATCTAGACCCCTAGGTGGGGGGGGGGGGGGCGAGACCCCGTGTAACACTGGTTTATGGAGGTGGTGGAGCAAAAAAGAGCTCAAATAGAGCTGAAATTTTTCACATAAAAAGGACTGTGGGCTTGACTAATGGTTCCATTTAAAAATGATATCTAGACAGAGAATAAGTGTAGCATGCAAACATGCATTGAAAATCCATCTGAGTTTGCATTGTATTACTTATGATGGATTCAAATTTGGGTTTCAAAATGCCAGGTTATGGCATGATTTTGTCGAGAAACCCTTAGTTGGATTCTCATGTTGGTTTAATTTACATTTTAAGTTTGTTTTGCAATCTTTGGGTGATAGTAACTCATGAACTAGGTTACCAATGTGTAACAATCATATTTCAAGAATAAAGTTGTGATTTTTTTATATTATTATTATCTATTAGCTACGAGTATTGACACCTAATGCCTGGAATTTTGACATCTTGATAGCATGGATAATTTCGAAAATGTTTCTAGTAATGTTAACATAATAACTTTCATTACGTGTCTTCACTTTTTTCACCATAATAGACCTGTGATATGGACTCATCACACAACTTCATATGCTATGTCCCAACAAGTTCAAACTGGTTGAACCTACCTCATAGTGTGGTTATTAAGGACAAGTTGTTTGATATATAACTCGATAGCATAGACCACGTTGCAGTTCTAAAAAGAATCCTCAAGTGTCAAAAAAACTTCACAATATGTTCTACTATAAAGCCTTTTTGGATACCTGAAATAATATATGTATCATTGATGACTTTTAAAGTATGACAAGATCTAGAGGGAAAGGAAATCAATGGAAGAGTGATCCACCAATGAGAACCTAGAATTTAGTATCAGATGAGTTAGAGTCTAGGAAATTGAAACCCTATAATTTTAATTAGTGATGAAGGACATCACATAGGTAATTATATTTTCACGTAGAATAACCTGTTAATTCAAATTTAAACTACATAATATGAAAGGCATACCATAAATTTTTCCACGTAAGTCCAAACAACCTATAAAAAGGGAAAACCTTCTTTTTCCATGGGAAATAATTTACCTTTCCTTTTTCAAGATAATCTAAATCACAAAAAAAATATGAACTATACTGCACACATTCTTGGATAATGTGAAAGTGGAAAAGGAATACCCTACACAAGTGATGCACACATGTACATTTGAACACTAATAGATTTTGTAGTTGAAATGCAATGCTTGTTTTCATTTAAATGTAGGGTTTTTAAAGCAAGGAGAAATAATGGCTGCCAAATTAATAAGCGTTTCTTTGGGAAAAATTTAAATCTTGTATTGGGTGATGAAGATAATAGAGGGTATTGAATCTTGATTCTTGACATCTAGAGAGAACCATACAGCCTAACACAATCCAACAGAATTGACCAAAAAAACCCAAATAGAGTCAACCCTACTATAGGAGGAAGGGCCTGCAGTAAGAACTTACCAGTTTGCAAGAGCTGAGGGCGAATGTTGTTCTGCAAGAGTAGCCTGAGAAGGACACACCCCACAAGAGCCGTAGGGCTAACGCCGAGGCGAATGCCTATAATGCTGCTCGCAAGAGCCGAGGGCGAACAAAGTGGCGAATGCCGTCTCCCGAAAGAGCCGTAGGGCGAATCCAGGTGAATGCTATTCGCAAGAGCTGAGGGGAATGAGGGCTAATGCCGTTTCCGCAAGACAGGGCGACTGCCTGCCTGAAGAGCTGAGGATGAATGCTGAGGGCGAATGCTGTTCTGCAAGAGCGGAGGGCGAATGCACACATGATATCAGACGTTAATGTAGCACACATGTACATTTGAACACTAATAGATTTTTTAGTTGAAATGCAATGCTTGTTTTCATTTAAATGTAGGGTTTTTAAAGCAGGGAGAAATAATGGCTGCCAAATTAATAAGCGTTTCTTTGGGAAAATTTAAATCTTGTATTGGGTGATGAAGATAATAGAGGGTATTTAATCTTGATTCTTGACATCTAGAGAGAACCCTACAGCCTAACACAATCCAATGGAATTGACCAAAAAAACCCAAATAGAGTCAACCCTACTATAGGAGGAAGGGCCTGCAGTAAGAACTTACCATTTTGCAAGAGCTGAGGGCGAATGCTGTTCTGCAAGAGCTGAGGGCGAACGCTGAGGGCGAATGCTGAGGGAAAATGTTGTTCTGCAAGAGCTGAGCGCGAATGCTGAGGGAAAATGCTGTTCTGCAAGAGCAGAGGGCGAATGCGCGCGTGATATCAAACGTTAATGTAGCTATTGTGACAAATACGAAACAATAAAATCATTTTTATGTAGCGCGCATATAAGTTTCGAATTTTTATGTAGCGCCCATATAAGTTTGGTATTTTTATGTAGCGCGAAAATAACTGTCGCTATACCGACGGCGGAAAAGGCGTCGCTATTAGGACGGTGCCTCCAAACGTCGCAATGGCGACACCTAGACATTGTGTCGCAGTTGCGACGTTTAGAGTCATCTCAATAGCGACGCTTTGGGCCATGGTGTCGCAATTGCAACGTCTTCCTTTAAACGTCGCAATTGCGACACTTGTTTAAGTGTCGGTATTGCGACAATTTTCTATAGACGTCGGTATAGCGACGGTTTCGGGCGGGATGGAAAAAATTTGGGAAAATTTCCGACATTTGGTCACAAGCGTCGGAAACAGGTGTCGGAATTTCCGCCAAATGTAGTAGTGACAGTATGTGGTTGCTATTTAAATCAGAGAGTAATGTTTCATAGATTTCAGTATAGATATTTTAATACAAGAGTAAGCGGATGCAGCAAGTAAATTCTAATTGCAATTAAAAGAAACCTCAATCCTCTAATGAAATCAAATCCTACAGCAATTCAAGTAACAACAATGTGCGATTCCAGTAACAACAATATTAGTTGAGAGTACAATAGTGATAACTCTTCTCTTCGAAATTAATTGAATCTAAATCAAACGCATTATTCAATAAAACAACGATGATATCAATCTGAGAGCCTAACAACAGTAGTTAATACTTGTTACAGTTGATTACATCGAACAGAATATTTACCTAAGAAACTCAATCCGAAATGAAAGTAAACTGAATAAACAACAATACTGTAAATTATGTAAAACAGAGCTATTCGGTTAACATAGGAAAATAACAAACAACAAAGGAGATAAAATCATAGAAAGCAATAATACTATCAAACCATCACACTTGCGATAATTGGAAATGTATGACACAGATGAAGCAGTGAATTCCACCGGAAGCCGGGTCCTTAGCCACCAGCGTACACTGTTGGTTACTTTAGATAATGAGAAGTAATAACAACTTCACTTATGTATTAATCATCAAATTTAAAGAGCATTACAATATATTCATGTTCTTCACTACAGCGAGAATCTGTAATTAAGAATTACAATTTCAATAATAACAGCTAGTCCCATTTCTGTTTACAGTCGTTGCCTTTTATAATAAGAAAGGGGTAAAAAAGATAAATGGTAAAAGCGATCCCTCAGGATCTCTCGATCTTAAGGGATTCACACAATTTTCTAACTTCAGACATCCTTTCCCTTCTCACGCCGATCCTTCTAATCTGCTTTGGCCTTATCCGCAACCATCGCACTCCTTCCTTAGCTTGTTGCTTTTTTTGTTGTTCCTTAGTTAGGGAACAACAGTTGTCTTTTTTTTTTTTTTCATGCATAAAGAAGGATAATAATTAGCCAAGTCGTAACTACAGATAATTCCTTCATTCTTACCATAATTATTTAATATATTAACACATTAAGATATAGAAAAGATAAGAATAAAGGAAAAGGATGATGAGATAAACAACAAACACATACCTTTTCCACGACTCAACAGCAAGTATGCAAGAGAGATATTCAGTAAGTTTCACATGGAGGGATGAAAACCCATGGATACTCCTCTTCTTGGAAACTGGAGGAAAGAGGATTCTACATCTGGAGAGGTAGTGGATGCTATTGTCTATCGACAGTTGCTGGGTTCACTCATGTATTTATTTAATACAAGACCAGACATATGCTATGCGGTGAACTGGCTTAGTCAAGCGATGGTTAAGCCTACCAAGCTCTTTTGGAAGGCGGGCAAGCATGTCCTGAGATATCTCAGGGGCACATCTGTGTATGGCTTATGGTACACACAGACGAATTAGGTGAAGTTACATGGCTTCACAGATGCAGATTAGGCAGACAGCCCAACATTCAAAAAGAGCACATCAGGAGGGGTTTTCAGTATCGAATCTACAGTTGTTTCTTGGTACAGCAGGAAACAGAGATCCGTGGCACTCAGTTCAGCAGAAGCGGAATACATGGAAAAAAGTCAAGCTGCATGTGAGGCTATATGAATGAGGAAGATCTTGGTTGGTTTGTTTGGTTCTCATTTAGATCCTACAGTGATTCATTGTGATAATCAGAGTTGCATTAAAATCTCGATTAATGTTGTGTTTCATTATAGATCCAAGCATATAGATATCCGGTATCATCATATCAGAGATTGCGTTCAGCGAAAGATCGTGTTGCTTCAGTACATTCCTACGGAAGATCAGGATGTAGATATTCTGACGAATGCGCTCACCAGGAGAAAATTCGAATACCATAGAGAGAGTATCAGGGTGAAGGATAATTCATTTCTTGTTGAGAGGGAGTGTTGAGATTCAATAAGATGATGATCCTAGTGAAAATTAAGCACCTACACTAGGTGGGGTCTGCAGGCTTTTTTTAGGTGATATGTCTATTTTTATAATTTGGATCAAAGTCTATTTTTAGCATTAATCTATTTATAGATGGTTCAGAAAATTATATGGATGGATGGGCGTATATTTTTGGAATGCATGTGCGAATTTGTTTCATGGAATGCATGTCTAAAAATTGAGTGCATGTCGATTATTGTTAGCCCTTAACAATAATTAAACAATTAATAATAATCTATTCTCTTGAAGCACTTGATTTTAGTTAACTGATGTGCAAAACCAATTAACTGAAGGAATTTCGAGTTCAAAGGTTGGTTGGTGGGACATGCTAGTGGACTTCGTTGTAACAGAGTGATACAAAATTGTAACAGAGTTGGATGTGTAGTTATGTGAGTTGTAAAGTAGTTTAACTCAGTTAAGTGAGTAAAACTCAGTTGTGATAGTTGTAACTAAAGATACACTAGTGAGGTATCAGTGAATTGAATATTAAATTAATTCACATGGAGTGATATCACATGCAACTGAAGATTTACTAATGTTAACTAAATGCATGTCAGATCTAGTGGAGACCCAGTTGAGAGATAGATGAAAGGGACAGTTTGACTATCAATTGTGACTATAGTGGATGCACAAGTGCAACCAAACACATTGGATATGCCAATGAGGATTATGCAGTCAAGGCAAGGCAAGATCAAATTCATTCAGGGATTTTGATCAACGGAGATTGCGTAGTGGAGGCAGGCTGTCAGGAGGCAATAAATTGGTGCATGTTTATGCCAATTTTTGTATGACAGTGTGAGACGATTGTATATTGTACTAAGAGCTCTTGGATTAGATTGTTGTATGAGATTGTTTCATGATCCATGATATATACATAATATATGATAGTGGGGTTTTTAGCTTTATGCTTTCCCAGTAAAAACATATGTGTTATGTGTGATTGATATTTCTTCACGTGTTTGCAATTGGAGATTAAATTTCCACAAAGATTCAAGTAGAAGGATTCTTTATTTAACAGTGCCATATAATTGTTAGATCAGGAGAATCCAACAATACATAATTGTATTAAAATTTCTACAAGCTTCTGCTGGTGATAATGAAACTATTGGATACTTCTTGGAAGCCCATGAAATGGCTCCTGATACCAAATGATAAACATACCCTGATGTGCTCTTTCTGTCATCAACACTTCCAGCCCAATCACTGTCAGTGTAACCAATCAGCTTAAGATCATCAATTTCGGATTATAGAAAACCATACTCCTTTGTTCCATTTACATACCTCAATATTCTCTTGGCTTCTTTCCAAGGTGTCTCCTTAGGTGTCTCCATGAATCTGGATATCAAAATTACTGTATAAATTATATCAGGCCTAGTTGCAGTCAAATACATTAGATTGCCAACCATGATTTTGTACAATGTCGGATTGACATTCTTGCTACAATATTCCTTGCTCAACTTCAACCCCATGAAATTTGGAGTTGATGATGGCTTGTTGTTTTGTATATTGAACCTTTTTAAAAATTATGCAACATACTTTTCTTGGGAGATAAAAATTCCCTTTTATATTTGTTTTACTTCTATGCCTATAAAATATCTTAATAAGCCCAAGTCAGTCATTTCAAACTCATTTTTCACGACTATTTTGAAATCAACAATGAGAGAAACATCATTTCCTGTAAAAATCAAATCATCTACATACAAAACAACAATAAGGATCTTACCGTCATTTTCTTTGATTTAGAGTGTGGGTTCACCATCACACTTGTCGAACCCATTGTCCATCAGGTAAGCATCAATTTTGTTGTACCATGCTCATGGTGCTTGCTTCAGCCCATAAAGAGCTTTCTGTAGCTTACACACCTTGTGTTCTTGGCCTTATATTTCATAGCCAGGAGGTTGTTCAACATACACCTCCTCTTTCAACACTTTATTCAAGAATACTGACTTCACATCCATTTGATAAACTTTTCATTTTTGTTGTGCTACTATGGACAACACTGTCTGCACTGTATCCATCCTTGCAACTGGTCCAAAGGTTTCTTCATAGTCTCTTCCTTGTTGTTGCTTGTAGGCTTTGACAAGTAGCCTTGCTTTGTGCCTTTCTATCTTTCCTTCAATGTTGCTTTTGGTATTATAGACCTATTTCACTCCAATAACTTATTTTTCTTGTGGGAGTTCCACTAACTCCCATGTGTCATTATTTTCTATTGCTCCTATCTCTTCATTCATTGCTTCAATCCACTTTTCTTCTTTTACTGCCTCTTCAAAATGGATTGGGTCATCAACATGACAAAATAATGAAAATAAAAAATTCAGACCAGCACTATTATCAACTTCTTCTTTCTCATAAGTTTCACTTTAATTTCTGAACCTTGGTCTTCTTGTATTTGCTGAATATGTACTTGGAGTTGCACTTGAACTCGAGGGAGTTGTTGAGCCCTATGGTGTGCTTGGAGAAGCACTTCCTTGGTTTCTCAATGCTATTCTATTGCTTTCTTGTGGTGTGCTCTATTGAGCTTGTGTAGGTGGAGGAGGAGCCACCGTTGAGGAGTTACTTTCTGCAATCCATTCGTCTTTGTCTTCATGAGACATACATGTCTTCACATTTACTACCCTCTCTAAAATTCCATCCCAAGCTTATTCTTCTATGAAATGAACATCTCTTCTGATTATTTCTTTCTTGGTTGATGGATTATAAAGCTTGTAAGCATTGGATTCATCACTATATCCAAGAAATATACATTTCTCCCCCTTGTTGTCCAACTTCTTCCTTAACTGATCCAGGACATGTGCATATGTTACAAAGCCAAACACTCTCATGTGAGTGAAAAATTTCTTTGTACCACTCCATACTTCTTTTGGAACTCTGTTCATCACACTTTTGGTTGGACATCTATTAATAATATAAGCTGCACAAGAGACAACTTCTTCCCAATACTCATTTGGAAAATGATTTTCCTTCAACATACTTCTTACCATGTTCATGATGGTCCTATTATTCCTTTCTGCTACACCATTTTTCTGAGGTGTACACCTTGTGGTAATCTGCTTGTGTATTCCATGCTCCCTGCAAAAACGTAGGAAGTATTTGGAGATATATTCTCCACCTCTATCAGTTCTCAAAATTTTTATGTAGTGTCCACTTTGCTTCTCAACAAAATATTTGAATTGGTAGAACTGTTCAAAAACTTCACTTTTCTGTTTTAGAAAATAGACCCATGTATTCCTTGTGTAATTATCTATAAATGTAAAAACATAATGAATACCTGCTAATGATGGCGTTTACATTATTCCAAATAAATCTGAGTGGACAATCTCCAAAGGTACCTTTTCCCTTATACTCTTTCATGCTAGAAATGATTCTCTGTGTTGTTTTCCCAAGATGCAGCCTTCACATAGGCTGTCTGATTTTTCTATGAGTGGTAATCCCTTTACCATGCCTTTTATATGCAACAAGTTCAAACCTCCAAAATTGAGATTTTCAAATCTCAAATGCCATAATCAGTTCTCATCTTTTACTTCTTCTTGAAATATTTCTTGCGTGACAGCTGCTACAACACCTCCTTCCTTCAAGTCTAATATGATCTTGAGAGGAAACATTCTATTGCTTGTCATATGCACTTTTACAATGCACTGTCTACTTGGAGGTATATCCATGATTGTGCACACATCATTTTCAAGAAACACATTGTAGCTCTTTTGCATGAGTTGTCCAATGCTTAGAAGGTTACATTTTAGGCCATGGACATAATAGACATCTGGCAAGAACTTCTTCTCTCCCTTATTTGTCAGTATGTTTACTCTTCCTTTCCCCATGAAAAAGACCTTACTATCAGTCCCCATTGTCACTTCAGATTTTACACTTTCATCTAGATAGGAAAATATTGCTATGCTTCCAATCATATTGTTACTACACCCTAAATATAAGAACCATACATCTTCTTGTTTTTTTTGTGCTACATTACAATCTAAAAGCACGCTACCATGGTTCTGATTTTGTTTTGTGAAATTTTCACTAGGTTTACTACCCATGTCATTTTTTTTCTTTCTACATTAATTGGCATAATGACCATACTTTTTGAAATAATGACATTGGACATGAGATTTATCATACCTTTGTCCTTGTGCTTGATTCTGGCTTGAGCTTTGGCTTAGATTCTAATTGTTGCCCCTTCCACTTGTGCTTGCAGGGTTTCTTTTTCCATCTTTCTGTGGGTTTCTTCCTCTTCCTCGGTAGTTTGATCTTCCTCGACCTTTACCTTGACCAAAAGACATTTGTGTATTCAATGCATGCTCCAATAAGGAGTTTGTTGCTCTGTTCAGTCTGTGCTCATGAGACATCAGTGATGCATGAAGCTCATCACTGAAAACTATGAGAGATCCTTTGTCTCTTTTATGGCCAATACTATGGCATCAAACCTTGATGGTAGACTTCTTAAGACTTTCTCAGCGATTCTCATTTCTTCAAGTGTCTCTCCATGAGACCTAATTTGGGTAACCAACCCAATCACATGTGTGAAGAATGAGTCTATGTTATCAGACTCTTTCAGACAAAGAGTTTCAGAATCTCTTCTCAGCATTTGAAGTTTTGTTGTCTTCACCTTTGCCATGCCTTGATAGGTTGTCTAGAGAGTATCACATGCCTCCTTAGACTTCGTTGATGCTGCAACCCTTGGGAAAATACTCTCATGTACTGCTCGGAAAATATAGAAGAGGGATTTGGAGTCATTCTTCTTATTGTCTCTCAACAAATCTCTTTCTGCTTGTGTCAAAGCATTATATATTGTTGCGTCTGCTGGTTCTTGGAAACCATTTTCTACCAGATCCCAAATATCTTGTGAATAAAACATGGCCTTCATTGTAATGGCCCAATAATCATAGTTCTTCCCATTGAACTGTAGTAGTTTGGGATTAGTCAGGCCCGTGCCTACTGCTGCCATTTTGATTGTGCAAACAAAAACCTTCTCACTGCTGAAGAATCCGCTTCTCAAACAATCTTTTAGCTTCTTCAGTAAAGAGCGAGCTTGTTATTTCACTAAGAGCCTAAACCTGTTCTGATACCATTTTGGAAATTTGAGATGAACAAACACAGGGATGTGTTTCCCCCACAACATAGAGAAAGAAATATATGTGGAAATAAAAATCACACACAGACAGAGCAAGAACATAGAGGAGAGGAATTTTTAATTTATTCAACTCTTCTCTATTCATTCAACTCTAAGAAAAAAAAATATGAAATTACATTCATTTAATACAAAAATGGCGGAAGCCTGAAACTCAATGCTAAATCAATGCTGATCGGACTGTTAAAAACCAAAATGTTCGTCTACATGTTCTGCTATTTTCTACACGAAACAACATACAAAAACATAAACTACCGGACTTGAAATATTATGGGTTCCGTCTGCGAAACCACATCGCGTCCATGTCTCCATTGCAAATTTCATTTTGGTGATCTTAACTTTTAATATTGCACGATACTGGAAAACCTTAAATCATTGCAATTGCGATGTGCGATGGTACTTATTGCATCGCAACTTAAATTGTTTACTTTTCAAGCACTATCCTCCTGAGCTTGCGGGTGGTTATGTGTGCTATCCTCCTGATCTTGCCACATGCGATTTTGATCACATCGCAACATAAATAACATAACTTGCGGGCGACTAAAAGGTAAGTCTTAAAATATGCGAAGTGAAAACTTGCGAGGGGAAGAAAAGGTAAAACATAAAACATACGAAGTGTGGGTTCCAGGCGTGCTAAAAAGTAAACTGGAAAATTTTGTGAAATGCGAAATCCAAGTTTTGCGATGTGCGATGACGATGTCGCATCACAACATCACAAGGTTTTGTGCGAGGGCCTAAAAGGTAAATGTTAAATGTTGCGAAGTGCGGTATGCGAGCAGTTGAGCGGTCGGACGTGCGAAGTGGAAAAATGTAAGAAATAAATGGAAATTTAGAGGTTTGTGCACTGTCTTGGAAGTGCGGTAAGGTATAGTGGGTCCCACCGATATCGCCTCGACAAAAATATAACTTTCGATGAAAGTCTTAGGAATTAAACCCTAAATCTTATGGGCTACAAACTGCGGGCAACAGTAAGTCAACCGCGGGAAATAGAATTAAACGTAGAGTGTGGCCGAGGTACTCTGCTCTTTCATTTTGCGTGAAGAAACACCTGTGAATTTGGATCTGTGCTTTGTCCTTCCTGCAACAAAATGTTCAATAAAATGTAGGTTGCTACCACTTTATTCATGGCGATGATTGAGAGTATTTCCAACACCGATGAAGCTACTTTTTGTTTAATTATAAAAAATCAAAATGTTTAAACTGTAACTCAAAAATTTGATCATCATACAATTTTGTGAAAGTGAAATCTCATCTCACAGTGAATGCGGTGTGAATTTAGAAACAAAACTGCTTGATGGTTTTAACGATTTCCTTACCAATAATCATTTGAATTTCCATTCCCTTATTAATAGTTATATGCATTTTTATTGTTTTTAAATGAGATAGTTTTAAAAATTTATTATTTTTTAATTCGATCGTTTTAACAATTTCTTCGCTAATAGTTATTTAAAAAAAATATATTAACATTTGTTAGAATTTTTTTCATTTGAAATTTTATTTTTAATAAAAATAGTTAATTTAAGATGGGGAGAATTATTATCAAAATATAATATTATATTTTTGCTATATTATCTAAATTTTTAATTATGATTAATAAACATTGTCTAAATAGATTATAATTTTACAGAGATTGCAAATTTTTGGTTTAAATTTTAAATAACACTATAAAAAATCTCTAGCATCTAAAATTTCTAATTTTAATTTTAATTTTCAAAAATTCTACTAGATTTTTCCAAAATCATACCATACAAAAATTTTATTGTTTTCCAAACCAAAACTGTTTAAAATTACTTAACATGTAAATTTTTAGTAAAACTATCAATTTGTTCATTAAATTTCATCCCTCACAACTTATTCAACCACTGTATTCTCAAATAAATTTATAATAATATCCATGTTCATGCATAATATCTGTTTAATTTTCGTGTTAAACTCAAATTCATCATCTAACACACTTGTCTTTCGCCCATGTGCACCTCATATAATATTGTCTTTGTTGAACTTTGGTAAATTAGCTTGGTTGCTGTGTTGTGTAAAATAATGAGTGAAATGACTATTTGCCAATTAAATTTCATGTTATTTTAAGACTTTGATTTAATAAATTGTTATATATTTTATTTTTAATAAATGTATTGAAGATTTTTTTACTATGAAAAAATAAATGGCATTTTGTGAAAACTAATATATTTATGTTAGTACAATTACATTAATAAATGTGGTTGATAAATGTTAGGTATATCAATCACATGCATATTCATATTTGTATTGATTAAAATGATTGAAAACCCCATAAACATATTTAATATTAATATTAATATTGTTAAATATATAATAGTATTATTATTATTATAAAAAATATACTAATATTATTGTATTTCAATTATAATTAATAATATTAATTATAATATTAAAATTAGATTAATAAATAAAATAATAATAATATTATAAGAATAGCTAATATAATAAATTTAGATTATTATTATTATTATAAATAATAATAATAATTAATTTATATTAATTATTGTTAATTTATTATTATCATAATAATTTTAATATTAATTATTATTATTATTACTAATTAATATATTATAAAGTAATAAACAATAAATAATAAATATTGATATTGTTCAATATGTAATAATAGTAATAATAATATTCTAAAATCGACCTTTTTAATCAATACATTTGGATCAAAATCTCTGATTCTATCACCAATAGGATATTTCTTGCAATTTGTTATTTCACTCCTATCAACTCTATATCCTATAAGAAGAACAACTTAGATAAGAATTGTCCTTTCATTTCTTTAGAAAAAATACATCTTTAACCTGAGGAATGAAGGTAATATACTTTTGCTGGGAGACTTTAATGCTAGAACTGCTACTAACCAAGCCATTATATTAAGTAACAACTCTAACCCTGACCTCTTGTGGCTTGATGTAGATAGTAACTTAGCTAATAAATTCAAGAGAAAATCTGAAGACATTATCGAGAACTTATTCGGCACCGAGCTCCTCAAAGTTTGTAGTTCTCAGGACCTCATTATTTGTAATGGTATTAATAAGTGGCCTCTCTCCGGTCAAATGACATGTTTCCATGCATTGGGTAACAATGTCGTGGATTATGTGATTTTCTGACATCCTCGTCGTCAACTGTATTACAAATTTCTAGATACTTAATGGATTCGAACCTGACTCTGACCATATACCTTTGTCTCTATCCATCAATCTTGCTATGCATACTGCCCACATGCAGGAGATGAATGAAAGCAAAATACACATTCGCTTCGATAGAAGTAAAGCTGGCCTCTTCTTAAGGGAATTAAAGAGGGAATTAGGCTCCATGAATTATAATAATAACATTGATCAAATTTATTAGCATTTCACTACTATCCTTTCCAATACCATTAGCAAGTTTTCTAATGAGACTTCATTTAAGTAGTCTGATAGAAATTCCAATCAATGGTATGACAAAGATTGTAAAATTGCTAAGAAAATGACTAGAGATGCTCCTAATGAAATCATTAAGCTGCAAAATATGAATATATACAAAAATCTCATCAAGAGGAAGAAAAGATCATATATTAATAAAAGACAATATTATCTTCTCCACCTTTCTAAAGTGGCACCCAAAAAATTTTGGCGTAATGTTCTTGTCCATAAATCCAAAGATAGCCATTCTATCCCCTTAGAAAACTGGGACAACTAACTTAAGAAGTTGTATGACTCTCTAGAAACTATGGATACCACCTTAATCACTCCAATTAAGGAGGATGCTTTCTCTCTAGATGACATTGAGTCTGGTATTAATAAGCTTGCTAATGGGAATGCTAAAGATATTGAAGGATACCAAGATGAGATCCTTAAAATGGGAAGATATATCTGCATTCCTTATCTCCACAAGCTTCTCAATTTGGCTATAACACATGGCTTCCCTCATCTTTGGATTCAAAGCCTTATTGTGTCTATATTTTAAAATGGGGACAAGAGCGTTCCATCTAACTACAAGACCATTATTACTAGCCATATCCTGGCCAAGGTTTATAAGATCATTTTGGAAAAGAATCTTAGCCTTTGGCTTGAAATCCAGGGAAAATGAGCTAAAGGACAAGCTGGTTTTAGGAGACATCACTCGACTATTGACCATCTCGTCACTCTTAGAATCATTGCGGAAGAATGTCAAAATAGTAAAGCCTATCTCTTTTGTTGCTTTGTGGAATTTAGAAAAGAATTCGACATTGTTCCTCGAGATACACTTTGGGAGAGACTTAAAGAGATCATGGTCCCTCTCGAGGTGAGGATTATTGTGATCCATCTATACTAGACTATCACTACCAAGCTTAAGAACAATGAGGGGTGGTCTAAAGAAATTAAATGAAATATTGGAGTTAAGCACGGGTTTCCCCTATCCCATACCCTTTTTGGCATATACATCGATAAGCTAGAGGAGTGCCTAGAATATGTGGGGTGCAAGGGCACTGAGCTTGCTAGTGTTCTCATAACTCTTCTCCTCTATGCCGATGATATTGTTCTTCTAGAAAAATTCCATGATGACCTTGACAAGCAGCTTTAGATTCTTCATGGCTACTGCTCCAAGATGGGTATGATAGTTAATACCAAAAAGACTAAATTCATGATCATTAAATCCAAAAGGATCACCCATGGTAGTTTCGTGTATAATAACCAGTGCTTAGAGCAGGTTTTCTTATAAATATTTGGGCATTGACTTCCCCCATAAACTCAACTAGAATTATAACATTGAGAAAAGGATTATTGTGGGCTCAAAAGCTTATTGTGAGCTTGAAAACAATTGTAAGTCGGTCGATCTTTACATTTGGAGTAAAAAGAGGTTCCTCATTGAGACCCTTGTCACCCCTATTGTCTTATACGGATGTGAAGTTTGGGATTGCAGTATATCGAGAGAGTCTTGGAGGAAGATTGAGATGATTCAAAAGCGATTCATAACCTATAACCTTAAGATCAATAGAAATACTCCCTATCATATCCTCTTGAGATAATCTTGTTTTTTCCCCCATTGAAATTATGACTATGTTTAGATATTTTATATATAATAAGAAGCTTTACAACATGGAATAAAAAAGAGTCCTAAACATTTCTTCTAATTGTAGTCAAAACCCCCACCTTCACCTCAAGCGAGGGTGGCATAAGGATGCCTAGTCTTGGCTCAACCATTGGGGAATTAAGGAGGAGCTCAGTGGGAAGCCAAGATAATGTGAAAAATACTATTACCTCCAAGTTTAAAGACAAATTGTGGGAGGATCGGGAACTTGAGGGTAAAAGGAGGCTAAGATACTATAAGGAGGTGATCAACCCCACCCTTGATAATCAGAATTATCTCTCTATGTTGTCCAACACTAAGAAAAAAAATAGACATCACTATTATAAGAGCTAATTTTCATCAGCTCCAGAGTGAGACTAGGCAGTGTTCTATTCCCAAGACTCCTTGGAATGATAGAATATGTCAGATTTATGATTATAAGCATGTGGAAGATGAAAATAACTTCCTTTTAGACTGCCCGACTCTTACTCACATCCGGTCTCAATTCCTTAACATCTGCTACTCATCCAATCTTATTGACCTATTAAGATAGCTCATCTATAGTGATCTTTGAGCACTTATTTCCCTTCTCTTTGATCATAGAAACAAGATTTTGAAGAATCAAACTAAAATTCTTTCTCCTCTCTAAATGTCAGATAGACCACATTGGTTTTAGCAGACAATAACCATCATCATCATCATCAATAATAATAGAAAATTAAATAGATCTAATATTAAAATCATATAAATAAATATATAAAATAAAAAAATAATAATAATATTACAAGAATAAATAATATAATAAATTATTATTATTCTTAGAAATAATAATAGTGATTAATCTATATTAATTATTGTTAATTTATTATTATCATAATTATTTTAATATTAATTATTATTATTACAAATTGATTTTTATTTAATATCATTATAAATTAATAAATATTAATAAATAAATAAATAATAAATTTTGATATTGTTAAATATATAATAATAATGTTATCATTATAAAAAATATATTAATATTATTGTATTTCAATTATAATTAATAATAATAATAATAATAAATGAAATAAATCTAATATTAATCATATTATTAAAATAATATTAATATACAATAAAATAATAATAATAATATTTTAAAAATAACTAATATAATAAAAAATATTATTAGAAATAATAATAATAATTAATTAATATTAATTAGTGTTGATGATGATGATGATGGTGGTTAACGTCCACTGAGACCAATCTTTGGTCTATCGGACCTAAATAAAAGAGTTATTTAGTTTCATTTAAGATTTTATTCCTATGGTCAAAAAGCTTGGAGAGAAGCCTCCCAAGCTCACTATAATTTTGACATCTTAAAAGGCTAGGAAGGTCAGTATTGCAACAACGATTATGAAATTGAGCTCTAATGTGGTTGTACGTTGGGCACTCTAAGAGGAAGTGATTTTCATTCTCAATGTTCATATTCTCACAGAGATGGTAGATCCTTTCCATCCATGGTGTTTTAGGAACTATCCAACGACCTGTTTCACTATGGAGCTCATGAGAGTTCGTTCTAACCTTGGCTATATTAATTTTCTTCTTTGAGCTAGTTAAAAAAAATAGATACCTTTGATCTTCTAGGGCGGGGTTGATGACCTCCTTATAATATCTTAATTTTCTTTTAGCTGCTAGATCTTTCTCACACCACATTTTTTCTTTGAACTTAGAAGCAACAATTTTTTAAATTTTATTAATGTTTTGCAATGAAACATTCTCGTCGATTTCCCAATGGTTTAACCAGGCCCTGGTGTCTTTATACCAACCTCGTTTAAGCCTTAGATGGTTTTGACTGGAATTTAAAGCTAGCTTAGGAAGTCTATGGTCTCTTATGCTATTGAGCTTGTGCTTGTACAACAGAAGCCTAGTCATATCTAGGCTCTCGATAGGGGAAAGACCCACTTCTATAAGGAGAATAGGATAGGGTGTATTGTTTTTAATTTTAAGGTTATAAGTTATAAAATGCTTCTGGATTTTCTCCATCTTTCTCCAGGATTCTCTAGAGATGCTGCAACCCCAAACCTCACATCCATATAAGATAACAGGAGTGACTAAATTTTCAAAGAGGAACTTCTTTCTATCCCACATTACGAGGTTTACCGTTTTACAATTATTTTCAAGACAAAAATAAGCTTTCCACCCCCCATGAATCCTTTTATGAATGCTATAGTTCCAGTTGAGCTTCTGATGAATATCAATTCCTAGGTACTTGTAAGAAGACACTTCCTCCAAGTTACAATTGTCATACATAAAATTAGCGCAAGTGTCCTTCTTGGATTTGATAATCATAACTTTTGTTTT
This sequence comes from Pinus albicaulis, assembly GCA_034641835.2. Classification (NCBI taxonomy): domain Eukaryota; kingdom Viridiplantae; phylum Streptophyta; class Pinopsida; order Pinales; family Pinaceae; genus Pinus; species Pinus albicaulis. Next base: position 1,644,206,038 of record CM076584.1, on the reverse strand, counting down.
GTCAGTGTTAACAGACATACCCATGGTAGAGTAGAAATCCTTAAGAAGTCTAAGTTGCTTATCAAGATCAGATGGGCACCTTGCGAGAAGAACAATATCATCAGCATAGATAAGAAGGATGATGACTATCCCAGCTAAGATCGTGCCAACACATCCTGCTTCCTCTAAAAAACCTTCTATCTTGTCGATGTAAATTCCAAATAGGGTAGGGGTGTAATGTTCCAAATTAGCCATTGCTACTTGGAACATTATAATTGCTCCATTTTTGAAATAAGAAGTAGGAAAAACAATAAAATCTATCCCAGTGTGAAAAGGGATTGAGGTAGGAGGATAAAATAAAGCCTCTTAAGTGTGAAGAGGAGCAAAATCAAGGAGCTAGCTATAGTTGACCAAGTCAAAAACGCTGTCACAAGGGAGGGAAAGCCACTAGGGCAGCGCAATTTTGAAGGAGGAAAATTCTTAAGGAAGCTACATCACCAATGAGTAGGGCTCGGGATGGAGAAGCTCACCTAGGATAAAAAGGAAGGGATAGAAGCAAAATGATTCATTCATTCATACTTCTTGTTTCAGTCTTATGACTAATTGCAAGCTTCAGCGATTTAGCTGGAGTTGCAGCACTGTTTAGTGCAAGAGTTCTCATGCGGGAATTCTAGGTTCATCATTGATATAGTTGATTGGGAGAGTTAAGGAGGAGGTATTGAGTTCAATTCTCATCAACTATCTTGAGGAAAGCCATCCTCTGACCTTGACAGTGCAGTCACTTCCAGTGAATGCGTTATTTCTGTAGTAGCTGCAGTAGCTGGGGTTGTATCTATCCATTTGTGCTTATTTCAGAAGAGGAGGAGGTGATTTCCACTCCAAGAGATCTATTGAGGGAGGCCTTGAGCCAATTCTTGTATTGTGTGTCCCTTTTAGAGAATATCAGATATTTCTCAATATAGAGTTGTTGGGTACAACGTTATTTTCTGCAGTGTTGTATCTTGTGTTGCTATTTTGCCGGAAACCCTTGCCCTTGCCGAGGGGTCCTAATGTGTTTGTAAAAGAGGTCCATCCTCTCATTTATTATCTTATAATGAATGAAAGCTCTAGATATATGTTATTCCATCAATTTTTGTAGTTTTCATGATAAAAATAACATTGTTGCTGCCTCCGGCATTTCTATTTTATGATGTACTTGGGTTGTGATGCTTTTTAGCATATTTGAGTTGGGGAGATCTGTATAATGTAGCTAGAGTTATTTGTTTCTGATGCCACTCTATATTTAATCTACATATAACATATTTTAGAGGATCCAAGCCTTGAACTGTGTTATTCTTGCACTGGTTTTCTTATACAATGTCCTCATTGGAGATATTGTTGAAATTCCTGAAAAGGAATATTCTAGTAGTATCAGAGCTCTACTCTTGGCTCAGCTTGTGGGGGGAGATTTATCTTCAGCATGGAAAAGGAAGACATCTCAGGGCTCGTACTTCAAACCCTGTGGAACATTGCAAGGGATCTCAAGGAGATGAGGCAGGAAGAAGACTCTTTAGGGTTTTTCCATAAGGCAAGCACCAACACTGAAAATGGCATGGGACATTCAACTGCATCACAACGCTCCACCATTCCTTCATTTTTAACTGAAGGAGATAAGGAGGGTTCTCTAGGGAAATATTTTGAAGAATATGAACTCTAGTCTCAAAGGTTCAAGGAGCACTTGAGCTTTCAGGAGTTTTGCCGGATCAAGGAAGGAAGGAGGAATGATCCTCATCAAAGGGAGGATAACTTGATGCAGGGATCATCCCTACAACACAGTATGGTAGGGTTCTTCTTGACCACATTTTATGGGACACCTAAGTGCACAACAAAAGCATGGGTAGAGAAGATGTACACATACTTCTAGCTCCACAAGGTTTCTGAGATAGAAGCTATCAAGATAGCTGTGTTGCACCTGGAAGGGGAAGCTCAAGATTGGTGGTTTCATGGACTGACCACACTTGGGCATCATCATGTCACTTCATACTCATATTTCATCTAGAAGCTAGTGGAGAGGTTTTATCCAAGGGATCCAGAAGCCCACTTTGCCAAGATAACCAAGCTCAAGCAGGAGGGAGATCTTGAGGATTACATTGTTGAGTATCTACAACTTTCAGTGATGGTATCCAACCTCAATATGAGCAGGAAGGTATGCATTTTTTTGAATGGGATGGCTGAACCATTACAAGGGTTGGTCAAGTCTACCAAACCAACTACACTCCTTGAAGCTATGGAGAAAGATAGAGATATACAACACATCTTGCCTTGGGCAAGAACCTTTTTATAGCAGAAGACCCACTCAAGGCCAAGGGATACAATCCCTGTTCAGGAATTGGAGGAGAAATGTGTTATAGGGGAAGCACATCATATCAAGACCTTCTCCAAGAAGGATTCCAGTGCTGTACAACCCATAGAAGACTTTGCTCCAAGAGGAGGAGCTGTTGCAGCGTTAAGAGGGGTCCCAAAGTATCTAACCTTGAGGGTGAGAGGCACCATCATGGGGCAAAGAGTTTCTGTATTGATAGATAGTGGAGCCACTCATAATTTTATTGATGCACAGCTAGTACAAAAGAGAGGAATTCCCATGGAGGAGTTTGAGGGATTTTCAGTTTTGGTCCCAGGAGCCATGACTCTGCAATGTGCCAAGTATGTTCCAACATTGACCATTACTATGGGTACCTATACTTTGACAGACCACTTATTTGTGGTAGATATTCCAGACACCAATGTAATATTGGGAGTCCAGTGGTTAGTCACTCTTGGGATAGTTACCACTAACTGGAGAACCTTGGAGATGGAATGGATTGGAGGGGAGGGTGGCCAACAACCAAAGATCAAGGGTATGAACACATATCCCCCTCAGGTTGTTTCAACACATAGGATGGAGGCAGATCTGCGTAGAGGAGATGTTGCATGGGTAGTGGTGCTACATATATCCGAGGTGAAGGGCAAGGACTCACCGATGCATCCAAATTTTCAATCTCTTTTGGACTGGTATTCTACAATGTTTAGGGATATCCCACCAGGGAGACCTTCTAACCGAGGGTTTGAACACACCATTGAGTTAGAACAAGGGGTGCAGGAAATTATCACCACTCCTTATAGACATCCCAAAGCCTATAGGGATGAGATTGAAAGAGCTATCCAAGAGCTGCTAGCACTAGGGCACATCCGACCTAGTACTAGTCCTTTTGCTTCCTGGGTGGTTTTGGTAAAGAAGAAAGATGGAACATTGAGGATGTGCATTGATTATAGGGCCTTAAACAAGAAGACTTTGAATAACAGGTACCCTATACCCAGGAATGATGAACTCATGGATGAGCTAAGGGGATCCAAATACTTCTCCAATATTGATTTGAGGTCCAAGTACCATCAAATCAAGGTGAGGGAGCAAGATATCCCCAAGACAACGTTCAGGTGTCACTATGGGAATTTTGAGTTTCTGGTAATGCCCTTTGGATTGACTAATGTTCCAGCAACTTTCCAATCTTGCATGAACCACATCTTCTGGGGTCATTTGAGGAAGCTTGTATTGGTCTTCTTTGATGATATCATGATCTACAACCGCACTTGGGAGGAGAACTTGCAACATATTGAGATAGTCTTACATATCTTCAAGGAGCAGAAATTTTATGCCAAGCTCTCCAAATGTGAATTTGGCCTCATAGAGATGTTGTATTTGTGGCATATCATAGGAGTGGATGGAGTGAGGGTACATGAGGAGAAGATTCAGGCTATGAGAGATTGGCCTAAACCTAGGAATGTTACATAACTCAGAGGGTTTGTGGGCATATGCACTTATTACCGGAAGTTTTTGAAAGGATTTTCACAATTAGAAGCACCACTTACAGACTTGAAAAAGAAGGGGGCTTTCCATTGGACACCTATAGCGCAAAGAGCTTTTGATAAGCTCAAAGAGGTAATGAGTAGTTTTCCTATTTTGGATTTACCTGACTTCTCTCAACCTTTTGTGCTAGAATGTGTTGCATCAGGTGAAGGTATTGGGGCAGTCTTGATGCAAGGAGGGCATCCTATAGCCTTTGAGAGAAGGAAGTTTCTCCCTCATGAGAGGCTATACCCCATATATGATAAAGAAATGTTGGCTATCATGCATGCATTAGCCAAATTCTGGCAATATTTGGTGGGGAATAAGTTCAAGGTGAAGACTGATCATAACAACCTTAGATTCTTTCTTGAACAGAGGCAACTTCAGGAGAGATAACAAAAGTGGGTGAGAAAAATCCAAGCTTATGACTTTGACATAGAATATTTCAAGGGGAAGAGAAATATATTAGCTGATGCACTTTCCAGGAGGCCTACATCACTGTCCTTAAGGGGCATGGATGCAAATTGGAAGGCTCAACTCTTAGTTGAGTACTCCGAATATGAATTTGCATGTGGGATACTTGATGAGGTGGTATCGGATGAGAGATTTAGAGTAATGGATGAGGTTATCTATTACAAAGATCAGATCTACTTGAATAATAATTCTAAGCTCAAGGAGAAGATCTTATTAGCCTCACATGATTCACCACTTGCCAGGCATCAAGGTTTCAAAAAAACTTATAGATCTATCAGGGAGAGATTCTCATGGAAGGGTATCAAGGAGGATGTGCTCCGACATGTCAAGGAATGCACCACTTGCCAACAGAATAAGGAAGAGCACACTTATCCTGCTGGGTTGTTGCAGCCACTACCTATTCCGGATGGGAAGTGGGAAAGTATCTCTATGGACTTCATCACCGGCTTACCGACAGTGCAGGGTAAGGACTGTATCTTTTTTGTTGTTGATAGACTAACAAAGTACTCTCATTTCTTTGCCATTTCTACACATTATACTACTTCGTAGGTAGCTAAGCTCTTCTTTAGAGATGTATTTAGACTCCATGGTCTCCCTAGGACCATAGTGAGTGATCGAGATAGCCGCTTCATGGGTGGCTTTTGGCAGGAAATTTTCCAATTAGTGGGGACTGATTTGACCCCCAGTACCAGCTATCACCCCCAAAATAATGGGCAGACTGAGATAAACACTGTTACCGATGAAATAGGTAACCTCATTGTTACCTACTTTTTCAAGTATCAAGAAAAACACCAGATTTTGAAAAAGTGGCGATGCAGAATCAAGAAAAAATTTTTTTAGCATGTTTTTGGCACTATAACTTTTTTTCATTTTGTTTTTTGTTTTTTATTAATTATTATTATTATTATTTTTTAAAATTTTTATGTGATGTTTTTTATGTTGATTTTGAATAGTGGTGGTGTATCATCACCAACGTTTTTTTATAGGATTGATTTTGACACTATAGATTTTCTAATGTCTTCTTCTTCCGTGAGATGTTTATTTTTAAGTGTATTTATGTACTTGTGTTTTAAAAAAAAAAAAAAAAAAAAAATTTAAATAAAAACTTGTAATGATATCTTCACTTTTTCACATAGATAAAAGATGGAAAAAGGGTCAATATTCTAAAGTTTATATTTTCTACATGTTTATGTATTGTTAAATAATTTTTCAATGCACATCAAATAATTGTCACTAAAAAAACAATATTTTAAACCATATGACAAAAAAATACAAATTTTCAATATAAATACAATGCAAAAAATACACTTTTACAGACTTTTTGTTGGAAAAAACATGTTAAATAAACTCATTTTTTGGGAGAATCTTAACAAAAAACTTAAGAAAATAACATTTTTATTGAATTTTATGTCAAAAAATAATAGCAATCACATGTTTTTTGCAAAAAATAAGGGTTGTTCTCATAAAATATCAAAGTCTAAACATTACATGTAAAACTGATTAATAGTTCTAAAAAATAAGCTTTGTTTGCAAGCATAACTTAAACATCATCAACAATATCAACTAATACATCTTCAACATCATCTAGAACAACATTGATGGCTTCTTCCGCAACATTTTCTTCTTCATTTTGATCATTGTCATCTTCTAGTGGATCTTTCATGTCAGTAAATCTTCCAAAGTGTCCCTTTCCAATCATTCCATATAATGGTGGTTGAGGTTTCTTTGCTTTTTTTGCCACACGTGATTCATTAAAATCTCCTTTCCTCAAACCAACTTCTTGCTTCGCATCTGGAAGGAATTTAAGAGCGTTAATTATTTGTTGAATAAATTTGCATTGAACTGGGTCTTTCTCAATGGCAATGCAATTTCTTCCTTTTAGTAGGCAACATGCTAGTGTTGTACCTAATCATCAAGCACAAAAAAATAAGTAAGAAATTAGTATGGAGACATAAAAAGTAAAAAAGACAATATTTAAATTTAAATTTGTATAATAAAACTTACCTGAACCTGAGAATAAATCCAAAACCCATTCTCCTTCATTTGAACATAGATCTATAAGATAGTTAATCAATGCTTGTGGTTTTTGATAAATTATAACTATATCTCCTTTTACATCTTTATCCTCATATGTTAGTTTTCTTACAACTGCATCATAAACCAATACTTGACTATGACTCTTCCCATCTACTCGATTCATAATAATATGCTTATAGTTATCGTCTTTTGTCCAACATTCAACATGGATGAACTCACAATCATTTATAATAGGTTGATCTTTGGAAGAAAAAATATTTTACTTTTGCCTGTAACATAACATAGTAAAAGTTCAATTAAATTTTACATGAATAAAAAAATTTAGGAGGAATCAAACACACAATTTCAAAGTCTTACCATGTAAGTTGCATCCTTGAGTTTGCTTTACCCTTGAAGCTTGTTAATAACATTGGAAACTGTGTGTCTAAATGAAATGTCACAAATCTCCAAAGTGGTGATGTTGTCACTTCTTGAAAACCCGTAAGCACTTTACTAAAAACTTGATAAGTATATGGTTCTCTATCATATTCAATGTCTAGGAAATTGAAACTATGAGGAATATCTGCAATAACTAGGCCATATTCCCTTTTAGGTATTAGTGATGCAATTTCTTCACAGTCACCTTGTATTATTTGATATTGGACACTATCGAGCCCATTCCAAATGTAATGATTAAGAGTAAGATCAAGTTCAACATTCATAAGACGCTTCCTTCTCATGTTCTCCATCTTAATTTTTTCAATAAAGATTTTGAAAGTATCTGGTACTCCATTTCCATCCTTCTTCGACATCTTTAATCACACACACACACACACACACACACACACACATATATATAAGTAATAAAATAAAAATAGTTTAAATATGAAAAAAATGAATTTATAAATCAACATACCTTATTGAATGCAATATAAAACTCTTTTAGTGTTGATGTAGAACTTGCTTTTGGGTAGTTGCGTACAACATCATCCCAACTGTCTTCATTCAACATTTTAACCATGTGTTCTTGTATTTTCATAAAAAAAAATTGATTGAATAAATCAAGTTAAAAGCGTTAATATACTGACATGTATAAAAAATTCTACCAACATCATTATGTTTTATTTAAAAGAAAATTATAATGAAAGAAAAATAAGAAATAATTCAAGAAACTTACTTTTGAAATTCTGCACACATTTCTTCCATTAATAATTCACCCGACTTCACACGATCTAATACTAATTTGACTAATTTATCATCCTTCACACCTTGCATTGTTCTCCAAGGTGTGATAGTCATATCCTCTGGAAGTTGCTTCATTTGAAGACCTGCCTTACTGTTGGTACATATTATGGGTTTACTCTTTCTAACCTTCTAATTTTTTATGGAAATATTCTCCCACCGATCAAAAATCTCATCAATCAAATCCCATACCTCCCCAGTTCTAAATGCCAACTAAAAAATGTTATCTGTGCCTCTGAAGAAATTTGTATTAAATTTTCCATATTTTTCTTTTTTTCATCAATTTGATAACCTGTTTCCGTTAAACATTCCTTTTGAAATGTTACACTAACTTGTGTCTTATCCCCACCACATTTTTCTATGAATTCATTATGAATAAATTTGACCCTTTGGATGAAAGTCATTTTCATTCTGTACTCATTATCTGCATTATGATCCCATGCCAATAAATTTGATTCCATTTCTGTTAAGCCAGCGTAAATGATGCATTTCACTGTTTGAAAAAGATAGTTATTGGGATATTATGCAATCAATTGTCTCTTAGCCTCTATTGAATGGTTCCCTCCAATTACATAATATTTATAATCAAAACATTTTGTCTTGTCAAATGCTTGTTTGTTGGGAACCTAACATGGATCGACAAGAACCACATAATCCACCACATGCACATATGGATTGAACCTGAACAATGTTTTCAGATTATGTACATGTAGGTGATGGGCCTTTCTAATTTGATATTGAGATTGTCCTTCATCTGGGCTATAAAATTGGTTAACATTAAGCTCAAATGTTTGGCCACCAAGAATTAATTTATTCTTCCTCAACTCTTGTCGAATAACATTTTGTTTTGTTTTAATAATGCCATCCTCTAACTCAGCACCTGGTTTTATGATTTCTCTGCTTCCGGGAGAGCTTTCAGTTTGTTCTTCACTGCTGCTCATGACCTTTACAGGTTCACCAATATTTGATTTCCTAGTCTTATTGGACAACATATCAGTTTTTTTATAAACAATTTCTCCTTCATGAGGTAAAAGAGAGACATCTTTGGCAATTTTTCTTTTTGGTGTCTAATCTGTTTTCTCCTTTTGCACAACAGTTCTAATCTCCTCCTCACTAATTCTATCATAATTTTCTGTTTCATGTTCAGTACCTTCAAAAGAAACATGTTTAAGTTTACTAGATTGACCCACCTTCGTGACTCTTGGTTGATCCCTTATTTGTACTATTGCAATGTCACGAGCTATTGCTCTTTGTTTCAATCTCCTTTCCTTTGCTTTGTCTTTGTGGAAAGTGTTGATCACATCCATAACATTTGGCACCAACATATAAATACCTTCAAACATGTTTGAAAGACTCGGAACAAAATCCTATGAAACAAAATAAAACATGTCAATGATCAATAATTTATAAAAAATTGAATCATCCTTACAGTAATGCATAGAGGAAATAAAAATAAGCATACTTACAATGTTATTTGCAATGTTGCTTGATATTTCTTCAGAAAATTTCGAAGATATTTCATCTGTGTCATACTTGACGATTGATAGATGATATCCAACCTTCTCACGTTTCTGAGCCTACCTTGCAAGAACATAAATAGTGTTTATATTCGGGACCATACATATGTCTCGTACTCTGCCCATCACATCATATGGCTCATTTAAGTCAATCATACCACAAATCATATAGATGTGTATATCAACCTCCGTTTCACTGTCTTCAAGATACTATGAGAAATCAGTTTTATCTATTTCCTCGGCGTTCTTCCAATCAGAAATAAGCTTTAATGAACCTGGTGCCCCACTTGCTTGACTTTTATTAGTGTGCGCAACAATGTCCTTATTGCGTCCAACAGTGTCCATAGTGCGTCCAGCTGCAACTTTAGATTTGGGAGTTGTATTCATAGTGCGTCAAACTGCAACTGTAGATTTGGGAGTTGCTGCCCTAGGTGCAGAAACATTCACAGAAATATTTTTTGATGCCATTTTCCTGATAATATATATATATATATATATATATTTTAATGGAAAAATAATGCGGATAAAATAAATTTAATAAACAAAATTTATTTCTAAAACTAAAAAACTTATAATCTTTTAATATATTTTAAAATTTTGAAATTTAATTTTACATTACATAGCAATTGAATAAAAATAAATAAAATGAAAGAAAAGAAAAAATTATTTTACTTTACATAGCAATTAAATAAAAAATTATAAACTTAAAATTATAAAAAATTAATATAAAAGTTTATAAATTTATATAATCTTTTAATATATTTAAAAATTACAAATTTCTATTTCACATTACATAGTAATTAAATAAAAATAAACAAAATAAAATAAAATAAAAGAAATTAAACAAAATAAAAGAAAAAATTAAATTTTTTATAATGTTGTTTTAAATTTAAAAATAAAAAATTAAAAAAGAAATTTAAATATTAAAATGTTAAAAACAAATGTTATAATATTACATTTATTTTTTTAATTGTATTGTTATATAGTTTGTTTTTTTTTTTTAAATTTATTGTATTGTTATATTAAAACAAATGTTTTTTATTTATTTATTATATTGTATTGTTTTTTTTTTAATTATTTAATTGCTAAAAACAAAACATAATTGTTATTTAATAAATTGTTTTTTTTTTTTAATATATTTGTTATATTTTGATATTTTTAACAATTATTTTTTTTATTAAATAATGTTTTAATAATTATTTATTAATTATATTATATAACAATGTTTTTATTATTTTTATATAACAATGTTTTTATTATATTATATAACAATATTTTTATTATTTTTATATATAACATGTTTTTATTAAAACAAATTAAAAAATTAAAATTAAAAAACAAAAATAAAAAAAAAAATAAAAAAGAAAAATTAAAAATTGTTTTATTAAAACAAATTAAAAAAAAATAAAATTTAAAAAATAAATAAATAAAAAAATAAAAAATAAACAAAAAAATAAATAAATAATAAATAAAAATAAAAATAAAAAATCTAAAAAAACCAACGTACAATGGACCCCTTCGTGGCGGCGCTCACGGGGGCGGGATATCGGCCGGGGTAATCGAGCCGGCGGGAGTGAACCGATTGGTCGCCCGCGCGCGCGTGGCGGTCGGCAGGCGGCGCCCGCGAAACGCGGCCAATCTCGATCCGGTGGCGGGAGGCGATTCGGTCGACCTCTGCCCCCGGCGGGGGGCGGGCTGGTGGGCGGCCCGTGGCACCACCCGGTCGGCCTTTGGCACTCTGCGGGTGAGGCCACGAGCGGTCCACGGCACACGGTCGAAATTGGTTTTTTTTTTTTTTTTTTAAATTTTGTTTTTTAATTTTAAATTTTGTTTTTTAATAAAACAATTAAAAATTAATAAAACATTGTTATACATAAAAATAATAAAAATATTGTTATATAATATAATAAAAACATTGTTATATAAAAATTATAAAAACATTGTTATATAATATAATTAATAAATAATTATTAAAACATTATTTAACTAAAAAAAATAATTATTAAAAATATGAAAATATAACACATATATTAAAAAAAAAAAAAAACATTTTATTAAATAACAATTATGTTTTGTTTTTAAACATTATATAATTATAAAAATAGAACAATATAATAAATAAATAAATAAATAAAAACATTTGTTTTAATATAACAATACAATAAATTAAAAAAATAAAAAACTATATAACAATACAATTAAAAAAAAAAAAAATATGATATATAACAAAACAATAAATTCCGGATGCGGATGTTTAATTAGCGGAATGGGACGTGGCACCTTGTGCACTTCCCAATGGCGTTTACATGGGCAGCCCATATGGCTCCCAGTACCGGCATTAATAGCACCCTTAATTCACCACCTCGCGCGACTGTAAACTCTCTCGGTCTGCTCACCAGGCATTTGTTTATGGCGGTTCTCTGGGCTATGGAGCACATTTGCGACGGTTCGAATGGCAAGGCAGATGGGCATGGATTTCATTCTCCTCTGCAAGGGATTTGCTCTCCAGGCTATGCAGATGCCAGTGTAAGAACGAACACTGGGTGGCGTTGTTCTTTGGCTGCTTGCTTCGAACCTGATCCGAAGTTTCATTTCTCTCACAGTCCTTGGTGCAGTGTCAATTCTCCCTCTGGTGGTGGTCTCAATTGTCTGTTTTCTGCTCCTTTCGCTTATCCCTGTGGTGTCCCGACCTTTCACTTCCCCCCTGCTACTCCTGTCCGTTTTTCTGGGCCTGGTCCTCCTCGTCAAGCGCCTGTCACCATGCCTCGTCTCCACGAACGCATGAGGTGCAGGCGCGGACCCAGTCGTGGTCATTCTTATCAACGTCGCCCTCCTCTGAGCCATGGCTCTGTCTCTACCTCGACAGAGGAAGACGGAGCTCAAGCTCTAGCCTCTTGCGTTGCCTCTATAGATGCTCCCGGCCCTCCTCCCTTAACTTGTGAGTCTCCTTGCGTCTCTCTCCCTCCTGTCCCTCCTGTTTCTCCTCGCCACATTCGACCCACCATTCGGAAAACTTCCCAGTGAGCTGAGCTCCGGTTTGATTGCACTTCGAATATCTCCACCCTCACTGCTTTTATTACTGTAACTCTACGTGAAGAAATCCCGAATCTGGCTTCGCCCTGTTCTGTTATTCCTCTCTCCCCTCCAAGCCCTGGCTTACCCAGTGCGGCTCCAGCTTCTTCTGCTCCTCCTTCTCAGAACGAGCATTGCATGGCAATGGTGCGCACCGGCCGAGAGAGCGCTCTCAATGATGGACAAGAGGACAGCAGTGATGCTTTCGCCTGCAGAATCATCGAGGAACCTCCCTCTCCAACACATGTTTAGCCTCTGCAAAGCTATTTAGGTTTTTTTGATCAGTCACTGTAGGAAACTTATGCTTTCAAGCTTTACTGCTCTGCTGAAAAAGCAGCTTTCTAATTTTAGTATTTATTCTCATGTTTGTCTGGCTTGTATGAACTTAAAACCGATTTCCCTCTCAAGGGCGGTTCAGAATTTGTGGTTAAAAGGACTGGTTTCCCATCCTGGGCAGTCCAGAAACTCTTTGACTAGCTTGTTTATCAAGCCCAGTGCTCAGGCTCACCAAGCTGACACTGTGGCAGTTTTGTACCAGTAATTTTATACATAATAGAATTAGTCATACTTAGAAAAAAAAAAAAAAAACAATAAAGAAAAAATGAAATTTAAGATTTAAAATTAAAAAGAATAAAAATAATTAATATATATATATATATATATATATATATATATATATAATAAAAAAATTCTCAAATAAAAACAAAAACAAAAAAACATTTTAAATAATGAAACCACTGATATATTTATGATAAAAATAATAAATAAAAAATGTTATAATATATATATATATATATATATATATATATATTTTTTTTTTTTTTAATTTTAATTTTAATTTTTTTATTTTTATTTTTTATGTGCATGGTCGTTTTATGGATTTTTCTGTCTAGATGAACCTATAAGTCTTAAAAAAGAAAAAAAATTCTAAATTTCTGTCCTTAAAACCCTAAAAAATTTAGTTCTTTTTGCATTTTCTTCACTAAAAAAATATAAAAAAATAATGGTTTTTGAACCTAAAAACCTTAAAAAAGTAGTTTTTGGACACAAAAAACTATAGAAAAACAGATTTTCCCCGAAATCGTCTTTAAATTGACAGAATAGAATGAAAACTAACCTTTGAAATGCAAAATACTGCTTTCACCAATGCCAACACAACGCCTCCACAAAATTACGAATAGCAAAACAATGCCTCCAATGCCAATGCAATGCCTTCACGAAGTTACCAATGCCAATGCAACACCTCCACAAAATTACCAATAGCAACACAACGCCTCCAATGCCAATGCAATGCCTCCACGAAGTTACCAATGCCAACGCAACACCTCCAGAAATTTGCTCTAACAAATACCAGAAAACTTGATGTGATGTGATGAATAGAAACAATCATTCTTATTATATAGCGAATATTCTCTGATTGGTTTACTATTTAACGAATGTGGGATTAACATTTCAAATTTAAAATATTTACATTTAGTTTAGTATAGTTCATACTATAGTTAAAATACTTAATATTTGCATGTAGTTATCATAGTTAATATTTTATTTAATATTTACATATACTGAATGTTGAATAATTCAAATATAATCTCAGATTAAAAAATAAAATATGAAATACTTACATGTAGTTAATTATAGTTAATATTATAGATAAAATAATTAATATTTGCATTTAGTTATCACAGTTAATATTTACATGTACTCAATGTTTAAAATCATGGGATTAAATTTTAAAATCTAAAATACTTACATGTAGTTAATTATAGTTAATATTATAGTTTAAATAGTTAATATTTACATGTTGTTATTTTTGTAAATATTTACATGTAGTCGATCTTAAACCATTCAAATAAGAAAATTATTTTAGTTTCGAAGGCATGCATGAAAGGAATATTTTGTGGATATTTTGAATAGAAAGTATGGTGAAATATTTGAAGACCAAGAGTTTATTAATAAATTTTGAAATATATTTTAGATGAATATAACGTAAGTTTAAAATTTAAAATTTAAAATATTTACATGTAGTCATTATAGTTAAAATAGTTAATATTTGCATGTAGGTATTATAGTAATATTATAGTTAATACTTACATCTAGTCAATGTTAAATCATTGAAATAAAAGCATTATTTTAGTTTGGAAGGCATCCATGATAGAAATATTTTATGGATATTTTGAACATAAATATCGGTAAAATATTTCAACACAAACAGTTTATTAAAAAAATGTTAAATACATTTTTTGACTAATATTTGTACCAAATATTTGAAATGAAAATTTTGGAGGGAAAATTTTTGGCGAAATTTTTTGGGGGGAAATTTTGGAGGGAAATTTTTTCGCGAATTTTTTTGGAGGGAAAAATTGGAGGGAAATTTTCAGTCTTTAAGCTATATATTGTAAGTGGGAGAGGAATTTGTATCATTCAACCTATTCTTGTTGAAGGCCATGGTTTCTTCTGATAGCGAAGTTTTTCTTTGTACAACATCAACATCTTCGTCACACAACAACTCTATTCAGAGTGATGAATATAACGGGAGTTCGTTCACCATGAATAGAGAGTCAAAAAATCGACTTGGTTGTAATCCTAAAGATGATGAGAACAAAATTTATGAGGCACAGCAAAATGAAATTTCTGTAAATTGAGCGCCAGTTATACCACTTACTCTTAATCCTAAGGATTATGAAAGCAACATTGATGAAGGGCGTGACAAAGAATTTCCAGAGTCAAAAGTTTCACTTCGTCCTAATCCCAAGGATTATGAGGACACCATTGATGAAAAGGGAGATGAAGAATATCCACTTCATCTTAATCCTAAGGATTATGCGAGAACAAAAAATGAAGAGGGGAATGAAGAATCTGCAGAGTCAAAATATCCACTCTGTCCTAATCCTGAGGAGTATGCCAACACCACTGATGAAAAGGGGGATGTAAAATTTCCAGAGTCAAAATATCAAATTCTTCCTAATTGTAAGGATTATGCTAGCACCACTGATGAAGAGTGGAATGATAATGTTTTAGAGTCAAAACATCCACTTCGTCCCAATCCTAAGGATTATGCCAGCACCACTGATGAAGAGGGAAATGAAAAATTTACAACGTCAAAATATCCACTCCGTCCTAATCCTAAGGATTATGCAAGCACCACTGATGAAGACGAAAAAATTCCAGAGTCAAAATTTCCACTTCGTCTTAATCCTAAGGATTATGTCAACACTACAGATGAAGAGGGGAATGAAGAATTTTCAGAGTCAAACCTAATCCTAAGGATTATGTCAGTACCACTGAGGAAGAGGGGAATGAAAAATTTGCAGCTTCAAAATGTCCACTTCGTCCTAATCCTAAGGATTATGCCAGCAACACTGATGAAGACGGGGATGGATTTCCAAAGCTAAAATTTTCACTTCATCCTAATCATAATGATTATAATTTAACCACTGATGAAGGGGGGGATGAAGAATTTCCAATAAATATAGATTCAAGGCATTCACTTATTCCTAATCCTAAGGATTATGAGAGCATCAGTGAGGAAGGGGAGGGGAGGGATGAAGAAATTCTAGTGAATACAAATTCAAAGCTTCCACTTATGCCTAATCCCAAGGATTATGAGAGCACCACTGAGGAAGGGGAGGATGAAGAGTTTCTTGAAAATGATAATTTTAGAGGCACAGATCTGAATATTGCATTTTCTCCAAGTGACCATTTCAAAGACACTCATGGTGATGAAGAATTGAATCCTCCCAGGGAATAATTTGAAAGCATGGGTCAAGATGGTGAAGAATTTCTTTTGAGTCGGGGTTACAAAAGTGCCGATGATTCTTGTGAAATGTTTTCTTCAACTGATGATGGTAAAGAAAATTTTCCAGACAATGATGTTGATGAATTTCTTAACTATGTTGAGGATGATGATAGTGGGGATAATATTCCTCCTAATGGTGATGAAACTACTTTTACAAAGGATGATGGAATGATGAAGTTGTTGCAAGAAAATATTGCAACTAGGAGTAGGAGTAGACATTTTCATATCAATCCAAATCATTCAAGTTATACAAGGGCGAGGACAAAATATCTCACAAAAAGAAGTTCTGTCATTCATTTGATTTCAAGTGAATGTTGTCGAAGGGATTGCTTCAAAAACATGGATTTCAACTTTATTTTGGAGAAAAGGAAAACATATATGTCAATGAATAAAGCAAGCAAAATTCATATTTAGTGGGTTGCATGCAATCTACACTAGCAGGTTATTGTTATCATATTGGGAATGTATTGCTTTGTAGAAAGGCGTTAAAAATGTTGCATTCAATTGGTAATTGTCGTTTGTAAAGAATCCAGGATAGATTGGAAACGAATCCCACATATTATTCAGAAGCATGTTATAAATGGGAGGTGGGGCCATTTGAAAATACTGCTAATACATGGATGAAAGACTTATTTTCAAATCATGGAGAGTGTATGCCAAATAAAGACACAATACATATTCTAGATAATTTTTCGAGACGAGAAATATTCATGTTATACAAAGATTATGCAGAAGCTGTTGAAGGAATTGGTAATTTTATTACATATTCTTATTTTACAATGATATGGAAAACTGAATTCAACAATGTTTGTATTCCTAAGAAGGCAAGGATGGGGATTTGCAGCACATGTGCTTCTCTTAAAGCAAAAATAGATAAATGTCAAGGGGCAAAAAGAGGTATGTGTTCAAAACATTGTTTTTTAAAATTTGATACTTATCAACTATGAAAATATATTTATTCATATGTTTCTTTTATTTTATGTATAGATTCCGTTGTCAAATAACTTCAAGACCATCGTAATCAACAAACAAGTGAAAGGAAAAAGTTGTATAAACATTGAAAGAAGTGTTATGATCATCCAAATAAATATCTGGGATTGATAATTGATGGCATGGACCAAAATAAAACATTTCTTCCACATTTTGTCCGCACGCCAAAAAAATTACAGGGGGAAAATTTCATTCAGTTTCACTTGGTTGGTTGTATGGTATTTAATGAGAAGATGTTTCCAAGAGTTTTCTTCACAACTCCAAATATTCATAATGATGCAAATCTGACCATAACTATAATCCATGATGTGGTTACTCATTGGTCTAGGATTCTTCCTGAAGTTTTGTATTTACAATTAGACAACACAAGTCATGAGAACAAAAATCATGTTCTTTTTGGGTATCTAAACATGCTCGTTGAATTGGGGATTTTTAAAAAGATAAAGGTTGGTTTCCTTCTTGTTGGGCATACTCATGATCATATTGATCAAATGTTCAGTCGTTTTTCAGTAACATTGAGGAGGAAAGGTGTTGGGAGCCTGCCATCATTAATTGAGTGTATTAAGAAATCGTACATTCCAGAGCCTGTTTTTCATGTGTTGGAAGAAACTATTGACATGTGAAGGTTTATTTTTGGATTGCATGGTGAGGAGAAATGCATTGAAAAACTTAACGAAATTAGCTTCCAACATCAATTTCGTATAAAAAAAAATGATGGGATAACACTTATATGGGGCAAGAAGTATTCAACTGTTGAAGAATGGGGACCATCATCAGGTTTAGCATTTTTGAAGTTCATTCCAAAGCATCCAATATTTTCATCAAAGATATTGTTATTACAGTCAGTTGCTGAACTCCATAATGCACGAAGGCAGAAGAGAGACATAAATTATTCTGAATGTCTAGAGGAAATTAAAATTTGTATTAGAGATACATATGAGTACTTTGATGTTGCTGATTCAGTTTGGTGGGAGTCTTTTTTCAGTAATCAAAGTGATATGATTTCAAGATCAATAAATGGGGATATGCTTTTGAAGACTCCTTTTTGGCCACAAAATATGCCAAATGAACATGAACATCAGGAAACACACAATGTTGAACAACAATAGCCTCAAGCTATTATTAATTCCCCACAGGTAGAGGAAAGAGAAATATATATTGGTTCTAGAAGATCACGTGCACAACGTGAAGCCATGGAAGACCTTTACAGGGGTTCTGTGCAGGATCTTAAGGAGGGTTGCATGATAGCAGTGTTAGCATATGAAGATCCACTTGGCTATCCATTCTGGATTGCCAAGGTTATAAAGGTCATTAATGAAAATGAAGAGATTACAACTGTTGATGTACATTAGTATGCCACAAGTACCCACCCTTTCAATGGTGTGTACAAGCTAGAGATGGTAGTGGAAAAAAGAATTGGCAGAAAGAGAAAAAGTAAGGACACAAATATAAATCGTCGCTGCACATATGTCTTAAAATTGGAGGATGTTGACATACTTGTGTATGAATTCAATTTGACAAAGAGAGGAACTCTTCGGTTGCAGACCATAAATATTTTGAAGAAATTGCTACCAGAACAATTACTGTTGAGATGGGACTCTGCAGAATGTAGATGTAGATCTACAAGACTTTTGAACTCTGAAATGGTGGGCATGCATGTTGACTCAGATGGAGAACTAATTGATGAAAGAGAAGAATATGGATCATCTTCATCTGCATCGAGCCATTCATTTGAATATGTAGGTTATGATGGTGTGCCAGAACCTATGGTTGATTTTGAATAATTATCTAAGACACTTTTATGTAATTGATGTTTGCATGGTAACTAGAAATAAAATTTTTGACTTCCATCTCATTTTTCATGAAGTTATGAGACATTTCTATGTTTTTTGGATTATATGTTTTAATTATGAAGAATTCATCTCTTTAGAGTATCGACAATGCAACAATGAATTACAAAAATAATTTATGTTATATTCAATGTACCAATGTTGATATTTTAATTATAAGTACAATAGAAAATAGAAACTAAGGTTGAATTTTTAGATTATGCAGTGATATTACCATGATATTATGTATTGTTACCATTTGGTATAAGATACTTTTAAAATTTTTAATAATTATATGCGTCATTGAAAGGGAACACTTTGTTTTGATGCTTGATTTTTAGGTTTTGGTTGAAATTAGATTTAAATTTGTCTTATGCTAAGATTTGAAAAAAGATACATTTTTATCCTTTAAAATTAAAATTACTCTTGTTTCTGTTCAATGATAATTTTTTCATTTACTTGTTCATTTTTTAAAATTGTTTAAGTCTTATAATTTCTCCATAATTTCATTGTTCAAGTATGTTGAAAACTTAAGATTGAAAAACTTTAGATTTACAACTTGTCATTAAGGTTTTTATGCGCTACCAAATTTTATCTTTAATGTTATGGTTGACAATAATTACAATTTTAGGGTTTTTTAGAGTCAAGATATTTTATGTTTAACAACATGGATGAAAATTGTTCAAAATGATAAGCCCTTCAGACATGTATTTTTTTATCTTTAACATCATCTATAAAAAATGTTAGAAATTTACGATTTTAAAAAAATGTCCTAATATGTTGTCTTTAATTCCAATGTTACAAGTGTCAAAATTATGACACAATATTTTTTTTTGTTATTCCAACATGAACTGGTTTTGTTTTGAGGGTGTTTTTTCAATCCTTTTTTCAACAAACAATTTTTTTTTTAGCATAATTTTATAAAATGTTGAAATTTGACCTTCAAAAAAAACCAAGTGCATTCTGGAAGACACACTTTTTGTTTTTGGGGTGTTTTTTTCATGTTTTTTGAGACTTTTTGGGCTAGAGTTCCCGTTTTGAGGTCAAGTTACCTATTTCATCGGTAACAGTGTTGATAGTGAACAAGTGGCTAGAAGGCTACTTGAGGAACTATGTGGAAGCATAGCAGAAAGCTTGGTTGTGTTGGCTCCACTTGGGGGAGTATTGTTACAACACTACTCACCATATCTCTATTAGCATGACTCCATTCCGAGCCTTATATGGGTATGAGGCACTTTCATTTGCTGATGTTATGTTTGGGGAAAGTAAAGATCCAAGGGCAAGGGATTGGATTCAAGAGAACCAGGACATACTCAGGGCACTCAAAGATAACATTGCTACTGCTCAGAACCAACAAAATATGTATGTAGACCGTGGTCGGATAGAGAGACAATTTGAGGTGGGAGATATTGTATACCTACACCTTCAACCTTACAAAAATTCCACACTCAAGTTGAAGGGAGTTGAAAAGCTCAAACCACATTTCTATGGGCCATACAAGGTGAAAAGATGTATCGGTAAGGTAGCATATGAGCTGGAGCTTCCTAAGGGGAGAAAGATCCACAATATCTTCCATGTATCTTGCCTCAAGAAGGCCATTGGGAGGAATGTAGTTGCCAACATGGAACTTCCTCCTATTGATGATGAGGGCCATTTGATCTTACAGCTAGAAGCAATCTTAGACATAAGGGAGAAGCAGTTGAGAAACAGAGTCATCAAAGAATATCTGATTCGATGGAGGAATCTACCAGATGAGGATGCCACTTGGGAGGGATAGAAGATCTTGCAACATCCTTATTTACTGTTGCTTGTGGGCAAGAAAATTTTGAACAGGGGGGACTGTAATGTTCACAATTAGCCATTTCTACTTGGAACATTATAATTGCTCCATTTTTGAAATAAGAAGTAGAAAACACAATAAAATCTATCCCAGTGTGAAAAGGGATTGAGGTAGGAGGATAAAATAAAGCCTCTTGAGTGTGAAGAAGAGAAAAATCAAGGAGCTAGCTATAGTTGACCAAGTTAGCAGCGCTGTCACAAGGGAGGGAAAGCCACTAGGGTAGCATAGTTTTGAAGGAGGAAACTTCTCAAGGAAGCTACATCACCAATGAGTGGGGCCCGGGATGGAGAAGCTCACCTAGGATAAAAAGGAAGGGATAGCAACAAAAGGATTCATTCATTCATACTTCTTGTTTCAGTCTTATGACTGATTGCAAGCTTCAATTGTTTAGCCAGAGTTGCAGCACTGTTTAGTGCAAGAGTTCTCATGCGAGAATTCTAGGTTCATCATTGATATAGCTGATTGGGAGAGATAAGGAGGAGGTCTTGAGTTCAATTCTCATCAACTATCTTGAGGAAAACCATCCTCTAACCTTGGTAGCGTAGTCACTTCCAGTGAATGCGTTATTTCTACAGTAGCTGCAGTAGATGGGGTTGTATCTATCCATTTGTGCTTATTTCAGAAGAGGAGGAGGTGATTTCCACTCCAGGAAATCTATTGAGGGAGGCCTTGAGCCAATTATTGTATTGTGTGTCCCTTTTAGAGCATATCAGATATTTCTCAATATAGAGTTGCTGGGTACAATGTTATTTTCTGCAGTGCTGTATCTTGTGTTGCTATTTTGCCGGAAACCCTTGCCGGGGGGTCCTAATGTGTTTGTAAAAGAGGTCCATCCTCTCATTTCTGATTTTATAATGAATTAAAGCTCTAGATATATGTTATTCCATCTATTTATGTAGTTTTCATAATAAAAATAACGTTGTTTCTACCTCCGACATTTCTATTTTATGATGTACTGGGGTTGTGATGCTTTTTAGCATATTTCAGTTGGGGAGATCTGTTTAATGTAGCTAGAGTTATTTTTTTCTAATGCCGCTCTATATTTAAGTTACATACAAAATATTTTATAGGATCCAAGCCCTGTAATATGTTATTCTTGCACTGGTTTTCTTATACAACGTCCTCATTGGAGATATTGCTGAAATTCCTGAAAAGGAATATTACAAGGGGAGAGGGGGCAACCTTGTTTAAATCCGATATTATAATTAATATCTTTTGATCACCATTCATTGCTATTTAACTTGGCAATTACATTCTCTTATAACCTTACAGCGGCAACTCTTAGTTCAAAAGTAACATTTAGCTCTTCTAATCTATTCCATAGGTTGTTTCTAGGAACCGTATCAAAAGTCTTTCTAAAGTCCAAAAAGAAACCGAAGATATTGGATTTATCATCATGAAATTCCTCCACAATTGTCCTAAGCGTAACGAGGTGGTCTGTTGTTGAGTGCTGCCTTCTAAAACCCGCTTGGCCGTTAGCCCGCTTACCTTCACGTTCAAGCCAAATTCTCAACTTCTTTTCCAAAATAATACCATATAACTTGGCTAAGAGAGGTTTGATCATAATTTTCCAATAATTAGAGGGGTTATTTGTATCCACACTTTTAAAAATAGGGATAATGAGGCTCTGAGTCCAAGGTTTAGGGAACCCTTGCTTGACCGTTTGGTTGAAAAGCTTGTGGATGTGGGGAATGAGGACAAGACCTCCAAATTTTAAGATTTCCGCCTGGTAACCTTCATTGTCTTTAGCTTCCCCATTTTCCAGGCGTTTAACCCCAAAATCAATGTCTTCTAATGAGAAAAATTCTTTCGTTGTGAGCAGGGTTTCAAAATCCCTGGCATTTGGAGATTCATAAAGCTTTTAAAGATAGGAATTCCAGTCGTGTAAAGAAATTTTATTATTATCTTTAGTTTTCCTAGTTAGAATGTGCCTCCAGAATTTCTTAGGAGCCACCTTAGAGAGGTGTAAGAGATTCTCTTGTCTTTTACGAATATATTGCCTTTTTTTCCTTTTAGTTAGGGCTTTGTAGATTTTTATCTTGTCAATTTTGAGAGATTCATCAACTTCCTTAATTGCTCTCCTCGTACTTTTACAATCTTTGTCATACCATGGGTTGGTTTTGCTATTTATTTTATTACTTGAGACTTAAATTGAGAACTTGTTAATAGAATATGAGAGGGTTGTAGTAAAATTATGATAGAGGTCATCTATGTTGTCTATACTAGATAAAGGAAGCAAATTAGTTTTTAATTCATTTAGAAAGAGATCATTTTTATTTCTTTCAAAGATTAAGTTCTTTTGACTATAAGGATTATATTCTATGGGATCTCTATGCATCACAAAATTGAGAGTTATGAGTAAAGGCCTATGTTCAGATTCAGGCTCGTGGTTGTCTAAGATGTCAAAAATTATTATTTTTTTGTATAAAGGGAGATCGGAAATAACATAGTCTACCACGTTGCTGCCAAGCCCATTGATGCAAGTCATCTGGCTAGAATTGGGCCACTTCTTTAGACCGTTGCAAATTACGAGATCCTAAGCACTACAGAGCTTGACTAGCTCCGACCCAAACAAATTATCCCCGAGGTCTTCAAAGCTCCTTTTGTACCGACTAGCCAGAGTAAGGTCTTAGTCTAACCAAAGAGGATTGGGTTGGAATGATTGCTTAGAAGAATAGCTTGGTTGCTTGAAGTTCGAGCATTAAAGTCACCCACTAAAAGGATATTACCTTCATTCCTTAGGCTAGAAATATCATTCTCTAAACCATTGTAAGGACTATTTTTATATAGATTATTTTTCTTATAGAAGTTAGAATTAATGGGGGGAAAATAACATATTGCTATGTAGGTCTTTTTATGATTAATGTCAGTAATCTCAATCCAAATATATTGGTTGTAAGGTTATTTTCTATAAATCCTAGCATGGGGGGAGATGTTCTTCTTAATGTAGCAAGCTATGCCCCCAATGCCTCTATAGGAGGATCATTTGTTCCAGGTAGACCATAGTGCAAAGCCATCTATGTTAGGGACCTTAGATTCTTCGTACTCTTAAGTTTCAACAAGCAATATAATATCAACATCATTTGAGATCCAACTTAGTTTGGGGTATTTGTTCCATGGAAAGCCCCGACAGTTCCAAGAAAGAATTCAGAGCATGTTGAATTGTTATTTATTACTATCTTTTTGGTTTCTATCTCGAATAACGACTTTTCTATTTCTGATTATTTCTCATTTTCCTTCCTTCCTAGCTTCTTTTACCTTTTGAACCTCCTTTCTTAATTCTGCTTGATCTTATGGAATGAGATATTCATTTGTAAATATTACTGTTCCTTTTAGACTTGAGGTTTTACTAAGTGTGTCATATTTATGGTCAGTAGAGCTCACCTTTATTCGGATCAGCCTTCCTTTATTCTCAGTTAATTTCCCTAACCTTGTTGCTTATGTGAGACACATGGTTTCAATTTTTAATCTATTATGTAATTCTGTCTGGGCTATGGCTAAAGTATCCTCGTATACCTCCTCTTTCAAACCGAAAATTATAAGGTTCAAGGCCCTTTTGTTACGCTCATGGTCTAATTTGATCAATTTTTTCATTTAATCTTTAATTAGTTTGATATCTAATTTACTTGCCCCACTATTTAGGGTGAGACTGTTGTTTACTTTTTCTTCTAGTTCTTTAATCATGTCCTTCATTTTAAGACTCTCAATATTATCAACATCTCCTTGTTGGGATGTTTGGTTCGTATCTTGGTTTTGTTTTTCTATGACCTGCAACCTAGTCTCCATTGCCTCCATTTTATTCTTCAATAGTTCTATTTTATTTTCTATTTGTTTTTGGATCTTGTCTTCAAGAGATGTGAATTTGTTTTCCAACATGGCTTCTAATTGGGTTTATAGCTTGACTTCTCTTTCTTCTCTACGTTTCTCTAAAGACTCTATATACTCATAGAGGGTCTGTAGAGTAACTGTGCTAGGTCTACCATTGGTAATCTTTGGTAGCTGTGGTGAATTATTCATACTTGAGAATATATGAGAAAATATGTATTAGAAAAAGATAAGGAATGTGTGCACCTAAATATCAGCAAACCGGACAGCTGACCTTTAATCAAGAAAATTCACGGCAAAATTTTCACCGCAAAATTTCACCACAGACCCAAGTATTAATGGAGAAAATTCACCACAGACCCAATTATTAATGTAGAAAATTTTCACTGTAGAATTTTCACCACAGAAATCACCGCAGACTCAAGTATTAATGGAGAAAATTCACCACAAAATTTTCACCGCAAAATTTCACCGCAGTCCCAAGTATTAATTCACTTGTTTCCAATTATATATATATATATATATATATATATATATATATATATATATATATATATATATATATATATATATATATATATATATTTATATTAGATTTTTGGCTTTGTAATCACATGCAATGGAATATTGTCGAGGCGTTAATTTATTACTCTCATAATCATTTTAATAATAATAATAATAATAATAATAATAAAAATTAAGTTATGGAATATTATTTAATTCAAAATATCATTAACGGTTATATATTATTATTACTATTGAATATATTAATTATTTAATAATATTATTAATTAATAATCATATTCTTAATAATAATAATATTGTTGTAATAGTTTTTTTTAATATATTTTTTATTTAAGATATTTATTTTTTTAATTAATTAATTAAAAAATAAAAAAGTTATTAAATAACTAAATAATATTCAATAAATTAATTAAATAATAATATTAACAATTGTTAATAATAATATTAATTAATTAATAATTGAAACATAATAATAATAATGATTTAATTCAATTTATAATAATTAATTCAATTATTTAATCTAATTTATAAAAATCAATTTAATAATAATATTAATTAATTAATAGTATTAAATATACAATATTAAAAAAAAACTATTACAACAAAATTATTATTATAATTATTATTATTATTATCATTTTAAAGTAAAACATGTTTGTTTTTATAAAATATGATTGACGATGGATAACCATGATTGACCATGCATAACCAAGGTTGACCATAATTGACCATGTTTGACTTTATAAAACATGGCTTACCATTGTTGACCAAGTGTGACCATTATTGACAATCTTTGTCATATTTTGACATTGGACCAAGGTTCAGACAATTATTGATTTCCATATTGAGACAATATTTGTCACAATGTGACATTTGACCATGGTTGACCACAATTGATTTTAAACAATGTAAACTTTGAAACGGGAATGGAAACGAGTACCCGCTTTTTTTAGCTAGCAAAAAATCGTCTGATATTGAAAAGTGTTGATTCACAATACTCTTAATTTTTTTTTGGCATGTTTTTGACACATTAAATTTTCTTATGTACCAAGTTTAAACATTATTTTTAAAATGTTAGTAATTTTTATGTTGATTCTCAAAAGTGTTGATGCCAACATCATCTCTTTTTTTTAGAAGACTTATTTTTTACTTTAAATTTTGTAACGTATTAAATGTTAATAATTATTTTCTAAATTTAACAATTTTAAGTACTTGTCTTCTTCCTCTTCACTTACATATTTTTTTAAAGTGTTTTTCAGGTATCTTTTTTTTTTTTTTTTTCTTTTCATTTCTTTTTGTAGTGAGATATTTCATTTTTGGCAGTGTTAAAAAAATGCCAAAATTTTAAAGTTTCGACCTTATCTATATATATATATATATATATATTTCATTACACTAAAAATAATTGTCACTAAAAGAGAAATAATTTTTAACAATTTACATAAAAATACACATTTTGAATATTGATATAACTAAAAAAATACACATTTTGAATCTTTTTTGCTAAAAGTGACATGTCAAATAAACCATTTTTATAGGAAAAAATTAACAAAAAAATATAAAAAATTAGCAATTTTTATTAATTTCATGTCAAAAATTAATAATAATAACATTTTTTTTCAAAAATTAAATGATTCACATAAAAAATGAAGTGAAAATCACATTATAAAAATACTAAACATATAATAACAAGAATTGAATACTAATTATTATCATAAAATGTCAACGTCAAAACATTACAAGTATAACTTATTAATAGTTAAAAAAATTGAGCTTCATTTCGAAGCTTAACTAAAATTTAATCAATAATATCACATAACCCAAACTCTTCAACTTCAAGAGTTTCATTATTGTCTTATTCCACAATATTTTCATTATTGGCTTCAGTTTGATCATTTTCCTTTTTTGTTGGATCTTTGATGTCTGCGAATGTACCAAAGTATGTCTTTCCAATCATTCCATCTAATGGTGGTTGAGGTTCTTTTTCTTTTTTTTCCACACTAGATTCATTAAAATCCTCTTTCCTCAAACCAACTTCTTGCATTGCATCTGGAAGAAATTGAAGAACATTAATTCTTTGGTGAATAAATTTGCATTGTACTGGGTATTTCTCAATAGAAATGAAATTTCTTCCTTATTGTAAGCAACATGCTATTGTTTTACCTAATCATTAAGTACAAAAGAAAAAATTTAGTAAATTAGTATAAACACAAAAAAATTAAAAAAGAAGATAGTGAAATTCATTTTTATATAATAAAACTTACCTGAGCCTGAAAATAAATCCAAAACCCAATCCCCTTCATTTAAACATAACTAGCATTTGCACCGAGAGGTGCAAAGTAACGTCGGAATGTGGGGAATGTCAAAAATAATAATCAAGTGAAATATATGGAAATTTTAGTTTCTATATATCTTTTAAAGAATGTAATAGGAAGTTAAATTTAAAAATAAAGTTACACTAACATAAAGTAACACTGACACATTGTCACAGTAATGGCATAGTAATGATGGTATCCTTCCTCTTCGTGCTCCCTTCTCATCCTATGCTTTACTATATAACATTTGAGAAGTGGAAAAAGTACCAAGGTGGGATAAGAATCAACAAATGAAAAATATGAAGAGAGAAAATGAAGGGATGGAAACCATTTGTACTCAAGAAGCATACAAAATGGATTCATGAACTCCTTCAAAAATTGGATCAAATAAAAAAACCATGGAGCTCCTTGCCAATAACGAGAAATAAAATAAATTTGTGAAATAAAAAAAAAACTTGAGAAAGAGATGCTCATTTGAATATAACAATAGGCTAAGAAGCATGTCTCAAATTTTGATACTAGGCTTAGAAGCATATCTTGCCAAATTTGGCTACTCTATGTGAAATTCCATTGAAATTAAAGTATATTTTTTCATTATGTAAAGACAATTTATCAAGCAATGGTTAACACCTCTATTTATCAAGCAAGTTTCTGCTAGTTCACACCTCTATTTCTCCATCAATTTGGTTGTGCTGCAAAGAGGGCTTTCGCGAGCGATTGAGGAAGAGTAGCGGCTCTCCTTAGTGCTGGATGAATCGTTCAGGTGGGCTGCACTGGGGCATAGAAAAGAGGGACCCCGAGTTTTCATATAGTAAATTGTAAACCCTATTCCTGACAGCTTTGGAGAGGATTTCTGAATATAGACTGAAACTCTAATTAAAGAACTGAACCAACTACATCATATGATCCGCTTCTGCAACATAATATGGTATTTACATATTGGCCTCAGTATATATCATTGAGTTAAAATTATTTTGTTCAAGAGTATTTTGGGCATCCGTTAGTATAAGAAAGGTCATTTGCTACCATCTTTTCCAGGTTCGTCATTGGATATTATATTAGAAAGGTTGATCAACGGATCTCCAAAGCAATCGAACCTCCCATTCAGTTGGAGCAAGATGATCCATCTAAGCTAGACATCTGCTTGTGGAGATAAAAAGTTAATTGTTGGATTTAGACACTATCAGTGCGCTAGTGTCGTTCCATCATTCTATAAGGAGTAGACGTGGTAAAATTTGGTAGCTACTGCTTATAATTTTATAAATATGTAGTGTAAATATATTTTTCTTGTACCACAAAATAAAAATGGTGTAAAAGTATTAATTATCAAATAAATTTGATCATTTATTATATTTATTATTAATAAATTATGTTAAAGAAAGTGAAGGATTGAATATCTATAGAAATTGAAACTATTAAGTATTAATTATGATTGATAATTTTTTTTTTCTCGGTAAAACTAATTCTATTTAATAAACATAAAAGTACAAAACTGCACCAGTCTCAGCTGTGGGAGCCTGAGAGCTGGGCTTGATACCTATGCATATACACATACAATTGAGCTGCCCTAGGTGGGAAACCGGCTCTTTAGAGTGATAATTTACCGCCCTTGACAGGGAAACCGGTATACAGAACAAACAAGTTAAGTTACTGAAAGACTGGAAACTGAAAAAGACAAGCAACATGTACAGCTGACAAAAGCAACAAAACCTAGAATTTTTTAACAACAGTGGGAACCTGGACCAATGAAGCCTGAAGGAGTGCGATATCATTGAGTCGGAGTTGGATGTTCCGGCTCTTCTACAATTCTACAGTCGAACTCCTCTTCCTTCTCTGCATTATCCTGAAGCGGGTCGCTATCTTTGCAGTTGAAGCCCTCCTGCTTTTTGTTAGTTTCAGATGTGGGCTTCCCTGTGCCTTGGGGCTTGTTAGGTTCAAACGCATCGCTATCCATCCCAGGAGGCCAAGGGCGGAGCGGGATGTTGACAGAGAGGGGAACAGTGACAGGGTTAAGGCCAGCGGAACTTTCACAAACGGAGATGGTGACGACTGCATTGAGGATGGGCTTGTCAAAAGTGTAGTTGAAGTGAAATTCTGCGCGTTGGGTGGTCTGGTGGAGAGACGGGTTGGCGGTCTCATGCAAGACAGGGGAGTTGGACGGAGGAGGAATAGGAGGAGGGTTTAGCTCAGGTGGGGCAAAGGAGGAGCCTCCAGCAAATAGAGAATGACGACTTTGCTTTCTAGACGCAGAATGGAGGCCATGACAATCATCTTCCGCTAAGGAACCCGAGGTGGGACTGATGGAAGATCGATGGCAAGGAGGGCGGCTTCTGCTTGCGCCGCGCCTACTTCTCATTTGATGTCGAAGGTGTGGCATCTCTTCAGAGTGTAGCGGGGATTGTTGGATGCAGGGGTCACAGACAGAGATAGAGGAGGGCCACAACAAACCTGCAGAATGGGAATTCAAACAAGCATAAGGAGAGCAAAAATAGCTATGAGTGAAGTGGAGACCTGGCAGGATTTCCAGACATCCGAGAATACTGCATCGTCGACCAGTGTGTGTACGCACACTCGGCTCTACGCATTCAGCAGGGAAAGCACTCCGGACTGGAGAAGGCGAGTAGAAAGCATAGGAACTAGGAGAATTCAATTATGATTGATAATTAATTTGAAGATTGAATTAAAAAAAAAAGTATCAATTATTAAATATTAAATATTAATTAAAATTGATATTTTATTTTATATCATTGGAGAAACAAAAACATGTGTGTATGTTGGCTAGGATATGTTGTTAGTGTTCTGTAGATTTCTTTTCTCCCGAGCAAGAGAAAAACAACTATCTTTTAATAATTTTAAATATATATTTTCTAAATATATTTTTTTACACACTTAATAAATACAAACATTTTAAGGCTTTAAATCCATTCATATATATATAAATAATAATAATTTAATATTTAAGGTGTATTATTTGACTTACTCTTACTCTTAATTATTGGGAAATAAGAAATCAATTAATCTATTTAATAGTGATAATTTCATATTTAATTATAAAATTATTTTTAAACTTATATTTTATATAATATTTTAAAAATAAATGAAAAAAATTAGATAAAGAATAATATTATTTTTCTCCATAGATTTTTAATTAATAATTTTCAAATATCCAAACTAAATTTAATTAGCATAGCAAATATATATTCTGAAATTAATGTTTTTTAAAAAAGAATATATGAATAAAATATCGATAAAATTCCAGTAGGGAGGTGCCAATGACTTGCCAGACAGTAATGAGATGTCCATGTGTGCAAATTGATCTCATTTTTGGTTAATGGTCTGCCATGAATAGCCATAGAGAAGAAAAATTAATATACCATTCATAAAACTGGGATATTTATATATAATTTTTCATGTGCTGTAAAGACAAAAGTGAAGTAAGAGACAAACAAGAGACAATTAACAGGTACAATTTAGCAGCAATTGACCTTCGGATGGGTTCCACCAACATAGCTAACCTGAGACAAGTGAAATGAACTGCGAATCGGCTTAAGCCAGGACTGCAGTTATAGAATTGATAATCAATATGCCGCTGGTAAGGTATGAGACAAGGAATGAATACAGTCTTTCCAAGCCGGAGTTGTACACTTCAGCTACCAAGGATGACTCGGACACGCTACTGGAAGGGGTCGACATGGCTGGCATCGTCGGGATCATGCGCCAGCTCGGCAACTTGGCCGAGTAAGATTTCGACCATTGTTTCTTTTGTGTGTGTTTTTTTTTAGCTTTAATGTTCTGAGAATTCATCTTAATTGTACTTCCAATCCATTGTATAAAAAAAGGAACTTCAATTGAAATGGCAGTGTAATGTTAGGTTTCTATTTAGTGGTTGCAAATGTTAAACAGGGGATTGACATGACGGAGAGTATTAGATTTCGAGCACATTCTTTGGAATTCACCTAGTTAAAGGTTGGGTTTGCTTTCTCGTAATAAATGCTACTGGTAGTAAGCATACAAGAACATAGTTGTCTAGGGAAGCATGAGGAATTTACGAAATGAAATGCGTAAACAGCTTCCACTGCTTGTGGTTGTAAGCATACAAGAACATAGAGAAGTAGGAGAAATTTATGAAATGAAATGCATAAACAACTTCCATGTTCACTCCATTCATTGTCATATTTTAACCAAGCCAACGGGCCATGAACGTGGTTTAGAGAAGGCAAACACACATTGCATGAATGAATGCATGAGTACTTTAATGGGTATGCTAATGCATCATCCATTCCATTGTTGTGTCATTGGATGCTAATTTAGTGGAGTTACAGTTCATTGTAGGATGTTGTAACTAGCTCATGCCCATATAAACCTGGGTTTGATATGACCTCGAGTTTGAGGTTGCAAGGCCAAGGATGAATACTGAGCTTCCTAACCTCTATGTCCATATCAGACCCAAACCTAGGTTTGTTCAAGTGTCTATGGTCAGTTCATCTAATGCATCATCTAAATTCAATTCACTATTACATGCACCCTCTAAATGAAATTTACCACAATGCACATACAAAGAATTGGTGGATTGTGGTCATGAGGGTTGTAGAGTAAACCCAACTTCTCTTGTTGTACTAAAGGTTGATTGTATTTTTTGCGGCAAATCAACTAAATTATATAGGTAAAGCAGTGGGGTTTTTATCTTTGATGTACTGTTAAAAATACAAGACTCCAAGTGTACTCTATTGAGGGCTTCTGGCCTATGGTAAGGAGAGATGCAGCAAATTTTTTCATGGTTGTAATTTTGTTGAATCTCAGATTAATCAGAAATAACACTAGGTCACTCCAACTCAACTGATTGATATATTTCTTGATATCAAAGAACTTCCATATTATTTTCGTCTACTTGTCAACCAGACACAACTTTAATCAGTAGAGAAACAAATTAAAATCACCTGCCTTTGGTCTCATTGACCAAAACCAGACAGCAGGCTATAAACACATAGAATTTAAAAGTAGGACATGAAAAATGTGTGCACAGGAAGGTGGTGGGACTGAACATATGATGTGGAGCTGCTTGGTTTTGGGAAGTTGCATGTTTGAATGGGCAGGGAAAAAATAGTTTTGAATCTTGATGTGGTGCTAATCCCCAAAAACATTGACAAGTTCCATTATTTGAGTCTACAAGGTATAAAATCGACCATAGCATTCGGTAATATAATTCTCCTGTGCTAATGAATGAGTTAGGAAACTTGAAATGCTATTGCAATTACCTGTTTGCTAGCATAACAAACAAATGAGGAAACATTATTCAGTTCCATGCATGATGTGTCTCGATGCTTTTCCATGAAGTGACTTTATATGTAGTGGTTTATGGGTATGGAAAACCAAATTTGAAGGGTCCACAACTATGGGTTAGCTTTTATAATTTTTAATTTTTGTTAGTATCCTGGTTCTTCATAACTGAAGTACAAACATATAGAAGAAGGAGAGAGTCACAGTGATTAGCATGAAATTTAAGCCTATTTAACAGTAAACCCCATTGATTTTATGGTTTGGTTGCATTGGGATTTTTATATTGATAGTGGTATTCACAAATAATAGTAAACCCCATTGATTTTCTGGTTTGGCTGCATTGGGATTTTTATATTGATAGTGCTATTCACAAATAACAGTAAACCCTAAACCCCATTATAAAATCACCTGTCTATTTTATAGATCATTCTGTGTATATATCAGATCATTCTTGTGTGTATATATATTGTGTATACTGTTCTGTGTTGTGAATATATCATCATACATCCTATTGCTCTATATATGTTATTAGATTTTTTCATGCCATTGGGTTTATGAGTTGAAGCAAGGTGGTGGTCAGGATGTTTGAGACTGTAAATCATCTATCTTTGTGTATAAAGCATCCATTCCTGCGTACTGTGTAGTGCATACTTTGTGTGTATATAACATCATGGGTTGTGCATATATAATCCCTTGGCTATGTTTATGTAATCAGGTCATGGCATGCATTTGTGTTTGTGGGTGGAAGCAAGGTGATGGCCATGATGGGTGGGCTGAATTTGGGAGGAACCTGATTGGAAAGGCATGAGCAGTGCTCAATATTCAGTTGAAAGACACACTAGATCATGTCTAGATACCGGCCAATTGCTCCAAAGCCCGCTACAAATCCAGGTGAAGGAAATTCTAATTCAATTGTTGTGTTTTCTCATTCTGAAAAAGTTTAATGGCGCTGAGGGAATTTCTCTCCATACTATAACTCGCTAGAGAACCTCAAATTCCTCTCATGGGCAGAAAATGGGCAGAAAAGGGCAAGGGGTTCTAGCAATCCTGGTGGGTTAGGCTGTGAGAGAATCTGGGATATAGTAGTTGATAGGAGTAGGCCTCATACTGTGTATTCAATAGACTTGTTTTTGAGTATGGAAGCATTGAATGGAAATGGCCTTATGGCAGTTGAAAAGGATTCAGGTTTTATGGAAAGAGCAATAGCCAGTGGGGTTCATGCACTCAATGAGGAGTCTGTGGGTCTCTGTGGGTCTTGGGGAGGTTACTGTGTATAGGGGTAAAATTGGGCCTATTAATAGAATAGATATTGTGCATATACAAGCAATGTGTGGCCCTTCAGACAAGCAATGTGTGGCCCTTCAGACATGCAATGTAGTTCTGGGTCTGGGAAATCCATGGTTTTCCCAAGCATGGGTACTATGCACCACGAGGTTAGGTCTCAAAAAGAGGAGAAAAATTGGAGAAATCCGGTTGCCCTTTCATTGCTTCCAGAGACACCATCATCAAAAATTTCAACTTATCAGGAATCTGGCGATGAAGCCCAATCGAGATTGTTTGGCAGAGATTTGGGTTAGAAAGAGGAAGGACACTGCCAAATCGGCAACGATGACTGGAGCTCGAAGCCTGCAACCGGTGTGCAAAGTGTCGATCTCTCAGTTGGTATCTTATATATTCAGGCTCCCCTGATCCTATTATGCTACCGTTGGAGAGTGGCCCTCATGCTGTTTTGTGGTCTACTCCAACATATAAGAAGATGGCTAAGGCTTCCGGTTCCAATGTACAACATTCCCATGTCTTTAATCCCAGACCTCTTGCCTGTTTTGGTTGCAAGTCACCATATCCGAGCATGGTTAACTCCAATGGTACCCGGTGGGGTTTTACCTGTCCTCTAATTGTAAAGACATCCAAACATGATTTTGGGGACAATGGATGCAAAATTATGAAACAATGGATGCAAATTTATGAAAATATCACTAGATGATGCAATAACCAGCATTGAAAAAAGCTCAAGCATAATCAAGAAAGGTGTTATAATCACACAACCAGTTAGGACAGTGGGTTCTAGTGTTATCCTTGAATATATCAAGGACACCAATCTACAAGCTTCTCCTGTTTGCAAAGGTATAGTTCAAAGTCCAGTCCTTATATCTGATTTTAAAAACAGAGTAAAACCAACCAATGCTGCATACAGGGAAATAGTGGGCCAACAAGAGTTCTCATGGTTGGAATCAACAACTTGCCATTGTAGTAGATCACAAGGGCACTCAAATTCATTTCCATCTGCAAGAAAGAGGAAGAATGGAAAAGTTATACTAATAAACCAAGTACTCCACTTGTATGACTGCGCTCGTGTCCTTCCTTTGCCATTGCCTCTTCCCAGTTCCTCCTCCCATTATTGGAGCTGAACTTCTGGAAGCTAAACCACATGAATTTGAAGCAGAAGCATTGAAAGGAAGTGGCGGAGGTCATGCCATTATGATGGCATTCATCCCGATCCACAGGGCCAGAGAATATCGCCCCATCCTCTTCGATGGCCTCTAAATTCCCCATGCTCAGAGCGACAACCCTCCATTCTGATGGCATTCATCCCAGTCCACATGGCCATATAATATCACCCCCTCCTCTTCGACGGCCTTCGAATTCCCCATGCTTAGAGCTTTCTCCAGCTGTTCTTTCTCCTCCTTTGTCAACATCTCCTCATAACCCTCATTACCCACTGGTTCATCCACAAATATATCATTTTCTGCTGCAAAAAGTCACTGACTCATCCACAAACATATCATTTTTTGCTGCAAAAATCTCCTCATCGGTCATCGCCCCAAGGACCCTTTGAGACTTGACACTGAGCATCACATGCAACATACCCTGAAATATATCAGTTGCTGGGACTTGACACTGAGCATCACATGCAACATACCTTGAAATCTATCAGTTGATGCTACCAACTGTGGAACGAAGAAGGACAGGGGCATAGCTTGAGAAACAGAAAGTAAGCGGACAAAATGTGGGCAGAAAGTAAGATGACAGATGAATCGTAATCGACCATGAAATTAAGGACAAATACACACAAATTTTCTCACCTGTCTCATCATCGTCTTATCTGCGGAAGTACATGCAGGTTTTATAGTTTATAGCTGGCATGTATAGTGAAACTACAAGAAGGTTCCTGGGATGTAAGTTCATGCAAGTTTTAGTGTTTATAGCTGGCGTGTATAGTGAAATTGCAAGCAGGGTAGCGTAAACTGCAAGCAGGTTCCCCGGAGAGAGAAATGAGTAAAAACCATACCAATTAAAAATAAGCACATGTCCAATTTGGATAGGCTAGAAGGACAAAATTAAAACTCTTTGATTGGATGGGGTGAACAGTGCTTGCACACCTCAAGCTAGCAAAGAGAACGCCTCTGGCGTAAATATAAATATATTTAATCAATGACTGTGGTTTTTGATATATGTTAACTATCTCTCCTTTTGCTTCTTTATCTTCATATGTTAGTTTTATTACAACAACATCATGGACGAGTACTTGGCTATGACTCTTTTCATCTACTTAATTGAAAAGAATAGGCTTATAGCTATCATCTTCTGTCCAACTTTCAACATGAATGAACTCACATTCACTTATAATTGGTTTATTTCCGCAAAAAATAAGATTTGACTTTTTCCTGTAATATGAAATAGTAAAAGGTCAATTAGCTTGTACATAAATGATATTTTAACATTAATCAAACATACAATTTCAACGTCTTACCATGTAAGCTGCATCCTTGACTTTGATTTTCCCTTGAAGCTAGATAATAACAACCCCAATTCTGTGTCTGAATGAAATGTCACAAATCTCTAAAATGGTGATGTTGTGACT
The DNA here is from genome assembly GCA_034641835.2 of Pinus albicaulis. Lineage (NCBI taxonomy): Eukaryota > Viridiplantae > Streptophyta > Pinopsida > Pinales > Pinaceae > Pinus > Pinus albicaulis. The sequence goes on along the minus strand of CM076584.1, from coordinate 1,644,169,617 downwards.
TCTAGAAATCCTGTAGCCACTTTGCTAAAATCTTGATAAGTATAAGGGTCACTATCATATTCAATGTTTGAGATATTGAAACCATGAGGAATATCTGCAATAACTAGGGAATAATCCCTTTTAGGTATGATTTTTGCAACATCTTCACAATAACCTGACATTATTTGATATTGGATAGTGTGGAGCCCATTCCAAATGAAATGATTAAGACTGGGATCAAATTTAACATCACTAATACATTGTTTTCTCATCTTTTCCATTTTAATTTTTTCAATAAAGTTTCTGAAACTGTATGACGCTCCATGTGCATCCTTCTTCATATTTAATAAAAAAATATATATGTATAAGTCATAAAATAAAAATAATATACATATGAATAGATTCAATGAATGTATAAATCAACATACCTTTTTAAATGCAAGATAAAAGTCTTTTAGCACTGATGTAGAACTTGAATCTGGGTAGTTTCGTACAACATCATCCCAAATATCTTCATTCAACAATTTAACCATTTGTTCTTGTATTCTCATATAAACCTTGTGACTGAATAAATAAAGTAAACAATGTTAATATAGTGATATGTATAACACATACTACCAACAACAATATATTATATTTAACAGAAACTTATAAACCAGAAATAACTAAAAATAACATACTTACTTTATAATTTCCTCAGACATTTCCTCCATTGATAACTCTCCTCACTTTACATGAGATAATATTGTTTTGACAAGTTTTTCATCCTTCACTCCTTGCATTGATCTCGAAGATGTGATTGTCATATCTTCTGGAAGTAGCTTCATTTCAGGACCTGATTTATTGGTGGTACATATAAATGGTTTATAATTTTTTACCTTCGGAATTTTTATGCCAACGTTCTCCCACAACTCTAAAATCTGATCAATCACTTCCCATATCTCTCCAATTCTAAATGCCAACTAGAAAATGTTATCCATACCTCTGAATATTTCAAAATTTACTTTTCCACCTTTTGAATTTATTTTTTCTTCAATTTGATAATCGATTTCCGTACAACATTCCTTCTGAAATGCATGATCAACCTTTGTCTTATCCACACCACATTTTTCTTCAAATTCACTATGAATAAATCTGACCCTTTGGATGAAAGGCATAGACATATTATGCTCATCATCTGAATTATGATCCCATGCCAATAAATTTTCTTTTGTATTTGTTAAACAAACATAAATAATACATTTCATTGTTTCAAAATGCTGGTTGTTGGGATATTCCTCCATCAATTTCCTTTGAACTTATACATAATGGTTTCCCCCAAGTACATAATATTTGTATTCAAAGCATTTTGACTTTTCAAATGCTTATTTCTTAGGAACTTGAATTGGATCAACAAGAAGAGCATAATCAACCACATGTGCAAAAGGATTGTACCTCATCAATGTTTTCAAATTGTGAACATGTAAGAGGTGTGGCTTTCTAGTTTGATATTTGAACTGTCCTTCCTCTGGACTGTAGACTTGAATGATAGTAAGTTGAAATGACCGATCGCCCTCAATTAAATTTTTCTTCCTCAAATGATTTCGAATGGAATTTTGTTTTTTTTTAATAATGCCATCATTTAAATTAGCTTTTGGTGTAATGATTTCTCAGCTTTTGAGTTTTCACTAGGACCTTCATTGTTGTCCATGATTTTTTCATAATGAGATTTTTTTTTTCTTCTTCCTATTGGTTATGATATTTTCTTCAACCGAAGAAATCTCCTCATCATCAACTAGAAGGGAGACATTCTTGGGAATTTTTGTTTTTGTTTTTTATAGCTTTTCTCCTTTCTAACATCAGTTCTAATCTGGTCCCCAGTAATGGAAACACATTCTTCATCTTCATCTTCAACTTCAACTTCCTCATTTTCAAAAGTAACATGTCTACCTTTACTAGATTAATCCCTTTGATATAGTCTTGTAGCATCATGAAGTATATGTTTTTGCTTCTTTCCCATATCTTCTTCTTCATGTTCATGGAAAATGATGACGACATTCATAATATGTTGCTCTATATAATAGATTCCCCCCAACATAATTGAAATGCTCTCTACAAAATCCTGTCAAACAAAACACAATATGTCAATAATAACTAAGTTATTAAAAATATAATGATACAGTTAGAATAACCTAAAACACATAAGTGTAAATAAAAATACTTACAATCTTCTTTGTACTATTATGTATTTTTGTTTGCATATCCTTGAAGAATCTTCCCCCGTGTTATACATCGTCAATGTAAAATGATATCTAAGCTTATCATGTGACTTGTGACGTTTTGAAGGTATATAAACATTTTTAGTATTCCAAAAACTATATAGGTCTAGGACTTTTCCCACCAGCTCATAACTTGCAGCATCAAAATTCTTACTAGCATATAGATATAATTGCAGAGTTTCGCCTTCCATATCTTTTAGAAACCATGTATATTTTGTACGCTTCACTTCATTTGATTTCTTCCAATATGAAACCAACTTATTTTCTTTTGTGGTGAATTCTCCTACATTTTCAGTAATTAAATGAGGCGGAATTCGTTCAACAATATTTTTTGAGGCCCCACCTGCAACTTTAGATGATGAAATTGTTGACTTTGGACCAGAAATATTGACAAAAACCTTCATTGAGCTAGTTTCCTGCCAAAATATATATATACATATAAATTAGTAAATCACAAAAAAATATATCTTTTGTAAACAAAAAAAATGAAAAAAAATATAAAACTAAAACATAGCAGAAACATGTACATCACCTCTAGGTCTAGTGTGCATTTAGATTAATCCAAAATACTAAAATATAAAACCAGTTCCTTTAAAAAAAACATTTTTCTTTACATTTTCTCCCCGACCCTAACTAGAAAACATTTTTATTTTTATTTTTTACATGTCATCTCACCAACCCCCCTATAAAAAAAATCATTTTTTTTTTAAATTTATTTTGGGGGTCGATTCTTAGAATTGCACTCCCTCCTAAATTTAAAACAAGTTCCTTTAAAAAAAATATTATTTTTTATATTTTCTTCCTGGCCCCAGTGGGAAAAAAATTAATTTTTGTTTTACATGTCATCTCCTCGACCCCTTGGGAAATTTTTAAATTTTATTCTTTTTTAAAATTTTTTTTTTTTTTAAATTTTTATGGGGGTTGATTCTCTCCTAGGCCGTTGGGCTTGAGTGGACACCCATATGTAGCACAACGTCCTTGGCACGGGTGGGCGCTCCCACCGACCCCCCCGCATGCCTGGGGTGCTGGTGGGTGTTTTGACTTGGGTCACAATGGCCAGGTGCCGACCCTAGGTGGGCCCACCGACCATGTTTATGTGGATTTTTTTTAATTTTAGATTAAAAAAAATTATTTTAATTGGTTTTCTATGGTAATTTGGATGTAGACAAATTGATTTGTTGGCATCCAATAAATAAATTTTGTCAAATTCCTCATTGAATGGTCCATGTGGAAGGGGAACTAACCTTTCAAAAGCGAAATCTCACTGTTGACAATGTTGTTGCTCCAAAAATCATTCCAATTTTTTAAACAAAACCTTGAGGAATAATGACACTGAAAGTTATTATAAATCGGAAATTACATAATTTCTTTTCCATGGGGTAAATGTGGGATAAAAAATATGCTAAATATTAAAAAAATAAAATCTATAATCAGGTAAATGTTATATTATTAATTAAGATTATTTTAATTTGGAAAAAAATATATTAAAATAAAAATGTGTAGGAAATTTAAATTAAAATTAGATTCAATATTCAAGATAATACTTGAGTAGAAATGTTTTTAAATAAATCCTAGAAATAAAATTTGGAGGGACATACTTCAGGCAAAAATGTTCGGCGAAAAATTTTAAAGGGAAATTTTGGAGGGAAAATTTCATTCTTTCATATATATATTATCTTTGGGAGAGAGATCATTTACATCATTCAACATCTTTTTTTTGAATGTTATGGATTCTTCTAATACTGAAGTTTTGTTTTATGAATTGTCAACATCTTCGTCACATAACAACTCTATTCATATTGATGCATATAACAAGAGAAACAATGAAAAAGGGCGGGATGAATAATTTCAAATAAATAGAGAGTCAAAATTTCCACTTAGTCCTAATCCTATGGACTATGAGAGTAGTAGTGACGAATGCAAAAATGAATAATTTCCAAAAAGTATAGACTCACAATTTCCACTTAGGCTTAATCCTAAAGACTTTGAGAGCAATAGTGATGAATGGCAGGATGAAGAATTTCAGTGAATATAAACTCCCATTTTCCACTTAGTCCTAATCCTAAGGAATATAAGAGAAATAGTGATGAATGGGAGGATGTAGAATTTTTAGTGGATAGAGAGACACATTTTCCACTTACTCCTAATCCCGAGGACTATGAGAGAAATAATGATGAATGTCATGATGTAGAAATTTCAGTGGATAGAGAGTCACATTTTCCACTTAGTCCTAATATTAAGGACTATGAGAGCAAGAGTGATGAATGGATGGAAGAAAAAATTTTAGTAAATAAAGAGTCACATTTTCCACTTAGTCCTAATCCTATGGAATTTGAGAGCAGTAGTGATGAAGGGCATGATGAATAATTTCCAATAAATCGAGACTCTCATTTTCCATTAGTCCTAATCATATGGACCATGAGAGCAGCAGTGACAAAGGTTGGGATGAAAAATTTCCAATAAATCGAGATTCGAAATTTCCACACAGTCCTAATCCTATGGACTATGAGAGTAGTAGTGACGAAGGGCAAGATAAAGATGGTGAATAATATCCTCTAAGTTAGTATTTCAATACCACAAATGATGATATTGAAAATTTTAATTCCACCGAAGATGGTAATGAATATTTTTCAAACAATGATGGTGGTGAATTTCCTAACTATATTGAAAATGATCATAGTAAGAATAGTATTCCTCCTAATGATCATGGAAATGCTTGTTCATAGAATGATAAAATGATGGAGATGTTTCCAACGAATATTGTATCTAGGAGTAAGAGTAGAAATTTTTTGTATTAATCCAATATGTTCTAGTTATACAAGGGGTAGGGTAGAATATCTCATGAGAAGAAGTTCTATCGGTGATCTCATTTCAAGTGACTGTTGTAAAAAGGATTGCTTGAAACATATGGATTTCAAGTTTTCTTTCGAGAAAAGGAAGAAGTATTTCTCAATGAATAAAATCATGCATAAGTCATATTTAGTGGGGTGCATGCAATCTACACTAGAAGGTTATGATAATCATACTGGGTCTTTATTGCTCTGTAAAAAGGATTTCAAAATGTTTCATTAAATTGGTAATTTTTGTCTATCAAGAATCCAAGATAATTTGTAAAATGATCCTAAATATTATTCAGAAGTTCGTCAAAAACAAGAGTTTGGGCCACTATCAAACTCTACAATGACATGGATGCAAGATTTCTTTTCAAAACATGGAGAGTGTTTGCCAAATAGAGATACAATACATATTCAAGACAATTTCCCAAGACGAGAAATCTATAACTTATACAAGGAATTTGCAGAAGGTGTTGAAGGAAATGGTCATTTTATTACATATCAATATTTATAATCGATATGGAGGAGAGAATTCAAAATTTTTTGTATTCCTAAGAAGGCAAGGATGGGGATTTGTAGTAAATGTGCTTCTCTAAAATAAAAATGGGATAAATGTCAAGGAGCAAAAAGAGGTAAGCATTAATAACATTATTCTTTTGAATTGTATAGCGATCAAATATGAAAATGTATTTATTAATATGTTTATTTTATGGTATGTGTAGATTCCATTGTCAAAGCACTTCAAGAGCATCAAAAACAACAAAAAAGTGAAAGGAAAAAGCTGTACACACATCAAAAGAAGTGTTATGATAATCCAAATAAATATTTGGGTTTGATAATTAATGGTATAGACCAAAATAAAACACTTCTACCACATTTTGTTCACACACCTAAAAATTTGTGGGAGGAAAATTTTATCTAGTCTCACTTGGTCGGATGTATGGTCTTCAATGGGAAAATATTGCCAAGATTTTACTTCACAACTCCAAATATTCATAATGATGGAAATTTGAAAATAACCATAATTCATGATGTGCTTTCTCATTGGTGTGGTAATCTTCCTGAAATTTTCTATCTACAATTAGACAACACTTGTTGTGAAAACAAAAATCAGATTGTTTTTGGATATCTAAGCATGCTTGATGAATTGAGGAATTTTCATAAGGTAAAGGTTGGTTTCCTTCTTTTTGGGCACACTCATGGCCATATTGATCAAATGTTCAATAATTTTTCAATAACATTGAGGAGGAAGGATGTTGGGAGCTGTTGAAGCCTAGAAAATCTCTGCTTCAAACATTGGGGAAAACCACCCGGTCGGGACCTTAGGACAGCTCCTTTTCCGTTTGGTATGGTGGCTCCGACTGGATTTAAAGGACCAGTTTCCTTATAACTAAATGGATTGGTTTGGATGGGTGGAAATGGGACTAAATTAACTGAAATAAAACTATCTAATTTAAACTAAATACTGATAAAGAAATTCTAACATTAACCCAGGTAATTATATGTGAATACAACTTAAGATTGTTCCAATTTAACAATAACCATGAAAATGTATTATTATTTAAATTGAAATATGCAGAAACAAATAAAGATAACTCTGTTTAAGAAATTAAACAGAGTTGTATTAGCATATTGCATTCATCATTGTATACCATCTATATACACTTATGAAAGATAACGTTTCAATTATACTCGGAAATGATATATAAAAGGAAGCGTTGTGAAAACAAATATATATAAATGATAGCAATCTTTAGAGCGAATATCATAAGACAAAAGAAATCAACAGTGAAAAGATAGAAATACCGTATTCATCTTGAAGACTTCCAAATGAAATCTGATACTCTAATCCAGTAACTCTGATGCAAAATCAAATTCCAAGGTACAGAAATGCAACACTTCAAAGATAATTCCGCATAAAAATCATCAGATGTGATCCTTTTTAAAAATATATAAGACAATGGAGTACATAAATGCAATCTCCAAGTCAAAAAATATAAGATCCAGGACCCCTCTCTAAATGCATGAGAAGGGTTTAAATACTACTTAGCTAAATCTAAAAATAGTCTTTATTACAAAAATTAAGGATTCGGTTCAATGACCGTCCTTTTCCTAGGCTAAAATACAGTAAAATTAAAACTAAATCTAACTATATATGAACTTGATCTTTAAATTTTCAGGCATCTAGCATAGTTTTGAGAAGATGCGGTTGACCGACTTTAGAATTCAACTGTCCTGAAAAGACAGAGTCGGCAAGCGTAGGCGCAATCTTCTCTGTAGCATTGATGATACAATTAAGCGCACTGTGCTGACTGTGTGGCTTCACCAAGTACATCCAGTATGAGTCCCAATTCAATCTTGTCAGCCCTTGGATAGATTTTTCTCTTTCTTCTGCCTTTTGCCTCCATTCTGTTTGCAGTTGATTTTCCTGTGGGAGATATCCTGGAACAGTTTCAGGAATCAAATTAGCTTTGTGTAAATTGTCATTTACACAATCTATAAGAGTGTTTGCCGCTGTAGCTGCCTCTTCTGTTGCCTTTTCTTTGTGCGTTTTCCTTTATTTGAGCTTATTGCTCTGTTATTAATTTTGCAATTTCATCTTGATTTTGCTTCACCATTTTCTCATATCATACTTTAGCCAAAGTAGTTTCTTTTTATCGATTTGACCTTTCGCAGTAATTTTTCTCTGTGCCGAACACGCTCCACATCTTTTTCTCTACTCAGCATTAAGTGCCTTGAATTTGGTCAATGTTTCCTCATTTTGTCTTACAGTTATTTCAAGTCTCTTCAACTCGCGACTTTTCTCAAGAAGAGCTTTATGTTTCTCTGAGAACTCTTGACCTCCAACAACTTCTTCAGTATCTTCTAAAAGCTCTATAGAGGATAATTTTGGCAAACTTACATACCTTATCTTGTGGTAGAAACTGTGTCAATTTGCCCATTTGGATATTTGAACTTGTGAACAGCGTCTAAAACATCCTTTTTTGGTACTGTCCACCCGTGTTTGTTTTTCTTCAATGGTTCATCTCTTTTGGTCCATTCCTGTGTGCATTCTGACAACTTCGCATGTTCTCTGGCAAATTCTTTCATAAATTGCTTATTATAAGGTGCATGAAGTTCCGGCAACTTATACATTAGCCTCACGTCTTCCGTGGTGAATGACCCGATTAGCTCTTCAGATGGAGTTCTAAATTGCCTGTCTGAAATATCAATGTTGTCCAGCACCCATTTCACCATGTCCGTATATGGGAGAATCCTCGGCCTTGCCGCTATCCTATGGAGAAATGAACAAGCCAGTTCTTTGAGGGTTGCTTCAGATGTATCACTAGAATCTGCTGTAGCCACAACTTTCATCACCACAGGATTTTCTTCTTCTAACAGATTATACATTCCTTCCCAAGTGGATATACCGGCATCCTTATTACAAGCGGTGTCTGCATACAGCGAAGCCATTTCTCTATTTTCAGAATTCGAGCTCTTTTCCTTCTTACCCATAGTGTTTAGTGAAAGCTTTGTATAGACGTTTGCTCCTTCGTGCCTGCGTTTTACGAGTAAATGAGAGTAATGGCATAAGAAAGGTGATGAGACTGTTTTAAATGTGAAGGCGAATGAAATATAATATTTTAATCGTGAAACGACTTTCAATCAAAACAAAATCTCATTTACCATTAATTGTCAATCCAATCATTTAATCTAATCATTAAAGCGCATAACAGATTTGATATATGGGAAGATTGCCTTTGGAAAACGCGCCTACATGAATATGTGACATTGCGATATGCGATTTGCTGCACAATATCGCAAAATGAAGCCATTGTAGTTATGTAAAATAGCACAAAAGCGGAAATTGCGCAATAGCGCAAAAGCGCATATCGCAAATCTCGCAAAAGCGCAAAATGGTAAACAACGCAAAAGATATTCGTTTAACATTTCTGTTTTCTGCGCTATGCGATCTGCGACCAATATGTTTATTGTATAGGCGTTTTGGGATCGCATTATCGCAAAAGCGCAAAATCGCATTTTCAGTTTTATAAAAGATATATACCATTTTGCTATGGATGCACTATTTTGTTTAAAGAGCAATTTTATTGTAATCTATCATAAACTTAAGTGTTTCTTAATGTTCTTTCTAAGGGATTTCTCTAAGTTTATGATAGAAAGTTTTATTTAAAAAGGAAAACAAATCCTAATTGATTTTTTTGGATTTTTTAACTAAGGGTCCCCATTTATTTAGTATTATTACTAATATTAAATAAAAAGGGGGGTTGTTGCTGGTCACAACAATTGGCGATTCACTGAAAGAAACAGTTATCTCTGAAAAAATAAAATGAACACTATATCTTTAGTAAGTAAATATTTTTAAAGATAATGAAACCTATCTTAGGATAATTCAAATAAAATGTATCTATGAAAGAAAAATAAAAATCATTTCGTAATTTCTTTTTAATTCCTTAAGAATAAAAACATTTTTGGGTTATCTCAAGCTTTGATTGGTGTTAATAATGAAGTGGATTTCTCCAAGTTTTGGTTTTATAATATACTCTATTGCCATAGGTATTGCCTCTGCTGCCAGCAAACGTTCATAGTCTCGACAGGGTTACCTTTAAACCATTAACCATTCATTGTCCCATCCAACTAAAATTATGAATTTTTAAAAGATAAATTCATAAGACCTATTATCTCATGTTTTTGTCTTTTACTTATTTTTTTATTTTAAGAGCCATTGTTCTGGTTTGGTAGCCAGTTAATAACAATGCCATTCACTAGTTATAATTAAACTGAACAAGATGGCTCGTGATGAGACCCCTTGTCTTATATTTATAAGCCATTACCCTGTTTTGGTATGCAGTATTGGTAATGTCAGTTTTATTACTCCTTATGAACATGGTAAGTCGGCTCATAATGATACCTCTTATCTCTTAACTTTTCAAATTTCTTAGAATTACATTCTAAAAAATCACAACTTAAATGGATGGGGTGAAATAGTTTTATCTTTAAGAATCAATGGATGACAATTTTCAGAGTTTTTTGAGTTCCAAAACTTTGAAAAAATCTTTACTTTGATAGATAACCTTTCTCTGCTTAATAAACTTATGATGATTTACATTCTTCTCAAGTTTTCAAAAGATCATGCAAATGATTGAAATAATCTTTCAAAGTTTAACATCTTATTTTAAACTATTCAAAAACTGTGATCATTACTTTAAAAATTCTTATTTACACAAAATAAATATTTATAATATTCTTCCTAAGAAATTTTCTTAAATAGTAAACAGTCAATTAGAGACTCATTAACAACCTTTATTTGCAAAAACAATCAAAAACTCTGCAGAAAGGAATATGTACAGTTTAAGAAGGGGTTACCTCCTTATGAAAAGAATTTCTTCAAGATAAGCCCATTTACAGGAAGAGATTCTCTCTTACCTGTTAGATCTTGGAGTATGAATGTATTTGAGCTTATCTTCTCAATGATCTGAAATGGTCCAAGCCACATTTTCTGAAATTTGGTATGTTTACATTTTTCTTCGTGTGCTTTATCCCATTTCAGAACAAGATCACCAATTGACAAAATTTTTGAGCTGGTAGAACTTGCATCAAAAGAAGATTTTACAAGTTGTTGATGTTTTTCATGAATAATTTTTTCTTTATCTCTATTTTCTTCTAGTTTAAGGATTTGATCATATCTCAATTGAATTGATGAAGAAGGATTTTCTTCAATAAATTGCACTAGGGCTAGTGATGGAAGAGTTAAATTTGATGGTATCACAGCTTCTTTTCCATAAACCAAATTGAAAGGTGAAGTCCCTATTGAAGCTTTTTCAGTGATACGATCAGCCCATAATGCAAAGATTAAAGATTTGTGCCAATTCTTTTGATTTTGATCAACGGTCCTTTTAATGATTTTGATAAGTTTTTTGTTAGTGGATTCAGCCAAACCATTACCTTGTGGATAATAATTTGTTGAATATTTTAATTTAAAACCTCTTTTGACTGCAAATTCTATTAAACTATTTCCATAGAAGTAGGATGCGTTATCAAAGACTAGAGCGTTAGGTACACCAAACCTGGTTATGATGAATTGATCTATGAAATCAATAATTGCATCAGAATTGGCTACCTTCAACGAGATTGCCTCTACCCATTTTTTAAAGTAATCAGTTGCAGTAAGGATGTACTTGTGCTGTTTGGAAGAATGAGGTACTATCTCACCAATAATGTCAAGCCCCCATTGTTCAAATGGTTGCTCAATAGTCACTAGTTGCAAAGGAAAAGCTGGTTTCCTTTGTCTTCTACTTGCAGTTTCAAAAATTCGGCACTTCCTTACGTAATCATGCGTATCTTTAAAAAGGGTAGACCAGTAATAACCAACACAAATTATTTTGTGAGCTGTGGTATCACCTCCAAAATGACCTCCTGCTGGTCCATCATGCAACTCCTGCAAAACCTTTTCAGCTTCAGTCTTTTCAAGACATCTTAATAAAATTGAATCATGATTTTTCCTAAATAACACATTATCAATGATCTCATATTTAATAGCCTTTAACCTTAAAGCGTGTTTACTCTTATAGCTGAGATTAGAAGGAGCATACCCATTTTTCAAGTAATAGATAAGGTCAGCATACTGAGATTCGGAATCTGTAACACTTATCTGACTTACTTGAATATCTTGATTTGAATCTTGATTTTCTGGTATGTTATGAGCTCCTACCAATAATCTGCAAAAACCTTGTCCTCTAAAAATCTTAGCTGGTTTAATATCAATATCATATTCTTGCAAGGCTATTACCCAGTTATCTTTCTTTTCTCCTACTTCTTTTTGAATTAATAATTGCCTCACTGCAGAGAATGGGACAATGATTTTTGTATGTGTTTTCAAGAGAAAAGGTCTGAAATGTTTGATTGATTTAATTACAACAAAGGCTTGTTTTTCAACATAGAAATAATTAAGCTCAGCTCCTTGCAGATTTGAGCTAAAGAAAGAAATTGGTGCTTCGATTTCTTGATCATTGAGTTGTGTTAAAACGGCTGCATAGGATGTTTCAGTGGCCAGAGTATACAAAGTAAAATCTTTAGAAAATTCTGGGGTATTCAATGCTGGTGCATTAATAATCGCTTGTTTGATTGCCTCAAAAGCTTCTTTCTCTTTATGCGCCCATTTGAATATTGAATTCTTCTTGATCATATTTTGCATAGGTAAAACAATTAAAGAAAAATCAGGAATGAATCTTTTAACAAAATTGATCTGTCCAAGAAATGATTGCATGGATTTTTTGTTATGAGGTAAAGAAATATCAGAAATTTCTTTCACTCTATCTGGATCAATATATATACCATCTTTTGACACAACAAATCTCAAGAGTTTTCCTTCACCCAAAGCAAAGAAAGATTTCTTTGTATTTAAGGAAATACCAAATCTTCTATATTTTCAAATATTTGTTTTAAATCATGTAGATGATTGGCTCTCTTTTTTTAAAACACTGTTATGTCATCAAGATAAACAACAACTGATTTATTGATCAGACCTTTAAATGCTATGTCCATGGCTCTTTGAAAAGTTTCTCCTGCATTTATTAGACCAAAAGGCATTTTCTGATAAGCATAAGTTCCCCATTTTGTTCTGAAAGTTGTTTTCAATCTGTCATCCGGATGAACTAAAACTTGATTATAGCCCGAAAATCCATCGAGAAAAGACATAAGTTCAGAACCAGCTACCTTTTGAAGTATCTGTTCCATGGTTGGCAATGGGAAATTGTCTTTTAAACATGCCTTGTTTAAATTTCTGAAATCAATACAGATTCTTATATCACCATTCTTCTTCTTTACAGGTACCATATTGGAAACCCAATTGGAGTGCCTGACCGGAAAAATGATTTTGGCTTTTAAAAGTTTATTAAGTTCTGATTTGATTTGACTTTCGAGATTTGGATGAATCTTTCTCAACTTCTGTTGAACAGGTTTAATATTAGGAAACATTGGAATTGTGTGTTGAATAACCAAAGTATCATACGTTTTTAAATCATCATAATTCCAAGCAAAAACGTTTTTATACTTGTTCAGAAGTTTAATGAACGCATTCCTTTCCTCTGGTGTTAAATTGAGTCCTAAGTTAACGTTTTGAGGTTTAGAATCAGAACCAAGATTTACTAATTCAAACTTCAAAGTGGAACTTTGAAGTTTAGCATTAGTAACTTTCTTGAATCTGTCTTTAATGTCATATAAATCCTCTAATTTAACAACAGATTTTGGAATGGGGTTTTCATTACCTTTTGAAGCAATTTGTAAATCATGATCATCTTCTTCAATAATTTTTTCATCATATGATTTCTTTGAAGTCATGAAATTTAAAATATCTTGATCATGATAGAATACTCTCCAATTTGTAACATTATCTGGGACAGATGGATGAAAAATCAATTTTACAGAAAACCTATCAGGACTGCAATCTTCAGCAGGTAGGAGTTTAGATGCAACATTAGCTAACAAGTCAGCTGATGTATTCTGATTCCTAGGAATAGGAGAAATATTGAATGCTAAAAAATGAGTGGTGAGATCTTGTACTAGGGTTTGATAGTGTTTAAGATGTCTTGAAAGGAAATGAATAGTATTCCTAACTTGTTTTATGACAATTTCGGAATCACCAAAGACTTTCAAGTATTTAACATCTAACCCTATAGCTTTATAAAGTACTTGAACCAAGGCTTCATATTCTGCGGTATTGTTAGTACACTCAAATTCTAACCTACATGACAGCATAGTTTTCTCACCATCTGGATCAATTAAGATGCATCCATCTCCAGCTCCATCACTAGACTTTGATCCATAAAAATATAACGACCAAAATAAAGACTTATCTATTGGATTATCTACAATTACATCAGAAATATTTACAATTCTGGAAGGATCAGATTGTGAAAAATTTTCTATTTGAGAAACAAAAGTATTTACAGAAAAAGGTGATTGAGGTGCTTGGAAGTTTCCCAGAAATGATTCAGCAGAATAACCTCCAAGAATATTGTTGTTGAATGCCACAGGTTCATTAGGTTGTTCAAATTCAGTGATAGTGTGTGTCATATGTTTTTCTCGTTCGATTTTGATTTGATTTGGTTTCCCTTTGTAGGAAAGCCACATATGTGAATAATCAGTCGAGATATAACCATTAAGTTTCGCAGACTAGTCCCTGCTCAAGATTAATCCAAAAATTTAGGAATATTAGCAATCAAAATATCAATTCTTTGGACAATTCTAGGATCGGAAGCTAATCTGATAGTAACTGAATTGATTTCTCCTACAACTTGAACTTTAGAGCGATCTAATTGAACAATATGAACTGCCGATTTCTGTGGTTCGATATTCAATTTGGCACAAACAAAAGTAGGCATTATATTGGAGGAAGCTCCAGAATCAATCAAACAATTGTGCAGATTCTTATTGTACATTTCATAAGTTAGAAGAAAAGGAGGAGTTTGAGAATTTGACTTTTTTCCAATGAGCACTGTATCAGTAGCATCTACCTTATCTGGAGGTTTACCAGCTCCTCTAGCCGCTTTTGCAACTACACCGCTTGGTAAAGGAGCAATTGGTGTAGCGTTTAATTCTTTCAATAGCAACTTCTGCTGGTGTTTTAGTTTGCTGAGTTCATGTAAGGAAATGTTGGCTTTGATCTTTTTCATGTCTTCGACAATGTTGTATTCTATAGGATCTGACACCACTAAAGTCTTTGTTGTCGATGTGGGAGGATTAGAAGAAGATGGCTGATTTTGAGTAGGTAATGGAGAAGTTTTCTTTACAGGGGATTTGTCTTTGGTACTTGGAGTTGTAATTTTCTTTTTAGGCACTGTTTGCACTAGTTCCGATATAGATCTACTCCTAGTACTTACAGGCATAGCTTCTTCACTATCAGAATTAGGGAGAATAAAATCCCACATTCCATTCAATTCAGCTATTTCTTCATTCTCATCTTCCTCATCTGATACTAGAGATGTATCTTCTTCTTCTTCCTCTTCTTCTGATTCTGCATTAGAGATTGCATTAGGAAGTTTAGATTCAACTTGGTTTCTTCTGAAATTTCGGAATGGTTTCTTGGTAGAAGTTTCAGCTACTTGTTTTTTAATTTCAACCATTTCATTTGACATGGTTTTAAGAACTTTCTGTAAACCCTCCATGTCGTATGGGTCTTTGGCCTTTTTCTTTGAATCATCTTTGAAGCTGACTTTCTTTGATTTCCTTTCCTCAATAGCATTTTTCTTTTCTAGAGAGATAATTAGTTTTTCTACTGCAATAGCTTCTTTCATATTCTCAGCTAACATAGGTTTTGCAGCTCTATCTACAAAAATTGCTATGTTTGAAGGTAAGGCAGTTATGTACCATTCAATTCTGACTTGCTCACTAGGTTGTGAATCTGTGTGGATTTTGTTCAAGAGTTTTTTGAATCTAGTGTTGAATTCTTTAATGGGTTCCTTGGGTTCTATCTTCAAATTTGAGAGGTCATTTAGTAAAGTTTCTATTGATCGGCCATCTCCAAATTTGGTTAAAAAATGATCTGCAAAAATGGCCCAACTTGTTATGGATCCTGATGGTAATGAAAAGTACCATGACCCTGCTACTCCTTGAAGAGTATAAGGGAATAGTCTAACTACAACATCTTCATGTGTGACTCCATTCAAATTAATAGCCAGCATAAAGCTATTGATATGTTCTTCAGCTTGAATGTTAAGATCTAGGCTAAATTTTGGAAGCCATTTTCCAAGATTGTATGGTAAATCATGTAAAGGTGCAGCCATGTTGACTGCCCCTGGAGTAGCCCATGGTCTAGCCATTATTGGAACAACTATTGGAGGAGTAGTTGAAACTGGTGGTGTTTGAATAGAAGTTGTTGGAATAGATGATGTTGAGATTGATGAGGATTGAGCAGATGATGATTGAGGAGATGATGTGGAAATAATTGTACTTTGTTGAGATGGGATTTCGGAAACAGGTATTTGAATATTAGATGTTGAACTTATATCACTTACTGATTTCGATTGAGTTTTTCTTGTCTTGACTCTACTAGGTAAAGGGAATTCTTTCGGAGAAATACCAAGTTTTTCACTTTGAAGCCTAGTAAGAGGTTTGGAAGAAACAAATTTTGAAGTTACACTACCTTCAGATATTTCAGAGTCTTCTAGAGATAATGAGAATCCTTTCAATTTATGTATTAAATCTTGAACTTCAGGAGACTCAGGATTTTGATTGTCTGAATGTTTTGAGATTTTGGTAGTGGGTGTATGAATATTCTTCGCAATTTCTTCTATAGGATTTTGTATTTCAGAAGAAATTGAAGAAGTTGATGAGGGTGTTTTGCTCTCAGAATGGCTTGTGGATAAATATTTACTTGCCATTCATAGCTCAGGCCCTCCTTCTAGCGCCAAAAATGTTGAAGCCTAGAAAATCTCTGCTTCAAACATTGGGGAAAACCACTCGGTCGGGACCTTAGGACAGCTCCTTTTCCGTTTGGTATGGTGGCTCCGACTGGATTTAAAGGACCAGTTTCCTTATAACTAAATGGGTTGGTGATGGGTTGATTTGGATGGGTGAAAATGAGACTAAATTGACTGAAATAAAACTATCTAATTTAAACTAAATATTGATAAAGAAATTCTAACACTAACCTGGGTAATTATATGTGAATACAACTTAAGATTGTTCCAATTTAACAATAACCATAAAAATGTATTATTATTTAAATTGAAATGTGCAGAAACAAATAAAGATAACTCTTTTTAAGAAATTAAACAGAGTTGTATTAGCATATTGCATTCATCATTGTATACCATCTATATATACTTATGAAAGATAACGTTTCAATTATACTCAGAAATGATATATAAAAGGAAGCGTTGTGAAAACAAATATATATAAATGATAGAAATATTTAGAGCGAATATCATAAGACAAAAGAAATCAACAGTGAACAGATAGAAATACCTTATTCATCTTGAAGACTTTCAAATGAAATCTGATACTCTAATCCAGTAACTCTAATGCAAAATCAAATTCCAAGGTACAGAAATGCAACACTTCAAAGATAATTCCGCATAAAAATCACCAGATGTGATCCTTTTAAAAATATATAAGACAATGGAGTACAGAAATGCAATCTCCAAGTCAAAAAATATTAAGATCCAGGACCCTTCTCTAAATGCATGAGAAGGGTTTAAATACTACTTATCTAAATCTAAAAATAGTCTTATTACAAAAATTAAGGATTCGGTTCAATGAACGTCCTTTTCCTAGGCTAAAATACAGTAAAATTAAAACTAAATCTAACTATCTATGAACTTGATCTTTAAACTTGCAGGCATCTAGCATAGTTTTGAGAAGATGTGGATGACCGACTTCAGCATTCAACTGTCCTGAAAAGACAGAGTCGACAAGCGTAGGCGCAATCTTCTCTGTAGCATTGATGATACAATTAAGCGCACTCTGCTGACTGTGTGGCTTTACCAAGTACGCCCAGTATGAGTCCCAATTTAATCTTGTCAGCCCTTGAATTGATTTTTTTCTTTCTTCTGCCTTTTGCCTCTATTCTGTTTGCAGTTGATGTGCTTGTGGGAGATATCCTGGAACAGTTTCTGAAATAAAATTTTCTTTGTGTAAATTATCATTTACACAATCAGTAAGAATGTTTGCCGCTGTAGCCACCTCTGCTGCTGCCTTCTCTGTGTATTTTCCTTTATTGGAGCTTTTTGCTCTGTTATTAATTTTTCAATTTCATCTTGATTTTTCTTCACCATTTTCTCATATCATACTTCAGCCAAAGTAGCTTCTTTTTTATAGTTTTGACCTTTCGCAATAGTTTTTCTCTGTGCCGAACATGCTCCACATCTTTTTTCTTGCTCAGCGTTAAGTGCCTTGAATTTGGTCAATGTTTCCTCATTTTGCCTTACAGTTATTTCAAGTCTCTTCAACTCCCGACTTTTCTCAAGAAGAGCTTTATGTTTCCCTGAGAACTCTTGACCTCCAACAACTTCTTTAGTAACTTCTAAAAGCTCTATAGAGGATAATTTTGGCAAACTTACATATCTTATCTTGTGGTATAAACTGTGTCAAATTGCCCACTTGGACATTTGAACTTGTGAACAGCGTCTAAAAGATCCTTTTTTGGTACTGTCCACCCGTGTTTGTTTTTCTTCAATGGTTCATCTCTTTTGGTCCATTCCTGTGTGCATTCTGACAAATTCGCATGTTCTCTGGAAAATTCTTCCATAAATTGCTTATTATAAGTCGCATGAGGTTCAGGCAACTTATACATCAGCCTCACATCTTCCGTGGTGAATGACCCGATTAGCTCTTGAGATGGAGTTTTAAATTGCCTTTCTGAAATATTGGTGTTGTCCAGCACCCATTTCACCATGTCCGTATACGGGAGAATCCTCGGCCTTGCCGCTATCCTATGCAGAAATGAACAAGCCAGTTCTTTGAGGGTTGCTTCAGACGTATTACTAGAACCTGCTATAGCCACAACTTTCATTACCACAGGATTTTCTTCTTCTAACAGATTATACATTCCTTCCCAAGTGGATATACCGGCATCCTTATTACAAGCGGTGTCTGCATATAGCGAAGCCATTTCTTTGTTTTCAGAATTTGAGCTCTTCTCCTTCTTACCCATAGTGTTTAGTGGAAGCTTTGTATAGACGTTTGCTCCTTCGTGCCTGCATTTTACGAGTAAATGAGAGTAATGGTATAAGAAAGGTGATGAGACTGTTTTAAATATGAAAGCGGATGAAATATAATATTTTAATTGTGAAACGACTTTCAATCCAAACACAATCTCATTTACCATTAATAATCAATCCAATCATTTAATTTAATCATTAAAGCGCATAACAGATTTGACATATGGGAAGATTGCCTTGGGATAGCGCGCCTACATGAATCTGCGACATTGCGATCTGCGATTTGCTGCGCAATATCGCAATATCGCAATGTCGCAATATCATAATATCTCAAAATGAAGCCATCGTAGTTATGTAAAATAGCGCAAAAAGCGAGTGCGTAATAGCGCAAAAAGCGCATATCAAAATCTCGCAAACGCAAAATAGTAAACATCGTAAAGATATTAGTTTAACATTCTACATTTCTGCACCATAAATCTGAAACCTATCTTCTTAACGGTGAAATGATCCAAGCACATTTTAAAACTTGACTGTGTTACACCTTTTTCTTCGTGTGCTTTATCAGATTTCGGGACTTAAGATCCACAAATTAGTAAAGGATTTGAGCCGGTAGAACTTGCATCAAAAGAAGATTTTACAAGCTGTTGATGTTTTTCACGAATAATTTTTGCTTTATCTCTATCTTCTTCTAGTTTAAGGATTTGATCATATCTCAATTGAATTGATGAAGAAGGATTTTCTTCAATAAATTACACTAGGGCTAGTGATGGAAGAGTTAAATTTGATGGTATCACAGCTTCTTTTCCATATACCAAATTGAAAGGTGAAGTCCCTATTGAAGCTTTTTCAGTGATACGATCAGCCCATAATGCAAAGATTAAAGATTTGTGCCAATTCTTTTGATTTTGATCAACGGTCCTTTTAATGATTTTGATAAGGTTTTTGTTAGTGGATTCAGCCAAACCATTACCTTGTGGATAATAATTGGCTGAATATTTTAATTTAAAACCTCTTTTGACTGCAAATTCTATTAAACTATTTCCAGAGAAGTAAGATGCATTATCAAAGACTAGAGCATTAGGTACACCAAACCTGGTTATGATGAATTGATCTATGAAATCAATAATTGCATCAGAATTGGCTACCTTCAACGGGATTGCCTCTACCCATTTTGTAAAGTAATCAGTTGCAGTAAGGATGTACTTGTGATGTTTGGAAGAATGAGGTACTATCTAACCAATGATGTCAAGCCCCCATTGTTCGAATTGTTGTTCAATAGTCACTGGTTGCAAAGGAAAAGCTGGTTTCCTTTGTCTTCCACTTGCAGTTTGACAAATTCTGCACTTCCTTACATAATCATGCGTATCTTTAAAAAGGGTAGGCCAGTAATAACCAGCAAGAATTATTTTGTGAGCTGTGGTATCACCTCCAAAATGACCTCCTACTGGTCCATCATGAAACTCCTGCAAAACCTTTTCAGCTTCAGTCTTTTCAAGACATCTTAATAAAATTGAATCATAATTTTTCCTAAATAACACATTATCAATGATCTCATATTTAATAGCCTTTAACCTTAAAGCACGTTTACTCTTATAGCTGAGATTAGAAGGAGCATACCCATTTTTCAAGTAATAGATAAGGTCAGCATACTGAGATTCAGAATCTGTAACACTTATCTGGCTTACTTGAATATCTTGATTTGAATCTTGATTTTCTGGTATGTTATGAGCTCCTGCCAATAATCTGCAAAAACCTTGTCCTCTAACAATCTTAGCTGGTTTAATATCAATATCATATTCTTTCAAGGCTATTACCCAGTTAGCTCTATTTTCTCCTACTTCTTTTTGAATTAATAATTGCCTCACTGCAAAGAATGGGACAATGATTTTTGTATGTGTTTTCAAGAGAAAAGGTCTGAAATGTTTAATTGATTTAAACACAGCAAAGGCTTGTTTTTCAACATCGGAATAATTAAGCTCATCTCCTTGCAGATTTGAGCTAAAGAAAGAAATTGGTGCCTCAATTTTCTGATCATTGAGCTGTGTTAAAACAGCTGCGTAGGATGTTTCGGTGGCCAAAGTATACAAAGTAAAATCTTTAGAAAAATCCGGGGTATTCAATGTTGGTGCATTAATGATTTATTGTTTGATTGCCTCAAAGGCTTCTTTCTCTTTATGCCCCCATTTGAATACTGAATTCTTCTTGATCATATTTTGCATAGGTAAAACAATTAAAGAAAAATCAGGAATGAATCTTTTAACAAAATTGATCTGTCCAAGAAATGATTGCATGGATTTTTGTTATGAGGTAAAGAAATATCAGAAATTTCTTTCACTCTATCTGGATCAATATATATACCATCTTTTGACACAACAAATCCCAAGAGTTTTCCTTCACCCAAAGCAAAGAAAGATTTCTTTGGATTTAAGGAAATACCAAACCTTCTACATCTTTCAAATATTTGCTTTAAATCATGTAGATGATTGGTTCTCTTTTTTGAAAACACTGTTATATCATCAAGATAAAAAAAAACTGATTTATTGATCAAACCTTTAAATGCTATGTCCATGGCTCTTTGAAAATTTGCTCCTGCATTTATTAGACCAAAAGGCATTTTCTGATAAGCATAAGTTCCCCATTTTGTTCTGAAAGTTGTTTTCAATTTGTCATCTGGATGAACTAAAACTTGATTATAGCCTGAAAATCCATCGAGAAAGGACATAAGTTCAGAACCAACTACCTTTTGAAGCATCTGTTCCATGGTTGGCAATGGGAAATTGTCTTTTAAACATGTCTTGTTTAAATTTCTGAAATCAATACAGATTCTTATATCACCATTCTTCTTCCTTACAGGTACCATATTGGAAACCCAATTAGAGTGCCTGACCAGAAAAATGATTTTGGCTTTTAAAAGTTTATTAAGTTCTGATTTGATTTGACTTTCGAGATTTGGATGAATCTTTCTCAACTTCTGTTGAACAGGGTTAATATCAGGAAACATTGGAATTGTGTGTTGAATAACCAAAGTATCATACGTTTTTAAATCATCATAATTCCAAGCAAAAACGTTTTTATATTTGTTCATAAGTTTAATGAATGCATCCCTTTCTTCTGGTGTTAAATTGAGTCCTAAGTTAACGTTTTGAGGTTTAGAATCAGAACCAAGATTTACTAATTCAAACTTCAAAGTAGAGCTTTGAAGTTTAGCATTAGTGACTTTCTTGAATCTGTCTTTAATGTCATATAAATCCTCTAATTTAACAACAGATTTTGGAATGGGGTTTTCATTACCTTTTGAAGCAATTTGTAAATCATGATCATCTTCGTCAATAATTTGTTCATCATATGATTTCTCTGAAGTCATGAAATTTAAAATATCTTGATCATGATAGAATACTCTCCAATTTGTAACATTATCTGGGACAGATGGATGAAAAATCAATTCTACAGAAAACCTATCAGGATTGCAATCTTCAGCAGGTAGGAGTTTAGATGCAACATTAGCTAACAAGTCAGCTGATGTATTATGATTCCTAGGAATAGGAGAAATATTGAATGCTAAAAAATGAGTGGTGAGATCTTGTACTAGGGTTTGATAGTGTTTAAGATGTGCTGAAAGGCAATGAATAGTATTCCTAACTTGTTTTATGAAAATTTCGGAATCACCAAAGACTTTCAAGTATTTAACATCTAACCCTATAGCTTTATAAAGTCCTTGAACGAAGGCTTCATATTCTGCGGTATTGTTAGTACACTCAAATTCTAACCTACATGACAGCATAGTTTTCTCACCATCTGGATCAATTAAGATGCATCCAGCTCCAGCTCCATCACTAGACTTTGATCCATCAAAATATAACGACCAAAATAAAGACTTATCTATTGTCTTATCTACAATTACATCAGAAATTTATACAATTCTGGAAGGATCAGATTGTGAAAAATTTTCTATTTGAGAAACAAAAGTATTTACAGAAAAAGGTGATTGAGGTGCTTGGAATTTTCCCAGAAATGATTCAGCAGAATAACCTCCAAGAATATTGTTGTTGAATGCCACAGGTTCATTAGGTTGTTCAAATTCAGTGACAGTGTGTGTCATATGTTTTTCTCGTTCGATTTTGATTTGATTTGGTTTCCTTTTGTAGGGAAGCCACATATGTGAATAATCAGTCGAGATATAACCATTAAGTTTCGCAGACCACTCCCTGCTCAAGATTAATCCATAGAATTCAGGAATATCAGCAATCAAAATATCAATTCTTTGGACAATTCTAGGATCGAAAGCTAATCTGATAGTAACTGAATTGATTTCTCCTACAACTTGAACTTTAGAGCGATCTAATTGAACAATATGAATTGCCGATTTCTGTGGTTCGATATTCAATTTGGCACAAATAGAAGTAGGCATTATATTGGAGGAGGCTCCAGAATGAATTAAACAATTATGCAGATTCTTATTGTACATTTTATAAGTCAGAAGAAAAGGAGGAGTTTGAGAATTTGACTTTTCTCCAATGAGCACGGTATCAGTAGCATCTACCTTATCTAGTGGTTTACCAGCTCCTCTAGCTTCTTTCACAACTACACCGCTTGGTAAAGGAGCAATTGGTGTAGCGTTTAATTCTTTCAATAGCAACTTCTGCTGGTGTTTTAGTTTGCTGAGTTCATGTAAGGAAATGTTGGCTTTGATATTTTTCATGTCTTCGACAATGTTGTATTCCATAGGATCTGACACCACTAAAGTCTTTGTTGTTGATGTAGGAGGATTAGAAGAGGATGGCTGATTTTGAGTAGGTAATGGAGAATTTTTCTTTATAGGGGATTTGTCTTTGGTACTTGGAGTTGTAATTTTCTTTTTAGGAACTGTTTGCACTGGTTCCAATATAGATTTACTCCTAGTACTTACAGGAATAGCTTCTTCATTATCAGAATTAGGGAGAATAAAATCCCACATTCCATGCAATTCAGCTATTTCTTCATTCTCATCTTCCTCATCTGATACTAAAGATGTATCTTCTTCTTCTTCCTCTTCCTCTGATTCTGCATTAGAGATTGCATTAGGAGATTTAGATTCAACTTGGTTTCTTCTGAAATTTCGGAATGGTTTTTTGGTAGAAGTTTCAGCTACTTGTTTTTTAATTTCAACCATTTCATTTGACATGGTTTTAAGAAATTTCTGTAAACCTTCCATGTCGTATGGATCTTTGGATTTTTTCTTTGAATCATCTTTGAAGCTGACTTTCTTTGATTTCCTTTCCTCAATAGCATTTTTCTTTTCTAGAGAAATAATTCGTTTTTCTACTGCAATAGCCTCTTTCATATTCTCGGCTAATGTAGGTTTTGCAACTCTATCTACAAAAATTGCTATGTTTGAGGGTAAGGCAGTTATGTACCATTCACTTCTGACTTGTTCACTAGGCCTTGAATCTGTGTGAATTTTGTTCAAGAGTTTGTTGAATCTAGCGTTGAAATCTTTAATGGGCTCTTTGGGTTCTATCTTCAAATTTGAGAGGTCATTGAGTAAAGTAGCTATTGATCGGTCATCTCCAAATTTGGTTAGAAAATGATCTGCAAAAATGGCCCAACTTGTAATGGATCCCGAAGGTAATGAAAAATACCATGATCCTGCTGCTTCTTGAAGAGTATAAGGGAATAATCTGACTACCACATCTTCATGTGTGACTCCATTCAAATTTACAGCTAGCATAAAGTTATTGATATGTTCTTCAGCTTGAATGTTAAGATCTGGACTGAACTTTGGAAGCCATTTTCCAGGATTGTCTGGTAAATCATGTAAAGGTGCAGCGATGTTGACTGCCCCTGGAGTAGCCCATGGTCTAGCCATTATTGGAACAACTATTGGAGGAGTAGTAGAAACTGGTGGTGTTTGAATAGAAGTTGTTGGAATAGATGATGTTGAGATTGATGATGATTGAGGAGATGATATGGAAACAATTGTACTTTGTTGAGATGGGATTTCGGAAACAGGTATTTGAATATTAGATGTTGAACTTATATCACTTACTGATTCCGATTGAGTTTTTCTTGTCTTGACTCTACTAGGTAAAGGGAATTCTTTCGGGGAAATACTAAGTTTTTCACTTTGAAGCCTAGTAAGAGGTTTGGAAGAAACAAATTTTGAAGTTACACTACCTTCAGATATTTCAGACTCTTCTAGAGATAATGAGAATCCTTTCAATTTATGAATTAAATCTTGAACTTCAGGAGACTCGGGATTTTGATTGTCTGAATGTTTTGAGATTTTGGTAGTGGGTGTATGAATATTCTTCGCAATTTCTTCTATAGGATTTTGTATTTCAGAAGAAATTGAAGAAGTTGATGAGGGTGTTTTGCTCTCAGAATGGCTTGTGGATAAAGATTTACTTGCCATTCATAGCTCAGGCCCTCCTTCTAGCGCCAAAAATGTTGAAGCCTAGAAAATCTCTGCTTCAAACATCGGGGAAAACCACCCAGTCGGGACCTTAAGACAGCTCTTTTTTCGTTTGGTATGGTGGCTCCGACTGGATTTAAAGGACCAGTTTCCTTATAACTAAATGGATTGGTTTGGATGGGTGGAAATGGGACTAAATTAACTGATATAAAACTATCTAATTTAAACTAAATACTGGTAAAGAAATTCTAACACTAACCCGGGTAATTATATGTGAATACAACTTAAGATTGTTCCAATTTAACAATAACCATGAAAATGTATTATTATTTAAATTGAAATGTGCAGAAACAAATAAAGATAACTATGTTTAAGAAATTAAACAGAGTTGTATTAGCATATTGCATTCATCATTGTATACCATCTATATATACTTATGAAAGATAACGTTTCAATTATACTCAGAAATGATATATAAAAGGAAGCGTTGTGAAAACAAAGATATATAAATGATAGAAATCTTTAGAGCGAATATCATAAGACAAAAGAAATCAACAGTGAACAGATAGAAATACCTTATTCATCTTGAAGACTTTCAAATGAAATCTGATACTCTAATCCAGTAACTCTGATGCAAAATCAAATTCCAAGGTACAAAAATGCAACACTTCAAAGATAATTCTGCATAAAAATCACCAGATGTGATCCTTTTTAAAAATATATAAGACAATGGAGTATAGAAATGCAATCTCCAAGTCAAAAATATTAAGATCCAGGACCTTTCTCTAAATGCATGAGAAGGGTTTAAATACTACTTAGCTAAATCTAAAAATAGTCTTTATTACAAAAATTAAGGATTCGGTTCAATGACCGTCCTTTTCCTAGGCTAAAATACAGTAAAATTAAAACTAAATCTAACTATCTATGAACTTGATCTTTAAATTTGCAGGCATCTAGCATAGTTTTGAGAAGATGCGGTTGGTAGGCAAGGTGTTGTCTGAAAAGACGAGTCGGCAAAGCATGGAGGTGCAACCTTCTGCAGCAGCATTGATGATACGATTAAGCACATTTGTCTTTATTATTGTGCTTCACCAAGGCTACATCCGATATGAGTCCCAATTCAATCTTGTCGGCCCTTGGATAGATTTTTCTCTTTCTTCTGCTTTTTGCCTCCATTCTGTTTGCAATTGATGTGCCTGTGGGAGATATCCTAGAACAGTTTCTGGAATCAAATTAGCTTTGTGTAAATTTTCATTTACACAATCAGTAAGAGTGTTTGCCGATGTATCCGTCTCTTCTGCTGTCTTCTTTTTGTGCATTTTCCTTTATTGGAGCTTTTCGTTCTGTTACTAATTTTTCAATTTGATCTCGATTTTGTTTCGCCATTTTCTCATATCATACTTCAGCCAAAGTAGTTTCTTTTTTATAGATTTGACCTTTCGCAGTAGTTTTTCTGCAATGTAGAACACGCTCCACGTCTTTTCCTTGCTTAGCATTAATTTCCTTGAATTTGGTCAATGTTTCCTCATTTTGTCTTACAGTTATTTCAAGTCTCTTCAACTCACGACTTTTCTCAAGAAGAGCTTTATGTTTCTCTGAGAACTCTTGACCTCCAACAGCTTCTTCCGTAACTTCTAAAAGCTCTATAGAGGATAATTTTGGCAAACTTCACATACCTTATCTTGTGGTAGAAACTGTGTCAATTTTCCCACTTGGATATTTGAACTTGTGAACAGCGTCTAAAACATCCTTTTTTGGTACTGTCCACCCGTGTTTGTTTTTCTTCAATGGTTCATCTCTTTTGGTCCATTCCTGTCTGCATTCTGACAAATTCGCATGTTCTCTGGAAAATTCTTTCATAAATTGCTTATTATAAGGCGCATGAGGTTCCGACAACTTATACATCAGCCTCACGTCTTCCGTGGTGAATGACTCGATTAGCTCTTCAGATGGAGTTCTAAATTGCCTGTCTGAAATATCGGTGCTGTCCAGCACCCATTTCACCATATCCGTATATGGGAGAATCCTTGGCCTTGCCGCTATCCTATGGAGAAATGAACAAGCCAGTTCTTTGAGGGTTGCTTCAGATGTATTACTAGAACCTGCTGTAGCCACAGCTTTCATCACCACAGGATTTTCTTCTTCTAACAGGTTATACATTCCTTCCCAAGTGGATATACCGGCACCCTTATTACAAGCGGTGTCTGCATACAGCGAAGCCATTTCTCTGTTTTCAGAATTCGAGCTCTTCTCCTTCTTACCCATAGTGTTTATTGAAAGCTTTGTATAGACGTTTGCTCCTTTGTGCCTGCGTTTTACGAGTACATGAGAGTAATGGAATAAGAAAGGTGATGAGACTGTTTTAAATGTGAAGGCGGATGAAATATAATATTTTAATCGTGAAACGACTTTCAATCAAAACACAATCTCATTTACCATTAATTGTCAATTTAA
This sequence comes from Pinus albicaulis, assembly GCA_034641835.2. NCBI lineage: Eukaryota > Viridiplantae > Streptophyta > Pinopsida > Pinales > Pinaceae > Pinus > Pinus albicaulis. The sequence continues at coordinate 1,644,142,043 of CM076584.1, read as the reverse complement.
TCATTAAAGCGCATAACAGATTTGATATATGGGAAGATTGCCTTTGGACAACGCGTCTACATGAATCTGCGACATTGCGATCTGCGATTTTCTGCGCAATATCGCAATATCGCAATGTCGCAATATCGCAATATTTCAAAATGAAGCCATCGTAGTTATGTAAAATAGCGCAAAAGCGGAAATTGCGCAATAGCGCAAAAGCGCATATCGCAAATCTCACAAAAGCGCAAAATGGTAAACAGTGCAAAAGATATTCGTTTAACATTTCTGTTTTCTGTACTATGCGATCTGTGACCTATCTTCTCAACGATCTGAAATGATCCAAGCCACATTTTCTGAAACTTGGTATGTTTACCTTTTTCTTCGTGTGCTTTATCCCATTTCAGAACAAGATCACCAATTGACAAAATTTTTGAGCCGGTAGAACTTGCATCAAAAGAAGATTTTACAAGCTGTTGATGTTTTTCACGAATAATTTTTGCTTTATCTCTATCTTCTTCTAGTTTAAGGATTTGATCATATCTCAATTGAATTGATGAAGAAGGATTTTCTTCAATAAATTACACTAGGGCTAGTGATGGAAGAGTTAAATTTGATGGTATCACAGCTTCTTTTCCATAAACCAAATTGAAAGGTGAAGTCCCTATTGAAGCTTTTTCAGTGATACGATCAGCCCATAATGCAAAGATTAAAGATTTGTGCCAATTCTTTTGATTTTGATCAACAATCCTTTTAATGATTTTGATAAGGTTTTTGTTAGTGGATTCAGCCAAACCATTACCTTGTGGATAATAATTTGCTGAATATTTTAATTTAAAACCTCTTTTGACTGCAAATTCTATTAAACTATTTCCAAAGGAAGTAGGATGCGTTATCAAAGACTAGAGCGTTAGGTACACCAACCCTGGTTATGATGAATTGATCTATGAAATCAATAATTGCATTAGAATTGACTACCTTCAACGGGATTGCCTCTACCCATTTTGTAAAGTAATCAGTTGCAGTAAGGATGTACTTGTGATGTTTGGAAGAATGAGGTACTATCTCACCAATAATGTCAAGCCCTCATTGTTCGAATGGTTGCTCAATAGTCACTGGTTGCAAAGGAAAAGTTGGTTTCCTTTGTCTTTAACTTGCAGTTTGACAAATTCGGCACTTCCTTACGTAATCATGCGTATCTTTAAAAAGGGTAGGCCAGTAATAACCAGCACGAATTATTTTTTGAGTTGTGGTATCACCTCCAAAATGACCTCCTGCTGGTCCATCATGAAACTCCTGCAAAACCTTTTCAGCTTCAGTCTTTTCAAGACATCTTAATAAAATTGAATCATAATTTTTCCTAAATAACACATTATCAATGATCTCATATTTAATAGCCTTTAACCTTAAAGCACGTTTACTCTTATAGCTGAGATTAGAAGGAGCATACCCATTTTTCAAGTAATAGATAAGGTCAGCATACTGAGATTCAGAATCTGTAACACTTATCTGACTTACTTGAATATCTTGATTTGAATCTTGATTTTCTGGTATGTTATGAGCTCCTGCCAATAATCTGCAAAAACCTTGTCCTCTAACAATCTTAGTTGGTTTAATATCAATATCATATTATTGCAAGGCTGTTACCCAGTTAGCTCTCTTTTCTCCTACTTCTTTTTGAATTAATAATTGCCTCACTGCAGAGAATGGGACAATGATTTTTGTATGTGTTTTCAAGAGAAAAGGTCTGAAATGTTTGATTGATTTAAATACAGCAAAGGCTTGTTTTTCAATATTGGAATAATTAAGCTCAGCTCCTTGCAGATTTGAGCTAAAGAAAGAAATTGGTGCTTCGATTTCTTGATCATTGAGTTGTGTTAAAATGGCTACATAGGATGTTTCAGTGGCCAGAGTATACAAAGTAAAATCTTTAGAAAAATCTGGGGTATTCAATGCTGGTGCATTAATGATCGCTTGTTTGATAGCTTCAAAAGCTTCTTTCTCTTTATGCGCCCATTTGAATATTGAATTCTTCTTGATCATATTTTTCATAGGTAAAACAATTAAAGAAAAATCACGAATGAATCTTTTAACAAAATTGATCTGTCCAAGAAATGATTGCATGGATTTTTTTTTATGAGTTAAAGAAATATCAGAAATTTCTTTCACTCTATCTGGATCAATATATATACCATCTTTTGACACAACAAATCCCAAGAGTTTTCCTTCACCCAAAGCAAAGAAAGATTTCTTTGGATTTAAGGAAATACCAAATCTTCTACATCTTTTAAATATTTGTTTTAAATCATGTAGATGATTGGTTCTCTTTTTTTAAAATATTGTTATGTCATCAAGATAAAAAACAACTGATTTATTGATCATACCTTTAAATGCTATGTCCATGGCTCTTTGAAAAGTTGCTCCTGCATTTATTAGACCAAAAGGCATTTTTCTGATAAGCATAAGTTCCCCATTTTGTTCTGAAAGTTGTTTTCAATTTGTCATCTGGATGAACTAAAACTTGATTATAGCCTGAAAATCCATCGAGAAAGGACATAAGTTCAGAACCAGCTACCTTTTGAAGCATCTGTTCCATGGTTGGCAATGGGAAGTTGTCTTTTAAACATGTCTTGTTTAAATTTCTGAAATCAATACAGATTCTTATATCACCATTCTTCTTCCTTACAGGTACCATATTGGAAACCCAATTAGAGTGCATGACCGGAAAAATGATTTTGGCTTTTAAAAGTTTATTAAGTTCTGATTTGATTTGACTTTCGAGATTTGGATGAATCTTTCTCAACTTCTGTTGAACAGGTTTAATATCAGGAAGCATTGGAATTGTGTGTTGAATAACCGAAGTATCATACATTTTTAAATCATCATAATTCCAAGCAAAAACGTTTTTATATTTGTTCAAGAGTTTAATGAAAGCGTTCATTTCCTCTGGTGTTAAATTGAGTCCTAAGTTAACGTTTTGAGGTTTAGAATCAGAACCAAGATTTACTAATTCAAACTTCAAAGTGGAACTTTGAAGTTTAGCATTAGTAACTTTCTTGAATCTGTCTTTAATGTCATATAAATCCTCTAATTTAACAACAGATTTTGGAATGGGGTTTTCATTACCTTTTGAAGCAATTTGTAAATCATGATCATCTTCATCAGTAATTTGCTCATCATATGATTTCTCTGAAGTCATGAAATTTAAAATATCTTGATCATGATAGAATACTCTCCAATTTGTAACATTATCTGGGACAGATGGATGAAAAATCAATTCTACAGAAAACCTATCAGGACTGCAATCTTCAGCAGGTAGGAGTTTAGATGCAACATTAGCTAACAATTCAGCTGATGTATTATGATTCCTAGGAATAGGAGAAATATTGAATGCTAAAAAATGAGTGGTGAGATCTTGTACTAGGGTTTGATAGTGTTTAAGATGTCCTGAAAGGCAATGAATAGTATTCCTAACTTGTTTTATGACAATTTCGGAATCACCGAAGACTTTCAAGTATTTAACATCTAACCCTATAGCTTTATAAAGTCCTTGAACCAAGGCTTCATATTCTGCGGTATTGTTAGTACACTCAAATTCTAACCTACATGACAGCATGGTTTTCTCTCCATCTGGATCAATTAAGATGCATCCATCTCCAGCTCCATCACTAGACTTTGATCCATCAAAATATAATGACCAAAATAAAGATTTATCTATTGGCTTATCTACAATTATATCAGAAATATTTACAATTCTAGAAGAATCAGATTGTGAAAAATTTTCTATTTGAGAAACAAAAGTATTTACAGAAAAAGGTGATTGAGGTGCTTTGAAGTTTCCCAGAAATGATTCAGCAGAATAACCTCCAAGAATATTGTTGTTGAATGCCACAGGCTCATTAGGTTGTTCGAATTCAGTGACAGTGTGCGTCATATGTTTTTCTCGTTCGATTTTGATTTGATTTGGTTTCCCTTTGTAGGGAAGCCACATATGTGAATAATCAGTCGAGATATAACCATTAAGTTTCGCAGACCAGTCCCTGCTTAAAATTAATCCATAGAATTTAGGAATATCAGCAATCAAAATATCAATTCTTTGGACAATTCTAGGATCGGAAGCTAATCTGATAGTAACTGAATTGATTTCTCCTACAACTTGAACTTTAGAGCGATCCAATTGAACAATATGAACTGCCGATTTCTGTGGTTCGATATTCAATTTGGCGCAAACAGAAGTAGGCATTATATTAGAGGAAGCTCCAGAATCAATCAAACAATTATGCAGATTCTTATTGTACATTTCATAAGTCAGAAGAAAAGGAGGAGTTTGAGAATTTGACTTTTCTCCAATGAGCACTGTATCAGTAGCATCTACCTTATCTGGTGGCTTACCATCTCCTCTAGCTGCTTTTGCAACTACACCACTTGGTAAAGGAACAATTGGTGTAGCGTTTAATTCTTTCAATAGCAACTTCTGCTGGTGTTTTAGTTTGCTGAGTTCATGTAAGGAAATGTTGGCTTTGATCTTTTTCATGTCCTCGACAATGTTGTATTCGATAGGATCTGACACCACTAAAGTCTTTGTTGTTGATGTAGGAGGATTAGAAGAGGATGGCTGATTTTGAGTAGGTAATGGAGAAGTTTTCTTTACAGGGGATTTGTCTTTGGTACTTGGAGTTGTAATTTTCTTTTTAGGAACTGTTTGCACTGGTTCCGATATAGATTTACTCCTAGTACTTACAGGCATAGCTTCTTCACTATCAGAATTAGGGAGAATAAAATCTCACATTCCATTCAATTCAGCTATTTCTTCATTCTCATCTTCCTCATCTGATACTAGAGATGTATCTTCTTCTTCTTCCTCTTCTTCTGATTCTGCATTAGAGATTGCATTATGAGGTTTAGATTCAACTTGGTTTCTTCTGAAATTTCGGAATGGTTTCTTGGTAGAAGTTTCAGCTACTTGTTTTTTAATTTCAACCATTTCATTTGACATGGTTTTAAGAACTTTCTGTAAACCCTCCATGTCGTATGGGTCTTTGGCCTGTTTCTTTGAATCATCTTTGAAGCTGACTTTCTTTGATTTCCTTTCCTCAATAGCTTTTTTCTTTTCTAGAGAGATAATTCGTTTTTCTACTACAATAGCTTCTTTCATATTCTCATCTAACGTAGGTTTTCCAGCTCTATCTACAAAAATTGCTATGTTTGAAGGTAAGGCAGTTATGTACCATTCAATTCTGACTTGTTCACTGGGCTGTGAATCTGTGTGGATTTTGTTCAAGAGTTTGTTGAATCTAGCGTTGAATTCTTTAATGGGTTCCTTGGGTTCTGTCTTCAAATTTGAGAGGTCATTGAGTAAAGTTGCTATTGATCGGCCATCTCCAAATTTGGTTAAAAAATGATCTGCAAAAATGGCCCAACTTGTTATGGATCCTGATGGTAATGAAAAGTACCATGACCCTGCTACTCCTTGAACAGTATAAGGGAATAGTCTAACTACAACATATTCATGTGTGACTCCATTCAAATTAATAGCCAGCATAAAGCTATTGATATGTTCTTCAGCTTGAATGTTAAGATCTGGGCTAAATTTTGGAAGCCATTTTCCAAGATTGTATGGTAAATCATGTAAAGGTGCAGCCATGTTGACTGCCCCTGGAGTAGCCCATGGTCTAGCCATTATTGGAACAACTATTGGAGGAGTAGTAGAAACTAGTGGTGTTTGAATAGAAGTTGTTGGAATAGATGATGTTGAGATTGATGAGGATTGAGCAGATGATGATTGAGGAGATGATGTGGAAACAATTGTACTTTGTTGAGATGGGATTTCGGAAACAGGTATTTGAATATTAGATGTTGAACTTATATCACTTACTGATTTCGATTGAGTTTTTCTTGTCTTGACTCTACTAGGTAAAGGGAATTCTTTCGGAGAAATACCAAGTTTTTCACTTTGAAGCCTAGTAAGAGGTTTGGAAGAAACAAATTTTGAAGTTACACTACCTTCAGATATTTCAGACTCTTCTAGAGATAATGAGAATCCTTTCAATTTATGAATTAAATCTTGAACTTCAGGAGACTCAGGATTTTGATTGTCTGAATTTTTTGAGATTTTGGTAGTAGGTGTATGAATATTCTTCGCAATTTCTTCTATAGGATTTTGTATTTCAGAAGAAATTGAAGAAGTTGATGAGGGTGTTTTGCTCTCAGAATGGCTTGTGGATAAAGATTTACTTGCCATTCATAGCTCAGGTCCTCCTTCTAGCGCCAAAAATGTTGAAGCCTAGAAAATCTCTGCTTCAAACATTGGGGAAAACCACCCGGTCGGGACCTTAGGACAGTGCCTTTTCTGTTTGGTATGGTGGCTCCGACTGGATTTAAATGACCAGTTTCCTTATAACTAAATGGATTGGTTTGGATGGGTGGAAATGAGACTAAATTAACTGAAATAAAAATATCTAATTTAAACTAAATACTGATAAAGAAATTCTAACATTAACCCGGGTAATTATATGTGAATACAACTTAAGATTGTTCCAATTTAACAATAACCATGAAAATGTATTATTATTTAAATTGAAATATGCAGAAACAAATAAAGATAACTTTGTTTAAGAAATTAAACAGAGTTGTATTAGCATATTGCATTCATCATTGTATACCATCTATATATACTTATGAAAGATAACGTTTCAATTATACTCAGAAATGATATATAAAAGGAAGCGTTGTGAAAACAAATATATATAAATGATAGCAATCTTTAGAGCGAATATCATAAGACAAAAGAAATCAACAGTGAACAGATAGAAATACCTTTTTCATCTTGAAGACTTTCAAATGAAATCTGATACTCTAATCCAGTAACTCTGATGCAAAATCAAATTCCAAGGTACAGAAATACAACACTTCAAAGATAATTCCGCATAAAAATCACCAGATGTGATCCTTTTTAAAAATATATAAGACAATGGAGTACAGAAATGCAATCTCCAAGTCAAAAAATATTAAGATCCAGGACCCTTCTCTAAATGCATGAGATGGGTTTAAATACTACTTAGCTAAATCTAAAAATAGTCTTATTACAAAAATTAAGGATTCGGTTCAATGACCGTCCTTTTCCTAGGCTAAAATACAGTAAAATTAAAACTAAATCTAACTATCTATGAACTTGATCTTTAAACTTGCAGGCATCTGGCATAGTTTTGAGAAGATGCGGTTGACCGACTTTAGAATTCAACTGTCCTGAAAAGACAGAGTCGGCAAGCGTAGGCGCAATCTTCTCTGTAGCATTGATGATACAATTAAGCGCACTGTGCTGACTGTGTGGCTTCACCAAGTACATCCAGTATGAGTCCCAATTCAATCTTGTCAGCCCTTGGATAGATTTTTCTCTTTCTTCTGCCTTTTGCCTCCATTCTGCTTGCAGTTGATGTGCCTGTGGGAGATATCCTGGAACAGTTTCTGGAATCAAATTAGCTTTGTGTAAATTATCATTTACACAATCAGTAAGAGTGTTTTCCGCTGTAGCCGCCTCCTCTGCTGCCTTCTCTTTGTGCATTTTCCTTTATTGGAGCTTTTTGCTCTGTTATTAATTTTGCAATTTCATCTTGATTTTGCTTCACCATTTTCTCATATCATACTTTAGCCAAAGTAGTTTCTTTTTATCGATTTGATCTTTCGCAGTAATTTTTCTCTGTGCCGAACACGCTCCACATCTTTTTCCTTACTCAGCATTAAGTGCCTTGAATTTGGTCAATGTTTCCTCATTTTGTTTTACAGTTATTTCAAGTCTCTTCGACTCCCGACTTTTCTCAAGAAGAGCTTTATGTTTCTCTGAGAACTCTTGACCTCCAACAGCTTCTTTAGTAACTTCTAAAAGCTCTATAGAGGATAATTTTGGCAAACTTACATACCTTATCTTGTGGTAGAAACTGTGTCAATTTTCCCACTTGGATATTTGAACTTGTGAACAGCGTCTAAAACATCCTTTTTTGGTACTGTCCACCCGTGTTTGTTTTTCTTCAATGGTTCATCTCTTTTGGTCAATTCCTGTGTGCATTCTGACAAATTCGCATGTTCTCTGGAAAATTATTTCATAAATTGCTTATTATAGGGCGCATGAGGTTCCGGCAACTTATACATCAGCCTCACGTCTTCCGTGGTGAATGACTCGATTAGCTCTTCAGATGGAGTTCTAAATTGCCTGTCTAAAATATCGGTGCTGTCCAGCACCCATTTCACCATATCCGTATATGGGAGAATCCTTGGCCTTGCCGCTATCCTATGGAGAAATGAACAAGCCAGTTCTTTGAGGGTTGCTTCAGATGTATTACTAGAACCTGCCGTAGCCACAACTTTCATCACCACAGGATTTTCTTCTTCTAACAGGTTATACATTCCTTCCCAAGTGGATATACCGACACCCTTATTACAAGCGGTGTCTGCATACAGCGAAGCCATTTCTCTGTTTTCAGAATTCGAGCTCTTCTCCTTCTTACCCATAGTGTTTATTGAAAGCTTTGTATAGACGTTTGCTCCTTCGTTCCTGCGTTTTACGAGTAAATGAGAGTAATGGAATAAGAAAGGTGATGAGACTGTTTTCAATGTGAAGGCGGATGAAATATAATATTTTAATCGTGAAACGACTTTCAATCAAAACACAATCTCATTTACCATTAATTGTCAATTTAATCATTAAAGCGCATAACAGATTTGATATATGGGAAGATTGCCTTTGGACAACGCGCCTACATGAATCTGCGACATTGCGATCTGCGATTTTCTGCGCAATATCACAATGTCGCAATATCGCAATATCGCAAAATGAAGCCATCGTAGTTATGTAAAATAGCGCAAAAGCGGAAATTGCGCAATAGCGCAAAAGCACATATCGCAAATCTCGCAAAAGCGCAAAATGGTAAACAGTGCAAAAGATATTCATTTAACATTTCTGTTTTCTGCGCTATGCGATCTGTGACCAATATTTTTATTGTATAGGCTTTTTGGGATCGCATTATCACAAAAGCGCAAAATCACATTTTCAGTTTTATAAAAGATATATATCATTTTGCGATGGATGCGCTATTTTGTTTAAAGAACAATTTTATTGTAATCTATCAGAAACTTAAATGTTTCTTAATGTTCTTTCTAAGGGATTTCTCTAAGTTTATGATAGAAAGTTTTATTTAAAAAGGAAAACAAATCCTAATTGATTTTTTGGATATTTTAACTAAGGGTCCCCATTTATTTAGTATTATTACTAATATTAAATAAAAAAGGGGGGTTGTTGCTGGTCACAACAATTGGCGATTCACTGAAAGAAACAGTTATCTCTGAAAAATAAAATGAACACTATATCTTTAATAATTAAAGATTTTTAAAGATAATGAAAACTATCTTAGGATAATTCAAATAAAATGTATCTATGAAAGAAAAATAAAAATCATTTCATAATTTCTTTCTAATTCCTTAAGAATAAAAACATTTTTGGGTTATCTCAAGTTTTTATTGGTGTTAATAATGAAGTAAGTGGATTTCTCCAAGTTTTGGTTTTATAAAATACTCTATTGCCATAGGTATTGCCTCTGCTGCCAGAAAACGTTCATAGTCTCGACAGGGTTACATTTAAACCATTAACCATTCATTGTCCCATCTAACTAAAATTATGACTTTTTAAAAGATAAATTCATAAGACCTATTATCTCATGTTTTTGTCTTTTACTTATTTTTTATTTTAAGAGCCATTGTTATGGTTTGGTAGCCAGTTAATAACAATGCCATTCACTAGTTATAATTAAACTGAACAAGCTGGCTCATGATGAGACCCCTTGTCTTATATTTATAAGCCATTACCCTGTTTTGGTATGCAGTATTGGTAATGTCAGTTTTATTACTCCTTATGAACATGGTAAGTCAGTTCATAATAAGACCTCTTATCTCTTAACTTTTCAAATTTCTTATAATTACATTCTAAAAAATCACAACTTCAATGGATGCGGTGAAATAGTTTTATCTTTAAGAATCAATGGATGACAATTTTCAGAGTTTTTTGGGATCAAAAACTTTGAAAAAATCTTTACTTTGATATATAACATTTCTATGCTTAATAAACTTATGATGATTTACATTCTTCTCAAGTTTTCAAAAGATCATGCAAATGATTGAAATAATCTTTCAAAGTTTAATATCTTATTTTAAACTATTCAAAAACTGTGATCATTACTTTAAAAATTCTTATTTACAAAAAATAAATATTTATAATATTCTCCCGAATAAATTTTCTTAAATAGTAAACAGTCAATTAGAGACTCATTAACAACATTTATTTGCAAAAACAATCAAAAATTCTGCAGAAAGGAATATGTACAGTTTAATAAGGGGTTACCTCCTTATGAAAAGAATTTCTTCAAGATAAGCCCATTTACAGGAAGAGATTCTCTCTTACCTGTTAGATCTTGGAGTATGAATGTATTTGAGCCTATCTTCTCAACGATCTGAAATGGTCCAAGCCACATTTTCTGAAATTTGGTATGTTTACCTTTTTCTTCGTGTGCTTTATCCCATTTCAAAACGAGATCACCAATTGACAAATTTTTTGAGCCGGTAGAACTTGCATCAAAAGAAGATTTTACAAATTGTTGATGTTTTTCATGAGTAATTTTTGCTTTATCCCTATCTTCTTCTAGTTTAAGGATTTGATCATATCTCAATTGAATGGATGATGAAGGATTTTCTTCAATAAACTGCACTAGGGCTAATGATGGAAGTGTTAAGTTTGATGGTATCACAACTTCTTTTCCATAAACCAGATTGAAAGGTGAAGTCCCTATTGAAGCTTTTTCAGTGATACGATCAGCCCATAACGCAAAGATTAAAGATTTGTGCCAATTCTTTTGATTTTGATCAATGATTCTTTTAATGATTTTGATAAGGTTTTTATTAGTGGATTCAGCCAAACCATTACCTTATGGATAATAATTTGCTGAATATTTTAATTTAAAACCTCTTTTGGCTGCAAATTCTATTAAACTATTTCTAGAGAAGTAAGATGCATTATCAAATATAAGAGCTTGAGGTACACCAAACCTGGTTATGATGAATTGATCTATGAAATCAATAATTGCATCAGAATTGGCTACCTTCAACGGGATTTCCTCTACCCATTTTGTAATCAGTTGCAGTAAGGATGTACTTGTGCTGTTTGGAAGAATGAGGTACTATCTCACCAATAATGTCAAGCCCCTATTGTTCGAATGGTTGCTCAATAGTCACTAGTTGCAAAGGAAAAGATGGTTTCCTTTGTCTTCCACTTGCAGTTTGACAAATTTGGCACTTCCTTACATAATCATGCATATCTTTAAAAAGGGTAGGCCAGTAATAACCAGCACGAATTATTTTGTGAGCTGTGGTATAACCTCCAAAATGACCTCCTGCTGGTCCATCATGCAACTCCTGCAAAACCTTTTCAGCTTCAGTCTTTTCAAGACATCTTAATAAAATTGAATCATAATTTTTTCTGAATAACACATTATCAATGATCTCATATTTAATAGCCTTTAACCTTAAAGCGCGTTTACTCTTATAGCTGAGATTAGAAGGAGCATACCCATTTTTCAAGTAATAGATAAGATCAGCATACTGAGATCCAGAATTTGTAACATTTATCTGAATTACTTGAATATCTTGATTTGAATCTTGATTTTCTGGTATATTATGAGCTCCTGCCAATAATCTGCAAAAACCTTGTCCTCTAACAATCTTAGCTGGTTTAATATCAATATCATATTCTTGCAAGGCTATTACCCAGTTAGCTCTCTTTTCTCCTACTTCTTTTTGAATTAATAATTGCCTCACTGCAGAGAATGGGACAATGATTTTTATATGTGTTTTCAAGAGAAAAGGTCTGAAATGTTTGATTGATTTAAACACAGCAAAGGCTTGTTTTTCAACATCGGAATAATTAAGCTCAGCTCCTTGCATATTTGAGCTAAAGAAAGAAATTGGTGCTTCGATTTCTTGATCATTGAGTTGTGTTAAAACGGCTGCATAGGATGTTTCAGTGGCCAGAGTATACAAAGTAAAATCTTTAGAAAAATCTGGGGTATTCAATGCTGGTGCATTAATGATCGCTCGTTTGATTGCATCAAAAACTTCTTTTTCTTTGTGCGCCCATTTGAATATTGAATTCTTCTTGATCATATTTTGCATAGGTAAAACAATTAAAGAAAAATCAGGAATAAATCTTTTAACAAAATTGATCTGTCCAAGAAATGATTGCATGGATTTTTTGTTATGAGGTAAAGAAATATCATAAATTTCTTTCACTCTATCTGGATCAATATATATACCATCTTTTGACACAACAAATCCTAAGAGTTTTCCTTCATCCAAAGCAAAGAAAGATTTCTTTGGATTTAAGGAAATACCAAATCTTCTACATCTTTCAAATATTTGCTTTAAATCATGTAGATGATTGGCTCTCTTTTTTGAAAACACTGTTATGTCATCAAGATAAACAACAACTGATTTATTGATCAGACCTTTAAATGCTATGTCCATGGCTCTTTGAAAAGTTGCTCCTGCATTTATTAGACCAAAACGCATTTTCTGATACGCATAAGTTCCCCATTTTGTTATGAAAGTTGTTTTCAATCTGTCATCTGGATGAACTAAAACTTGATTATAGCCCGAAAATCCATCGAGAAAAGACATAAGTTCAGAACTAGCTACCTTTTGAAGTATCTGTTCCATGGTTGGCAATGGGAAATTGTCTTTTAAACATGCCTTGTTTAAATTTCTGAAATCAATACAGATTCTTATATCACCATTCTTCTTCCTTACAGGTACCATATTGGAAACCCAATTAGAGTGCCTGACCGGAAAAATGATTTTGGCTTTTAAAATTTTATTAAGTTCTGATTTGATTTGACTTTCGAGATTTGGATGAATCTTTCTCAACTTCTGTTGAACAGGTTTAATATCAGGAAGCATTGGAATTGTGTGTTGAATAACCAAAGTATCATACGTTTTTAAATCATCATAATTCCAAGCAAAAATGTTTTTATATTTGTTCAGAAGTTTAATGAATGCATCCCTTTCTTCTGGTGTTAAATTGAGTCCTAAGTTAACGTTTTGAGGTTTAGAATCAGAACCAAGATTTACTAATTCAAACTTCAAAGTGGAACTTTGGAGTTTCATATTAACAACTTTCTTGAATCTGTCTCTAATGTCATATAAATCCTCTAATTTAACAACAAATTTTGGAATGGGGTTTTCATTACCTTTTGAAGCAATTTGTAAATCATGATCATCTTCGTCAATAATTTGCTCATCATATGATTTCTCTGAAGTCATGAAATTTAAAATATCTTGAGCATGATAGAATACTCTCCAATTTGTAACATTATCTGGAACAGATGGATGAAAAATAAATTCTACAGAAAACCTATCAGGACTGCAATCTTCAGCAGGTAGGAGTTTAGATGCAACATTAGCTAACAAGTCAGCTGATGTATTATGATTCCTAGGAATAGGAGAAATATTGAATGCTAAAAAATGAGTGGTGAGATCTTGTACTAGGGTTTGATAGTGTTTAAGATGTGCTGAAAGGCAATGAATAGTATTCCTAACTTGTTTTATGAAAATTTCGGAATCACCAAAGACTTTCAAGTATTTAACATCTAACCCTATAGCTTTATAAATTCCTTGAACCAAGGCTTCATATTCTGCGGTATTGTTAGTACACTCAAATTATAACCTACATGACAGCATAGTTTTCTCACCATCTGGATCAATTAAGATGCATACAGCTCCAGCTCCATCACTAGACTTCGATCCATCAAAATATAACGACCAAAATAAATACTTATCTATTGGCTTATCTACAGTTACATCAGAAATATTTACAATTCTGGAAGGATCAGATTGTGAAAAATTTTCTATTTGAAAAACAAAAGTATTTACAGAAAAAGGTGATTGAGGTGCTTGGAAGTTTCCCAGAAATGATTCAGCAGAATAACCTCCAAGAATATTGTTGTTGAATGCCACAGGTTCATTAGGTTGTTCAAATTCAGTGACAGTGTGCGTCATATGTTTTTCTCGTTCGATTTTGATTTGATTTGGTTTCCCTTTGTAGGGAAGCCACATATGTGAATAATCAGTCGAGATATAACCATTAAGTTTCGCAGACCAGTCCCTGCTCAAGATTAATCCATAGAATTCAGGAATATCAGCAATCAAAATATCAATTCTTTGGACAATTCTAGGATCGGAAGCTAATCTGATAGTAACTGAATTGATTTATCCTACAACTTGAACTTTAGAGCGATCTAATTGAACAATATGAACTGCCGATTTCTGTGGTTCGATATTCAATATGGCACAAACAGAAGTAGGCATTATATTGGAGGAGGCTCCAGAATCAATTAAACAATTATGAATATTCTTATTGTACATTTTATAAGTCAGAAGAAAAGGAGGAGTTTGAGAATTTGACTTTTCTCCAATGAGCACGGTATCAGCAGCATCTACCTTATCTGGTGGTTTACCAGCTCCTCTAGCTGCTTTTGAAACTACACCGCTTGGTAAAGGAGCAATTGGTGTAGCGTTTAATTCTTTCAATAGCAACTTCTGCTGGTGTTTTAGTTTGCTGAGTTCATGTAAGGAAATGTTGGCTTTGATTTTTTTCATGTCTTCGACAATGTTGTATTCCATAGGATCTGACACCACTAAAGTCTTTGTTGTCGATGTGGGAGGATTAGAAGAAGATGGCTGATTTTGAGTAGGTAATGGAGAAGTTTTCTTTATAGGGGATTTGTCTTTGGTACTTGGAGTTGTAATTTTCTTTTTAGGAACTGTTTGCACTGGTTCTGATATAGATTTACTCCTAGTACTTACATGCATAGCTTCTTCACTATCAAAATTAGGGAGAATAAAATTCCACATTCCATGAAATTCAGCTATTTCTTCATTCTCATCTTCCTCATCTGATACTAAAGATGTATCTTCTTCTTCTTCCTCTTCTTCTGATTCTGCATTAGAGATTGCATTAGGAGGTTTAGATTCAACTTGGTTTCTTCTGAAATTTCGAAATGGTTTTTTGGTAGAAGTTTCAGCTACTTGTTTTTTAATTTCAACCATTTCATTTGACATGGTTTTAAGAACTTTCTGTAAACCTTCCATGTCGTATGGGTCTGTGGCCTTTTTCTTTGAATCATCTTTGAAGCTGCCTTTCTTTGATTTCCTTTCCTCAATAGCATTTTTGTTTTCTAGAGAAATAATTCGTTTTTCCACTGCAATAGCCTCTTTCATATTCTCAACTAATGTAGGTTTTGTAGCTCTATCTACAAAAATTGCTATGTTTGAGGGTCAGGCAGTTATGTACCATTCAATTCTGACTTGTTCACTGGGCTATGAATCTATGTGGATTTTGTTCAAGAGTTTGTTGAATCTAGCGTTGAATTATTTAATGGGTTCCTTGGGTTCTATCTTCAAATTTGAGAGGTCATTGAGTAAAGTTGCTATTGATCGGTCATCTCCAAATTTGGTTAAAAAATGATCTGCAAAAATGGCCCAACTTGTTATGGATCCTGATGGTAATGAAAAGTACCATGACCCTGCTACTCCTTGAAGAGTATAAGGGAATAGTCTAACTACAACATCTTCATGTGTGACTCCATTCAAATTAATAGCCAGCATAAAGTTATTGATATGTTCTTCAGCTTGAATGTTAAGATCTGGGCTAAATTTTGGAAGCCATTTTCCAGGGTTGTCTGGTAAATCATGTAAAGGTGCAGCCATGTTGACTACCCCTGGAGTAGCCCATGGTCTAGCCATTATTGGAACAAATATTGGAGGAGTAGTAGAAACTGGTGGTGTTTGAATAGAAGTTGTTGGAATAGATGATGTTGAGATTGATGAGGATTGAGCAGATGATGATTGAGGAGATGATGTGGAAACAATTGTACTTTGTTGAGATGGGATTTTGGAAACAGGTATTTGAATATTAGATGTTGAACTTATATCACTTACTGATTTCGATTGAGTTTTTCTTGTCTTGACTCTACTAGGTAAAGGGAATTCTTTCGGAGAAATACCAAGTTTTTCACTTTGAAGCCTAGTAAGAGGTTCGGAAGAAACAAATTTTGAAGTTACACTACCTTCAGATATTTCAGACTCTTCTAGAGATAATGAGAATCCTTTCAATTTATGAATTAAATCTTGAACTTCAGGAGACTCAGGATTTTGATTGTCTGAATGTTTTGAGATTTTGGTAGTGGGTGTATGAATACTCTTCGCAATTTCTTCTATAGGATTTTGTATTTCAGAAGAAATTGAAGGAGTTGATGAGGGTGTTTTGCTCTCAGAATGGCTTGTGGATAAAGATTTACTTGCCATTCATAGCTCAAGCCCTCCTTCTAGCGCCAAAAATGTTGAAGCCTAGAAAATCTCTGCTTCAAACATTGGGGAAAGGCACCCGGTCGGGACCTTAGGACAGCTCCTTTTTCGTTTGGTATGGTGGCTCCGACTGGATTTAAAGGACCAGTTTCCTTATAACTAAATGGGTTGGTTTGGATGGGTGAAAATGGGACTAAATTAACTGAAATAAAACTATCTAATTTAAACTAAATACTGATAAAGAAATTCTAACATTAACCTGGGTAATTATATGTGAATACAACTTAAGATTGTTCCAATTTAACAATAACCATGAAAATGTATTATTATTTAAATTGAAATATGTAGAAACAAATAAAGATAACTCTGTTTAAGAAATTAAACAGAGTTGTATTAGCATATTGCATTCATCATTATATACCATCTATATATACTTATGAAAGATAACGTTTCAATTATACTCAGAAATGATATATAAAAGGAAGCGTTGTGAAAACAAATATATATAAATGATAGCAATCTTTAGAGCGAATATCATAAGACAAAAGAAATCAACAGTGAACAGATAGAAATACCTTATTCATCTTGAAGACTTTCAAATGAAATTTGATACTCTAATCCAGTAACTCTGATGCAAAATCAAATTCCAAGGTACAAAAATGCAACACTTCAAAGATAATTCCGCATAAAAATCACCAGATGTGATCCTTTTTAAAAATATATAAGAAAATGGAGTACAAAAATGCAATCTCCAAGTCAAAAAATATTAAGATCCAGGACCCCTCTCTAAATGCATGAGAAGGGTTTAAATACTACTTAGCTAAATCTAAAAATAGTCTTATTACAAAAATTAAGGATTCGGTTCAATGACCGTCCTTTTCCTAGGCTAAAATATAGTAAAATTAAAACTAAATCTAACTATCTATGAACTTGTTCTTTAAACTTGCAGGCATCTAGCATAGTTTTGAGAAGATGCGGTTGACCGAATTCAGAATTCAACTGTCCTGAAAAGACAGAGTCGGCAAGCGTAGGAGCAATCTTCTCTGTAGCATTGATGATACAATTAAGCGCACTGTGCTGACTGTGTGGCTTCACCAAGTACATCTAGTATGAGTCCCAATTCAATCTTGTCAGCCCTTGGATAGATTTTTCTCTTTCTTCTGCCTTTTGCCTCCATTCTGTTTGCAGTTGATTTGCCTGTGGGAGATATCCTGGAACAGTTTCAGGAATCAAATTAGCTTTGTGTAAATTGTCATTTACACAATCAGTAAGAGTGTTTGCCGCTGTAGCCGCCTCCTCTGCTGCCTTCTCTTTGTGCATTTTCCTTTATTGGAGCTTTTTGCTCTGTTATTAATTTTGCAATTTCATCTTGATTTTGCTTCACCATTTTCTCATATCATAATTTAGCCAAAGTAGTTTCTTTTTTATCAATTTGACCTTTCGCAGTAGTTTTTCTCTGTGCCGAACACGCTCCACATCTTTTTCCTTGCTCAACATTAAGTGCCTTGAATTTGGTCAATGTTTCCTCATTTTGTCTTACAGTTATTTCAAGTCTCTTCGACTCCCGACTTTTCTCAAGAAGAGCTTTATGTTTCTCTGAGAACTCTTGACCTCCAACAGCTTCTTTAGTAACTTCTAAAAGTTTTATAGAGGATAATTTTGGCAAACTTACATACCTTATCTTGTGGTAGAAACTGTGTCAATTTGCCCACTTGGATATTTGAACTTGTGAACAGCGTCTAGAACATCCTTTTTTGGTACTGTCCACCCGTGTTTGTTTTTCTTCAATGGTTCATCTCTTTTGGTCCATTCCTGTGTGCATTCTGACAAATTCGTATGCTCTCTGGAAAATTCTTCCATAAATTGCTTATTATAAGTCGCATGAGGTTCCGGCAATTTATACATCAGCCTCACATCTTCCGTGGTGAACGACCCGATTAGCTCTTGAGATGGAGTTCTAAATTGCCTGTCTGAAATATCAGTGCTGTCCAGCACCCATTTCACCATGTCCGTATATGGGAGAATCCTTGGCCTTGCTGCTTTCCTATGGAGAAATGAACAAGCCAGTTCTTTGAGGGTTGCTTCAGATGTGTTACTAGAACCTACTGTAGCCACGATTTTCATCACCACAAGATTTTCTTCTTCTAACAGATTATACATTCCTTCCCAAGTGGATATACCGGCATCCTTATTACAAGCGGTGTCTGCATACAGCGAAGCCATTTCTCTGTTTTCAGAATTCGAGCTCTTCTCCTTTTTACCCATAGTGTTTAGTGAAAGCTTTTTATAGACGTTTGCTCCTTCGTGCCTGCGTTTTACGAGTAAATGAGAGTAATGGCATAAGAAAGGTGATGAGACTGTTTTAAATGTGAAGGCGGATGAAATATAATATTTTAATCGTGAAACAACTTTCAATCAAAACAAAATCTCATTTACCATTAATTGTCAATCCAATCATTTAATTTAATCATTAAAGCGCATAACTGATTTGATATATGGGAAGATTCCCTTTGGACAACATGCCTACATGAATCTGTGACATTACAATCTGCGATTTGCTGTGCAATATCGCAATATCGCAATGTTGCAATATCGCAATATCGCAAAATGAAGCCATCATAGTTATGTAAAATAGCACAAAAGCGGAAATTGCGCAATAGCGCAAAAGCGCATATCGCAAATCTCGCAAAAGCGCAAAATGGTAAACAGTGCAAAAGATATTCGTTTAACATTTCTGTTTTCTGCGCTATGCGATCTGCGACCAATATGTTTATTGTATAGGCTTTTTGGGATCGCATTATCGCAAAAGCGCAAAATCACATTTTCAGTTTTATAAAAGATATATATCATTTTGCGATGGATGCGCTATTTTGTTTAAAGAACAATTTTATTGTAATCTATCATAAACTTAAGTGTTTCTTAATGTTCTTTCTAAGGGATTTCTCTAAGTTTATGATAGAAAGTTTTATTTAAAAATGAAAACAAATCCTAATCGATTTTTTGGATTTTTTAACTAAGGGTCCCCATTTATTTAGTATTATTACTAATATTAAATAAAAAAGGGGGGTTGTTGCTGGTCACAACAGGAGCTTGGTATCATTAATTGAATGTATTAAGAAATCATATATGCAAGAGCCTATTTTTCATGTGTTAGAAGAATCCGTTGACATGTGAAGGTTTATTCTGGGATTGCATCGTGAGGAGAAATGCATTGAACAACTTAATGACATTAGCTTCCAACATCAATTTTATATAAAAAAAAAATTTGATGGGAAAACACTTATATGGGGCAAGAACTATTCAAATACTGTAGAATGGGTGTCATCATCAGATTTGGAATTTTTGAAGTTCATTCTAGATCATCCAATAATTGCGTCAAATATATTGTTATTACAATAATTTGGTGAATTTCATAAGGAACGAAGGAAGAAGAGAGATATAAATTATTCTGAATGGTTGGAAGAAATTAAAAAATCCATTAAATATGCATATGAGTACATTGATGTTGCCGATTCAGTTTGGTGGGAGTCCTTTTTCAATGATCAGAGTATATCCTTTCAAGACCAACAAATGAAGATATGATTTTGAAGACTCCATTTATTTGGCCACAAAATGTGTCAAATGAACAGGAGGAAACAAACATTGTTGAACAACAACAATCACAAGGTATTATTAATTCTACATAGGTGGAGGAAAGAGAAATGTATATTGGGTCTAGAAGATCTCGTGCACAACGTGAAACCATGGAATACCTTTACAAGGGTTCAGTGCAGGATATTAAGGAAGGTTTCATGATCGCAGTGTTAGAACATGGAGATCCACATGGCTATCCATTCTGGGTTGCCAAGGTTATAAAGGTCGTTACATAAAATGAAGATGTTATAGGTGTTGAAGTACATTGGTATTCCAAAAACACACACCCATTCAATTCTATGTACAAGCTAGAGATGATAGTTGATAAAAAAAATTGGCGGAAAGAGAAAAAGAAAGGGTATAAATATAAATTGTCACCGCACAGACCTCTTAAAATTAGAGGAAATTGACATGTTTACGACTTCAATTTAACAAAGGAAGGAACTCTTCACTCCATGACAATAGAGATTCTGAAGAGGTTGCTACTAGAAGAAACAATGTTGAGATGTCAGTATGCTGAACCCAGTCATAGATCTAGAATACTTTTAAAACCTCAAGTGGTGGGCATGCATGTTGACTTAGATGGGGCACTAGTTAATGAAAGAGAAGAATATGGAACATCTTCATCTGCATCCACTAATTCATCCAAAGATGTGAATTCTGATGGCATGCAAGAAAATGAGTGATTTTGAATAATTGTGTAAGAAAATGTATATAAATCATGTTTTCATTGGGTAATGAAAATGATATTTTAACTTCCATATGATCTGACATGAAGTTATGAGTCATTTTTATGTTTGTTGGATTATATGTTTTAATTATAAAAAATTCATTTGTCTAAAATATTCACAATGCAACAATAACTTGGAGAAATAATTTATGTTTCATTGGGTTATTTTAGTCATATAATTTGTTCATAATATCACGGTTGAAATATGTTGAAAAGTTAATGTTTTTTAATTCTATGGGTGAAAAATTGTGAAATATCTTTTATCTTTAACATTATGGTTGAAAACAATTAGAATTTTATGGATTTTTATTGTCATAATATTATATGTTAAACAAAACGGATAAAAAATATTGGAATTTTAATGTGTTTAAAATCTCATTATTTTACATTTAACATCATTACTAAAAATATGTTGAAATTGTACTCGGAAAATAAAAATGGTATTCTAGTACCAACATTAGTGTGTTTTTTCCATTTATTTGGCACATGAAAATTGGTTTTACTTCCATTTTTTTTAAATGTTGCAAATTAACCCTGAAAAAAATAAAACTTCATTCTGCAATACACAATTTTCGTTTTTGGGTTGTTTTTCATGTTTTTTGGGGTATTTTTTGCTAGAGTTCTCGTTTTCAGTTATAGTTATTGTTTCAAAGTTTATGTTGATTCTATAAAATATGGTTGACCATGGTTGAATAATATTAAACCCAAGGAACTAATATTATAAAGGAAGATTATATAAACCCTAAGATAAATATTATAAACAACAAAATAAACATGGTTGATAATGATTGATTTTCATATTGAGACAATCCTTGTCAAAATGTGACGTTGGACCATGGTTGACCATGATTGCTTTTCAAAATCAAGACAATTTTTGTCACAATTCAATATTCGAGCATGGTTGACCATGGTTTATTCTCATATTGAGACAATATTTGTCACATTGTGACGTTGCACCATAGTTGACCATTATTGAATTTATAAAATATGGTAGACAAAGATTGACCATGATTGACCATGGTTGACCATAGTTTACTTTGATGGATATTATAAACCCAAGGGAATAATAAACCCTATGGATCAATACTAAAATCCCAAGGGAATATAAAACTAAAGGAAAATTATTAAACCTTAGGAGTATGAACCCTTAGATCAATAAACCCAAGGGATAGATATTATAAAGCCAAGGGATAAAAAGTATAACCCAAGGTTTATAAAGCCTAAGATAAATATTATAAACACTAAAATAAAAATAGTTGACAATTGCTGACCATGGTGATTTCCATATTCACACAATCCTTTTCATAATGTGACGTTGGACAATGGTTGACCATGATTGATTTTATAAAACATGGTTGGACCATTATTAGAATGTATATTATAAACCCCATGGATTATAAAACCAAGGGGTTTATATTATAAACCTAAGGCAATAATAAACCCAAAAGATTAACACTAAAAACCAAAGGGAAAAATATTTAACCCTAGGGATCAATATTGTAAATCCAAGGTACATAAACCCTAAGATAAATATAATAAACCCTAAAACAAGCATGGTTGGCCACCATTGATCATAATTGAGCATGGTTGATTTTCATATTGGCCATGATTTTGACATTATTACTATAGTAAAATAACGGTTAATATAATAACAATAATTTATTAATAGAATAATATAATAATAATATAATTATATAATAGAATAATAATAATAATATTATAATAATATCAATAATTAATATTAATACTATAAAAATAATAATAATAATAATAATTACGTTATGGAATATTATTTAATTCAATATATTATTTATTATTATATATTATTATTAGTATTAAATAATAATAATAATAATAACAACAATTTTGTTCTAATAATTTTTTTAATATAATTTTTATTTAAATTATTGATTTTTTAATTAATTAATTAATTAATTAATATTAAATAATATTAAATAATTTAATTAAATAATAATAGTAACAATAATATTAATTAATTTATAATTTAAACATAATAATCTAATTTATAAAAATTCAATTTTATAATAATATTAATTAATTAATTAATTAATAATATTAAATATATAATAAGAAAAAATTACAACAAAATTATTATTATAAATATTATTATTATTATCATTTTATAATAAAACTTGTTTGACTTTATAAAATATGGCTAACGATGTATAACCATGGTTGACCACGATTGACCATGGATCCAAGGTTGACCACGATTGACCAAGGATAACCAAAGTTTATAACTATTAACCATATTTGACTTTATAAAACATGGTCGACCCTGCATATGCAAGGTTGACCATGATTGACCATGGTTAAACATGTTTCACTTTATAAAAGATGGTTAACCATTGTTGATCATGTGTGACCATGATTGACCATGATTATCATATTGAGACAATCTTTGTCATATTGTGACATTGGACCAAGGTTCATACAATGATTGATTTCCATATTGAGACAATCTTTGTCACAATGTGACATTTGACCATGGTTGACCATGATTAAGCATGGTTGACCACAATTGATTTTATAAAATATGGTTGACCATGGTTGAATAATATTAAACCCAAGGAACTAATATTTTAAAGCCAAAGTATATAAACCCTAAGATAAATATTATAAATAATAAAATAAACATGGTTGACAATGGTTTACCATGGTTGATTTTCATATTGAGACAACCCTTGTCACAATGTGACATTGGACCATGGTTGACCATGATTTATTTTCAAAATCAAGAGAATATTTGTCACAATGCGACATTCGACCATGGTTGATTCTCATATTGAGACAACATGTGTCACAGTGCGACGTTGAACCACAGTTGACCATGATTAAATTTATAAAATATGGTAAAAAATGGTTGCCCATAGTTGACCATGATGGATATTATAAACCCAAGGGAATAATAAACTCTAGGGATCAATAATAAAAACCTAAGGGACTATATAACTAAAGGAAAATTATTAAACCCTAGGAATATAAACCCTTAGATCAATAAACCCAAGGGATAGATATTATAAACCCAAGGGATATAAATTATAAACCCAACATTTATAAACCCTAAGATAAATATTTTAAATAATAAAATAAACATGGTTGACAATTTTTGACCATGGTGATTTCCATATTCACACAATCCTTGTTACAATGTGACATTGCAACATGGTTGACCATGGTTGACCATGATTGATTTTATAAAACATGGTTGACCATGGTTGGACCATGATTGGAATGTATATTATAAACCCCATTGATTATAAACCCAACGGGTTCATATTATAAACCTAAGGCACTAATAAACCCAGGGGATTAATACTAAAAACCGAAGGGAATACTTTTGGACCCAAGGGATTAATATTGTAAATCCAAGGTATATAAACCCTAAGATAAATATTATAAACCCTAAAAAAAACAAGTTTGACCACAAATGATCATAATTGGGCATGGTTGATTTTCATATTGACCATGGTTGGCCATGAATGACCATGCAGGTTGACCATGATTGATTTTCAAATTGATACAATCTTTGTCACAATGCAACATTGGACCATTTTTGATTTTCATATTAAGACAATATTTGTCTCAATGCGACAAATATTGAACATAGTTGACCATTTTTCTTTCTTGTGAAATACATCCACACATATCTTGTTTTATTGTAAATGAAGATAAGAAAATAAAATACTCACCCAAATGAGTTCATTTATTCGCACACACAAACAAGAATGCATTAATTCAGTAATATTTCTCTTCCGTTCATATGCTATTATAAGAAACTCATTCTTACGTTATTTTTCAAGTGCACAACCATTACATACAATATCTCAATTCTTAAAAATAAATAGATCTTTAAAATATTTATATTTATATTTAGACTTTAGACTTTAAGTTATATATTTAAACTTTAGTTTTATTAATTTTAATTTTAATATTAATTATTAATGTTAACGTTTAATATTAATGTTAAACTTTAATTTTAATATTAATGTTAGACTTTAAGTTTAATATTAGCATTAAACTTTAAGTTTAATATTAGTATTAAACTTTAATTTTAATAATAATATTAAACTTTAACTTTAATTTTATTAATATTAATATTAAATGTTAAGTTTAATTAATTTTATTAATTCATATTTATATTAATATTTTTTTTTGCAAGTAAGCTTAAATCTATTTATAAAAACATATAGTGCATGGGGATTCAGGTCTTTGGAATTGCTGGACTAGCCAATTCCAGAGACATTGTATGTCAAAAGAGCAAAAATTTGACTGCCCCATGAGGGGAAACCAGCCAGAGTAGTTTTTCTACAGCTGCCCAACATAGGGAAACCAACTATATACAAAATTAAGTGACTAGTAATGTGAATGTCTAGGAACATCATGAAAAAACTGGAAAAAGAGTCCAAAATGAAAAGAAACCAGAAGAAATTAGGTGTCATTTCCTAGAAGAGGAATCTCCTCCATAATTAAGCACATGTACTCCTCGGTGTCATCTGCATTTGTGTCTCCTCTAGGCATTGCATGTTTCGGGATGTTGACTGTGCGTGCTCTATCCATCTCCTCGTCATCCTCGGACCAATCATTGCTACTACTGCCACTGTCGCTGCTGCCAGTGCTGGTGTTGCTCTTACTTTTGCTGCTGAAGATAAGATTTCTTAGAGGCGGCAAAGGCATTGAGTCAAAGAGGGATTTCTTTGGAAATTTCCTGGAGCGAGGGCTCTCGGCATGCGAGGCCTCCTCCTTGAAGCTAACAAATATGGTTGCAGTAATGCGGGCATGGTCCAGGGTGCACGAGTAGTGGAATTGAGCAGTTTGCACATGGGACGGGGAAGGCAAAGTCTCCAGCTGAGGAAGTGACAGGGACAGAAGGGGGTGGTGCCGTTGAGGGGAGTTACTGCGGACTGGGGTCGAAGAGAGAGATTGCTTCAAGGCTAAGTTTCGACCTCTACCACTACGGGTTGCAGGGTAGCACCCCTGCAAATCCTCAGGAGAAGACGATGAAGAGTCAGAACGATTGGAGAGTGGAGGTCTAGACGCCCTGCCATGCCCACTGCCTTGACGACAGTGCATACGGTGGCGCCTAGGCATGTTCGTGCTCGTGGAGGTGTTAAATGAATGTTGGATAGAATGCACAGAAGGCTGAGGAGCCAGATTAGTGGAGAACAGGGGGGCCAAAGGCACAACATTGAGGTTTAGGTTGCAGTGGAGGCTATGAGAGACATGGTGGTCGAGAGAGAGAATGATATAGCAATAAAGACTACAACGCTGCCTTGTGGGTGTTCTAGAGCTTGGCTCTGCAACCACAGATGGACAGAAACAACTCAACAACAATGGAGGAGGGCCACTTTTTGAAGGCATTATGAAGCCAAAGTGAAAACATCGACAGCCGAGCGAATTAATGAGAGTGTGATGGTAGCAGTTTGCCTTAATAAGTGCCCAAGGCTTGAGCCCATGGGTGACCATGTGGCCAAGCCATGTGTCACACCATGGGCTTGCCGTATGCCGCCCTTTATTAATCACCCGCATCTGGGAATATTTATATTAATATTAATATTTAAATAAATTTTAATATTAATGTCAGTGTTAATATTAATATTAAAATATTAAAATTAAAATTAATATTTATCTCAATAATGATTTGATATGAATTAGCTAAAGTTCAAATTTTTTTCTTTAAACAATAACTAAAAAACTTGACATTATGTTAAATATATAGTAGATATTTATGCAAACCTATATATTACCATATTATGACCAAGAGGAACAAGCCTTTTCATTGTACAAATCTAGCTAAACTAACACAAGGAAGGAGCAAGTATTCTTATCATTTCACTTTTCAACATGTACGTCTGCCATGGCATCAACCAGGACTTTGCCACTAGGATATATAAATTGATAATTTTGAAATTAATTTTAATTATTTACTTAAATTTAAAAGATTAACTAAAAAACATAAAATAAAATAATATTATTATTATCAACTAAATTAAAAATATTTGAATTGCAATCACCACCCAAACTCACATTGACAAAGATGCAAGAGGTGCAAGTAGGTGATGGCCAAATACGAATATCCTACCTACAACTTCTATAAATCGGTGCACATGCCTCAATTGCTCAGTTATTTCAATCATAATTGTCTAGCTTTACATGGAAATAGGTACAAAGATTTTCTTTGAGAAAAAAAACATAAATAACATACGATCAATTTTTAAAGTCACCACAACAATGTAATCAGTATTGACCAAAAGCCTTAAAAATAAAATACTAACAAAGTAAAAATTATGTTACACATCCAAAAATGACTCGAGCCCACGAACATATCGAACAGTGACCCGACCATGCTAACATAGGTTGGTCCAAGAATCCTAATTTTTAGTGAAGGATTGAGATAAAGATATTTGAACTCAAAATTGGGATTCCCTAGTAAATGAGGGAGGATGTTGGAAATAGATCCATTATTGCAGGCAGCTTTGAAGATTTGAATTTTTATGCCAATGCTCATTCCACCCAAGAATAATTATTGTCAAAATAGAATGACATCAACCTAAATGGTGTGAAAGTGATTTTTCAAGGGGAAGTAGGTTGCCTCAAAGAACACCCCATACGAAGCTATGCTTATCCATCTGGATGAGCTCTTCTCTGCGAGGATCGTCAAGATGTTCTCCATAATGCTTTATACCTATAATGCAAAAATAAAATTTAGAAACCCTAACAAGAAATTACAAACCTAACAATATCAAGAAATTTTAAAACATAGAACCTTAAATCTCGTACCAGATGGGGCCGAAGATAAATAGAGTCGTCGACTATGAAAACCTGTCTCGATACGTCAAGGGATTTGACAACTTTGATGGCATATTTCTCTCTAGCTAAGTCTATAAAAATCTCCCATAATTTCTTCCGATGAATGCAAGCATGCAGGAGGAGGCCCAATATTTTTACTATGCAATCGATTTTCAAGACCATCAATAGCTCATTCACACGGATGTGGTCTCTAGAAAATTTATTCAAACTCTTTGATTCATCTTGCCATCAATCACCAGGGATCGCCATTTGGAAGAAATGAGATTGTGTGGGTGTAACCACTAGTGGTCTTTGTAGAAACCACAAAAAGTGTAAGGTAGAAAAGGGAAGAGTTGGCCATTGAAACGCCATTGCCTAACCGCCCAACTATCCTAACCGCAAATAGAAATTTAAGACTAAAAATTTTGAATATTCACAATACATTAAATCTTGTTCATGCATTAAAAAAATAAATATATAATTCTTCAAACCGTCATCCACCCCAACTTTAAATATAAACGCCTATCTGTTGGAAATTAATTCCAATTTCCGCACAGACAGTAGAAGGACAAAAGCTTAATTTTGAATTCGAAAGATAGTAGCAACAAAATCAATTCTAATGTGAAGAGTTTGAAGGACGGTGGCAAAAATTTCCAATCCTGATTTCAGCTTCATGCAACCGCATACTTACCTGCAGCACCTACCAACAGTAAATCCTCCACCAACCACACGTAAACTCTCCGGCAACAATAATTCCGTCGGCAACAAGCTTGAGCTGCGAAAGGGAAAATTAACCCATCGAAGAAGGTGACGTCACCTTCCTACAGAACAATCAAAAGAACTCCGTGGGGAAAATAAAAAGGCTTTTGGAAAGTATTTTGACTCCACGGAATATGGAGTGAATGAAGTTTTAATGTATTTTTTTTTTGTTTTTTATTTTCCACAACATAGTTTTGTTTTTTTTTTTAAGGAATTTAGGTTATAAATATTTGTTTTATATAATATATATTGTAAATATATAATATTTACAATATATATATATATATATATATATATATATATAAACATTGTAATAGACACCAATGTAATGTTGTGAAAGCCTGAAGGTTGAAGACTGTGTATTAAAAAAAAAAAACAATGTGTGCATTGTTTGGACTATGTATTGTAATTTCCTGCCCGAAGGAAGAAAACAGAGAGACAGAGAGAAAAAATACAGAGAGAAGAATTTGAACAACACTACGTTTGTATCAGTTAGCAAAGTCATTTATTTTGTAAACCAGAACAACTGCAGTTCTAAAGGATTTTTTGTAATAGTTTTTAAGTTTAATAGAAACAGAGTTTTTACTCCATCTCTCTCTGTGCACAATTTTTATGTTGATCTCTCTATGTTAGCAGGGGATTTTTTTTATTTTATTTCCTCTCAGTTGTTTGGAATAACCATAAATTCCAACATGGTATCAGAGCTAGTCCAGGCTCTTTGCGTTTGACAAAGAAGCTAAAGGAAGAAGAAGCTTGTTGAAGGTTTCTCCAGCAGTGCGAAGTTCAGCAAAGCTAGGTATTTAGCAAAACAGAGTTTTGTGTTTGTTTTAAAATAATATTGTCCAGAGAACTGTAAAGAAGAAGTCTGTTAGAGATAGAGTGTATCTCTTAGTAGTGATAAGGTTTATTTAAAAACACAGACAAGTTTTTAAAGCATAGTTCAGTAAGCTAGCTATGGCAAGAGCCAGCACAAGCACGAGTATGGGAAATACTCAACTCCCACAGTTTAATGGGAAGAACTATGACTATTGGGAAATCACAATGGGAGCTCTGTTTTCCTATTAGGATTTATGGGAGCTAGTAGAAGACGGTTTATAAGAAC